>JBBGZY010002046.1:805000-1496486 GCA_037952925.1 Lithobates clamitans
TTATTTTGCATACTTGTAAAAACAACTTATGACTGCGAACATGAAACTAACACATTAACAGGAAGTAAGAGAAGCGAATATCAGCACATTGAGCTTGGACATGAAATCATCTGTAGAACACGTGAGACCAGAAACAACATGGAGAGAAAAAGTGAAGAGATTCGGAGAAGAGTGGAAAAAACAAAAAACTCTATACACGAAAAAAAAAAAAAAAATAAGACGAACAGCATCATTCATTCCTAGCATGTCAGGGTAGACATCCCTAGTAGGTGTCTGTAGGCACTCATAGCTCCCAACTGTCCCCGATTTAGAGGTACTGTCCCTGATTTGGAACAAAGTCCCTCTGTCCCTCTTTCCCCCTCATTCGTCCCTCATTTTGATCTGATCTATAAAAGTTGTATATAAAATGCACTCTATCTCTCGAAAAGTGTTTCCCAGTGCTAAACCTTTCATCCAATTTCTAATCTGCTGAATTTGGAAATGTCAGAAGCCAGTATATAAATGAATAGTAGTGGTATAAAAAAATAAATAAAAAAAAAAGCACTTGTGGGTTACTTGAGTGATTGGAAAAGGATGTTTTTTTTTTTTTTTTTTTCAAATAACAAACATATACTTACCTACTCAACTCAGGGCAAAAGGGCACCTGGACCTCTGAGAGCACCATCCCTGAATCAACGACAGCGGGTGGTGATCCTGGCTGGCTAGGTAGGTCCTTCTCCTGATAACCTACCCTGCTTGTTGACTGTTATCCTAGCTCTGACCTGTTTATAAACAGTATAGCTGTACACTGCTGATAGGTAAAATTTTAAAATGGTTGCTTAGTTAATCACCTCCTGTACTAGATTCCCAGTCTCTGGTCATCTCCTGTACTAGATTCCCAGTCTCTGGTCATCTCCTGTACTAGATTCCCAGTCTCTGGTCATCTCCTGTACTAGATTCCCAGTCTCTGGTCATCTCCTGTACTAGATTCCCAGTCTCTGGTCATCTCCTGTACTAGATTCCCAGTCTCTGGTCATCTCCTGTACTAGATTCCCAGTCTCTGGTCATCTCCTGTACTAGATACACAGTCTCTGGTCATCTCCTGTACTAGATACACAGTCTCTGGTCATCTCCTATACTAGATTCACAGTCTCTGGTCATCTCCTATACTAGATTCGCAGTCTCTGGTCATCTCCCGTACTAGATTCGCAGTCTCTGGTCATTTCCCGTACTAGATTCCCAGTCTCTGGTCATCTCCCGTACTAGATTCCCAGTCTCTGGTCATCTCCCGTACTAGATTCCCAGTCTCTGGTCATCTCCCGTACTAGATTCCCAGTCTCTGGTCATCTCCCGTACTAGATTCCCAGTCTCTGGTCATCTCCCGTACTAGATTCCCAGTCTCTGGTCATCTCCCGTACTAGATTCCCAGTCTCTGGTCATCTCCCGTACTAGATTCCCAGTCTCTGGTCATCTCCCGTATTAGATTCACAGTCTCTGGTCATCTCCCATACTAGATTCACAGTCTCTGGTCATCTCCCGTACTAGATTCCCAGTCTCTGGTCATCTCCCGTACTAGATTCCCAGTCTCTGGTCATCTCCCGTACTAGATTCCCAGTCTCTGGTCATCTCCCGTACTAGATTCCCAGTCTCTGGTCATCTCCCGTACTAGATTCCCAGTCTCTGGTCATCTCCCGTACTAGATTCCCAGTCTCTGGTCATCTCCCGTACTAGATTCCCAGTCTCTGGTCATCTCCCGTACTAGATTCCCAGTCTCTGGTCATCTCCCGTACTAGATTCCCAGTCTCTGGTCATCTCCCGTACTAGATTCCCAGTCTCTGGTCATCTCCCGTACTAGATTCCCAGTCTCTGGTCATCTCCCGTACTAGATTCCCAGTCTCTGGTCATCTCCCGTACTAGATTCCCAGTCTCTGGTCATCTCCCGTACTAGATTCCCAGTCTCTGGTCATCTCCCGTACTAGATTCCCAGTCTCTGGTCATCTCCCGTACTAGATTCCCAGTCTCTGGTCATCTCCCGTACTAGATTCCCAGTCTCTGGTCATCTCCCGTACTAGATTCCCAGTCTCTGGTCATCTCCTGTATTAGATTCACAGTCTCTGGTCATCTCCCGTATTAGATTCACAGTCTCCGGTCATCTCCTGTACTAGATTCACAGTCTCCGGTCATCTCCTGTACTAGATTCACAGTCTCTGGTCATCTCCTGTGCTAGATTCCCAGTCTCTGGTCATCTCCCGTACTAGATTCCCAGTCTCTGGTCATCTCCCGTACTAGATTCCCAGTCTCTGGTCATCTCCCGTACTAGATTCCCAGTCTCTGGTCATCTCCCGTACTAGATTCCCAGTCTCTGGTCATCTCCCGTACTAGATTCCCAGTCTCTGGTCATCTCCCGTACTAGATTCCCAGTCTCTGGTCATCTCCCGTACTAGATTCCCAGTCTCTGGTCATCTCCCGTACTAGATTCCCAGTCTCTGGTCATCTCCCGTACTAGATTCCCAGTCTCTGGTCATCTCCCGTACTAGATTCCCAGTCTCTGGTCATCTCCCGTACTAGATTCCCAGTCTCTGGTCATCTCCCGTACTAGATTCCCAGTCTCTGGTCATCTCCCGTACTAGATTCCCAGTCTCTGGTCATCTCCCGTACTAGATTCCCAGTCTCTGGTCATCTCCCGTACTAGATTCCCAGTCTCTGGTCATCTCCCGTACTAGATTCCCAGTCTCTGGTCATCTCCCGTACTAGATTCCCAGTCTCTGGTCATCTCCCGTACTAGATTCCCAGTCTCTGGTCATCTCCTGTATTAGATTCACAGTCTCTGGTCATCTCCCGTATTAGATTCACAGTCTCCGGTCATCTCCTGTACTAGATTCACAGTCTCCGGTCATCTCCTGTACTAGATTCACAGTCTCTGGTCATCTCCTGTGCTAGATTCCCAGTCTCTGGTCATCTCCCGTACTAGATTCCCAGTCTCTGGTCATCTCCCGTACTAGATTCCCAGTCTCTGGTCATCTCCCGTACTAGATTCCCAGTCTCTGGTCATCTCCCGTACTAGATTCCCAGTCTCTGGTCATCTCCCGTACTAGATTCCCAGTCTCTGGTCATCTCCCGTACTAGATTCCCAGTCTCTGGTCATCTCCCGTACTAGATTCCCAGTCTCTGGTCATCTCCTGTAGTACGTCTCTCAGCGAGCAGTAACGATGTGCAGTAACCTCTAGCAATTAACGAGGAAGCAGAAATTATGTGTTGTAACCTCTAACAACCAGTCAGTGATCGGTAATTATATGCTGTATCCTCTGGCAACCAATTGCAATTGCTGCCTGTTCTGCTGCAGTAAACAGATTTTGAGTCTTACTGCTATTTGTTATATGTCTAAGAGCGGTTGGGGGGCCCCCAAGAAAATGTTTGCACAGGGCCCAATCAATATTAAAGACAGCCCTGAAACCAATGCTACCATCTAAAATCATTTTAAGGACACTTTACTGATGAGCATTAAAATGTGTCCAATTCATGACACTGTATAAAAAGGACATGGTCCATTTACCATCATACTGTGAAATCTACAATGGCTTACAAAATACTTTTTACATTTATGTATACACTAGCCATTAATAAACATTCATTTAAAAAGGCCTGAGTAAAGGAAAGGATTCACAATGGCCATAAATATTCCAATACAACGCCCCACAATGCATTCAGGTGCAGATCAGGACGTTAATAATTTTCAATATTGAATATTTAAATGTGCAGCTTTCATTAACATAATACCTGGGGATCCTGCCATGAAGGTCCTTGATCACCCACTTCCCGTCATAGGACGATAACAGTTTGTCCTTCTTTGGCCAACTATACCCCTGTGTAGTCAGCCTGCCACAGTGGTCACCAATAAAGACTAAAAGTGGTCATTTCAACACACATTACCCAAGCATGGTCCACTCTTGTCACCATCTGAAAACATGCCATGAGAAATGCAGTTCAGCCATTGCTGGAGTAGATGAATGTAGACAAGTAAGGGCTGCAGGAGATCAGCATCACTGAGATGCAGTAAAGGGTGACAAAAAAAAAACAAAAAAAAAAAATTTGCTTTGGCAAACTTAGTTTGGGGTTTACATCTACTTTAACCACTTGGCGCTGGCCGCAAGCAAATATGTGGGCCTCTCAGCGGGTGGGCCTTGGCGCCGAGCGCCCGCATATTTTGCGTACATCGGTGCAAATACAGCTGCTTCGAGAGCGGGCACCCTGCGCGTTCCCTGCACTGATACTGTAGGCTAACGGAAAGCCAATCACGGCGGTCACGAGCATAAACCCCGTCCCGACTCCCGGCATCCTAAACCCTTTAAAAGCGCCAGTTCCAAGGGGTTATGGGTTACCCTAGTGGGGGATGACTGGTGCTTTCAACAGCTAGAAGCACTCCAACGTTCTTCGGGGATTGTCAAGCTTGTTGAAAAATGGTAGGAATGTGTTAAGCCGGCCACAGACAGTTCAAATCTTGGCCGGTTTAGTAGGGACTGGTCATGGTTCAAACTATGTATGGGCAGGCTGATTGTACCCAAGTCGATCCATCGATCAACTTGGAGTACAACCAACATGTTAGACATTTAGGATGCAGTTATTGCCACTACCATAATCACTGTGTTCTCCTGGCAGGGAGAAAAAAAAAAAACACACCACACACAAAAGTAAGGGTTTCCACCTGTGCGGGATTAACCCGAATAGTCCAGGTTTTGAATCATGTGTCTGGGTTGCAGACTTCCTGAAACCCGGACACATTATGCAGACCTGCCTGTGTCGTCCAAAGTGACCGACTACCACAACTACCAAGTGTATAGGTGGGCGCACGGGCTAGGTTTGCCTGGGCACACCCCAATCATCAGGGTTGCCAACTGTCCAGGGGGCTAGCTGCAGTTGTCTAAGCTGAGTGTCTGACACTCACACTGCCCAGAGCCAGCATACCCCCCCACGCATCCGTATGGACAGGGAGGGAAAGAGGGCTCAATCTGCTCCTCCTCCCCCCACTCCTACCCCTCTGTGTCGGCCCACCCACACTCCAATCCCTAGCATGCTGTGCCTCATAAAAGGCATCCAGCAGATACATCATGTATAAATGCCTGAGCCTCTATCCTCAAGTGAGTGCGCTCACCATCCACTGTTAGAGACTGAAGTCTCCCCCCTTCCTTCTCTCTCTTGCCTCTGAGCAAGTGAGTACACCAAGGTAAGGGGAACTCAGATGTAAGGAGTGCCCTGTAAACGCTGATGTAAGAAGGGCTTTGGGAACCCTTATTTATAGGGGGAATGCTGGCAACTCTAAAGTAGGGGCTTTGGTGAGGAGAAACCCCCTTACAGAGTTCCCCTTTACACTAGAGTCCTCAGCGTTCCCCCTTAAAATAAAAATAAGAATAAAAATGACTGTGTGCCATTACAGTGTTCAGGTTTGGCTTGAAGTAAAGGCAGCAACCCAAAAAACGGAGAAGATTATTCAGGTAGGCTCCCACAACGCAATTGCTACCCAAGAAGGTTGGAATGTAAGGGTGTAAACAATGAGAGTACATCTGTTGGTTCCCAGAGTTCCCAGACAGAGTTTTAATTTGCGACACTTTAATAAAAGAAAGCCTACTGAGTAAATATTGTACCAGCAAGCTCCAATATAACGAATCCACCCATTGCTGATAGACTTGTTCAACCATTATCCATTTCAACCATCTCCAATGCATGTACTCACATAATGGCAACAGAATTCACTGTGTACCCCAGCTGGAATTTGGTTGCCAACGCCTAAAAATTTTCCCCATTTTCATAAATCACCGGTGAGAAGTACAATGTCCATATTGCACAGAGCAACCAAACATTTCCGTTCATTCCCTAACCTGTAGTAGAAACCAAACGTTTTCAGTTGTCTGGTCTCATACCAATCTGCTCATCACGTGTTGAAATGATCCAATGGAAAAAAAAAAAAAAAACTTGAAAGAAACCTCAGCTTGTCTAAAGCTAGTGTAAAAAGAAAAACAATTAGCCACAACATAAATCAAGAAGGACCTTGTAGTGACCATTTTCTGGTAATGACATGGATTCCTACAAAGAGATTTCAAGACCATAAAACACTCAATGATTTGAAGGGCTGCCAAAGACAGTGCAGCTAAACATGTTATTAGCAGCAAAGCCAGGAGTAGTAATCAGTGTTTACTGCGGAATAAAGTGCTCATGTCACACACCTGCTTAGTATCTGTACAGGTCGGACTAGGCAAAGAAAGATCACCTTGGATTCTTCAGGTCTCCAGATATCTGTAAGAACATTACTATCCATAAAGCTGTGTGTCGTAAGCTGCCGAAGGAGTTTAAATGCAACTAGGGTTGCATGGAACACTAGGGTTCTTCCAGCATTTGCTAGGGGTTCCATAAGCAACTTCTGCTTTTCAGATGAGTATCCACCAACAATGATCTTTTTTTAACCAAAAAGAAGGTGATTATATCCAATAAACAACAAATGTAAGACACATTCTTTACACTGACAATCGCGCTTATGTATCATGAGCTGTAGATAGAGTAAATATTTGCAGTGGCTCCCTTAGGCCAGAAAGTGAATTCAAATACTCTTCCAGGTTAAAAAAAGATTGAGAAAGCTGGTCCAGATTGACCAAAAATGAAGTATTAAAGCTGCAAAAACTCAAAATCATATCAACAGCCTGATGGAGTAATAGATCACAAAGGTACAAGTGGTCTTAACAGCGATATAACCCGTCACACTGCCAGTTAACAGGCACAGGTTGGATCCCCCTCATTAATCTTATCTGTTGCGGCTGCAGGGTCTCACTATAAGACAGGTCCCAGATCAGAATAGGTCACAAACAATGAAGAACCCAGTCATTTAGATTTTTCAGAAACAGTATGGCAAATTCTCAAAATTACATCAGTAGTTGATAGCACCTTCCCCAACCCTATAGCTAGTCCCAACTAGGGTTTCTGGACATCTATTGTATGGACATCTTCAGTATTTCCCAGCCAGGAAATACCAGACCTCAGACTTCCAGGGCTACATGGTTATTAATAGAGCCCTACCAATCCCATGGAGGCCAACTCCACGCATGGACTCCTCACTAGCTCACATTTCTGCCCAAACTCACAATCTTGCTCTGCACACACTTTTATAACCTAAGAGAGCATACCACCGAGTGGCAAATTGGGAAATGTCTAACATCCCCTTACAAACCCGCCCCAAACCAGAAGGGATATAAAGGCCCCACTATTGCATCATTTTGAAGGTCTATGTTCTGTGTATTTTATTCTCGATTCCACAAGTGTAAAAGCCAAAAGGCTAGTGCAGCAGCCAAGCAGCTAGCTTTTTTTTTTTTTTTTTTTTTTTTTTTTTAGGAGAAAGCACTACCATAGCCGTCAAGAAATCCAGCTAGAGGCTGCCATGCCAGCTGCTGATGAGATCTGACAATTATTCCAATGGATAAAATTATTATTCAAGCTTCAGCAATTCAGTCCCGAGACCTTGGTTCCCCTGAAACGCATTGCATATTCCTTGTATGGTCCCTTTGACTCTTACTGCAATAAAATGTTGTGGTATGGCACATCCATTTTTCTTCTTACGGTTTTTCACCACAAACCAATGAAGCCGTCACATTGAGATCCACTGAGTTGTAAAATCTGTCTGCCTAGTAACTGGATCAATTATACCATTATCATTACAATACTATAGGATAGCAACATCAATTGGACAACATTGTAGGTTCAGTGCTGTCTTGCCACCTTCCCTAGAAATCTTACTATTCATGGTCTGTGTCTAGTGCTGTGTACACAATTTCTGGTGCTTCGTCTTCATGCCCAAGTATAACTCACGATGAGCTCAGAAACAGGCATGCCTTGTCTTCTAGAACAGGCTTTCCAAGCTTTCTAAACAAAAGGGCTGGTTTACTGTCCATCAAACTTTAGGAGGGCCAGACTGGCCAGTGAGATAGAAAATACCCCAGAGTCAGTGGGTGTAGACAATGTTTTAGGCTTGGTAGTCAGTGGAAGCAAAAAATGATACAGTGCCTGGCCAGCAGGAAGAGGAATGGTGCCCAGTCATTGCTGTCAGTGGGAGGAATGGTGCCCCTTCATTGGTATCAGTTGGAGGAATAGTACTTCATCATTGGTGTCCATTGGGGGGTCTAGTGACCCATCATTGCGGCAGTGGAAGGATTGGTGCCCCATTATTGATGTCAATGGAAGTAAAAATGCCCCATCATTGGGGTCAGTTGAAGGAATCATGCCTCGTATAAGGAGAGGGTAACAGTGCACCAAGGGCCGCATACAGGAAAGCAAAAGGGCCACAAGAGATACTACTTGGCTTCCAAACAGGGGTTGGGCATAAGGCTATCACTCCCATCATGTACAGATAAAAATGTTGAGAAGCCTTGCTTCCAGCCTTTTGGTCATTCTTGGGTTGTACCATTTGGTGTAAGAAAGAAAGATACCTGCTATTACACGCCCACAGTTTGGAGACCACTGTTCTAGTATAATAGCATGCACGAAGATCCTCCTCTTAGCATATTACAACCATATTAAAAAAGGCACAAGGACCACTGGAGATCACAAACACCGCACCTTACCCGTTTCACTAATGGTTTTGCCTAGGAAATGAAAACCATTAAACCCTCCTCAAGCAACCCCTCCTTACTAGTATATAGGGGCAGGTTTATAAAGCAGAGAATCCAACATTTAGCAAACATTCTATGGAGGTAGATCTTCCATGTTCATGTATTCTAAATGGAAGTGCTTAATTCTCCACCAGAGAATATTTGGTAAAATTCACACTCGCTGCTTTAAAATTAGCCCCCTCCCCCAAGGAATAATAACAGATATTTTTGTTAACACCAGTTACCCCCTTATAATATCACATGGTGATGTGATGTGGAGCTATACCTGAGGTACAGTCTATCCATGGGGTTAGTTATCCTTGGAGGGTCTCCTGCGAGGAACCAGACAACAAGGCTTTAGTCACACTTATAAGACTCCAAAGTTGCACCGACTTTGGAGTGCAACTTTGACACAACTTTGGATGGGTGTAACTTGGATACCACTTTGGCTTTGACCAGAGATAATGGACAACTGTTACACACAAGTTACATTACATAGTTAGTAAGGTTGAATAAAGACACCAGTCCATCCAGTTCAACCTGAGTGTGGGTGCATGTCTACAATTATCTCTATTTAAGGTACCCATATAGCTCCGTCAATTTACGCAGCGCTCCACACATACATCGCACACTCACATTGGTCCCTACCCTCAAGGAGCCCACAATCCAAGGTCCCCAACTCACATTCATGTACTAGGACCAATTTTGGACAGAAGCCAATTACCCTACCAGCTTGTCTTTGGACATTTGGCATTGTATAACAACATACAGGTACAACTTTCATGCAACTTTTGAGGGTTAACATTGAAGTCTATGACCCTCAAGTTGCATGAAAGTCGGACCAAAGTAGTGCATGAACCACTTTAAAGTCGCAGCAACTTTAAGTCGCACATGGTTATAATTGGAAAACATGGGGAATGACTTGTCATCCGACAGATGTCCAAAGTTGCATGACAATTCGCACAAGTGTGAATGGAGCCCAACAGATACTACTTGGCTTCCAGAACAGGGGTTGGGTATAAGGCTATCACTCCCATCATGTACAGATAAAAATGTTGAGAAGCCTAAAGGCTGGAAGCAAGGTCCTTCATGGGTTGTACCATTTGGTGTACGAAGGAAAGATACCTGCTATTACACGGCCACAAGGACGGAGACCTGTTTGAAGGCCTCTCAAAGTGCCGGCATATACCTTCCCATGTATTTACCTGCAATCTTCCCAATTCAGCCATGGCCTACATATTCTTAGCCAAAATGACTGCTAGCGTTCTGAAGTGCAAAGTACACACCTGTAGTAGCCTTGACAGGAATTAGAATAGCCTACAAACCTTTTTGGGGTTTTTATGTTTTATTTTTTTGCAAAACGCAAAATTAGCCTTTAAGTTCGTAAAACATTTGCTCCTGGCAACATATATATATAAGCTTGCTAAAACACATGCTGTCAGACACATGGCATATTTAGTGCATTTTAGTAGTGTTCTAAGGTGCAAACCATGAAACTTTTAAAATAAAGTTTTTATATTATTTTTTTTTAATTAATGAATCACAACCACTGGTCTTTTAAAAGAAACAAACAAGCTAAGTAAATAATAAAAATACTAATATTAATAATAATCTAAAATTTAGAGTTCAGAGGTTATACCCCAAAACACAAGTTAGGTCAGCACGGACATCTCCGATTTTTACACATCGACCTTTTCTTTTTTTTAAGCCATTAAAAAGTCTCTGCATCTATTAATACTAAACTAACAAACTGCCGCTGGTCGCTAGTTACATGAAAGGCCCCAACGTATACAATGAAGCCACTAGAACTATATATAACACTGATCTATAGCCAGGAGCTCAGCAAGGATGACAGGAATTAAGCCGCAGATTGCTGTACCCCATACTAGACCTTAAGTAGGAAAAAAAAATATACAATTTTGGAGTTCTGTCAAGATTTACACAGTGTATCCGTTGATATTGTTGCGTCTGCTGATTACAGGCTCTCCGTAAACGCCATCAATGGCCCTCTGTTCACCTAGGTTTTTTTTTTTCAAAGCCTATTTTATAAAAGGAGGCAGAAATGTTTCACTATTGCCCTGCATAAACAAATGCCTCTTCTTGCTATTGAACAATAAATCTCCAACCCAATAAAAATAATTAAAGGGCTGCTAAACATAAATGACACAATGTTTTGTGTGAAACACTTTTTAATAAAATCCATATATAAATAGGAAAACATTTCTGGACCTTATCAACACTTTAGGTATTTAAAGTAACACAGAGGTGGGGTGGGGACCAAAATCTCATGACATGCAGGCTACTTCCTATCCAGTGTTCCATGGAAGAATGCTTCCAGATTTAAAGGATCCTTTCACAATTGCCCGATGTTTTACCGCACACACACATTAGCGTACAGAAATTCATGCATTACCGCAGCCTGTTAGTTTTGAATGAGCTGCCAATTCATTACAACATGCAAACTGGACACACACTTTTTCAAACACACTACTCCCACAAGGTACAGATGGTTCAGGTTTGTGCATTGGCGAGAAGTGTTGGGGTGCCATTCAAAATAAAAGGGCACTGCAATGCACCATAGGTCACGTGCTACTGTGGCAACGTGGTAAAAATTTGTGTTACTGAAAAGCATAGCTGCAAAACCAACTTTAAAGGGTTAGTTCACCTTTAAATTTGCCAGTTTTCTAAAAAAATTCCCAATGTTTTCCCAGCATTCCCCACACATTACATACCACTTTTCCAAAAAAAGATGTATTCCAGCATCTCCAGCACATTACATACCACTGCCATAAAAAAAAAATCTCCCGTATATTCCAGCATCCCCAGCACATTACATCCCACTCCTCAATGTATTTCAGCATCTCACATTACATACCACTCCCAAAAAAATCCCCCATGTATTCCAGCATCCACAGCACATTACATCCCACTCCTCCATGTATTCCAGCATCTCACATTACATACCACTCCCAAAAAATCCCTCATGTATTCCAGCATCCCAAGCACATTACATACCACTCCTCCAATAAATGCCTCATGTATTCCAGCATCCCCAGCACTATACATACCACTCCTCCAAAAATATCTCATGTATTCCAGGATTTCTAGCAAATTACATACCACTCCTCCAAAAAATCCTCCATGTATTCCAGCATCGCCAGCACATTATATACCACTCCTCCAATAAATGCCTCATGCATTCCAGCATCTCTAGCACATTACATACCACTCCTCCATGTATTCCAGCATCCCCAGCACATTACATACCACTCCTCCAAAAATATCTCATGTATTCCAGGATTTCTAGCAAATTACATCCCACTCCTCCATGTATTCCAGCATCCCCAGCACATTACATACCACTCCTCCAAAAATATCTCATGTATTCCAGGATTTCTAGCAAATTACATACCACTTTTCCAAAAAAAGATGTATTCCAGCATCTCCAGCACATTACATACAACTGCCATAAAAAAAAATCTCCCGTATATTCCAGCATCCCCAGCACATTACATCCCACTCCTCAATGTATTTCAGCATCTCACATTACATACCACTCCCAAAAAATCCCTCATGTATTCCAGCATCCCAAGCACATTACATACCACTCCTCCAATAAATCCTCCATGTATTCCAGCATCGCCAGCACATTACATACTACTCCTCCAAAAATATCTCATGTATTCCAGGATTTCTAGCAAATTACATACCACTCCTCCAATAAATCCTCCGTGTATTCCAGCATTCCCAGCACATTACATACCACTCCTCCAATAAATGCCTCATGCATTCCAGCATCTCTAGTACATTACATACCACTCCTCCAATAAATCCATTATGTATTCCAGCACCCAGCACATTACATACTACTCCTCCTCCTCTGATAAAATATTTGCTCCTGTCCTCCTCCATACATGTAGGCTGTCCACAGCCTGACCGAAAAAAAACCCCTTAGTAGCCATCACCCCTTCTGCAGAAGACAGACCTGGCTCAGTGTGACCCTCTTGTGGCATGGCAGGCTGAGAATTAGAAGTGTGCCCCCAGTGGCTGCTCTGGCTTATATAAACACCAAGCCTGTACAGGTCTCAGCCGCTGCTGCTACAAAGAGGCATTGGGCCTGTCCTGTTTTGGAGGTTGGGGGGGCGGTCATCTACTAAAGAGTTTTTTCAGACAGGCTGTGCACAGGAGGGGAGGAGGAGAGCAGCAACTATGAACAGAAGAGAAGTGGCATGTAATAAACTGGGAATGTATGAGGGATTACTTAAAAACTGGTCATTAAAAAAAAAAAAAAAAAGTGAACTAACCCTTTAACCTTCCTTCAGCCTGTAATGGCCATGACCATAGAACAATAGAAATATAAAAAGGAATATATATATATATATATATATATATATATATATATATATATATATATATATATATATATATATATATATATATATATATATATATATATATATATATACCCAACTTTTAAATAGGGAACATCCAGAAATGTTAATTGTGCCAAGACTGTACCCTGCAAAAAACAAACGATCTTCTGCTTTAAAAAGTAGAAAGTATTCCAATAACTCACCAGTTAAAAGTCAGTTACACCTCCCCCCCCCCCCCGGCTCTGGTCCATTTAGTATACATACAGTAATAAATGGACTCTCAAATCTTTTTTTTTGGCAGTCACGTGACTGCTCTGGCCCTTCTCTGTACAATGGAGGGTCCACCAATTGTGCTGATTATCAGGGAGATGTGACATCATCCCATTGGGAGTCCATAGCTCCCAGGATTGCCAAGCATTGTTGGTTGAGAGATGCGTTCCTACCACAAGCCGGAGAGATCGAGAGGGAAGCCAGCGAGAGATTTGTGGTCACATGACCACAAAAAAAAAAAAAAATGTAAAAAAAAAATAAAAATATTCTGGTAGTGCCCTATTACAAAAGAGATCAAAGCTAAGGTGGAGCACAAAGCAGTATTTCTGCATTCAGAAAATACGTAATCCATGGGTTTATATGGATGCATGAAAGCATTGGTGTATACCCAAGTACAGCTTTGTACAACTATTTATTTCTATGGCTGGCTGTATGCGCCACACAATAATGGCACACTATTCCTCCCACTGGCACCAATGATAGAACACTATTGCGCGTCCGCGCCCCCCCCCCCCGACACCAACAAAGGGGCACTACTCCCCCCCCACAGACAGCAACAAAGGGGCACTACTCCCCCCCCAGACACCAACAAAGGGGCACTACTCCCCCCCCCCAGACACCAACAAAGGGGCACTACTCCCCCCCCAGACACCAACAAAGGGGCACTACTCCCCCCCCCAGACACCAACAAAGGGGCACCATTCCCCCCCCCCCAGACACCAACAAAGGGACACCATTCCCCCCCCCCCCAGACACCAACAAAGGGGCACCATCCCCCCCCAGACACCAACAAAGGGGCACCATCCCCCCCAGACACCAACAAAGGGACACCATCCCCCCCAGACACCAACAAAGGGACACCATCCCCCCCCAGACACCAACAAAGGGGCACATCCCCCCCAGACACCAACAAAGGGGCACCATCCCCCCCAGACACCAACAAAGGGGCACCATCCCCCCCAGACACCAACAAAGGGGCACCATCCCCCCCAGACACCAACAAAGGGGCACCATTCCCCCCCCAGACACCAACAAAGGGGCACCATTCCCCCCCCAGACACCAACAAAGGGGCACCATTCCCCCCCCAGACACCAACAAAGGGGCACCATTCCCCCCCCAGACACCAACAAAGGGGCACCATTCCCCCCCCCCAGACACCAAAGGGGCACTATTCCCCCCCACAGACACCAACAAAGGGGCACCATCCCCCCCCCAGACACCAACAAAAGGGACACTATTCCCCCCCACAGACACCAACAAAGGGGCACCATCCCCCCCCCAGACACCAACAAAAGGGACACTATTCCCCCCCACAGACACCAACAAAGGGACACTATTCCCCCCACAGACACCAACAAAGGGACACTATTCCCCCCACAGACACCAACAAAGGGGCACTATTTCCCCCCCCCCCACAGACCCCAACGATGAGGCACAATTCCTCCCATTGAGGCCAATGATAGTGCACTATTTTACCCCCCAATGCCAAAGACACTGTTTGCTCCCACTGTCCCAATGGCCACAATCTAAAGAACAGTAAACTGGCTAGATGGACTTGTGTCTTGTTTCAACCTATGTAACTGCTCCTAGTCTCACAAGATTAGTAGTGAGGATGTGGTATGTCACTACTGGGCTGCCCACCGTTGCAGTAAGCTGTACCTGAGGACTTGCAGTGCAAGTATCTCCCTGCTTCATTCACGCAGTAGTTGCTCGATTATTCCTACACCAATCATTGGGGGGCCGCTCTGACACAAGGAAACAAATCCCTGGCTCTACCAAGGCACCTCGGTCTACATGCAGACACCCTGCACAGCAAGTCATTGTAAGTCGGTAATATGGAGGAGAATTCAGCTGCAGCAAGACCCCTGGTGACTAACGCTTTACCTTTTATTGGCACAGTAAAAGGTCCTCTTAAAAGCCTAAGTTCACCTTTCACAAAAACTGGCCCATACAGATGAGAGGCTCCAGTAGTTTTCAATGCACTGTACAGTTTGTTAAAGTATACGTCGATGCAGATACCATACCTGTAGGCCATTTCTGTTGCCCATGAAGCTTGGCCAAAATACTGCCACTGTTTGCATTCTTATGTTCTTGCAGGACTCAGCAACTGCTGACGCTCACTTCCAGCATCGCCGGAGCAATGGCATTTTCGGTTTCAAAAGCCATGCATGCAAATGACCCCTCCCCATTAACCTAACCTAACAGCGCCTGAGCTCAGCGTTGCTGGGATAGGTGATGAGAGCCGACTGCCGCTCTTTTGCTTAACCGGTTCCCGACCGGCTCACGCAGATATACTGCGGCAGAATGGCTCCCCTAGGCGAAATTCCGTACGGGTACGTCCTTCCTTTTTTTGGCCACCAGAGGGCGCGTGCCCGCTGCGCGAGGCTGGCAGGCATGATCGCCACCGGCTGCCTGCACAAGCACCAGCACGGGGATTTGTGTGTGTGTGTAAAACACACAAATCCCTGTGCTGTCAGGGAAGAGGAGCTATATTGCTTGTTCCTACTAAGTAGGAAAAACTATATAATGTCTCCTCCCCTAGTCAATTACATCCCCATACATTTAGAACACGCTGAGGGAACACACGATTAACCCCTTGATCTCCCCCTAGTGTTAACCCCTTCCCTGCCAGTGACATTTACACAGTAATCAGTGCATTTTTATAGCACTGATCACTTTATAAATGCCAACGGTCCCAAAAGTCTCTGATCTGTCTGTCGCAATAGCACTAAAAATGGCAGATCACCGCCATTACTAGTAAAAAAAATTAAAATAAAAATGCCATAAATCTCTCTCATAGTTTGTAGACACTAACTTTTGCGCAAACCAATATACACTTATTGCGATTTTTTTTACCAAAAATATGAAGAATACATATCGGCCTAAACTGAGGAAGAAATTTGTTTTGTTTTTTTTAAATTTATGGGGATAATGATTATAGCAAAAAAGTAAAAAAATATAGTTTTTTCTTCAAAATTGTCGCTCTTTTTTTGTTTATAGTGCAAAAAATAAAAACCGCAGAGGTGATCAAATACCACCCAAAGAAAGCTCTATTTGTGGGGGGAAAAAAAAAGGATGCAAATTTTGTTTGGGTACAGCGTCGATCGACCGCGTAATTGTCAGTTAATGCGATACAGTGACAAATTGTAAACAGTGCTCTGGTCAGGAAGGGGGTAAAATCTTCCGGGGCTGAAGTGGTTAATAATGGTCCCCCCACCCCATGTCTGCTGGGAAAATTACACCTCCAGGAGTATTAGTCTTGTGTGTCCCCCATGCAGCTCTCACCATTTTCTCCAGCCAACCTCTATGTCAGCCCTTCTCAAGCAGGGTTCTACTGAACCTTAGGGTTCCTCCAGAGGTTGCAAGGGGTTCAATGAGTAATTACTGCCTCTCAGATAAGTAACCACTGACACCATTGATCTTTTTAACTATCTGTAAGGGGGGATTCTTCCCAATGTCCACAAATGTCTGGAGCATTCTTTCCACTGATCATCACACTAATATACAGTGAGTTGTAGATACAGTAAGTATCAGGAGTTCCCTGAAATAAACTCAAGGGTTCCTTCATGGTAAACAGGTTGAGAAAGGTTGATACACATTAATACTGTGTCCTGTAGTGATGCCTGGGTGGGTAGGAGGAACCCATGATCACAGAAGTTCAACCCAATGTTCTTGTGACAACAACATTTTGCATTTCCCTTCATTTTCTGTACGAGAGACAATTTACACTACTGTCAATACTGGGGCTAACCTACCCAGGAGAAGAAAAAAAAAAAAAAACACTAAATGTAGGGTTGGCTTTATATACACTTCTAGAGATTTAAATTAAAAGTATGTATTTGGGCATTCCATCCTCAGTGCAGCTGAGCTCTCTCCCACCACTGCACCTGTCACATAGACAGCGGCCAAAGACTTTTGAAGCTGGATGGGCAAAACCCAAAGGGGACACTTTTTTTTTCATCATGTCTGCTCCCTCCTTGTGTTTGACAGCAGCCAGTGGGTGGATCCATAGCCAATAGCAGGCTGTCCTATTGGTCCACCCACTGCCTGCTGTCAATCACAAGGATTGAGCAGACATTATGGGGATCTAGTCCCTCAATTGTACCTTCAGGTTCTGCCCACTGTTGGCATCTCTGGTTGCTATATGCTTGTTAGCTGTGAAGCCAAGAGCCTCCTAAACAACCAGTGAGAGGTGGGAGGTTGGGGGGGGGCGGTAGCAATGGTAAACATGCCACTCTGCTACACATCATACAGAGACAGGTACTCTGCAGGCCAAGTTTTGGTCTTGATTACCTCCAACTTCATTATCTACACACTGGAGGTAATTATTTTTGGCAATTTGGTGCAGCCAAAGTGCTGCTATTAAGAATTAGTATAAAATAAGGAAAACTTCAGCATAGGTACCGAAGTTAAGAAACAAAAAGACTGTTACTGCAGGTGACACAAGTGGCTAAAGTATGAGGCAAATATACTATTTTGGCTATTTTTAATACTTAATAAACATTTTTATACTATATCTAGACAATTTTTTAATTTTAGATAAAACACAACAAATTAAAAATGACTTTACATGAAAGACATGGCGGTTTTCTGAGCTTAGAAACACATCCATGTAAGTGGCACCATCAGCTGCATCATCGCCAATCCACCAAAGTAGGATCGAGCATATGATGTATACAGCTTTAGGTGGTTGGGGGGGAGTCCCTCCAAAAAAACAACATTACATATCAATGGGCACTATATAGTAGAACTACAATTAAGAGCTGCTATTAAGAACTACCTGATACACTGATCGGTAAAGCTACTGAAACGGGCAGAAGGGATTTTTGAATCTGGCGCAGAGTCATACTGCCAGAAAAGAGATGTGACGTTAGGGCTTTATTGAATTTCCTCCATTAAGTCAACAATTTTCATTCAAAATCTCCTAACATTTTGTCAAGACCTGCTATCTGAATGGAATCCCAAACAGGTTACATCGCAGTAGGATACGATTTTCCCCAAGCGAAAACCACATTCACAGTTAGAATTTTATTTAAGAAAAAACTAAAATTTCCATCCTGCTCCTTCAAATTTTCTCGTCAATGAGCCTGAAAACAAAACTTTGATTTTTCGAAAGGATAGTGGAGTCAAATCGATGGAATGTTCTGAACACAAACATTTTTCAAATTAAAAATTCTACTGGTGTGTGGCCAGATTAAAGCCCAAACCTGGGAAACTCTTTCACCTGCATTGGGTCTGCGCCCGAACTGCAAGGGTTAATTGCTCGTTTAGGTCTAGAGGGGAGAAGTTTTATTTACCCAACCCTCTGGGCTGCTGGACTGGTCCCCGCAGAGTCTTCTCCCCCACGTTCCAGTGGTCTAATACCCTAAAGTCAGGATGATGACACCAAGGGACAGTCTACTGTTGAAGCGTGGGAGAGCGCCATCTGCTGGGGGGAGCAGAGGATCAGGTGAGTAAAGTTGCTTCTCCTCTCCAATAGACCTAAACAAGCAGCTAACCCTTTCAGGGTGGGCACAGCCCCACTGCAAGGGATAATTTTCAAGTTTCCCAGAGTTGAGCTTTAAGTCCTGACAAAGAAACCCACGATTAGTACTGTCTCAATTAGGCGATCACTCATGGCCTGCTTGGAATACTTGCAAGATTACAGGAAAGGATTTCTACCTAATAAAAAGATGCCGTATGAATAGAATCTTCCACATGTCCATACAATAATCATTTTATCTGCGTTCAGAGATGCACTAGAGCCAAGCACACAGCTGCTGCAAGTCCATTATCAGGCTGTTTGGGAGATTTATCTTATATCCTCAGAGAGACCATCCAAGACTCAACAGAAGACAAAAAAAGTCATTGTAAAAAAAAACAAGGCATTTACAAATTGTCTAAATATCTCACGAGGATTAGATAAGGATTAGAAAACGCTACAAACAACCTCAGATCAACTGTAAATTAGAGGATTTGCTTTGCGTTTAGCATTAAAAGATGAAATCTTTCGGTGGGAATTCTTGAGTTTGGAACTCAAACTGAGGGACTCACGAGGGTCAAAGGAGTGGATAAACTTCACAAGGTAGAAATTAGCGGTGAAACTGAAGCTTCACTAATCGGAGATGAAGGCAGCACAGGCTCCACACATGTAAAACGTGTTCAGAAGCAATTAAGAACCGGCTTTATCAAACCTTAAACTGCCAGGACTTAGCAAAGCCCCTGGAGTGGACCATGGAGGGAATGGGAAACTGGGTACTGATGGAAGAGTGGGCATGCATTTAGGGCTCGTTTATACAGGCGTTGGTCCAAGCAAAGCCCCTGGATTGGACCATGGGGTCAACAAGAAATCTGGCAATGACGGAAGGGTGGGCATGGGACTCATTTACACAAGCGTTGAACTGAGCAAAGCCCACGGACCATGGAGAAATTATGGAAAAGTGGGCACACACTTAGGGCTCATTTATGCAAGCGTTGGCTCTTTGAAGAGCAATCTTTGGTGGATCAGTTTTTACAGGGCATTTGACAGGTGGCAAGTAGGTGTTATGTTTGGCAAGTCACTTGAATGGACCACATCTGTCGGGCGGTATTGTCCGCCCAACGCAACAGAAGAGATAATTTTTGCCACGCTGAGATGCAAAGCATTACGCCTAGGACAAGTGTATACCCCCGTATGACTGCCTTTGCAGTGTTTTATTGCCCCCCCCAAACGCAATTGTAAACGAAACCATAGGCAGTGCTGCATTTCCTCCACATTCAGATACGCGGTAAACATGCCACGACTGTGCTGCCGCTATGATGTTCACCAATCTTTTTCAGCAAAAACGAGAACCACATGACGTCTACCAAGAAGGCATCACTGTGAATCCACAGAGTAGCATTGGCTGCAGGGAAGACAGTTCTAGACTCCTTTAGCTGGAAAATATCAGCAGCTATAGTATATGTTTTCTACTACCATGGGTGAACTGCCATATCACCTACAAAAAGCCCCAGTGCATCCACAGTGGGTCCTGTGTTTAAAGCCCAACTCTAGGGATTAGAAAGAAAAAACACACACACCAATTGCAGGGCCTCCACCCCACCATAAATGCTAGGGGAGCCAAACTAAGTAGTAATACTTACCTTATTCCCTGCAGACTCAAACCAAACACACTCCTGGTAGCAGTCGCATGCTCCCCCCCCCCCCCCAGCATATACAATGCAGGGTTAATAGCCCTGCATTGCACGTGGTAATGCAGAGGGACCTTTCAAAGAGTGGTGCTTCGAGGAGGCGCTGGATGGGGTATATAATCCTGTCTGTTCCTGTACCTAGACACTGTAACCCCATTGCAAGGGTAGATTTTTTTTTCTAATGGCTGGAGTTGGGCTTTAAGGGTCTGTTCAAATCAACAGTGTGCACCACCGTACGTCACACTAACTTTTTTTTTTTTATGAACTTAATTTTTTTTTCAGTACCGATGGCCAAAGCGCGGAGTGATGGAGTGGATTGCATTGCACCACGCTATACTGAAACAACACACTTGTCAAGAAAAATTTGATATTACAAGGGATGGTGAGGAAGCACTATGTACGCTGCCATCCGGAAAGTATTCACATCGCTTCAACATTTTGTTATGTTACAGCCTTATTCCAAAACGGATTAAAATTCATTATGTTCCTCAAAATTCTACAAACAATACCCCATAATGACAACATGAAAAGAAGTTTGTCCGAAATCTTTGCAAATTTATTAAAAATAAAAAAATTTAAAAAAACCCATGTACATAAGTATTCACAGCCTTTGCCATGACACTCAAAATTGAGCTCGGGTGCATCCTGTTTTCACTGATCATCCTTGAGATGTTTCTACAACTTCATTATAGTCCACCTGTCAGTTGATTGGACATGATTTGGAGCGGCACACATCTGTCTCTATAAGGTGCCACAGTTAACAGTGCATGTCAGAGCACAAACCAAGCCATGAAGTCCAAGGAATTGTCTGTAGACCTCCAAGACAGGATTGTATGGAAGCACAGATCTGGGGAAGGGTACAGAAAAAATGTCTGCAGCATTGAAAGTCCCAAATGAGCACAGTGGCCTCCATCATCCGTAAATGGAAGAAGTTTGGAACCACCAGAACTCTTCCAAGAGCAGGCCGCTCGGCCAAACTGAGCGTTCGGGGGAGAAGGAACTTAGTCAGGGAGGTGACCAAGAACCCGATGGTCACTCTGACAGAGCTCCAGCATTTCTCTGTGGAGAGAGGAGAACCTTCCAGAAGAACAACTATCTCTGCAGCACTCCACCAATCGGGCTTGTATGGTAGAATGGCCAGACAGGAACCAACTCCTCAGTAAAAGGCACATGACAGCCAGTCTGGAGTTTGACAAAAGACACCTGAAGGACTCTCAGATCATGAGAAACAAAATTTTTGGTCTGATGAAACAAAGATTGAACTGTTTGGCCTGAATGGCAAGCGTCATGTCTGGAGGAAACCAGGCACCGCTCATCACCTGGCCAAAACCATCCCTACAGTGAAGCATGGTGGTGGCAGCATTATGCTGTGGGGATGTTTTTCATTGGCAGGAACTGGGAAACTACTCAGGATCGAGGGAAAGATGAATGCAGCAATGTACAGAGACATCCTTAATGAAAACCTGCTCCAGAGTGCTCTGGACCTCAGACTAGGGAAAAGGTTCATCTTTCAACAGGACAACGACCCTAAGCACACAGCCAAGATAACAAAGGAGTGGCTACAGGACAACTGTGAATGTCCTTGAGTGGCCCAGCCAGAGCCCAGACCTGAACCCGATTGAACATCTCTGAAGAGATATGAAAATAGCTGTGCACCGACGCTCCCCATCCAACCTGATGGAGCTTGAGAGGTCCTGCAAAAGAAGTATGGGAGAAACTGACTAAAAATTGGTGTGCCAAGCTTGTAGCATCATACTCAAAAAGACTTGAGGCTGTAATTGGTGCCAAAAGTTCTTCAACAAAGTATTTAGCAAAGGCTGTGAATACTTGTATACATGGGATGGTTTTTCATTTTTAATTTTTAATAAATTTGCAAAGATTTCAGATAAACTTCTCTCACATTATCATGATGGGGCATTGTTTGTAAAATTGAGGAAAATAATGAATTTAATTTATTTTGGAATAAGGCTGTAACATAACCAAATGTGGAAAAAGTGAAGTGCTGTGAATACTTTCCGGATGCACTGTATATTGTAAATAGCATCCATTTCGGGTTTAATTAGATTATGTCGGTAAAGTCTTTATATCATTGCCCAATAGGAAATATTTGCTTTTTCCTTACAGCATAAATAAAACCAAAACTTTAATAAACCACACTGCAAAAATCCTGAGATGTATGTTGGCTGCATTAGTTATATTTTTCAGGTTAAGAACATTTTCAGCAAACACAGAAAATACTTGTTGATCCTGCCAGAAATAATGCGCCATAAACTACTAACCCGCCCTTTGTACAGTGGCTTAGTGGTTGGCACTTCGTCCACCTTTCAGCACTGGGGTGCTTGGTTCAAATACAGAAGAGGACACTGTCTGCATGTTGGCTCTGCGTTTCCTCCCACACTACAAAAGACCTGCTGGCCGGTTAATTGGCCCTAGTATGTGTATGGATGCATGCAGATTGGAACCTTAGATTGTAAGCTCCTAAGAGTAGGGACCGGTCTGAATGAGCTTCTGAGTGTTTGGATCCTATAGTAGTTTGAACCGACCTGAATGATCCCGCCAGAAAGCCATCAGTGCTTACCGCCAATTATCAGCAGCATTTCCCACCCTGCAGCCAGTCATATACAAGGGGCGTGTAAACGTGTGACTGCGGGGCAGGTAGTGACTCGGCTGCTGATGCCTGGCGGTATAGCTCAGGTGGGTTCAGAATAGGATCCAAAACAGGCCTGAGCTCATCCCTACTGGTCGGTTAACTGGCTCACCTCCAAAAGCGCTTTGATCCCCAATGGAGAAAAATGCCATAGAAATATTAAACGTAATAAATAAATAATTTTTAAACAGGTATTAATATAGAGCTGACAATTTAGGCAGCACAGTACTTACTGTACATTCACTTCACTTGCCAGAAGCCTGGCAAACTCTAGGAGAGGCCCCGTTGCCGGAAGCCTGGCAAACTCTAGGAGAGGCCCCGTTGCCAGAAGCCTGGCAAACTCTAGGAGAGGCCCCGTTGCCGGAAGCCTGGCAAACTCTAGGAGAGGCCCCGTTGTAAGGAAGCCTGGCAAACTCTAGGAGAGGCCCCGTTGTAAGGAAGCCTGGCAAACTCTAGGAGAGACTGATGGCTGGATAGTGCACCTAGCGGTACTTACTGTTAGGGCCATATGCACCCAGGGACAAATGCTTGGAATGAAGACCGCTTGCGTTTCTGAGCATTCTCACACACTGGGCGTTTAGCTATGGGTGGAAGATACAGGTGCACCACCCATCCGTAGCAGCTGTCAGACCTTCCATAGTTTACCAGATTGCCAGCATCAGGACTGAATGGTGCACCTGTGCCCTCCGCTAAACGCCTAGTTCGCATGAGGTCCAAGCCACTGCACTGCCCATGTAAAGAAAGTCATGTGTGAAGTCCAGCCTGGGTGACATACAACTATATTACCAAAAGTATTGGGACGTCAGCCTTTATGCACACATGAACTTTAATGGCACCCCAGTCTTAGTCCATAGGGTTCAATATTGAGTTGGCCCACCCTTTGCAGCTATAAACAGCTTCAACTCTTCTGGGAAGGCTGTCCACAAGTTTTACGAGTGTGTCTATGGGAATATTTGACTATTCTTCTAGAAGCACAGTTGTGAGGTAAGGCACTGATGTGGATGAGAAGAGCTGGCTCTGAGTTTCCGCTCTAATTCTAAGGTGTTCTATCGGGTTTAGGGCAGGACTCTGTGCAGGCCAGTCAAGTTCCTCCACTTCAAACTCGCTCATCCATTAGGGACCTTACTTTGTGCACCGGTGCACAGTCATGTTGGAACAGGATGGGCCATCCCACAATGTTGTCTAAAATGTCTTGGTATGCTGACGCCTTAAGAGTTCCCTTCACTGGAACTAAGGGGCCAAGTCCAGTCCCTGAAAAACAACCCCACACCATATTCCCCCCACCACCAAATGATTTGGGCAAGGGCAAAGAAAGGTCCATAAAGACATAAATGAGCAAGTTTGGGATGGAGGAACTTGGCTGGCCTGCACAGAGTCTTGACCTCAACCCCAATAGAACACCTTTGGGATGAATTAGAGTGGAGACTGCGAGCCAGGCTCTCTCGTCCAACATCAGTGTCTGACCTTAGATACCTCCACTCCTAAACCTTGTGGACAGCCTTCACAGGCATCCCAATACTTTTGGTAATATAGTGTATATGGCTCCCTCCAGAGATACAGTGGAGTGAGTGATCGTAGCCAACTCAGGTAGTGTGTTATTCCTGGGATCACCAGGATACTAGCAAAAATATAAGCCTGAAAAACGACAACCTCTTCTGAGGGCTGGTGAGCCGCAATATATTACATTGTAATTTCGTGAGTCTCCGATTAACCTCAACCAACCAAGGCAACAAATTCATTTTATCCACAGTTTGCTTCTCCAAAACATGACCATTTATCACTGGACATGATGTATACTGACCACTTGAATGTGTCTCACTGGTCACAATGGCCACCTCAAGGGTCATCAACAAAAACTAGCTATTACTATTTTTGAAGATATTATGTTGCAATAATTTGCCTGAAAGACTTTTTAAATGATCATTAGCGAAACACTAATTAGCAAACTGCTGTTAACACATGCTAAGTCAGAGAGCAGGAGAAAAGATATGGCTTGGATCATCTACAACCATAAAGCTACTCAACAACTACAAGTCCCAGCATACCCCCTTTTTTTTTTTTTTTACGCTGGGACTTGCAATCCCTCAGTGGATGCAAGGCTGCAGACTTTCTTTGCCTGGAAACGAACCGTGGGAATGTTTTTTTTTTCTTTTTTTGTTACCTTCATGGTGGAAGCTCCTGACTGTATTTGCTCGGCTGGCTGCACGCTCCTTCTGATAATCCATGGGGGGCTTGTCTTGGTTCTCAGCCAGCTGGGCCGAGTGCAGGTGGTACAATTCCAGCATGTAGTGAGGGATTACAGCGTTTTGGCCAGGGGTTGGCCTTCTCTTCAAACCAAACATGTTAAGCAAGCGAAGTTCAAACTGGTTGAGGATGCCCTGTGACTCCTGGGGAGACGCCCGGCCAGACTCTGTGTACTTCCTCCTTCCCACTTCAGGGATTAGACCGGTGCAACAACCCAGCAGCACCTGATAAAGCAGCAGAAGGAGCAGAGAGCGGATCCCAGCTACCATGGTCAACCTGGAGTAGAGGCAGGAAGAGACACAGACATAAGTAACCGCCATGGGCCAATGCAGATAGATTGTTAGTATGGTGGTCTTCAACCAACAACTAGGAAGACACATGGAGCACTCAACAAGCACTTAGTATGTGTTTGGGTACTGCAGGCTGATTTAATAAGGTGGTGCAATAGGTGTGTGCAAGGTGTCACCATCAGGTTTCATTTTGTTGTAGACAAATTGCTTAAAAAAAAAAAAAAAAAGAAGGAAGATGCAACGTGCTGTAATTTTTGAAAATGCATATGGAAGCAACACAGTGATGTAAACTAGGCTCACTGAAATCTATTCATATTTCTTCGCTATGCATTTATTTTGCATTTTAAAGCTCATTTGATTGCATCTGGTGTAAGTGAGCCTTAATATCATTTTTTTTTTTTTTTTTTTTATTTCAATTTTTAAAAGCCTAGTTTACAACACTGTGTTACATCCATATGCATATTTAAAAATTACAGCATGATGCATATTTTTTTTTTTTGCATGTGAATACACCGCAAACACATTTAAATTTCTAATAATTTAAAAATATACACACACACACTTTAAAAAAAAAAAAAAATATATATATATATATATATATATATATATAATAGAAGAAAAAAAAAAGTGTGTAATAAATATATAAACACACACACTTTAAAAAAAAATATATATATATATATATATATATATATATATATATATATATATATATAAATAATAATAATAATAAAAGAAAAAAGTGTGTAATAAATATATAAACATATACACACACACACAATAAAAAAAAAATTATATATATATTTTGAATGCAAATAATGTTAATAATCATTGAATATAGGGATTACAATGTGAACGAGCCCTAAGCCAGATCACTATGGGTAAATGAAACCTGCACTTTACACCACTATATTATATAAGTCTGCATTATACATAATTATGTAACCAAGAAAAACATTGCGTAATTTACACCATACCAATAAAATAACTTAAAACTTTTCTTAAAGCACAACTAAAGGCAAAACTTTTTGTTTTAGATTTGGATAGAGCAGTGAGGGGTGGGGGTTAGAACACCTGTTGGATTTTTATCGATGCCTGTGTCCCCATTAGGGAGATTCGCTCTCCTGATCACCTGTATCACCGTAATGAAACAGAGGGTAAATCCAAAAGTTTAGAGAGGAATAAAGGGGGAAGTCTTCCAACTGGGGCAATTGTTTCATGACAACTAGGAGGGGGATTTCCCTCACTTTGGGAGGATATCCTCTCACTTCCTGATGAGCCAACAGGAGGTGAAGGGAAATCTCCCTAATTAGCACAGGTGGCAAAAGGAAAAACCGGCAGCAGTTTTAACCCTCCCCTATCCAAAATGGGGGGGGGGGTTGGCTGAAGTATTTATAGTACCATTTCCCATATTTGGCACTTTTTATAACCTCTTATGACTTTTCTAAGTAAAAACTGGGGACCTCTGCACTAGTAGAGCATCAAGTACGTCATCTAAATCATTTTAAAAAGGGAACAAGTGCGAAACATTCTGCAAGCTTTTTTTTTTCTTTTTTGGGTTAATAAGGAAGTTAAAAACAATACAACCAAATGTGAAGATTTAAACGGAAAGTACTATTTCTAGTGTGCGACTGTTTTTGTTAGTTTTTTTTTTTTTTTTCTTGTAGAATAATACTAGAAAAGTACTTTTTCTTAGCGTGGGCCTTTTCTCTTTGTGGCAATAATAATATAATAATTATTATTCTCATTAAGAAAACTGACTGTACCAGCTACCATAACCACCATCAGAAATATAAATTCTGTATTATTTATATAATTGTACCTGTATAATAAAGCAATCCCATGAATGGCAATCGGAATTAGTATTCTAGAGGTTGTCTATTTTTAATCATAAAAGTAACATTAAGCCCAGATTCACACGGACAGCGGTAATGAAATCACGCGAGTTCAGCTAAACTCTCACGATTTCATTCCCGCATGTCAGTCCCGACTTCCGGGGCAATTTCAGAGACATCTGTGGGGGTTTCTGCACAGATGTCTATTGAAATCGCACTCCGAAATCGCCAAAAGTAGTACAGAAACTACTGTTCGGATGGTGCCATTGCCAGCAATAGCCGCCAATTTGGCATGCGATCGCTGCAATTTAAACCAGGACTTAGGCTCAGGTTCACACTGCCGCGACCTGGGATCGGACTTGTGAGACCCCCAAGTCGCATTAAATGACATGTTAGTCCATGAGAGCTGTCTTAATCAGCACTACTGAAGTTGCTCCGACTTTAGAAAAGTTTCCTGTACTACTTTAAGGCGACTTCTATCCGACTTGTGCCCATAGACGTTAATGGAAGTCGCCTCCAAGTCGCATCCTAATCTATATTGATGTGCAAAGCGCTACGTAAACTGTTGGCACTATATAAATCCTGTATAATAATACCCTGTTTCCCCGAAAATAAGACCTAGCGTGATTGTCGGTGATGGCTGCAATATAAGCCCTACCCCCCAAATAAGCCCTACCCTGTTTTCCCGAAAATAAGCCCTACCCTGAAAATAAGACCTACAAGGACTTTAACTAGGGCTTATTTGGGGGGTAGGGCTTATATTGCAGCCATCACCGACAATCACGCTAGGTCTTATTTTCGGGGAAACAGAGTAATAGTGATCTGACATTACAGGAAGATTACCCAGGCATTCCCTGCGGTGTAGCCCCTCCCTCGCTTCAAAGTAGTACTCAAGTCGCATCAAGTTGCCAGCAAATCACCAGGAAGTCGTCTGGCAAAGTCGCATGACTTTTAGGTCGCAGTAGTGTGAACCGAGCCAGTTTCTGAACCTTTAGGAAATGAACGCCTTGGGGGTTATCTACTAAAGGCAAATCCACTTTGCACTACAAGTGCACTTAGAAGTGCAGTCGCTGTAGTTTTGAGGGGGACATGTAAGGAAAATAAAAAACAGCATTTTTGCTTGCACGTGATTGGGTGATGAAATCAGTGGATTTGTCTTTAGTAAATTACCCCCCAGTGACCTAAAACTAGTACCTACCAGCAATAACTTTCTGTGTGCATTTAAATCAGAGCTACTCTATTCAGGCCAGTGTCAATTAACCTCACTGCTTATAGTGCATCACTTATTTAAATCTAGAGGTAAGACACAGGTATAGTAAAAGGACGCAGTGAAAGACCTGCAAGGAGGGTTATTTATTGCTTCCCCCACCCTATTTTTTTTATTTTTTTTATTTAAGGAAACCTGTATTGAAAGACATACACAGGCCGCCATTGCTGTACTCCTTTCCAAAATTCTATCTACCTTGTTTTTTTCTGGCCTCAAGAGTCACTGACCTGGAACAGGCAAGCAGCCAATGAAGCAAGACTCCCCCCTGCAAGCCAATTCCAGGTCGTGCTGAAGCCACTGGATCAGCATGACAGCCAGACGAGGAGTATTGTTCAGAGTCCAGCAATGGCAGTAGGGCTCCTCAGGCAGATGAATTGGGGTGGGGGGTGGGAGCCGCCTGCACGTGTGCTCCAGTCTGTTTCCCCTCTACACACAGAAGGTGTTGTGTCTGAGTGCAGGATTAGATCACAAGGTTACACACTGTACAGGTGTTACCAGCCCTCCCCAACTACAAGATCCTTTATTGGCCACAGGAGGGAAAAATCAAAGAGGACAGAAGGAAAAAAAAAAAAATCAAAGAGTCACAGCAGAAGGGAACTCTTTAGAAGTGAGAGATCCTCTGGAGGATAATGGACTGTGCAGTGCATGGTGCAAAAAGGGGCAATATTATAGGTGATAAATATTAGTATATAGAAATATTATTATTTAGGATTTTTATAGTGCCAACAGTACAATTCAGAACTAAAATATTTATATATGGTAACATTTATATAGATACATAATCTGCAATGATCATGAATATATTCTCAGCTGCCCCAAGCTGGGAGGATCTGACATTTGTAACAAAAAAATTATAATCAATAATATTGTATTGTCAGCTGCCCCGAGCTGGGTGGATCTATCTTTAGAAATCTCCTCTAATTTTCCATTGGTCTGCTATTGTATTTGTATACAGAAACACATGTGTAACAAATATTTATGTATTGCAACATTTTATGTAGATACATCATATGCAATGATCATGAATATATTATTAGCTGCCCCAAGCTGGGTGGATCTGTCTCTAGAAATCTCCTCTAATGTTCCATTGGTCTGTTGTTGTGATTGTATACCGAAATACATTTGCAACAAATATTTATATATTGCAACATTTTATGTAGATACATAATATGCAATGATCATAAGCTGGGAGGATCTGTCTCTAGAAATCTCCCCTGTCTATCCTCTCTAGGGTTGCCATCTCATCCCTTTAAACCCAAACACATATGAATTACACAGGTTCTGAGGCTAATTTAATGCAGATAAGGCCCCAAGTGAGTTTAATTACCACCTTAATCAACCACAGAACCTGTGTAATCAATATGTGTTCGGGTTTAAAGGGATGAGGTGGCAACTCTAATCCTCCCCCATCAATCTGGTATTGCATTTGTATACAGGAATACATTTGTAACATATTTTTATATATTGCAACATTTATGTAGATGCATAATATGCAACGATCATGAAAATATTATTAGCTGTCCCAAGCTGGGTGGATCTGTCCCTAGAAATTTCCTCTATTTTTCCATTGGTCTGTTGTTATGTAGATACATAATATGCAATGATCGTAAATATACTGTCAGCTGCCCCAAGCTGGGAGGATCTGTCTCTAGAAATCTCCCCTGTCTATCCTTTCCCATCAATCTGGTATTGTATTTGTATACAGAAATAAATTTGTAACAAATATTTATATGTTGTAACATTTATGTAAACATAAAGGGCAATGGCCATGCTTATATTCCTGCCAAGCTAAGGAGGATCTGTCCTTAGAAATCTCCCCTGTCTATTCCTTTCCAGTCATCCATCCGTTTGTATAGTAACATTTCTAAAGATATTAATGTAACATTTATGTAAATATATAATAGGCACAATGACCATGCTTATTTTGTTGACTGTCCCAAACAGGGAGCAACTGTTCCTTGAACCCCCCCCCCCCCTTCCCTTTCACTGTCTCACCTTTTCCATCAATGGATTACTGAATCTGTATTCCAAAAAACCTGTATGTATTAAAAGAACTCCTGCCTTGCAGCACTGGGGTCCTCTGTTCATATCCTAACTAGGAGGCTACCTGCATGGAGTTTGTATGTTCTTCCCTGTGCTTGTGTGGGTTTCCTCCCACACTCCAAAGACATGCTGGTAGGCTAATTATTGGCCCTAGTATATCTATGGATACATGGGAGATAAGAACTTTAGATTGTAAGCTCCTAAGGGCAGGGACTGGTGTGAATGTACAACATTGGATTGTTGGTTCTATATAATTACCTGTAATAGATAATTTTATGTAGTATGTAATGATCATGCTTATGGTGGCTGCCCCATTATGGGATGATCTGTCCCTAGAAATTCCCCTGTCTCTGTCTATCCTCTTTTATCCATCCAATTCTGATTTTGGATTGTCATATTTGTATAATGGAATACATTTATAACAAAACACTTTGTTGTATTGTAACTTTCATGTACAATGGTCATTCTTATATTGGCTGCCCCAAGCTGGGAGGATTTGTCCCTAGAAATCCCTCTGGATCTCAAGCTGTCTATACTTTCCAATGCATCTATTACTGATCTTGGGTTGTTACTATGAATGGAATTCTTTATATAAAAATGTAACACTATCAATGTATTGTAACTTTTTTTATGTAAATATATAATAACCAATGGTCATGCTTATATTGTCAGCTGTCCCAAGCTGGGAGGACCTGTCCCTGGAAATGTCCCCTGTCTATTCTTTCCCATCTATCTGTTATTGATCTTGGGCTGTTAAATTTGTTTTAAAGAAATCCATTCACCGCAAAACTATTTTATATCCTGTAACTTTTATACTACTATAATAATAGGCAATGAGCATAATTATATTATCTGCACCAAGCTGGGAGGATCTGTCCCTTTTCTCCCTGCCTGTCCTTTTCCATCAACCAGTTACTGAATTTGTAGAAACAACTTGTTTTGCTACAAATGTATTTATTTCTGTAATGTAACTATATGATGTGCAGTGACCATGCTTCTATTGGCAGCCCCAGGCTGGGAGGATCTGTCCCTAGAAATCTCCCCTGGCTCTATTTTACCTTTCCACTCAATCTAACACTAAATTTGTATAAAGCAGCAGGGCCCTCCTATCCCTTCTGTATTGAACTCTGTTGTAATTGCACTCCCCCCCCCTTTATATTGTAAAGTGCTTCACAAACTGTTGGCGTTATATAAATCCTGTAAAATCGTAATAAATAGAATAACAGAAAAAAAGTATGTATTGGGAGGAGATTTACTAAAACTGGTGCAGCTCTGGTAGTAACCAATCCGATCCCAGGTTTATGTCTAAGCTTAATTGAACACACTGAAGTTAGAAGCTGATTGGTTACTTTGCAACTTTGCAGCTGCACCAGATTCTGTGGGCTCCAGTTTTAGTAAATCTCCCCCACTGTAAGGCAATGATCATGCTTACATTATCCCTTGTCCCAAGCTGGTTGAACCTGTCCCTACAAAAAGATTCAGTCACTAGAAATTTCACCCCCCCCCAAAAAAAAATCCATCTAGTACTGTATTTGTATACATAAATACATTTAAAAAAAGTATGTATTGCAATAATTTATGTGAATATATAATTGGCAATGGTCATGTTTTATATTGTGGTCTGTCCCAATTGGTTGCATTTGTAATTGGACCCCCCCCCCCCCCCTGTCTATCCTTTAAAGTTTAATCATAATGTTATATATAATTTTTATTAATAATATTATTAATAAATATATATATATATATATATATATATATATATATATATATATATATATATATATATATATATATATATATATATAATTTTTTTTTTTTTTTTTTTTAATAAAGAAATACATTTACACAGAAATTATGTATTGCTACATTTGTGACAATGCCACATGCAATGGCCATTCCTATATTTTTGGCTGTCCCAAGCTGGGAGGATCTGTCCCTGGAAATACCCCCCCCCCCCACCTCCTTGTCTATCCTTTTGAACATCAATCTATTATGAATTTGTATAAAGAAATATATATATTAACATTTGAAACTATAACTTATGCAATGGGCATGCTTATATTTTTAGCTGGGATGATTTGTCCCTGGAAATCTCCCCTGGCTCCCTGTCTATCCTTTAACATCAATTTATTATAAATTTGCATAAATAAACGTATAATACAACAAAACAAAAAAAGTGATATACTGTAACCTTTGAGGCTATCGTATAGCAATGGCCATTCTTATATTGTCAGCTGTCCTGAGCTTGGAGGATCTGTCCCTGGGAAATCTCCCCTGGCTCCCTATCTATCCTTTAAAACCAATCTTTTATGAATTTGTATAAAGAAATAAATGTATAATAATAAGAATAATAATAATAATAGTGATGTACTGTAACATCTAAGACGATATCTTATGCAATGGCCATGATTATATTATCTGCAGTCCCAAGCTGGGATAATCTGTCCCTGGAAATCTCCCCTGGCCCCATGTCTATCCTTTAACATCAATCTATTATAAATGTGTAGAACGAAAAACGTGTAATAAAACAAATACTGTAAGATCTGAGGCTATATCCTATGCAGTGGCCATGCTTCTATTTTCAGCTGTCCCAAGCTGGGAAGAACGATCTGTCCCTGGAAATCTCCCCTGGCTCCCTACCTATCCATTAACCTCAATCTATTATAAAATTTGTATAAGGCAATGCATGTGTAAAAAAACAAAACAAAAGTATATATAAAATGTGTAACATTTGAGACTATATAGCATATACAAAGGCCATGCTTATATTTTCAGCTGTCCCTGGAAATCTCCCCTGGCTCCATGTATATCCTTTAAAATCAATCTATTATGAATTTGTATAAAGAAATGCATGTAGAATAAAACAAAAAAATGACATATTGTGACATTTTGGGACTATATCCTATGCAATAGCCATGCTTATATTGTCGGCTGTCCCAAGCTGGACCTAGATCTGTCCCTGGAAATCTCCCCTGGCTCCATGTCTATCCTTTATAATCAATCTATTATAAATTTGTATCAAGTAAAACGTGTAATAAAACAAATGAAAAAGGATATAATGTAACAGCTGAGACTATATCCTATGCAATAGCCTAGCTTCTATTGTCGGCTGTCCCAAGTTGGGAGGCTCAGTCCCTGGATCTGTCCCTGGAAAAGGTATACATGTGTATGGAATGTCATCCTGTGAGGTGTTCTGATTGTGTCCCTGGCAGTCCATTGCTGTCCATTACCTGTGTGCTGGATCTGGATGAGAGTATTGGGCTCTCTGTGTGTCCTCCACATCACTGGCTGTCCCTTGTCCTCCTTAACAGGACTGCTGAGCGATCCCCCGGGCTGGTCCTGAGCACAGTCCTCCTCTTTTTATACATGGTACAGATGGAGGAAAGTAATCTCCTTCCCAGGCTGGGAAAAGTCCCGACTTTTCTGTCCTGAAGTCAGAGTTCCTGATCAGCCTACAAGGTGAGCTGTGATCTTCTCCAGCTGGGGGGACTCATCTCCATACAGTGGTGGGGGGGAGGCTGACCCTCTGCTGTGCAGGCTCTCTATCCCATGTGCAGCAACAGGCAGCCTTGGAGGATAGTCCTCTGTCCATGACCGGTGAGCTTGTTCCCTTTGCTCACCAGCAATGTGTTTCTTTTTTTTTTTTTTTTTTTCCAGTCTCTCTCTGATGTCATAGAAGCTCTCTGCCAATCAGAAGCTTGACAAGGGAGCTGGCAGGGCGTGAAGGTAAGCTGAGTGTAAGGAGCAGCGCTGTGATCTCCCCCCTCCTCCCTCTGCTCCTTCCCTGCTATCTGGCTCTCTGTAGAAGAGATGTGCCACCTGCTGGAGGGAATTGGAACTGCACTCTAACCTCTACCTGACAGCTTAAAGCAGAATTAAACCCAAAAGCAAACATTACTGTACATTATAAGCAGTTACAGCAACAGTTTTTTCTTTTTTTTTGTTTCTTTTGGGATAAAGGGTTTTACAGAAATGAATAAAAGATGACCATTTGTAAGCACCCCCCTGTCAGTGGTAAATGGTTTGTCTCATCCCTCTAATTGCTACATGGCAGGATTACCAGGTGAAAATAAAGGAAAGAGAGCCGAAAAAAAGTAAACAAAGGCAGCCACCGCATCTAAGAATTAGGCCCCTTTCACACTTGTGCGACTTGTCCTGTGGCTTGGGATTGCAAAGTCTCATGACAAGTCGTACCCCATGATTTCCAATGGGTACTGTTCATATCTGTGAGACTTCAAAGTAACCCACTATACAACTTTTATCTGACTTTGAATCAACTTGAAGTCCACAGACCTCCAGATAACACAGGCATTGCCTCGAGTTGTGGCAAAGTCACAACAAAGTCACATGACTTTCAGGTTGCACAAGTGTGAAAGGGGCCTTAGCAATGGCGGCCCATCCATATGCGCTTGGCCCCCTAATCTACATGCAGGGTGCTGAATGCATGGATTCCAATGTTTTTTTTAAGCACATGATGCATTTCTTCATACGTGTTTTTGATGCATTCTGGTGCATTTTTTCCCATCTTTTCGAAGACCTGTGAGTTCTTAAGCTTCCGTACCTGCTTGCCATGGGAGAGTTCTGACAACATCTCGCTCGCTGTTGGAGGTCATTCCAACCAGGGGCGGATCCAGAGTCTAGTGTCGGGAGGGGCACTGCCAGAAAATATGTTTTTTTGGGGGGCAATTTATTGGGGAAATGGCTGGTGTTGGCACTTCAATCATCACGGCACCATGGTTGTTATGGTGTCAGGATGATTGAAGCGCATTATTTCTATTATTACATTGTTCTATGAAATGAAACCCACCATAATGCAGAATCAGTGGGAGCCCCGAGCGTGTCACTTGCCACGTCGCCTGCCACCAGATGCGGATTGTCACTTGTTCTTCCACCAGATGCGGATTGTCACTTGTCTGCCACCAAATGTGGACTGTCACTTGCCACATCACCTGCCACATGTTGCGGATTGTCACTTGCCACGTCGCCTGCCACATGTTGCGGATTGTCACTTGCCACGTCGCCTGCCACATGTTGTGGATTGTCACTTGCCACATCACCTGTCACACCTTGCGGATTGTCACTTTCCTGCTACAATTGTCACTTTCCTGCTAAGGTGGCCTCTTGCTGTGTCTCAGAGTCAGGCAGCAGATTAGCAGTCAGGAAGTAGAGAGATGATGTAATCTCTCTGATGCCTGCGGCTGCCTGCACAGTGAGGGCGGAACTGCAGGGATGTAGGGCGGGCAGTGAGAGATGATGTCATCTCTCTGATCCCCCACCCGCCAGCTCCCTGATTGGCCAGCAGCCCGCTCACACACCGAGCCACCCAGCTGCTCGCCCGCTCTCTCACCCGCCCGCTCACCGACCGAGCCGCCTGGCCCGCCCGCTCTCACCCGCAGAGCTGCCCACTCACTCACCCGCATTCTCGGAGGGAGCAATTGCCCCATTGCCCCCCCGGATCCGCCCCTGGTTCCAACTGTAGCAGGTACACAATACTGTCCTACAGTACACAGTACTATCGGCTGCTTCAGCTTACTTTATTTATTTTATTTATTTCAGGTACTTGTATAGCGCCGTCAATTTACGCAGCGCTTTACATATACATTGTACATTCACATCAGTCCCTACCCTCAAGAAGCTTACAATCTAAGGTCCCTAACTCACATTCATGCATACTAGGGACAATTTAGACAGGATCCAATTAACCTACCAGCATGTCTTTGGAGTACTTGTAGACTCATGGTAACCACTTATATACTACATTACTACAAGTATTGGGACGCCTGCCTTTACACACACATGAACTTTAATGACATCCCAGTCTTAGTCCGTAGGGTTCAATATTGAGTTGGTCCACCCTTTACAGCTATAACAGCTTCAACTCTTCTGGGAAGGCTGTCCACAAGGTTTAGGTGTGTTTTTTTTATGGAAATGTTTGACCATTCTTCCAGAAGCACATATGTGAGGTCAGGCACTGATGTTGGACGAGAAGGCCTGGCTCACAGTATCCACTCTAATTCATCCCAAAGGTGTTCTACCAAGTTGAAGTCAGGACTCTGCGCAGGTCAAACATTCCCATAGACACACTCCTAAACCTTGTGGACAGCCTTCCCAGAAGAGTTGAAGCTGTTATAGCTGCAAAGGATGGACCAGCTAAATATGAACCCTACGGACTAAGACTGGGATACCATTACAGTTCATGTGCGAGTAAAGGCAGGTGTCCCAATACTTCTGGTAATACAGTATATCATCACAGTGCATAAACTCTTGGTACTGCTGTCTTCATCACATGCCTGACGAAGGGGTCCTGCGTGACCCTGAAGAGTTGCACTCTGTTGTGATCATGCAATACATAATCTGTTTGGATGCTACTTTGTGTCGATCCATGGTGTGCTGGCAAATATCTACTTTGTGACTTGAACCAGTATCCAGCTGGTTGTTGCTGCAGCACCCAAACTTTGAGAGCTTATCCAGGAACGTGTGCGAAGGGAATATTAAGTATTTCATACCCCAATGCACTCAGTAATCCAAAGCTGTAGAAATGTGCCATTACTTGCATTGCACTCCTTTAGTAACTACAGACCAGACAAGGACAAAGTTTCAAAAGTTTTACTTATAAAGATGGTGCCAAAACATCACAAAGTCCAACATGCGAGAACCGTTCTTTTACCTACATCCCTAATCCTAACTCGTGCTATGTGCTGCGCCAGCATACCTGGAAAGGTAGAGTCCATGTAATGAAAGGGTCCATCAGTGACATTCCCCAGTGGTTGGTGTCTTTCAGGACAAACCCTAGGTCCCAATCACCTCCTACATCACAGCAGTTGAAGAGTAAGTGACACTCTCGCTTGTTAATCCTAAGGCTCCAGGCTAGCGGCTCTCTGGCTCCCAACCACTTTCCCCATTTTTATATCACAGAATCAATGGGTTGGTTGTCAAGCAGGATTGTGAAAAAAACTTAACCCTCACCCTCCCGTCCAGGGCAGCATCTAACTTAGTTCAATTGTAACCCGCTTACACATGCATAGAGCACTTACACCCTTAAAGTAGTTGTAAACCTCAGACATGAAATATGAACAAAGCATATCCCTCTTGTCAGGGCTGGGCTCAGCCCTTCCTTCTCTGAGCTGGCCGCTCAGCTGTCGGCTAATTGCCAGCTCCTATCTCTCCAATTACTCAGTTGTTGATGATATCCTGCTCGTCAGTCCTGCCTACTGAAGCCGTCCAGCCCAGAGGATCTCTCCCTTCGCCTTGGTCAACATCACAGAGATGCTCTCCTGCATTCCTGTCAAAAGACTTGCTTGGCTGACATCCCTTCTGGCTCCAGATCCTACTTGCTGTTTTACTACGCTCATCTCTGGCTTCCTGACGTTTGGCTTGTCCGACTATCCATTCCGGTTCCTGAACTCTGGCTATGTTTTGACTACGTTTGTGCTATTTACTTTTATTATTAAACAAGTGTGATTTAACTGTACTTCTGTCTCGGTCTGATTTCATGGTTTCTGACACCTCTATAGCATGAGTCCTGTGATCCATGGCCTTCTGGGAGCCAGGCTGTGCGATGGGGGTTGGCAGGAGGCAGAGCATACCAGAACAACCTACTGCCACCCCCTGATCACCAGAGGGCGCCCACTTCCCTTCTTCTAGCACCACTACTCCCTTCGCTCTGTGTCTTCACAAAAGAGAGGAGGAGGGAGGAAAACCGGGCCAGGGACAGGACCTCATAGCACTGGTGAGGCCTCAGGCTGCACCACTCCCCCCCCCCCCCCCTACTGAGCTGACAGGCTGCAATCATCATCCCCTCCCCCCAGGTGATAAGCACAGATTTTCCCACCTAAATCCCACCTTGTGGCACAAATCACATTTTCCTTCTTGGCACAAATACCTCCACCCACTCCCGGATTAGATTCCACCCCCCCAGCACAAATCCTGCCCCCCCTCTTAGTCAAAATTAGAGCCCTCCAATCAGTAGGGAATATATGTTTTTCTGATTTCAGTGCTGTAGGTTTGTCTTGGCAGGGGGCAAGTCAGACCTCTGCACAGAGACCACTGCTTCCACACACACAGACCAAGGCTGCAGCATGCTGACAAGTAACAGACTTTTCTACTCAGGTTTGGTCTGCTTTCGAATAAAAAAAACAAGAACAGTAAAACAATGCGCCCCTTTTGTTTTGATGGTCAGGTCATTTAAGCTGAATTTTAAGGCATCTCTTGCTGTGTGTTTTTTTTTGTTTTTTTTTGTGTGTGTATTGGAGCATGTTTTTTTGTGTTATACGTCAGTACTTTGACATTGAATACCTTTTGTTATGGCAGCAGATAGCTGCCATAACCCCCGGTATTTTTAAAAATGGCGGACCGTCCACTTTTAGATAAAAGTGGTCTTCGCAGCACATTCGCTGCTAGATCACTTTTATCGGCGACGGGAGAGTTGCCCGCCACCCCCCTCCCACCGCATTCCGGTCGTCTCTCCCGCTTTCCGGAGCCGCCAGTAGTGGTGGAGATGATCTCGTACTTCACCCTCTGAAACATGAAGTCGAGTGAGGGAATGATGGTGTCAGGGCTGGGCTCAGCCCTTCCTTCTCTGAGCTGGCTGCTCAGCTGTTGGCTATTTGCCAGCTCCTATCTCTCTCCATAGTTACTCAGCTGTTGATGATATCCTGCTCGTCAGTCCTGCCTACTTAAGCTGCCCAGTCCAGAGGAGCTCTGCCTTCACCTTGGTCAACATCACAGAAACTCTCCTGCGATCCTGTTCAAGACTTGCTTTGCTGAAATCCCTTCTGGCTCCAGAGCCTGCTTGCTGTTCCACTACATTGATCCCGACTTCTGGCTTGGCTGACTATCCGTTCCGTTTACTGAGCTTTGGCTATGTTTTGACTACGTTTGTTTTTTTTTACCTTTATTATTAAACAAGTGTGATTTAACTGTACTCCACCCTATGGTCTGATAGGGGAAATTTTTTCTTTATTATTATTTATTTATTATTTTTTTATTGCATTTAAGTGTAAATGTGAGATCTGAGGTCTTTTTGACCCCCAAATATCACATTAAAGAGGTCCTGTCATGCTTTTTTTCCTATTACAAGGGATGTTTATATCTAGGGTGTCTGGTTGTCTGAAAAAAAAAAATGTAATGTTTGGGGGTTCTATGTAATTTTTGAGCAAAAATGATTTTAACTTGTAAACAACAAGTGTAAAGATTAGGCCCCTTCCTTAAGTGGTTAATGTACATTTTTGTCCATTTTCCTTCATTCAGCTCGTTCCACTGTTCTGTGCTAGGGGAGCACCTACTGTACACTCTCGGCACCGATAGCTCATGATAGCCGGTAATGATTGGAAGCCAGTGGGTGGGGCTTTGAATCATGTGGTCGCTGACAGCCAATCACAATGGTTACATGATTAGAAACACTGCCTATAGTCTTCAAGGACCAATTAAATCGCCAATGGGAGCTGAAACCAAGGGGTTAACCTGAATGGAAAAAAAATATATAGTGTTTGTGTTATGCGAGCCTTGCATGGGTCAAATTCCGAACACATTTTCTTTCGAAAATATGAAATTTTGTGTGTTTTTGTGATCCGATGGTGCCGCCATTGATTTAAACATTAGACCAACCAAGCCTTCAATTTCACCTCATGTTCCTACAGAAAATAATTTTCGTGGCCGGGAACTTTCTTTTTTTGGAATTTTTCTTTTCTTTTTGCACATTTCTTTTTCAATTATATTTCTCACATGATTCTCCCATCATTGATCAGAAAATCATTTTTTGTTTTTTTTTCAAAAAATTTTCAACCTGCTCGATCACTCAAATTTGATGGGCGCAAAAAAATCGTCCCACTAATGGAGCAAAATTCAAACTAAAATTCTTTGAAAAGATTTTTAAAAGTAAATTCTTTTGGAATTCGACCCCTGTATGGCCGACCTTTACAGTTCATTTTTATTGACCCAGAACTTTCCCATAACACACTGCAGTGCATGGATATGTATGGGTCTGATTCATTTTGGTTTGATATGACAAATCGGTGTATGTTGTGGTTGTGTCTTGTTTTAGCTGACCGAATTATACTGCAGGGATCCACTTAGATGTGAATTCAGCCATTCAGCTGCGTTCCGTGTGAAAGGGCCCTAAACCCTTAATTTTTAAGCACCTTCAGCAACTGATGTAATCACTTACTGAGTATTAGTGGGTTTCGTTCAGAATTTGTTTTTCCATGAAATTCTACAAATTCGTTAATTCAGGAAATATTCAAATGAACAAAAACCCATTTAACAAATTTTTCCGAAAACGAAAATTCAAAAATCTAAAAATAAGAATGAGAAGCCGAAAAGTCAAAAGAAGATAAATCCGAAAATAGGAACGAAAATTCGAAAACCTGACCATTCGAAAATCCGAAATAATAACTAACTGATAATAATTAACTATTACTAACTATTAAACTCCCTGGCGGTATGATTATTTCGGATTTTAGGTGCTGAAAGCGGTACAATTATTTTGCATGGAAATTTGGCGTTTTATATTGTAGGCCTGTAATTCTTAACAATAACACACTTAAATCTGTCCAAACAAGAGTCTATTAGATATCCCGGGTATGATAAAGTTTGAAACACAAAAACATAAATTGTAATATAATAAATAAAAAAAAATAATTAAAAAAAAAAAAATAATAATAATAACATAAATTTCCCCACGATTCACTATCGCTCAATTCTGCAAGTGTTCTAATTTATTATCGCTGTTTTATAGCTGATCTAAAGCCACTTTTGACGTAAAGGGACACTTTTTGGTTGCTATGGACAAATCTCCAGTTTCCAGGCAGAAAGAACAGTGTATATATAATATAAAACTGCATGCAGGGCATTGGACAAAGCACTGGGGACAAAAGGGATGTGAAATAATTTCATACAGTACTGTAATCTGTAAGATTACAGTACTGTATGTGTTATGATTTTTGCAATTTTTTGAATTTGCCGCCAGGCTCCGCCCCCCGTGCGTTGCGACGCTCGCAGGGAACGGAGCCTGGCATGGAGAGGCTTCGTAGGAGGACGGAGCCCACGGACATTGCGGGGGACATCGCAGGATCCTGGGGACAAGGTAAGTAAAGCCACACCAGGATCCTGCAATGTAATCCCGAGTGTGGCTCGGGGTTACCGCTAATGGTCCTGAATTTTAACCCCCGAGCCACACTCTGGAAAAACGCCAAGGAGGTTAAATTTATAGGTATTGGAATTTTCTTTTAAAATTTTGGCTGTTAGTGAACGTAATGAATTTATCGGAAATAAAGAATGCCGCATCTAAACGAATGTAATGTAACAAATTAATAATAATAAAAACTTTTTTATTATTTATTTTTATTATCAATTTGTTATGTTCAATTCGTTTAGATACGGCATTTGTTATTTCGGATCATTCATAAACTCGTATTCGATACGTTCACTAACAGCCAAATTTGAAAGGAAATTCCAATACTTATAATTTATTATTTAGTTATTATTAGTTATTGTTTAGTTCTTTTGTATTTTCGTTCCTATTTTCGAATTCCCGAATTATTATCGAAATAAGGAATACCGCATCTAAACCAATGGAACATAACTAATTAAAATTTTTCCGAAGGTATGAATTTATTCAAAATGACGAATTTTGATCATAACAAATGACCCAAAAAAAACAAAACAAAAAAAAAACAAAAAAACAATGAAACGAAAAGGAATTTTTCGGCAGTGCACATGTCTACTGAATTTTGCAGCTTCTTTATCTTTTAATCCTTCCCTATGTTCCGATATAAGTTGGTGCCATGACCACTGCTCCAGGTTACTTTTTTCAGGGTGACTACTTTCTCCTGCAGCATCCTATGGAACCACCCTTGCATGCAGGGCCTAGAAATGTCTCCCTACACTGTGAGCATTGGACATGTGTAGAACAAAAACATTTGTTTCGATTCGTTATTTAAATAGTTTTGTTTAAATTCATTGAATTTGTTTTTTTTTGTTTTATTTTCTTTTTTTTTTTTATTATCTTTTTTTTGTCACACAAAATCAAATTATCAAAAAGTCATGTTCTTTGCATTATAATAACAAAATAAAAAAACAGACTCTCAGGTTTCTGGCATCCTGACTATACGATGATCCAAAAAAAACAAAACACCGCTATAACCTAAATCTATATTTAAAAAAAAAAAAAAAAAAAAAGTCAGAAGGAAAGGGAGAAAAAGAGGGGGGGGGAAGAAAAAGAAAAAAGTGGAGTGTAAAGGGAAGATAGGGATATAGAAAGACCCCTATTCCCCCTCCACTAGTGCATGGCCATAAGTCCTTGGAACAGGTAAAGAGGGACCAATTGGTAATTTTTTGTTAAATTTCTCCTCCTTACTTTGCATAGTTGCGGTAATATTTTTTCCATAGCATGTATATCAACTCTCTTAGCAAGCCAAAGCGAAATCGAGGGGGGTGATTCCTGCTTCCATAGGGCCGGAATGCAGGCCTTAGCCGCATTCAGAAGGAATGCCATTGAGTTTTTATATTTACGCTTTGAGAGATCTGAGAGGTGGAGAAGATATCTGGCCCGGAGTCGGATCCCAAATCAAGTTCAGTGAGCTGTTTTGTAATATCTCGCACTTTAGACCAGAACCTCTCCAATTTTGGGCAAGACCAAAAAAATCTGCAGCATGGTACCCTCTGCCTCTCTGCAGCACCAGCAGGTGTTCGTTGCGTCGGGATAGATTTTCTGTAAGAGAGATGGGACCCTGTACCACCGGGTAAGGATCTCCTAGCTCAGTTCTTGATATTTACTAGCCACTGTCGTGAGCAAAGTAAAGGATATGATCCTGCTGCTCATAGGAGAATGTGGTGTCCAGTAGACATGTGCACTGACAAAAAATGTGGCCATTTTGTTTTCATTTGTTTTTGTGCTTTTATCGAAAATTTAGAAATTCAAATTTTTGAATTCCGAATTTATGAATTTTCAAATTCCAGATTTCTGAATTTTCGGATTTTCGGAATTCGAAAATGTGAAAAAAAGAAGTAAAATTTGAAATAACTAACTATTAAATTATAGGTATTGGAATTTCCTTTCAAATTTGGCTGTTTGTGAACGTAACGAATACAAATTTATCTTTAGTTTTGAAATAACGAATGCCGCATCTAAACAAATGGAATGGAACAAATTAATAATTAATAATAATAATAAAAAGGTTTTATTATTATTATTATTATTATTATTATTGTTATTTATTATGATTAGATCGTTGCATTCCATTCGTTTAGATACGGCATTCGTTATTTCAGATAATTCGTAACTTCGGAAAAATTCGTACTTGTTACATTCACTAACAGCCAAATTTGAAAGGAAATTCCAATACCTATAATTTAATATATTATTATTAGTTATTATTTCAGATTTTCGGGTTTTCGAATTTTCAGATTTTCATTCTTTTGAATTTCCGGAATCTCCAATTTTCGATTTTCTGAATTTCCAATTTTCGAAATTCGGAAATTCGAAATTTCGGAAATTTTGGAATTAACGAATTTGTATAAAAAAATGTTAAACGAATTTGGAACTAAACGAATTGCACATGTCTAGTGTCCAGAACTCTCTCCCAATTCCGAAGAAATCCGGGGACAAATCCCTCGGGAGGATGTTTTAGCACTTTATAGGCCTCAGATACCTCAGGGAGCCTCAGACATACATTTTCTAACAATGAATTAGGACGATTTGGCCACCCCCTGCAGAGGAGAAAGCTGAGGAAATGGGTAAGTGGCTGAAGCCGCCTTGGGTCTAATGGTAGATTAAACATCTCTTGCATTTCAGCTCTTGTCTTCAGCCCGGCGTCTCCAAGGTAGTCACAGAGACGAAAGTTACCTTGCCCAAAGATTTGTATAAAGCGGCTGTCAGTCTGGCCGGGGGGGAATGCTGGATTCCCCAGTACAGGGTAAAGCCCATTAATCTCCCCTTCTGACTTGGAGAAAAAATTGCTTTGTTGGACTACTCTAACGCTGCGTACACACGATCGGACTTCTCTTCGGAAAAAGACATGACGGCTCAAGGATTCTGCTCAAGTTTTCCTTGCATACACACGGTCACGCAAAAGTTCGCTGAAGTTACAACCGTCAAGAACGCGGTGACGTACAACACTACGACGAGCCGAGAAAATGAAGTTCAATGCTTCCGAGCACGCGTAGGAATTTTGCGCGTCGGAATTGCCACAGACGTGCTGCAGACGATCACATTTTCGGATAGGAACTTTTTCCGACCGAAAGATTAAGAACATGCTCTCAATCTTTTGCAGGCTGGAATTTGGCCAGCAAAAGTCCGATGGAGCATACACATGGTCGCATTTTCTGACGAAAAGCTCTAATCTGTCTTTTGCGGGCCGAAATTTCAATTGTGTGTAAGCGGCATGAGGGTAGCCCCGATAAGGGGGTGATGCTGTAAGGTTCCGAAAGATCTTGAGCGTAACCGTGGCAAACATTGTAAAGGGATCCCCGTACAGGATTGTTCAATCGATACCCACGCTTTATGTCCCTCATCTCTACACCATGCTAGTACCCTGGCAAGGTGAACTGCCTGGTAATATCGAAGAGGGTCCGGGAAGGCCATGCTCCTCTTGAGTTTTCTTCCATTGCCAGATATGAGTAAGACAGGCGTGGATGCATTTTCGCCCACACGAATCTGATAAAGGCACTGCGCACCGACTTCAAGAAAGAGGTCGCAACGACTATTGGCCAAGTCTGAAAGAGATAAAGTAACCTCGGCATAATATTCATTTTGAGAATAGTGTTCCGACCCATCCATGTATAGGAACCCTTGTTCCATCTTTCCATGTTGGAGACCAGAGCAGGGGAGCATTGGCGGAAAGTTAGCCGAAAATATTTTATCTGTAGAGGAAGTCAATTTCACCACTAAATATTTTAGGTGGGAGGATGCCCATGGCAAAGAAAACAATCGTAGAGCCTGAACTTGTGTGGGGGGTCAACGTGATGTTAAGCAGTTCAGATTTGTGAGGATGGACTATAAAATTCCACAGTCTACTATACTGATTGAACTTGCATAATAAGTTTGTTTATTCATTTTCAAATTCGGCTTGAGTTTACCGAATTCAGTCAAATCTTAATTAAATTTGACCGAATTCAGAAAATTTTAAACAAATTTGAATTTATTCTATTCGAATTTTAGAAGACCGTTATTTTCTTTCTATTTTATTCTATTCAGTTCATTTATTTTCTATTCTATGTTTCTTTTCTATTTTGATCGAATCTATTCAAATTTATTCTATTTGCAATTAAAATTTTGGAAGACGGTTGATTTCGGAAATTAAAATTTTCAAATTCCAAATTTCCTGGATTTTCGGAGTTCGAACCTGCATAATAAGTTTGTTTATTTATTTTCAAATTCGGTTTGAGTTTACCGAATTCAGTCAAGTTTAATTAAATTTGACCGAATTCAGAAAATTTTAATCAAATTTGAATTTATCGAATCTATTCAAATTTATTCTATTTGAAATTAAAATTTTGGAAGACGCTTATATTCTTTTTATTCTTTTATTTTATTTCATTCTGTTCTATTCTATTTTGTGTTTTTCTATTCTATTTTCTTTTTTTTAAATTCTATTATACTAGTTTCTATGCGTTTCTATTCGATTCTTTTCTATTCGATTCAAATTCATATTTATTCTATCCTAAATTCGAAATTTCGGAAGACGTTTATTTTTTCTATTTTATTCTATACTATTCTATTCCTTTTCTATTTTCTATTCTACTGTATTTTCCATTCTATTCCCTTATTTTCTATGTTCTATTCTTTTATTTCCTATTCTATTATTTTCTATTCTATTACATTATTTTCTATTCTATTTTATTTATTTGGTATTCAGTTAAGTTTTTTACTTTTATATTTTTATTTTATTTTCTATCCTATCCTATTTTTTTTTTTCTTTTTACTTTTTCCCTTTTTCATTTTCTTTTATTGTTCTCAAATTCGATTTTTAAATTCTGGTCAAATTGTGTTCGCATTTCAAACAAAATTTTTGTTTTTCGTTATTTTGTATTTCGTTTAAAATCATTACCGTTGTAATTCGGAAATTCAGATGCATCCGAATTTTCAAATAACAAAGAATTTGTCTGAATTTCAATTCCGAATAAAACAAACCCCACATGTCTAGTGTGCATCATTAGAAACACACACCCCCATACCTAGGGATGACACTCCCCTGCTACTCCTTCCTCCTCCCTTCATCAAGCTTACAGACTGGCCCCAAACTACACTATCCACTGTTAACTCCTGTGAAGACTTGAAGTTCAGGGAAGCGGCAATGAGAGAGCAGGAGTCAGCTGGACTGAAAGCTCTAAAATGCATGTGCTGGGGTGGGAATTTGACCAAATGAGGAATGCTGTTTTCAGTGTGTTAAGCTATAAAACACTGAAAGGAGTTGTAAAGGCAGAAGATTTTTTATCTTAATACAGTCTATGCATTAGGATAAAAAGCCTTCTGTGTGTAGCAGCCCCACAAACACTTCTCTAAGGTCCCTCTCTGTCCAGCGATGTCTTTGAGTGTCTCCACTGTGCCAGATTCTCCTTCCTGATTGGCTGAGACACAGCAGCAGCGCCATTGGCTCCTGCTGCTGTCAATCAAAGTCAGCTAGTCAATCGGAGAAGAGAGGGGCGGGACCAGGTCGGGGGTCAGTGTCTGGTCACAGGGAGCTGTGACTCAGCTCGGGTGCCCCCATAGCAAACTGCACAGGAGGGAGGGGCCAGGAGCACAGAAGAGGGACCCAAGAAGAGGAGGATCTGGGCTGATCTGTGTAAATCCACTGCAACAGGGCAGGTAAGTAAAACATGTTTGTTATTTTTATAGAAAATAATACGAGACTTTACAATCACTTGAAGGCTTAATACTACTTTAATTCAATGCTTGGTCAATCTTAATGGGTGCCAGTTTCATTTTTAAGCCAAACTACAATTGGCACTGGGAAGTAGGGAACAGAGTGAGCTGAGCTGCCTAGTCACCACTGAGAAGGGGAGCAGAGTAAACTGAGCAATGACTTCAATGCAGAGAATTTTGAGGATGAATTGCTCCACAGTGCTGTCTGCTACAGAGATCAGCGGGGGTTCGTTTTATAGCTGCTGGTTAAAATAAGGCAAAAGGTTTTTTACCTTAATGGATTCTTTATCTAAATCAAGATACTTTAAGTGTATCTAAAATCAAAACGTTTAGTGGGTATAGACTAGGTTTAAACCTTTTTATTTTTTTTTAATACAAACGGAAACAGGAAACCTCTCTGTAGCACCCTCTAGTGTACAGTGTTTGTTAGGAAAATGTAGCTGACTCACAGTAGCTTAAGTGAGTCTGGGTAATTGCTGCGGGTTCAGATTCAGGTAAGCTGGCAGGCTTGGCTTCTAGTACCTCCCCCTGGCTTCTGGAAAGTTCTGGAAAGTTTTAGAACTTAGTGGAAGTGGTATGGAAAGAGAAGCCTGAATATTCAAGGTATCTCTACCAATCCCTTGGCAAGGATGGACCAGAAGGTAGAGAGATGGCCCTTAAATATTGAAGAGCCTGGCCAGTGGGGTGGTTGCTGGTTGAAGGATAGAGTGCTGAGCTGAGTGTCATGAGGTTTGAGAAGGGACATCAGGGCTGGCAGGGGGTTTCTGCTTCCAGGCAGGCTGAAGCTGTGGAAGGAAGAAGAGGAAGCTGAAGACCGTTCAGTCTCATCCAGAAGACACCTTGTCTATCATGGGAAGAACTGTACAGCAGGAGGCCTGAACAGCAGTGTTAACTAAGGCAGCAAGTGCTAAGTGGATAGTGTGAATACCGCTACCTGATCGCCCCCAGGGCCATTAAGGGAGAAGGCTGCCAGATGCAACATTTAGCAAGCTTTCAGTAGGACCGTGTCACAGCTAACCTAAAGCCAAGGTGGGCTGCTATTTCCTCCGGAGGGGACATAGTGCTCCTGCAAGCAGTTGAAACTTTGTGAGTTTCACCAAGGGGACATAGAGCTCCTGAAGGAGGAAATTGTGTTACTGATCCCTTAAAGATTGACAGTATTCTGGAGGTAGTACAGTGCAGGATCCATTTTTTTTGTTCTCAAGTTGTTCTACCAAGTTCAAGCTGGGCATCCCATAATCCCTCAGCCCTATCTAAGTTGATTTTCCCTCAATAAGCCAAGCCCGTGGACTGGTTACTGACTCTGTATGGAGCTTGGAAAATGCGGTTTGCCGGACTGTGCAGGAATAGGGGGACCCAAAAATGCAGTGATCCTCTAGGCGATTAGAGCTACATTCCCAAAGTGAGAGAGCACCACTCAGACAATTTATCACTGATATTGGTGCCCCCTTCTATTCCAGTGCCAACAGTAGAATTTTGGATTTCCTATCATATTCTGCCCCAGTCGCAATGGTCATGTCAGTGTCTCTTGCAGGGAAACAGCCCTGGACAGAGGTTCTAACCCTTCCCCATCTACAACTTAAAGCAGAACTCCCAGTACTATCTTTATGGGCATACTTAGACTGGTTCAGCTTGGCATAATGTAAGTATGTATAGTATCTCACAAAAGTGAGTACACCCCTCACATTTTTGTAAATATTTTATTATATCTTTTCATGTGACAACACTGAAGAAATGACACTTTGCTACAATGTAAAGTAGTGAGTGTACAGCTTGTATAACAGTGTAAATTTGCTGTCCCCTCAAAATAACTCAACACACAGCCATTAATGTCTAAACCGCTGGCAACAAAAGTGAGTACACCCCTAAGTGAAAATGTCCAAATTGGGCCCAATTTGTCATTTTCCCTCCCCGGTGTCATGTGACTTGTTAGTGTTACAAGGTCTCAGGTGTGAATGGGGAGCAGGTGTGTTAAATTTGGTGTTATCGCTCTCACTCTCTCATACTGGTCACTGGAAGTTCAGCATGGCACCTCATGGCAAAGAACTCTCTGAGGATCTGAAAAAAAGAATTGTTGCTCTACATAAAGATGGCCTAGACAATAAGAAGGTTGGCAAGACCCTGAAACTGAGCTGCAGCACGGTGGCCAGGACCATACAGCCGTTTAACAGGACAGGTTCCACTCAGAACAGGCCTCACCATGGTCGACCAAAGAAATTGAATACACGTGCTCAGCGTCGTATCCATTATCAGTCAATTGTCCTCTGGTTGGAAGACCTAGAGATTGCGATGCCACCACCGCACCTCTCCACTTAGTCCAATCAAATTATGCCTTGTATTCATTAAAAAAAAAATATACAAGGCCTTCTGTGAATGGGGGAGGTGCTGAGTGAGCAAACCCATGTGGTCAGTATACGGAGGGAGTCGCTTGGCACAGGACCTGGAAGATCGTGGCTATTACTCCTGTTGCATTAATCATCTTGCATATTACAATGATTGACCACTTTCCCAGTGGCTTCTTACGTATGAGATTGGCCTATCTACAATGGTCGAGCTTGGCACAATGTAAATATGCAATACAGATCATACCTGGAGTTCAGCTTTAAGCTTCAAAGTCTATATTTTAATATTGTGGTCAGTAGATTGACATTAAAGTCTTTTTTTTTTTTGCGTTATTATAATATCACACAAAAGATTCAGTGGCTTCATTTCTATTTTCAAATTCTAGGAATGGGATATCCACGCCACTAAAAAATTAAATGTAAATTTCAGGAAGTATCATTTAATCTCTGATACTAATAACATAAGCTAGAATCCGTAGCATAAAAGCTATCTTGATAAGCTTCCACATACATGAAAATGCTGAACATGCATTACATGGGAAAGTTCATCGGACTTGACTTTTTATGACTGAACTTTTTACGGGACGGTATAACCAGAGCCTTTTTTCAGCAGGAATCCGGCACTTCCAGCAATTCATGTATGTAATGGCAAGGGGTGGTGGGGTGTGCTGGAGGGTCTAATGTCACTGGCTGCGAGGAGGGGCGGGATCTATTGTTGCTGGTGGGCGATCTGTTGTGGGGGGGCTTTATTATTGCTTGGAAAATCTATTGTTGCTGGGACGCAGGAGCACCGCCCCCTAATCCATGCATCCGGCCCCTAATCTCCATGCAGGGCACCGGACGCATGGATTTTAACGAGGAGGGAGGGTTTGAAGCACATGATCAGAGTCTGAGGCTCTAATTGGCAGCAAAAAGCGTGGGCTTGGGTGCAGAGCCCACCCACTTGGGTGACGTTAGCGAATTAATATTAGCTAATGTCTTCTTGCTGCTTCCCCTCTCTGCCAATCAGTAAGCGGGTCCTGAGACCTGATTGGCCAGGAGGAGAAGCGACCATCAGGACTCGGGAGGAGATGCAGGGGGGAAGCAGCGCTGAATCCGCGACCTGGATAGGGTAAGTGCGAGGCTGGCGGGGGAGCAAGCGATGGAGCGAGTGACCGGGGTGTAAAATGCAAATAGAGCCATGTATTCCTAACTGTATACAGCTCTTCTTCCAGCCTGGTGACAAAAATTGCCCCAGTCAAGGCCAAAAGGCCTTTGGGATATTTGGCCATCATCAGTGGAAACCATGGTTTCAATGGAGTAGGGCTTGAGACCCAATGAGACAGAATAACTATATAGGTTAGGGGGAGAAGCGGTGTGGTGGCTTCATTTTCTGAAATATCACTTAAATCATAAACCTGAATCACAAATAAGTCCTTTCCTATGAGGAAACCCCTTTTACCATGTGAAGCCCCCCGTTTGAACAGGTACACTTCTTAAAAATCCTCTATTATTAATATTCCCGGGAAGGCATATGTCTAAAAGATGGCATAGCCAATGAATATATAATGCAATATATAAATTAAATTAATTTCTGGCAGAACACCAATTAACCGGGACTATAGGGGTACAGTCTGGAGTGTTCAGTGCTTTTATATCATAATAAAAAACAAAACACACCATTACTAGACTTCAGTGGACACGTATCCTGTAGCAATAAATATACTGAATAAAAACATTTAAAAAAATACTACAGTTTGTTTTTCGTTTTTTTTTTTCCCCATTTACCAAGGTATGCCAACCCCCATATTAATACAACCAACCCCAACCCCCTTTTTACCTTGAAGGAGAACTCTCCATAATCATTGTTTACAATATTATGATATATTCATGGTTTGGACTGTATGGGATTTGTCTATACAAGCACTTTTTTTTCGTACCCCGGAGATTGGATTGACAGTACTGTTGAAAACAACATTTGGGATAGCTATCCTTGGAGGGAAAAGAGGGTGGGGGTTGGTTAGATTTTTATGGAGGGTTCGTATAACTTGGAATCTTTATGTATTTTTGTAAAATAAAATATCCCTAAATGGGATGTGGGGGCATGGCCAATTTTTGGTGAGTGCAGGTAAATTTAGGTAGGCCTAGCCTGTTTATTTTGACCTGTGTGGGGCTGGGAATGGCTCAGATTAGGCTGATGACTCACACATGGCATCACTTCTTGGTTACCTCTCTCTGGCTTCTAGAGGATTCTGGAAGAGAGGAGGGGGGGAGAGGTGGAGCTGTCTGAGGTGTTCCAAGGAGCCCTGACCAATCCCCAACTAGGATTGGCAGGGGGCAGGCCTCCAGAGTCAGCCCAGCTGGGGAGTTGTAGTCGGGTAGAAGCAAAAGAAAAAAATATGCAGTGCTTTATAAAAAAGAAAATATGTACATAAATATAGACCATATTGTGATAATGTCCACCACGTGAACTGACAAAATAGGGGTAAAAACCAAATGGTCTGGTGAATATGGACAATGTCCGTGAGTTAGTAATTGTAGGCCAGTTGACATCAATGAAAGTCAACAGGTGAGGGAATCTTGTGAGGAGACTGCCACCAATTATCTGAAGGCTTACCAGAAAGGTTGGACTTGAAGGGGCTTATACCTCTCAAGTCAAAAAGGCTTGGGTGTCAAAACACCATGGTTGATGTAAAACCAGCGACAATCCTGATAGCCTTGATCTCACTAAACTTAGGTACGATATAGGACACCAGTATGTGTTCAAACAGACATCAATGTATGGTACAGCCGATGAGGAGGACACCCAGGGAGGTTAGAATCAGCTTTACACGGTAAAACCAAAATGACAAAATAGGTTCCATATATTGTGATAACGTTTCAGATCTTTTAATTAAAATTAGTAAAAAATTGAACACTCACATGTCAATCAAAGATTGATGGCACAATGGTGAAAGCAGCACTTCATCTGATGCATTTAGTCTAAATAGACTTCATCTGGGGTAAGTCTGGTAGAAGAACTGAGGATGGAGTACTAGGCTGTCGGGGCCTTGGAGGCCGCTCCCCATTCTGGGGGGGGTTTTGACCTTGGGCCTGGGACTAGGGTGCAACAGGAAGGATCCCTTCAAAAACGCATGAAGGATCTGGACAGGAGGCACGGAGAGAAGTCAGAGAGGACAGCGGAAGCTAGTGCTGCTGGGCAAGTCTTCAGGAGGGAACCACCTGGATGTGTGCAGCCAGGATGGCTGGTGTCTATGCTATCGGAAGTACTGGAGAGGCATGCCAGAGAGGATTGAGAAGCAACAGTCAGAGCTGGGTGTGGAGCCAGTGAGGATTGCAATGTCACGGGCAGTGGAGTCGGGCAGCTACAGCCAGGAGGGCTGGCAGGGCCTGAAGAGGGATTGCTGGGAGCAGTAGTCCACCTTAGGACAGCTAGCACGAATGACTTTCTATTCTATTTATGCGACGCTAAAAGGGACCGGTGGTCCCTGCCTACAAATGGCAATTCCTAAGGCCTGACTGAGCCAGTGTTGGGCCTAACCATGTGCTAGCTGTACCTGGAGAAAGAGAGTGAGTGTTGCGCAGGAGGAGTTTGAAGTGTCGTGAGTGAACATAGTTCTGTCTCAAATTGACTGTTTATAAAATTTTACTGGGCATCCCATAAATTCCCATCTCTATCCAAGTTCAAATCCCTCAATAAAATAACAAAACAAACATACGGACTGTTCATTGACTCAAGGTGATTGGGAAGTGAATGCCGGGCAGGGTGACAGGTGGACCACAACTTTCAGCAGCCCCTACGGGGGTACCGCTACATACATAATGGTTTTTATTTAAAAAGACACGTGATACCAAAATCTCATTATCATTCACAACAAAGAATGCAATTGAAAGGCCAATGTAGTATTTTATTAAATTAAGATCTTAATTGCTTTTGCTACAGGATAATTGTCTAGTGAAGACTACAATTGGTGCATTCATTTTATTTGCCTTTGTGACAAAATAACACATTATTATTATTATTATTATTATTATTATTATTATTATTATTGTAAGTGCTTTAACCACTTGACGACCGCCTCACGCCGATGTACGTCGGCAAAGTGGCACGGACAGGCAAAATCACGTACAGGGTACGTGATTTGCCTTCCGCGTGTGGGGGGTCCGATCGGACCCCCCCCCGGTGCCCGAGGCGGTCGTCCTATGTCCAGCGGCGATCGGTGATGAGGGGGAGACCATCCGTTCGTGGCCCCCCCCTCGCGATCGCCGCCGGCCAATGAAATCACTCCTTTGCTGCTGTATGCTAAACAGCAGCAAAGGAAGTGATGTCATCTCCCCTCGGGTCGGTATTTTCCGTTCCGGCCCGAGGAGAGACGACAAGTATGTGAGTGCACAACACTACACACACACAGTAGAACATGCCAGGCACACAAATCACCCCGATCCCCCCCCCGATCGCCCCCCGATCCCCCCCCAATCACCCCCCCCCCCCCCTGTCACAAACTGACACCAGCAGTTTTTTTTTTTTTTTTTTTTTTTTTTTTCTGATTACTGCATAGTGTCAGTTTGTGACAGTGACAGTGTTGGGACAGTGTATATTACCCCCCTTTAGGTCTAGGGTACCCCCCTAACCCCCCCTAATAAAGTTTTAACCCCTTGATGACCCCCTGTCACCAGTGTCGCTAAGCGATCATTTTTCTGATCGCTGTATTAGTGTCGCTGGTGACGCTAGTTAGTGAGGTAAATATTTAGGTTCGCCGTCAGCGTTTTATAGCGTCAGGGACCCCCATATACTACCTAATAAATGTTTTAACCCCTTGATTGCCCCCTAGTTAACCCTTTCACCACTGATCACCGTATAACCGTTACGGTTGACGCTGGTTAGTTCGTTTATTTTTTATAGTGTCAGGGCACCCGCCGTTTATTACCGAATAAAGGTTTAGCCCCCCGATCGCCCGGCGGTGATATGCGTCGCCCCAGGCAGCGTCAAATTAGCGCCAGTACCGCTAACACCCACGCACGCAGCATGCGCCTCCCTTAGTGGTATAGTATCTGAACGGATCAATATCTGATCCGATCAGATCTATACTGGCGTCCCCAGCAGTTTAGGGTTCCCAAAAACGCAGTGTTAGCGGGATCAGCCCAGATACCCGCTAGCACCTGCGTTTTGTCCCTCCGCCCGGCCCACCCAAGTGCAGTATCGATCGATCACTGTCACTTACAAGGCACTAAACGCATAACTGCAGCGTTCGCAGAGTCAGGCCTGATCCCTGCGATCGCTAACAGTTTTTTTGGTAGCATTTTGGTGAACTGGCAAGCACCAGCCCCAGGCAGCGTCAGGTTAGCGCCAGTACCGCTAACACCCACGCACGCACCGTACACCTCCCTTAGTGGTATAGTATCTGAACGGATCAATATCTGATCCGATCAGATCTATACTAGCGTCCCCAGCAGTTTAGGGTTCCCAAAAACGCAGTGTTAGCGGAATCAGCCCAGATACCTGCTAGCACCTGCGTTTTGCCCCTCCGCCCGGCCCAGCCCAGCCCACCCAAGTGCAGTATCGATCGATCACTGACACTTACAAAACACTAAACGCATAACTGCAGCGTTCGCAGAGTCAGGCCTGATCCCTGCGATCGCTAACAGTTTTTTTTGTAGCGTTTTGGTGAACTGGCAAGCACCAGCCCCAGGCAGCGTCAGATTAGCGCCAGTACCGCTAACACCCACGCACGCAGCATACACCTCCCTTAGTGGTATAGTATCTGAACGGATCAATATCTGATCCGATCAGATCTATACTAGCGTCCCCAGCAGTTTAGGGTTCCCAAAAACGCAGTGTTAGCGGAATCAGCCCAGATACCTGCTAGCACCTGCGTTTTGCCCCTCCGCCCGGCCCAGCCCAGCCCACCCAAGTGCAGTATCGATCGATCACTGACACTTACAAAACACTAAACGCATAACTGCAGCGTTCGCAGAGTCAGGCCTGATCCCTGTGATCGCTAACAGTTTTTTTTGTAGCGTTTTGGTGAACTGGCAAGCACCAGCGGCGTAGTACACCCCGGTCGTAGTCAAACCAGCACTGCAGTAACACTTGGTGACGTGGCGAGTCCCATAAGTGCAGTTCAAGCTGGTGAGGTGGCAAGCACAAGTAGTGTCCCGCTGCCACCAAAAAGACAAACACAGGCCCGTCGTGCCCATAGTGCCCTTCCTGCTGCATTCGCCAATCCTAATTGGGAACCCACCGCTTCTGCAGCGCCCGTACTTCCCCCATTCACATCCCCAACCAAATGCAGTCGGCTGCATGAGAGGCATTTTTATGTCCTCCCGAGTACCCCTACCCAACGAACCCCCCCAAAAAAGATGTCGTGTCTGCAGCAAGCGAGGATATAGGCGTGACACCCGCTATTATTGTCCCTCCTGTCCTGACAATCCTGGTCTTTGCATTGGTGAATGTTTTGAACGCTACCATTCACTAGTTGAGTATTAGCGTAGGGTACAGCATTGCACAGACTAGGCACACTTTCACAGGGTCTCCCAAGATGCCATCGCATTTTGAGAGACCCGAACCTGGAACCGGTTACCGTTATAAAAGTTAGTTACAAAAAAAGTGTAAAAAAAAAAAAAATATGAAATAAAAAAAAATAGTTGTTGTTTTATTGTTCTCTCTCTCTCTATTCTCTCTCTCTATTGTTCTGCTCTTTTTTACTGTATTCTATTCTGCAATGTTTTATTGTTATTGTTATTGTTATTGATTGTTATTGTTATTGTTATTGTTATTATGTTTTATCATGTTTGTTTTTCAGGTGTGTAATTATTTACACTTTACTGTGCTTTATTGTTAACTATTGTTAACCATTTTTTTGTCTTCAGGTACGCCATTCACGACTTTGAGTGGTTATACCAGAATGATGCCTGCAGGTTTAGGTATCATCTTGGTATCATTCTTTTCAGCCAGCGGTCGGCTTTCATGTAAAAGCAATCCTAGCGGCTAATTAGCCTCTAGACTGCTTTTACAAGCCGTGGGAGGGAATGCCCCCCCCCCCCCACCGTCTTCCGTGTTTTTCTCTGGCTCTCCTGTCTCAACAGGGAACCTGAGAATGCAGCCGGTGATTCAGCCAGCTGACCATAGAGCTGATCAGAGACCAGAGTGGCTCCAAACATCTCTATGGCCTAAGAAACCGGAAGCTACGAGTATTTCATGACTTAGATTTCGCCGGATGTAAATAGCGCCATTGGGAAATTGGGGAAGCATTTTATCACACCGATCTTGGTGTGGTCATTTGCTTTGAGGGCAGAGGAGAGATCTAGGGTCTAATAGACCACAATTTTTTCAAAAAAGAGTACCTGTCACTACCTATTGCTATCATAGGGGATATTTACATTCCCCGAGATAACAATAAAAATGATTAAAAAAAAAAATATGAAAGGAACAGTTTAAAAGTAAGATTAAAAAAGCAAAAAAATAATAAAGAAAAAAAAAAAAAAAAAAAAAAACACCCCTGTCGCCCCCTGCTCTCGCGCTAAGGCGAACGCAAGCGGCGGTCTGTCGTCAAACGTAAACAGCAATTGCACCATGCATGTGAGGTATCACCGCGAAGGCCAGATCGAGGGCAGTAATTTTTCCAGTAGACCTCCTCTGTAAATCTAAAGTGGTAACCTGTAAAGGCTTTTTAAGGCTTTTAAACATGTATTTATTTTGTTGCCACTGCACGTTTGTGCGCAATTTTAAAGCATGTCATGTTTGGTATCCATGTACTCGGCCTGAGATCATCTTTTTTATTTCATCAAACATTTGGGCAATATAGCGTGTTTTAGTGCATTAAAATTAAAAAAAGTGTGTTTTTTCCCCAAAAAATGCGTTTGAAAAATCGCTGCGCAATTACTGTGTGAAAAAAAAAAATGAAACACCCACCATTTTAATCTGTAGGGCATTTGCTTTAAAAAAATATATAATGTTTGGGGGTTCAAAGTAATTTTTTTGCAAAAAAAAATAACTTTTTCATGTAAACAATAAGTGTCAGAAAGGGCTTTGTCTTCAAGTGGTTAGAAGAGTGGGTGATGTGTGACATAAGCTTCTAAATGTTGTGCATAAAATGCCAGGACAGTTCAAAACCCCCCCAAATGACCCCATTTTGGAAAGTAGACACCCCAAGCTATTTGCTGAGAGGCATGTCGAGTCCATGGAATATTTTATATTGCGACACAAGTTGCGGGAAAGAGACAAATTTTTTTTTTTTTTTTTTTTTTTTTGCACAAAGTTGTCACTAAATGATATATTGCTCAAACATGCCATGGAAATATATGAAATTACACCCCAAAATACATTCTGCTGCTTCTCCTGAGTACGGGGATACCACATGTGTGAGACTTTTTGGGAGCCTAGCCGCGTACGGGACCCCGAAAACCAAGCACCGCCTTCAGGCTTTCTAAGGGCGTGAATTTTTGATTTCACTCTTCACTGCCTATCACAGTTTCGGAGGCCATGGAATGCCCAGGTGGCACAAAACCCCCCCAAATGACCCCATTTTGGAAAGTAGACACCCCAAGCTATTTGCTGAGAGGTATAGTGAGTATTTTGCAGACCTCACTTTTTGTCACAAAGTTTTGAAAATTGAAAAAAGAAAAAAAAAAATGTTTTTTCTTGTCTTTCTTCATTTTCAAAAACAAATGAGAGCTGCAAAATACTCACCATGCCTTTCAGCAAATAGCTTGGGGTGTCTACTTTCCAAAATGGGGTCATTTGGGGGGGTTTTGTGCCACCTGGGCATTCCATGGCCTCCGAAACTGTGATAGGCAGTAAAGAGTGAAATCAAAAATTTTCACCCTTAGAAATCCTGAAGGCAGTGATTGGTTTTTGGGGTCCAGTACGCGGCTAGGCTCCCAAAAAGTCCCACACATGTGGTATCCCCATACTCAGGAGAAGCAGCTAAATGTATTTTGGGGTGCAATTCCACATATGCCCATGGCCTGTGTGAGCAATATATCATTTAGTGACAACTTTATGAAAAAAAAAAAAAAAAAAAAAAAAAAGTGTCACTTTCCCGCAACTTGTGTCAAAATAGAAAATATTCCATGGACTCAATATGCCTCTCAGCAAATAGCTTGGGGTGTCTACTTTCCAAAATGGGGTCATTTTGGGGGGTTTTGTGCCACCTGGGCATTCCATGGCCTCCGAAACTGTGATAGGCAGTGAAGAGTGAAAGCAAAAATTTACACCCTTAGAAATCCTGAAGGCGGTGATTGGTTTTCGGGGCCCCGTACGCGGCTAGGCTCCCAAAAAGTCCCACACATGTGGTATCCCCATACTCAGGAGAAGCAGCTAAATGTATTTTGGGGTGCAATTCCACATAGGCCCATGGCCTGTGTGAGCAATATATCATTTAGTGACGACTTTTTGTAAATATTTTTTTTTTTTTTTTTTTTTGTCATTTTTCAATCACTTGGGACAAAAAAAATAAATATTCAATGGGTTCAACATGCCTCTCAGCAATTTCCTTGGGGTGTCTACTTTCCAAAATGGGGTCATTTGGGGGGGTTTTGTACTGCCCTGCCATTTTAGCACCTCAAGAAATGACATAGGCAGTCATAAACTAAAAGCTGTGTAAATTCCAGAAAATGTACCCTAGTTTGTAGACGCTATAACTTTTGCGCAAACCAATAAATATACACTTATTGACATTTTTTTTACCAAAGACATGTGGCCGAATACATTTTGGCCTAAATGTATGACTAAAATTTAGTTTATTGGATTTTTTTTATAACAAAAAGTAGAAAATATAATTTTTTTAAAAAATTTTCGGTCTTTTTCCGTTTATAGCGCAAAAAATAAAAACTGCAGAGGTGATCAAATACCATCAAAAGAAAGCTCTATTTGTGGGAAGAAAAGGACGCAAATTTCGTTTGGGTACAGCATTGCATGACCGCGCAATTAGCAGTTAAAGCGACGCAGTGCCAAATTGGAAAAAGACCTCTGGTCCTTAGGCAGCATAATGGTCCGGGGCTCAAGTGGTTAACAAACTAACATATATAACAATGTTATTACCAATCCCATTTTACACTTTATAACAGCTAAAATGAATGTTACATTTAATGGTATATTTATCAATGTTTTCACACAAGATTCACTTTTTTTTTTTACATGAATCCACATCAGTGAATTTTGGCTGAAAGTTGTGGGAATCTACTGTATGTTGAAACATAGATAAGTAGACCTCTTAATGTGTTCTATAAAAATAAATGATTAATACTTTTTTTGTTTAGTGTTTCTACTTCTAGAGCCTTCCAATCCTTTTTGCAAACCATAACCTGAAGCATGACAGCATGGCACTGTGATCGGCTCATGTTTGGAGAGTCTCTATATTCTGTCTGAAGCTTCATCGCTTTTCCATAAGCTTTCATAAACATGACTCGGAGTTATTGGTCGATACGATGTGACAGGGTTAGGATTCACATTTGGCATGAAAAATGGAAAACCCAGCTTCATTCCAAGTATTCTCAATACAGCCATTTTCCCAAAGATTTCATTTTCATAAAAGTTATTAAATTTTTCCAATCATTAAGGTGGACGTTTTATTAGATTGTGGCACATTTATTGGTATCTGGCCGCATTTTGTATTTAAATTAATTTTCTTATAGGATAATCTAAATATTCTGCCACACACTGCATGTTTGCTAGGTTTGTGTTTTATCTATATGTCTCTGATATCCATTCTAGTTCCTGACGTTGTCTGGATAATGTGGAATAGATTTTCTTTTGCTTTTAATTTAATGTTTAGCTTTCCTCCTTGTCCCACTATATGTTTCAGTTATTTCCTTTCTTTAACCTAATTTTTTCCCTGGTACTAAAAAAAAAAAAAAAAAAAAAAATCCTACATTTTTTTTATCGTATGTAAAAAAAGTTAAAATAGTAAAAATAATATTGCTAACCGTAAGCAAACTTAAATGTTAGAGTATTTTTAGGGAAAATATTTTTTTTTGTAATTACAAATTTAATTAGGATGTTTAATTTATTTGAAAGTATAACAAAATAAAAAAAGATTTAAAAGTATTTTAGATGTAGCTCAGTACTTTTTCAGTTTAATTATTTTATTTTAAACTAAGGGGATACATTATTAAAATGTATTGTTTGTATAATCTCGTGGGGGGTGGGGGGGGGTGGGGGTGTGTGTGTATGTATGTGTGTGTGTGTGTATAATATATATATTTATTTATTTATACACAGTATCTAACAAAAGTGAGTACACCCCTGACATTTTTGTAAATATTTTATTATATCTTTTCATGTGACAACACTGAAGAAATGACACTTTGCTACAATGTAAAGTAGTGAGTGTACAGCTTGTATAACAGTGTAAATTTGCTGTCCCCTCAAAATAACTCAACACACAGCCATTAATGTCTAAACCGCTGGCAACAAAAGTGAGTACACCCCTTAATGAAAATGTCCAAATTGAGCCCAATTAGCCATTTTCCTCTCTGGTGTCATGTGACACATTAGTTTTACAAGGTCACAGGTGTGAATGGGGAGCCGGTGTGTTAAATTTGGTGTTATCGCTCTCACTCTCTCATACTGGTCATTGGAAGTTCAACATGGCACCTCCAGGCAAAGAACTCTCAGAGGATCTGAAAAAAAAAAATGTTGCTCTCCATAAAGATGGCCTAGGCTATAAGAAGATTGCCCAGACCCTGAAACTGAGCTAAAGCACAGTGGCCAAGACCATACAGCGGTTTAACAGGGCAGGTTTCACTCAGAACAGGCCTTGTCATGGTCGACCAAAGAGGTTGAATGCACGTGCTCAGCGTCATATCCAGAGGTTGTCTTGGGGAAATGGACGTATGAATGCTGCCAGCATTGCTGCAGAGGTTAAAGGGGTGGGGGGGTCAGCCTGTCAGTGCTCAGACCATACGCCGCACACTGCATCAAATTGGTCTGCAGGGCTGTCGTCCCAGAAGGAAGCCTCTTCTAAAGATGATGCACAAGAAAGCCCTCAAAAAGTTTTCTGAAGACCAGCAGACTAAGGACATGAATTACTGGAACCATGTCCTGTGGTCTGATGAGACCAAGATAAACTTATTTGGTTCAGATGGTGTCAAGTATGGGTGGCAGCAACCAGATGAGGAGTACAAAGACAAGTGTGTCTTGCCTACAGTCAAGCATGGTGGTGGGAGTGTCATGGTCTGCCGGCACTGGGGAGCTACAGTTCATTGAGAGAACCATGAATGCCAACATGTACTGTGACATACTGAAGTAGAGCATGATCCCCCCCCCCCCCCCCATCGGAGATTGGGCCGCAGGGCAGTATTCCAACATAACTACCCAAAACACACCTCCAAGACCACTGCCTTGCTAAAGAAGCTGAGGGTAAAGGTGATGGACTGGCCAAGCATGTCTTCAGACCTCAACCCTATTGAGCATCTGTGGGGCATCCTCAAATGGAAGGTGGAGGAGCACAAGGTCTCTAACATCCACCAGCTCCGTGATGTCGTCATGGAGGAGGGGAAGAGGACTCCAGTGGCAACCTGTGAAGCTCTGGTGAACTCAATGGCCAAGAGGGTTAAGGCAGTGCTGGAAAATAATGGTGGCCACACAAAATATTGACACTTTGGGCCCAATTTGGACATTTTCACTTAGGGGTGTACTCACTTTTGTTGTCAGCGGTTTAGACATTAATGGCTGTGTGTTGAGGTATTTTGAGGGGACAGCAAATTTGCACTGTTATACAAGCTGTACACTCACTACTTTACATTGTAGCAAAGTGTCATTTCTTCAGTGTTGTCACATGAAAAGATAGAATAAAATATTTACAAAAATGTGAGGGGTGTACTCACTCTTGTGAGATACTGTATGTGTGTGTGTGTGTGTGTGTATATGTATATGTATGTATATATATATATGTATGTATGTATATATATATATATATATATATATATATATATATATATACATACATATATATATACATATACACACACATACAGTCATACAGTCAGGTCCATAAATATTGGGAGATTGGCACATTTCAATCTTTTTGCCTCTATACACCACCACAATGGAGATGAAATGAAACAGGATGTGCTTTAACTGCAGATTTCCAGCTTTAATTTGAGGGTATTTACATCCATATCAGGTGAATGGTGTAGGAATTACAACAGTTTGTATATGTGCCTCCCACTTTTTAAGGGACCAAAAGTAATGGGATTAACAATCATCCATCAAACTTACACTTTTTAATACTTGGTTGCAAATCCTTTGCAGTCAATTACAGCCTGAAGTCTGGAACACATAGACATCACCAGACGCTGGGTTTCATCCCTGGTGATGCTCTGCCAGGCCTCTACTGCAACTGTCTTCAGTTCCTGCTTGTTCTTGGGGCATTTTCCTTTCAGTTTTGTCTTCAGCAAGTGAAATGCATGCTCAATCAGATTCAGGTCAGGTGATTGATACCATTCCACTTCTTTCCCTTAAAAAACTCTTTGGTTGCTTTCGCAGTATGCTTCGGGTCATTGTCCATCTGCACTGTGAAGTGCCGTCCAATGAGTTCTGAAGCATTTTGCTGAATATGAGCAGATAATATTGCCTGAAACACTTCAGAATTCATCCTGCTGCTTTTGTCAGCAGTCACATCATCAATAAATACAAGAGAACCAGTTCCATTGGCAGCCATACATGCCCACGCCATGACACTACCACCACCATGCTTCACTGATGAGGTGGTATGCTTTGGATCATGAGCAGTTCCTTTCCTTCTCCATACTCTTCTCTTCCCATCACTCTGGTACAAGTTGATCTTGGTCTCATCTGTCCATAGGATGTTGTTCCAGAACTGTGAAGGCTTTTTTAGATGTTGTTTGGCAAACTCTAATCTGGCCTTCCTGTTTTTGAGGCTCACCAATGGTTTACATCTTGTGGTGAACCCTCTGTATTCACTCCGGTGAAGTCTTCTCTTGATTGTTGACTGACACACATACACCTACCTCCTGGAGAGTGTTCTTGATCTGGCCAACTGTTGTGAAGGGTGTTTTCTTCACCAGGGAAAGAATTCTTCGGTCATCCACCACAGTTGTTTTCCGTGGTCTTCCGGGTCTTTTGGTGTTGCTGAGCTCACCGGTGCATTCTTTCTTTTTAAGGATGTTCAAAAAAGTTGATTTGGCCACACCTAATGTTTTTGCTATCTCTCTGATGGGTTTGTTTTGTTTTTTCAGCCTAATGATGGCTTGCTTCATTGATAGTGACAGCTCTTTGGATCTCATATTGAGAGTTGACAGCAACAGATTCCAAATGCAAATAGCACACTTTAAAAGAACTCTGGACCTTTTATCTGCTCCTTGTAGATGGGATAATGAGGGAATAACACACACCTGGCCATGGAACAGTTGAGCAGCCAATTGTCTCATAACTTTTGGTCCCTTAAAAAGTGTGAGGCACATATACAAACTGTTGTAATTCCTACACCGTTCACCTGATTTGAATGTAAATACCATCAAATTAAAGCTGAAAGTCTGCAGTTAAAGCACATCTTGTTTCAACGCCATTGTGGCATTGAAACTAGCAAATCTAAACATTCTTTTTCATTACCAAAACACACACAAATTGTCAATTCTGCCTAAATAAGAAATTCAATGAAAAATCCCCAGAAAGGAAAGCTTACCTTGAACAAGTCGTATTCGCATCACCCTGGGAAGCTGTTACCAGTTCTCAACATATTATAATTTTTTTTATTTCTACCCTTATTCCATATATACCTTATTTGAAACGGATGACTTCACTAAAGCTAAGTTACAAGTTTGTGTCAAGTAGATTTTATCCAAATATCAAACAAGTTAAAAATGCTTCACAGAAAAAGTGATTCATAGCAGGTGTTATAATGTCACTTGTGCCCAAAGGATGTTGCAAGAATTTAACCTGCTCTTGGGATTTTACAGTAGGTCAAGTGAAATATTATGAGGATTATTAATACTTCAAAGACACAAACATAAACTATTTTAAAGTGTTAGTGAGAGCTTTCATTTTAGTAAAATACTTAATAAAAAAAAGTTTAATTTTTTTTTTTCATAAACCACTTAGTCTTCTTTGGATTTCCATGGGTTTAGTATGCAGAAGTACTTATATTTTTACATTGTAAATGTCCTGCTCTGCTAATATGGTAGAAGTCCTATCTTTACACACGTACCTTCTTTTTCTTCTTTTTTCTTTTTCTTTTTTTCTTTTTCTTGAGAACCCCTACCATTTACTCAGGTTTTAAGTTACAGCAAGTGGCAGTTTATCCAGTACTAAGTAATGAAGAAACTGTGTGCATAAATTAAATTTATGAAATTTTTGTCCCCACAAATAGAGCTTTCGTTTGATATTTGATCACCACTGTTTTATTTTTTTTTTGTGCTATAAACAAAAAAATGACCGACTATTTAAAAAAAAAAACAAAAAAAAAAACTATTTTTTACTTTCTGCTATAAAACATATCCAATAAAAAATTTAAAGAAAAAATCAAATTTCTTTATAAATTATGCCAATATGTATTCTGCTACATATTTTTTGGTAAAAAAAATCCCAAATAATGTTATTAAGTAGAAATGTAATAGAAATTTATTGTTTTCATAAAAGTCATGAGCCGAGCAGGCACACCAGATGCCAGGTACTACATATGTATTGTAAATGTTACATAGTTACATAGTAGATGAGGTTGAAAAAAGACACAAGTCCATCAAGTCCAACCTATGTGTGTGATTATATGTCAGTATTACATTGTATATCCCTGTATGTTGTGGTCACTCAGGTGCTTATCTAATAGTTTCTTGAAACTATCATTGCCCTCCACTGAGACCACCGCCTGTGAAAGGGAAATCCACATCCTTGCTACTCTTACAGTAAAGAACCCTCTACGTAGTTTAAGGTTAAACCTCTTTTCTTCTAATTTTAATGAGTGGCCACGTGTCTTGGTAAACTCTCTTCTGCGAAACTGGACTGGACAGCATACTCCAGGTGCGGCCGGACCAGAGTCTTGTTCAGATCTTCTTGCAAGGTTTCCACATGCTGCGGAGAAGCATCTGTCCTCCCTTTTTTACTGTTTACATACCTAAAGAATTTCTTGGGATTTTTTTTGCTCTCCTCCGCTATGTGTTTTTCATGTTCTATCTTAGCCATCCTTATTGCACCCTTACATTTCTTGTTGCATTCTTTATAAAGTCTGAATGCTGATGATGATCCCTCAACCTAGTATTTTTTGAAGGCCTTCTCCTTTGCTTTTATATGCATTTTTATATTGGAGTTAAGCCATCCATACTTTTGTTCGCTCTTTTAAATTTTTTACACAATGGGATGCATTGGCTAATACCCTTATTTAATAAACTCTTAAAGCAAACCCATCTCTCCTCCGTGTTCTTTGTTCCTAAGATTTTATTCCAATTTATGCCTTCTAGCAAGGCTCGTAGTTTAGGGAAGATGGCTCTTTTGAAATTCAGTGTCTTTGTATTCCCTTTATGTTTCCTATTATTTATTCTTATTGTTGGGTCACGAGTACGGTATACATATACTGAAATCATATCCCCTCTCAAGCGTCTCTTCTCCAGAGAGAATAAGTTCAGTGCTCACAACCTTTCCTCATAACTAAGATCCTCCAGACCCTTTATTAGCTTTGTTGCCCTTTGTACTCGCTCCAATTCCAGTACATCCTTCCTGAGGACTGGTGCCCAGAACTGGACAGCATACTCCAGGTGCGGCCGGACCAGAGTCTTGTAGAGCGGGAGAATTATCGCTTTATCTCTGGAGTTGACCCCTTTTTTAATACATGCCAATATTCTGTTTGCTTTGTTAGCAGCAGCTTGGCATTGCATGCCATTGTTGAGCCTATCATCTACTAGGACCCCCAGGTCCTTTTCCATCCTAGATTCCCCCAGAGGTTCTCCCCCCAGTCTATAGATTGCATTCATATTTTTGCCACCCAAATGCAAATGCTGTCCTCCCTTTTTAACTGTTTACATACCTAAAGAATTTCTTGGGATTTTTTTTGCTCTCCTCCGCTATGTGTTTTTCATGTTCTATCTTAGCCATCCTTATTGCACCCTTACATTTCTTGTTGCATTCTTTATAAAGTCTGAATGCTGATGATGATCCCTCAACCTAGGATTTTTTTAAGGCCTTCTCCTTTGCTTTTATATGCATTTTTATATTGGAGTTAAGCCATCCATACTTTTGTTCGCTCTTTTAAATTTATTACACAATGGGATGCATTGGCTAATACCCTTATTTAATAAACTCTTAAAGCAAACCCATCTCTCCTCCGTGTTCTTCCTAAGATTTTATTCCAATTTATGCCTTCTAGCAAGGCTCGTAGTTTAGGGAAGATGGCTCTTTTGAAATTCAGTGTCTTTGTATTCCCTTTATGTTTCCTATTTGTGGGATTTATACTGAAACGAATTGACCTGTGATCGCTGTTACCTAAATTGCCTCGTATTTCCACATCCGAGATCAGGTCTGTATTATTGGTAATCAGTAGATCCAGTAATGCTTTTTTTCTAGTTGGTGCGTCTACCATCTGACCCATAAAATTGTCCTGCAAGACATTAAGGAACTGGCGAGCCTTAGATGAATGCGTGGTTCCCTCCGCCCAGTCTATGTCTGGATAATTAAAATCCCCCATTATGATAACACTTCCCATCCTTGCTGCTAATCCAAATTGTGATAGGAGATCCGTCTGCACTTCCTCCCTCAGGTTAGGGGGCCTATAGCATACTCCCAGTATTATTTTCCCCTTAGCTTCATCCCTTTGGAGCTCTACCCAAAGAGATTCCACCTCCTCCCTAGCTTCCTTAGTGATGTCATCTCTCACAATGTGTATGCTGTACTTGACAATTAGATTGTATAATGTATATTTACAGTTCTTGTTTTGATCTGTTGTATATTAAGGCTTATGTGTGTCATTTTTTTTTATTTTTGGTAAAAATAGAGTATTAAAAAAAAAAAATCCGAATAAGCATATATTGATTGATTTACACAAATGTTTTTGGCGTCAACAAACTATGGTATGTGTGTATGTATATGTGTGTATGTGTATGTATGTGTATATGTGTGTGTGTGTGTATATATATATATATATATATATATATATATATATATATATATATATATATATATATATATGTGTGTGTGTGTGTGTGTATATATATATATATATATATATATATATATATATATATATATATATATATATATATATATATGTGTGTGTGTATATATATATATATATATATATATATATATATATATATATATATATGTATGTGTATGTGTGTGTGTGTGTGTGTGTGTATATATATATATATATATGTATATATATGTATGTGTGTATGTATGTATATATATGTATGTATATATATATATATATATATATATATATGTATGTGTGTATGTATGTATATATATGTATGTATATATATATATATATGTATGTATATATATATAAAATTGGTATGTATATATAATACTGGAATTTTTATTCATTTTTTTTAAACTAGTAATGACTGCAATCAGCGTCTTATAGCAGGACTGCAAAATTGCGATGGACATTCTGACACTCTGTGGGGAACACTAATACAGTGATCAGCGCTAAAAAATATGCACCGTCACTGTACTAATGACACTAGCTGTGAAGGGTTTAACCATCTAGGGCAATTAAAGGGTTACATGTGTGCCTAACCAGTGTTTTTTGAGTTGCTTTTACTAAGGGATGCGCTGGATTTTGATCCCTGCTTTTGCAGAGAAACAAAATCGAGCACACCCCCGCTGACAGGACAGAACTCTGCCTTGCTTACATAGGCAGAGCTCCGTCCAGCCTATCTCCCTGCTGATCAGCAGGTGTTGGTGGTCATCCATTGGCCAGCACCCACTGATCGGCTTCTACTATGACTAATCACAGCAAAAGTGGCACGCCGGCAGCTTGTGCGCAGCCCCCTACTTAGAAGAGCAAATTCACGTGTGTGTGTGTGTGTATATACCTGATTTGGCGCAGAGCGGCCGCCCTGTAGCAGTAAAGCTACTATGGGGCGGTCGCTAAATGATTAAAAAAGTAAAACTAAAGGCAACATTTTTTTTAATTTTTATTTTGGATAAAGTAAGGGAGGATTATGTCAGATTCTTTTGGTCATTTGTGTCTCATTGTGGAGAATTCCCTCTACTTCCTCTCCCATAACTAAAACAGGAAGTGAAAGGAAATCCCTCCAACGTGAAGAATTTTAGTTACCACCAAAACACCATATAGGAGTTCAGTTTGTTGACCTGTATAAGTTGCAGTCATGGAACTTATGAGGACACCCAAAAAAAAAGCACTTACGGAGGTGAAAGGTATATTTGTAGTTTTGTTCTAGGATAAAAAGGGAGGCATAACTGTGAAATACACTTGTTCCTTCCAAAAACAGCTGCTTCGCAGACACAAGAAATGATACAATTTTCTGAGAATTGGATTATAAGCATAATGGAAAATGAAATGACTTGCAGGACACCTCATCTTTCTAACGTCCTCAAACACATCACATCACTCCTTGTTCTATCCAACATTTTATTTTTCATAAAATTGTATTCTAGATCAGGATAGCCAATATTACCATCTTTAACGGCGTCAAATAATTTTATGTCTATCTAAACCCAAAATAAAAAATTCAATGTATTGCAGCTTAACAGTCCTTAGACCTGGTGGGGGCATTGGTCTTTTCTTTTATTTGCACCTGGTAATCCTACCAGTAACACATTTCTATCCTAGGGTGACAACACTTGCTCATTGTATTGTTTCTATTGAGGATGAAACCATGGCAGTTGGCAGGGGACACAGGTATCTGACCCTCCAAGTGTCAGAAGTGTGTGCGCTCCTGCTCCATAATGGCTACTGGTTCCAGCATCCTGGTTTAAGCTGTGGCATTCTCCTTGTCTATCTGTCCACCTACAAATTGATGTGGTCAGTCCCTGGGTGGAGACCAAAACTGATTTAAGCCAGCCAAGCCTGCAGTCTCATGCTTGTGATGGCGTGTGCAGTACCTGATCAAGCTACCTGTTTGTTTGCCCTGCTCTGCTAGATTGGATTACCTAGTTGATGACCTCGGCTCAGATATTGACTAATCTCTGACCTCTGCCTTTGACTTTGGCTATTCTGATCCTTGCCAGTCTGCAATTGCAAATACCTGTTTGCTTTGCTCAGTTTGTGCCTGCCCTGGTGTGGTAGCCAGGCACAATAGCATTGTGTATAAGTCCTGGGGGCAACCGAGTACTGGTAGGCCTGCTTGCCTTATGGGAAAGGGGGCTGCTATAGGTGAAGAACACAGAAGCCAGCTATAGTGTTTGACCACCTGCTTTAGGGTGGAGTGTGGGACCAAGATGTGCTGATGTCAGTAACCATGAATCAGACTAAGACAGATATACAATTAAATCACACTTGTTTATTAATAATAATAATAATAAAAAAAAGGTAAACAGAGTAAACTTAGTCAAAACATAGCCAGAGTTCAGGAACCGGAATGAATAGTCAGACAAGCCAAAACGTCAGGGAGCCACAGATGAGCATAGTAGAACAGCAAGCAGGATCTGGAGCCAGAAGGAATGTCAGCAAAGCAAGTCTTTAATAGAAACACAGGAGAGCATCTCTAGAGATATGACCGAGGCGAAGGCAGAGATCATCTGGGCTGGACGGCTTAAGTAGGCAGGGCTGACGAGCAGGATATCATCAACAGGAGAGTCACTGTGGAGAGAAAGGAGCTGGCAATTAGCCGACAGCTGAGCGGCCAGCTTTGAGAAGGAAGGGCTGAGCCCAGCCCTGACAGCTGAATGCTGAAGAGGCTGGTGGAGTCTGCAGCACAGGAATGGAGAGGAGGTAAAAGTTATGGGAAAACATAGAGGCAAGAATACTACCTCTTCTCTTGCGGGAGATTTTTGGCTGGAAATTTTTGTAAACATGAGAGGGTCGCTTGAAGTTCCTAAAATATCAAGGAAACTATTTATTTTAAAGAAAGAAGACTATTGCCTATTTCTGTTGGGCACTTCATTATGGTTAAACATCATTCAAAGAGCAACTTTTCTTTTGCATCATGTCTGGTCTTGTTATGGTCCATTTTTTTTTTTTTGCATAGAGCATTTTTTTTCCTGTGTGTGACCCCGTGGGGTGATTACTTTTTTGTTGTCACTGTGACACCCTTTCTGTTTCAATAATTTTATTGAAAAATTGTCAAGAATAGGTTCCACAACACAGGTGGTGCACATCAAAACATTAAGACCAGGTATAAAAAGGGAATCAAATATTATACCACCAGCTACTCCTGACCCAAGGGGATTCCAGATAAAGTAGGAATTCAACATAAAGAAAAAGGTCTTATGGAGCAAACAGCCACCCCACTCAGAAAACCTCCCCCCAGGGAAAGGCATCAGAACCCAAACTTCACCACCACCCACCGATACGCCGGAATGGGCTGTGAGTAAACATAATGCGCAACCACAAGTGGTAGCAACACAACTAGATAAAAAGAGGAAGTGTGAATGCAAAGGGGGGGGGGGGGGAGAAGAATGAAACAAAGCAAAAGGAAAAGGACTGTCCAAATGCCCGCCTCCACCGCCCACACTCCTCAGCTGGAAGTTGGAGATACTTAATCCAAGGATTCCAAACACAGTCAAACTTACCAGTTTTAGCCTGCAAAATACTGACCAGCTTTTCATTGAGCATGAGCCATGTCAGTTTATTTTTCATAACAGCTAAGTCTACCACTGGTTTCTTCCAAACGGCCGCTATAGCGATTTTCGCCGCGAGAACTAAAGTGGATTAAAGTTTGAACGTCCATGGGAATATCAACAGCAGGCTCGTTAAGAGCCACCTTAGGGTTTTTAACTATATTCACCATGGTCACAGAATAGATCAGGGAATGAACTCTAATCCAAAACCGGCAAACCTTGGCACAGGTCCACCATACGTGAAACATCATACCAGGTTGGATACATCACCGCAAACGGAGAGGAAGCCTCCTGGTACATTTTCGAGAGGCGGTCAGGCACTAGGTACCATCTAGAAAGCACCTTTATATCCTCCCTTCACCAGGGCTGTGTTCATGAAACCCTTATATGTACGAGGAGACCATTTCCACCAGTCGCTCAAATCAATCTCCTCCCCTAAGTCCCGCTCCCACGCCAGCATATACGGCAGTTTTTGCAGACTGGTAAACCAACCATTTGTACAGCATCGAGATTACCCCCCCATCTGGGCCTCCCCCTGGAAACATCTGGACTCGAAAGCAGTGCACGTAGTAATATCAGATGTAGATCTCTGCAATGAATGCAGAAAGTGCAGGATCTGCTGGAAATGGAAATGCTCAGATGGAGGGTGACACCCTTTTAAGGCTGACAATGACTTGTCATTGGGGCAAAAAGGCATGGACAGAAACAAAAACATTGTCCACATTCTAACCCATGGGTACTCAACCTGTGGCCTCCAGCTGTTGCGGAACTACAAGTCCCATCATGGATCTGCCTTTGGGAGTCATGCTTCTACCTGTCAGCCATTAAATGCCTCGTGGGACTTGCAGTTTTGCAACAGCTGGAGGACCACATGTTGAGCACCTATGTAAATCTAACCCTTCCCCACTCTAGTAAAAAATGTGTTTTTGTCTGCGTCCCTGATGGAGAGATTTCCAATCCCTTCCTGTCCAAGTAAGCAGAACCCTCCCTAATAAGCATGTAAAGAAACAACAAACAAAAATTCCCAGCTCACTTGCCAGCCGGACTGCAACAAACCGAATTACCCTGTCCAACAATTCACGCTTAAACAAGGGGTTTTGCCTTCTGGTACATTTGCAAATAAATGCGTAAGCTGCATGGGCCACTTCATGGCACTCCAGTATTATCTGTAGTCCTAACTCTATAAATTTTGAGAACCTTCATAATTGGAGCACATATATAATTGGGGTTTACAATAAAATCTTTGGGGAAAAAGACATAAAAATTGGGGTGGTTGCCATTTGTTGCCATTTGCCAATACGGATTGGGGTGGTTGCCATTTGTCCCCATCAGGCATGCCTGCTCTGTCCAAACTATCCAAAATGAAACTGGAAGTTGTGGCTTGAGTTGGGCTTTAGGGCTAAGGGGGGCAAAGCAGTACGTCAGCTTTCTATGATCTCCATCAGCTGAATGAATTCCGTATCAGAGTACATGAGCAAGAGACTCTTGATGATTTCTGTCCCCTGCTGGATTTGGTCATTGCATCCCCCCCCCCCCCCATTGTACCCAAAAATTGCTATGTTTTTTTTCTGGTGCAACAGGTGGAAGAGACCAATGTCCTCAATGATGGGCTGCTATTTTCTCTTGAAGGTCTCAGTCAAAGGGCTACAAGATTGATGTATTCGAATCCAGCTAAAATACACTATAATACCAAAAGTATTGGGACGCCTGCCTTTTACACACAAATGAACTTTAATGGCATCCTAGTCTTAGTCCGGAGGGTTCAATATTGAGTTGGTCCACGCTTTGCAGCTATAACAGCTTCAACTCTTCTGGGAAGACTGTCCACAAGGTTTAGGATTGTGTCTATGGGAATGTTTGACCATTCTTCCAGAAGCGCATTTGTGAGGTCAGGCACTGATGTTGGATGAGAAGGCCTGGCTCGCAGTCTCTGCTCTAATTCATGCCAAAGGTGTTCTATCGGGTTGAGGTCAGGACTCTGTGCAGGCCAGTCAAGTTCCCCCACCCTAAACTCGCTCATCCATGTCTTTATGGACCTTGCTTTGTGCACTGGTCCAAGTCATTTGGTGGAGGGGGATTATGCTGTGGGGCTGTTTTTCAGGGGTTGGGCTTGGCCCCTTAGTTCTAGGGAAGGGAACTCTTAAGCCTCATCCACACGATAGGACTTTGTGCAAACTTTCCCATGGATTTTTGTACAAAGGGCGTTGGCCGTAAACTAAGCATACACATGGCACATTGGCTTTTTCATCCAACTTTCACCAAATCACGTGGTTTTTCATCTCTTTACCGCCAGCCTTTGGTCAACTTCTGTATTGTTGTCTGATCTGCATTGGTTCTGAGCATGCGTGTTTGTACAGTAGGTGACTGCGATATTGTGTCAATCTCGCCGGTTATTGGCGCGATTTGACACCTGCGAGACCTGTCGCTGGTGGGGCCCCCCCACCCCAAAGCACCTTGTCCCCATGTTGATGAGGACAAGGGCCTCTTCCCGACAACCCTGTCCGTTGGTTGTCGGGGTCTGCGGGCGGAGCGCTTATCGGAATCGGGGAGCCCCCTTTATCAAGGGGGTCCCCAGATTCCGGCCCCCCCACCCTTTGTGAATGAGTATGGGGTACATCGTACCCCTACTCATTCACCTGGGGAAAAAAAGTGTCAATAAAAAAACACTAGACAGGTTTTTAAAGTTAATTTATTAGGCAGCTCCGGGGGTCTTCTTCCGACTTCAGGGGTCTCTTCCGACTTCTCCACTCTCTCCGACCTCTTCTCCCAGTGTCCGGTTCTTCTCCCATTCTCCGGTTCTTCTGCCGGGCTCCTCCGCTATCTTCTGCTCTTTTGCCGCTCTTTTGCTAGCGGTGGCCCGGTCTTCTCAGTCGTCTTGTTCCCTCTTCTCTTCTTCTGATGTTGACACGACGCTCTCTCCCACTGTAATGCCGTGTGCGAGGTGCGCAACGACTTATATAGGCATGGGGTGTGGTCACCGCCCCGCCCCTTATGACGATACAATCCCATCATGCCCCGGGACTGTGACGTCATAAGGCGCAAGCAGGATTTTTTAACCCTTCCAAAGGTGCCGATAATAAATTCATATTTATTTAAATTCATTATATTAATAAAAACATTTATTATAATACAATTATTTATAAAAATATACATGTATATATTTTTTTAAATCGTCAATTTCGGTTTTGGCCAAGTGGCTCCTGAGTTTTCAGTTTCAGCACCAGAATTTTAATTTTGGTGCACTGCTAGTTAAAGGTGTTCTGTGAGCAGTGTATATTATAATATTCCAGCACCTAAACCTTCTTTTCAAAAGTTTTGCTGTCCCCATTGGAGAAATTCACTACTCTATTTGTACTGGTGACTGTCATTGAAACAAAACATGAAGGGAAATCAATCATTTTAGAAATGTCCAGAGAACAAGATGTCCAAGACAAGATTTTCCAATTGGGCAACTGTCTAAAAGGGAGTGCCCTTCACTTTGGGAAATTTCAACTAACATTCTGTTACTTCTTTGGGACAATAAGTAAAGGGAAATTTACCCAGTGGTACACAGACAGCTATTTCCTCTTGAAGTTCTGAGTGAATGCTGGCAGACGCTTGGCTACCAGATTAACATCTCTTTCACACTTGTGCGACTTGTTATACGACTTTGTACATCAAAGTTGCATGACAAGTTGTACCCCATGTTTTCCAATGATAACCATTCATACTGTATATGTGTGACTAATGCCGTGTACACACGACCGGACTTTTCGACTGAACTGGTCCGACGGAACGGATCTGTCGGACAATTCGATCGTGTGTGGGCTTCATCGGACCTTTTCTGTCGAAAAATCTGTCGGACTTTAGAAATAGAACATGTTTCAAATCTTTCCGATGGACTCGAGTCCGATCGAAAAATCAGTTCGTCTGTATGCTAGTCCGACAGACAAGGGCAGCTATTGGCTACTGGCTTTGAACTTCCTTATTCTAGTCCGGTCGTACGTCATCACGTTCAAAACGATCAGACTTTGGTGTGATCGTGTGTAGGCAAGTCCGTTTCTTTGGAACTCCGTCAAAGTCCTTCTGAGTTCAGTCCGACGAAAAGTCCGGTCGTGTGTATACAGCATTAGTCATAGTGACTTCAAAGTAGTTCTTGCACTATTTTGGTCCGACTTTTAGGCATCTTGAGGGCCATAGACTTCAATGTTAACTCTCAAAAGTTGCATGAAAGTCGTACCTGAATGTTTTACATGCAACAGTGGGTCCGACTTTGCAGAGGGACAACAAGTCACATCCAAGTTGCACTCCACAGTGGCACGACTTTGGAGTCGTACAAGTGTGAATGGAGCCTTATGGATCCAAACCCAGATAAAGTATCTGTGGATTGTATTTAGAAAACCACCAAAATAAAGCATTATAGGAGGTCCAGCTCTACTATATACTGTAGGTGTCATCTCTACTTCGAATCATAAAAAACAAAATGAGCAATTTTGCAATGAGCAATTAATTTATTTTCTTGGAGTTAATGTGAGAAGTGTATATTATATTCCAGTAGAGTCCACTTTGGAGCCAGTGACATTATCACCAACCCCTAGTACATCCCCTAAAAAGAAAAATATGGAGGATGTGCTACAGAAGTTATGCAGGAAGAATGGTTTACAAAAGAGACCCACACCCAATCCTATTAGGTCTGTATGCAGGGGGGTTCCTAGGTCTACAAAAGATCTGGGGCTAGAGCCCATAGCAGCGTAGTAAAGAAAGTCATATGCTTGGGCGGGTAAAAACATGTCTATACAGTAATATACGTGTGTGTGTATATATCCCCAGAGAACCCCCCCACTTACATCAGGGTCCCCAGAGAGCCTCCCCTCCCCGTGGGGACCCCTGCAGAGACTTGGGACTATGGGCCCCAGATTCGGGGCCATAGCCCCAAAAGCCACCCCCCTAGCGACGCCACTATCTGTATATATAAGCTATGATCTGGTGGGGGAGCCCTCCACAAATTGCAAAATTCTACAAACCGAAAGACAAATGGATATGGGCTCACATCCATTTGTCTGTGGGTTTGTAGCAGAAAGGAGGGCTTGAAGCAAAACTCTGGGTGTCACAAGGACAGGAAGTGAGATACAAACCTCAATAAACACCTGACAAAGGACCTAACCTTTCCCACTCCATCCAAAGTAACAAAAAAAAAAAAGTTTCAATTTTAAGGCCATGAGCATTTCACAAGGATACCGATGTTTGTCCTTCTAACCTGGTCCTCTTCTTCAAAGCATACACAACATTTACATAAACTTTCTAGAATGGGCCTATTGTTATAAGATGTTCCTCAGTATCCTGTATCGGTGCCATACCCAGCTAGACATGTTTTGAAGATCCATTAAATTAGACAGGAGGATGACTGCAGCAGCTCTTTGTAGAGTGGGATGCGTCATATTCCGTTATGTGGTGTTAATCCTGTGCTCCACTGGAATGTCATGATTTGTAAACCTTGGAGTTGCTCGTTACAGCTGAAAGTCTGGATGTATGTGGAGTATTTGGAAAGTTATTGAAGCTAACATAAATTCTATTAACGGAGCATATGCGGTGTCTGTATTTGTTTAAGATGTGTTTTGTAGCTATAACATTAGCGTAACCGTCAAGGTAATAATCCTGGTAGCCGCACAGCTGTAAAGTCCGTTAGAGCCACCTTAAATACCACTTATTTCAATTTACGCTTCATAGCGATCTTCCTACTAAATAAACAAGAACAGACTTAACTATAAGTATTTTGAGCACGCTTTTCTTACCATTTTACTATTAGCCTAGGGCAATTGTCTCCAAACTGTGGCCCATGGGCCAAATACGGCCCTTTGCTTGCTTTTATCAGGTCTTTGGGGCACCATTCTTATTACTGACACCAACAAGGGGGCATTTTTCCTCCCACTGACACCAACAATGGGGCATTTTTCCTCCCACTGACACCAACAATGGGGCATTTTTTTCCCACTGACACCAGCAATGGGACACTATTCATCCCACTGACACCAGCAATGGGGCATTTTTTTCCCACTGACACCAGCAATGGGACACTATTCATCCTACTGACACCAGCAATGGGGCATTTTCCCTCCCACTGACACCAACAAGGGGGTACCATTCCATCCACTGACACTGACAGTGGGGAACCATTCCTCCCACTGACACCAACAATGGGGCATTTTTCCTCCCACTGACACCAATAATGGGGCATTTTTCCTCCCCTTGACACCAGCGATGGTACACTATTCCTCCCACTGACACCAGCGATGGGACACTATTCCTCCCACTGACACCAGCGATGGGACACTATTCCTCCCACTGACACCAGCGATGGGACACTACTCCTCCCACTGACACCAGAGATGGGACACTACTCCTCCCACTGACACCAGAGATGGGACACTACTCCTCCCACTGACACCAGTGATGGGACACTACTCCTCCCACTGACACCAGCGATGGGGCACTACTCCTCCCACTGACACCAGCGATGGGACACTACTCCTCCCACTGACACCAGAGATGGGACACTCCTCCTCCCACTGACACCAGAGATGGGACACTACTCCTCCCACTTATCCAATGATGGGGCAGTATTCCTTCTACTGACTACAGGCACTATGTAATTTTTTTACTCCCACTGATGCTGGGGCATTTTCTACTTCCATTGGCCACTCCAGCCCCTCTAAAGTAAACTGGCTCTTTGTTTAGAAAGTTTGGAGACCCCTGACCTAGGGGTACTGCTTTTATTGCTGGGCTAAAAATATTTTTTGCATGTTTAGCCATTGAATTTGGTAAAGATCAACCGCTTGCTGACCGCCTCACATAGGAGTATGGCGGAAGAGCGGCTCTCCTGTGCCAGATTATGTATCTAGTATGGGATCGGGCACACCTAGGTAGGGGGCGCGGGCTGTGCTGTGATTAGTCACGGCACAAGCCAATCTGCGGTGTGTGCGCCAATGGATGACTGCCAGCACCCGCTGATCAGTGAGAAGGAAGACCGGACAGAGCTCTGCCTATGTAAACAAGGCAGAGCTCTGTCCTGTCAGCGGGGATGTTCCGGTTTTTGTTTCCCTGCTAATTGGGGAATAAAAACCAGCACAACCCTTAGAAAAAGCAGCTCACAGTACGCACTTTTTAGGCACATATTTAACCCCTTGATCACCCTGGATGTTAACCCCTTCCCAGCCAGTGTCATTAGTACAGTGACCGTGCATATTTTTAGCGCTGATCACTGTTTGTTTACCCCCCTTCATGACCAGGCCATTTTTTGCTATTTAGCGTTGCGCTGCTTTAACTGGCAATTGTGCGGTCATGCAATACTGTACCCAAACAAAATGTATATCATTTTTTTTTTCACACAAATAGAGCTTTCTTTTTGGTGGTATTTGATTATATGTGTATATTGATTGGTTTGTGTGAAAGTTATAGCGTCTACAAACTATGGAATATATACTGGAATTTTTTTTTTTTTTTTTTTTTTATACAAGTAATGTAAGCGATGAGCAACTTATAGCAGGACGGTGGGCAATCTGACACTAGCTGACACATTGTGGGAACGAACTGCCACTACCAGTGACATTATTACCATCCCTGTATTATTGACACGGGGCAGGAAGGGGTTAACATTTAGGGCAATCAAGGGGTTAAATACATACATTTTAATTGTCTCCTATCTCCTATGCAACTGTACATCCCTACTGAACGGACTTTGCTGAGTCTGCTATTAATATTTTTGGTAATTGTCTCCTGCTGCCATATCTTTAAACTTCCTTATTTACTGCTAGCTCTATAACAAACACACTTGCAATAGCAATATTACTGGTGATTGATTCTCAACTCCATGTGGCTTGAGTGATCAAGAGAGGTAATTAGCTTTACGACCCTAGCCTGTGTCTGTATCTGGCCTGGCCCTGGCCATCTCCTCCCCATATTCAGGTGTCTCACATCAGACCCAATAATGACCAACTGAGAAATGCATCCCAGCTTAGTTTCTCTATAAATTTATGACAGCTTATGGGGTGGCGCAGACAGGGGCATGGCGCAGACATCATGGCTCTTTCCTGAGTGGCTCTGTCACGAGTGATGCGCAGTTTCATCGACGCAGTTTAACGAAAGCAGGATAACTAAAGCTGCATGAACAACAGGAACTTTCCTCCACTCTGCAAGCCAAGCAAACCACCTTTGAACTTTATTTTATATTAGGTTAGTTTCCCACTCTCTATCCACTAACATGCTCCTTATTCTCTTCCTTCTCACATTGGTGTCTTCTGTCCTCAAATTATCTTTACTCTACCCCTCCTCTCTTCCCTGCAGCATGCACATATCACCCTCACTCCTACCCTCTCCCTACTATGGCACTCATCATCTCCTGCAGTTGCTGCACCCACATGCTGACATAAACACAAGGGCCACTAGACACGTGCGCTCATGCACATCCCATTCCCACCTTGCCTTCCTCACCCTCATCCTTCTCCTAGTCTCAGGTGACATTTCTCCTAATCCTGGTCCGCCATTTTCCAAATGCAAGCCACATATCCAATACCCCTCCCCCTCTGGCAACCACCGCAATCCACACAGTTTAATTTCTATCCCCCTGCTTCCTCAAAGCACCCCACCAATCTCATGTGCCCTTTGGAACGCCCGCTCCATCTGTAACAAGCTAACATCTGTACATGACCTCTTCATCTCTCATGGCTTGAACATACTGGCCATAACAGAAACCTGGCTGCAAAATTTTGACTCCGCTTCTCCTGCTGCCCTCTCCCATGGTGGTCTCCATTGGACTCACTCCTCCAGACCCAACAGACAGAAAGGAGGTGGAGTTGGCTTCCTTCTGTCCCCACAAAGCACCTTCCAAGTCCTTACTGTCCCTCCCTCTCTATCCCTCTCTTCTTTCGAGATGCACTGTATTCGTCTGTTTTCTCCCATTTCTCTGAGGATTGCAGCAATTTATAGGCCTCCAGGACCGGTATCGCGCTTCTTTGATGACTTTGCTGCCTGGCTACCCTACTTTCTCTCCTCTGAAATACCCACCATTATTCTTGGTGACTTTAACATTCCTGTCAATGTTAACAGCCCAACTACAGCTAAACTTCTCAACTTAACCTCATCTTTTGACCTAACCCAATGGACACATACTTCCACTCACTCCAATGGTAATACCCTTGACCTTGTATTCTCCCATCTTTGCAACCCTGGCAACCTCACCAACACCCCCTTTCCTCTATCTGATCACAACCTCATTACTTTCACTGTATCCTTGCCTCCAACCACCCATCCCTCCAAGCAGCAAACAATTACTTGTAGAAACCTTCGCCACTTTAACCCTTCTCTTCTCTATTCTGCTACTGACCACCTATATGACATAATCTCTCCCCTGTCCTGTCCTGACCTGGCCACTTCTGTCTACAACAGTTCACTCTCATCATCACTAGATGCACTTGCTCCTCTAACCACACGCAGAATTAGGCCCCGACCGTTACAACCCTGGCAAACTGACAACACTAGAAATCTCAAGAGACATTGCCGTGCTCTTGAACGACTGTGGCGTAAAACCAAATGCCTGCAAGACTTCACCCTATATAAATCTGCCCTTCTAAAATACAATTCATGCCTCCATGCTGCCAAACAAGCCTACTTTGTCTCTCTTATTAATTCCTTGTCATCCAGTCCTCGTCGGCTCTTCTCAACCTTTAACTCTCTGCTTCGTCCACCACCCCCTCTACCCACTAACTCACTCACTGCCCAAGAGATTGCCAATCACTTCAAAGACAAGATCGATGCAATTCGTGAGGACATCTCCACTGTGCGTACATCTTCCCCACCCATCATACCTTGCCCAGCAGCACATTCAACACTCTCCTCTTTTGAATTGGCTACTACGGAAGAGGTTACAAAAATTTTCTCGGATGCCCACCTAACCAATTGTCCCTTGGATCCTGTTCCCTCAAAACTACTACGGTCACCCTCTTCTTCTATCCTATGCTCCCTCACCCACATCTTCAATCTCTCCCTTTCTAGTGGCATTTTCCCCTCCCCTCTAAAACATGCACAGATCACTCCCATTCTTAAAAAGCCCTCACTGGACCCCACCGACCTGAACAACTTAAGACCCATCTCATTACTCCCATTCACCTCTAAACTTCTAGAACGCTTAGTCTACAACCGTCTTAGCTCCTACCTCAATGAAAATAACCTTCTTGACCCCTTACAGTCTGGCTTTCGCTCGCAGCACTCCACGGAAACTACCTTACTAAAACTCACTAACGATTTAATAACTGCTAAAACCAACAGCCAGTACTCCATACTCCTACTACTTGACCTCTCTGCGGCCTTTGATACTGTTGACCACCCACTCCTTCTCAATAAACTACATTCCCTTGGCCTCCGAGATTCTGCTCTATCCTGGTTCTCTGGCTATTTATCACAGCGCTCCTTCAGTGTCACCTACAACTCTGTCTCCTCCTCTCCATTGCCCCTTTCTGTGGGGGTCCCCCAAGGCTCAGTTCTTGGACCCCTTCTCTTCTCTATCTACACCTCCTCCCTTGGTCACTTAATAACTGCCCACGGCTTCCAATACCACTTATACGCTGATGACACCCAAATCTATCTATCTACTCCTCACCTCACTCCTTCAGTCTCCTCTCGCATTACTAACTTACTAACTGACATATCAGCATGGATGTCGCACCACTTCCTTAAACTAAATCTCTCTAAAACTGAGCTATTAATATTCCCCCCTGCCCGTGCTCCTCTCCATGACTTTTCCATCAAAATCAACAATGCAACCATCAGTCCCTCCCCTCACGCCAGGGTACTAGGTGTAATCCTAGACTCTGACTTGTCATTTCAGCCTCAAATCCAATCGCTGTCAAAAGTTTGTAGAATTCACCTCCGTAACATCTCTAAAATTCGCCCTTTTTTAACAAATGAAACCACCAAGCTCCTCATTCACTCCCTTGTTATCTCTCACCTTGACTATTGCAACTCCCTTCTCATTGGCCTACCGCTCCATAGGTTATCCCCTCTTCAGTCTATCATGAATGCTGCTGCCAGACTTATCCACCTTACCAACCGCTCAGTGTCTGCCAACCCTCTACTTCAATCCCTACACTGGCTCCCAATCACCCAGCGAATTAAATTCAAAATTCTAACAACAACATACAAAGCCATTCACAACTTTGCCCCAAGCTACATCACTAATCTTGTCTCCAAATATCACCCAAATCGACCTCTCCGCTCTTCTCAAGACCTCCTGCTTTCAAGCTCTCTCATCTCCTCCTCCCATGCTCGTCTCCAGGATTTCTCCAGAGCCTCTCCCATCCTCTGGAACTCGCTACCTCCATCTATCCGGCTATCCCCTACTCTTGCTACCTTCAGGCAACCCCTGAAAACTCATCTCTTCAGGAAAGCCTATCACGTCTGCAACTAATCTCCTACCACTTCCACCAGCTCATTCCCCACAGTTACAACCTTTTGTACCACCTGCCCCACCCTATTAGATTGTAAGCTCTTCTGAGCAGGGCCCTCTTAAACCTATTGTATTGTATTGTATTGTATTATAACTGTATTGTCTCCCTTTTATATTGTAAAGTGCTGCGTAAACTGTTGGCGCTATATAAATCCTGAATAATAATAATAATAATAATAATAATACATTTTAGAAATGTCCAGAGAACAAGAGGTAAAGGGAAATCTTCCAATGGGGACAATTGTGCAAGGCCAGGTTCACAGATGTGCGAATTGGATGCAGGTTTCCCGCATTCCAATTCGCATGACAGGGGAGTGTGACCGGCTCTCTATGGAGCCGACTCACACAGCTCCGGGGTGGCCGCGGTCCTCATTTAAAAAGGGTCCTGTGCATCTTTGGTTCTAATTCAGGTGCGAAATTCAGGCAAAAACTCAGACCTGATTCGCACCTGAACAGGGACGCACCAGACCTCATGCTGTGAGCCGTGGCCGCAGCATATGTGCCCGGAGCCACTTTGGAAAATTTTTGCTAACAACCTGTTGCATCTCTGGGACAGGAAATAAAGGGAAATGTACCCAAAGGTACATAGACAGCAAAAAATCTAAAAACCCGAAAATAAGAATGAAAATTTTAAATACAGTGGAACCTCGGACTGCGAGTAACGCGGTTAACGAGCGCTTCACAATATGAGCAATTATTTTTGTTAAATCCTGACTTGGTTTGTGAGTGTTGTCTCACAAAACGAGCAGAATTCAAGCTAATGGGGTGTGCAGTACCGCGTTCGCCCAGAGGTGCGGGGGGCGCCGGTGACACTCGGAGCCGGTTGGAAATACTCTGTTCCCGAGCTTTTCCGAGTGCAGCCGAGTGGTCTCCGAGTATTTCCGAGTCTCTCCGGCGCCCCCCCCCCAACTCTGGCCACATGGGGTCTTGCATTCCATAGAAGTCAATGTGAAATTATCTTGATTTCTATTGACTTCTATGGGGAAACTCACTTTGATATGCGAGTGCTTTGGATTCCAAGCATTCTCCTGGAACGGATTTTGCTCATAATCCAAGGTTCCACTGTACTAACTAACTAATAACTAACTATTAAATCATAGGTATTGGAATTTCCTTTCAAATTTGGCTGTTGGTGAACGGAACGAATACGAATTTATCCAAAGTTACGAATTATCCGAAATAAACAAATCTAAACAAATAGAACGGAACAAATTAATAAACAATAATAATTCTTGTTATTTATTATTAATTTGTTTCGTTCCATTTGTTTAGATGAAGCATTTGTTATTTCGAATGATTCGTAACTTTGGAATAAATTCGTATTCGTTACGTTCACTAACGGCCAAATTTGAAAGGAAATTCCAATACCTAATAATTTAAAAAGTTATTTCAGATTTTCAAATTTTCGGATCTCTGAATTTTCGAGTTTACGAATATTTGGAAAAATTTGTTAAACGGGTTTTCCTTAATTCGGATGTTTCCAAATTAACGAATTTGTTGAAATTCGTTAAAACGAATTCGGAACGAAATGAATTGCACGAATTGCACATGTCTATCAAACACATACAGTATATATGTTTTTATTCAAAATAGGTTTTTAATAGGTTGGTACTCTTCACACCTATAACCAAAAGTATTTAACAAATAAAAAAAAAAAAAAAAAAGATTAAAAATGGATAACCTGTTCATAGTGAGTGACCAGTCAGGTGTCGCCATTTATCCTCCTGTGAAAATGAACAATGAATTGAAAAACTGTCCACCATTGTGGAGAACTGGTTTATTGAGCGTGTCCGTGTTTCCTTAATGGTTTGTACAAGTTTTGTAATGGCATTTGCTTTTGTAGTCAGCTAGAACTAAAACTAAGGTCTAAAATCCACCAAGGAAATGCTGTGAAGCTTTAGGGTGTGCATTCATGTAAGAATGTCAAATAAAATGGAAACTTCCTAAATGTTTCATGAATCACAATGCCTGCCTACTGAAGTGTTCTAACAGGTGTTCATATTGACATTTGAGTAATACAAGACTTTAGAAGCAATTTTCATTGACACTTTACTATCTGTAGAGCGACCAAAATTTTCATATGGATTTTTTTTTTTCAGGAACTGGAACACCAGTGAGGCCCTCTTTACACAAATGCCCCGTACACACGATCGGATTTTCCGACGGGAAATGTGTGATGGCTGGCTGTTGGCGGAAAATCTGACCGTGTGTGTATACGCTCCATCGGACAATTGTTCTTGGACTTTCCACCAACAAATGTTGGCTAGCATGTCTTCGAATTTTCCGCCAACAAATGTGTGTTGTCGGACTTTCCAATCGTGGTGTACATAAGTCCGTCGGACAAAAGTCCAAAGTACGAACAAGCGAAAGCGGTCGGTCTTGTAAACTAGCGTTGGTAATGGAGAATTAACATTCGTGACGCGGCAAATTATGAAATCTTGAAATGCAGCGCACAATTCTCTTCTTCTTTAATGGGATAATAATGAAGCTGCTTTGCTGGTGATACTGATGGAGTTATTGCAAACGAATTTTCAAAGGGTTTTTTTTCTAGTGATATCAAGAATAATATTATGTTTTTTTTTTATTTGTGCAAGTTACCACAACACCATTATCCCGTAGTTTTTAAGATCAAAGATACAACTATGTTGGTGTCCCTTGTCAATTTTACATTGTATTTTTTAAAATGTAACTGCCGACTCCCAAACTGTCATTTGAAGTAAAACACATAGCCAAGTATTATTAGTAAAAATATCGAAAAAAATATACAAAATCAAATCATTATTCAACCAAAAAAATAATGTCAAAGCAATAACTCCAAGGCCAATAATAAATAACACGTTATTTTGTTTGAAAGTCCGATCATGTGTACGAGGCAATATAGTATATTAATATTGTGTTGGTTATTATCCGGGGTGGTGTAAGAGAAAGTGGTGTATTATTTGTTAGTTTGCCTGTTATTTTAATCTTTTATTTTTTTTTTATTTTTTTTTTTTTATTTATTTATAATTTTTTGATTTTTTATTTTAATCGGTGTTATTTTATTCTATGTTGTATTTTAATTGTATGGATGTTTTATTTTGTAGTTTAGTTTTAATTTTGTTATTTTGGTGTTAATGGCTGTTATTGGAAATATTGTTGTGTTTTTTTTTTTTTTTTTTGCATCTTGTTCAGTCTCTTGTTGTGATCTTGTGTTGTCTTCATTAAGTATGTCTGTGTCGTAACAATTTCACAATTTCCCTTTGGGATTAATAAAGTATTCTGTATGCATTACAGTAACATTCAGCACTCCTATAGCACCTGAATACATACTGTAGGTGCAAATGAACCTGGACGGCCATGCCGCACAATACATGTACCATGGACTCTTAAAAGAGAGGTATGGCCAAAGCTTTTTTTTGGTCATACTTCTCTTGTGGGTCACGGGAGTACACTTACTTTTGCTCTTCTGTGACCCAGAGTCAGCTAATAGCGGGCTATAGTCAGCAGACGCGGCAGAGCTACTCCAGGATCCAGAAGGATCTTGACACTATTGTCCACCCAGCTGCCTCATTTGCAGCTAGCTCTGCCTCTCAGCACGCAGCTGGGAGCCCAAGCCAGCTGCTCCCATCCCCTACCCTGCTCAGCAATCCAATGAGCGCTGCAGGAGCAGAGCGAGAGTGGAAACCGATAGTCACTTCTCCCCGCTCCAAGTGGACTGTCAGAGCAGGTCATGTGATTGCTCAGTTCTTGGCCTTAGGGCTGACCTGGGACAGCTGCAGCATCACACTGATGCTGCAGCTGGAGTGGAGTATGTGTGTGTGTGTTTTTTTTTTTCAAACTACATTCTTCTCCTTTACCTCTTCATGACTGTATAACAAATGCATGTGTGGTAGCAGGAAAAATGGGTCTCAACCCCCAGCTGGCATACTTGTATGTCTATGGCGATCCAAGGTTGTGTGCTGGGAGCACGCTCACTACACTTCCAGCCTTGACAGCTCTCGGTCATGGTTTCTGATTATGTGACTGCCAATCACGACGGTCACATGTTAGGGAAGCCACTCCACCTCCCGGAATTAAAGGACCACCTAAAGGGCCAACGCGAGATGGCATGAAGAGGTTAAAAACAAAAATTTGCAGGTCCAGTTTTTGCTCCACTGCCTTTGCGTTAACGCCCCAAAATTAAAGCATGTATGTGAGTGGGGTAATACACCACAACGGAATAGGTAGGCATGAAGGGGCTCTCAAGAACCTGATGCATCTGAGATGTTCTTTGCTCACCTTTAGGCCCCTTTCACACTGGGGCGGTAGGGGGCGTCGGCGGTAAAACAGCGCTATTTTTAGCGCTGTTTTACCGCGGTATTCGGCCGCTATCGGTGCGGTTTTAACCCCCCGCTGGCGGCCGAAAAAGGGTTAAAACCACTCGTACAGCGCGGCTATAGGTATTACCGCGGTATAGCCGCGCTGTCCCATTGATTTCAATGGGCAAGAGCGGTGAAGGAGCGGTGAATACACCGCTCCTTCCCCGCTCCAAAGATGCGGCTCGCAGGACTTTTTTTTACCGTCCTGCCAGCGCACCGCTTCAGTGTGAAAGCCCTCGGGTTTTTATTGTGGTCCGTGTCTTTACTGGGGAAAGTCACTCCTCATTGTCCTGCTGACCTTTATCACTGAGAAAGAAAGGTGATGTGAAGTCTAAAGAAGTTCTTCTTCTTTAGAACAACATCAGCTCAAGGAACAAGATGTTGTCTTTTTTTGTCTGATTTAGGACAGCACATGGATTTCAAGGTACTATAAGAATTTGTATAACAAAACCCACATGAAGATTTGAATCCTAGGAGTGTTTTTTCTAATGGTGCCTTACTAGAAAATTTAAGGGTAGATGCTTCTAAAAATAAGCCATACGCAAATACCACAAAGGAAAATGCATCTACCAAGGCTACCAATTCGAAAAAAAAAAATATTTATTGGACATTTAAATATATCAAAAACTATATGTGGCCAAGGCATGAAACCCCCCCTTCCATGTAATCCACTTGGGGTGTAGCCCCACCTCAACCCAGGACCACCCAAAGTCTCCCTTATCCTCCCGCCACCATACACCCAGACAACCCACCCCACTCCATTAGCCCTATAGCCAAGTGGATTACATGTGGTGGGGGGGGTTCATGCCTTGGCCACCTATAGTTTTTGATATATTTCAATGTTCAATAAATAAAATTTTTCAAATTTGGTAGATGCGTTTTCCTTTTATGGTGTTTCTGTGTATATACTATAAGAATTTGCCCAACTTCCAGTTGGTTTCAGAAGTTTGCAACATCACCGTCTGGATTGCATAAAGTGCTGCGCAAGCCGTTGGCACTATATAAATACAGTATAATAATAATTAAAACAATGTGTAACAGCTGAATTTACTTGTAGACTGTAGCAGTGCTTTTAGTATATAGCGGGGGTCTTCAAACGATGGCCCTCCAGTTGTTCAGAAACTACAATTCCCATCATGCCTAGTCATGTCTGTGAATGTTTTTCAATGCCTCATGGGACATGTAGTTCCGCTACAGCTGGAGGGCCATAGTTTGGAGCTCCTTGGTGTATATAGCATGGTTCCAATATAATGTTTGTTTTTATATGATCTAGCTATCTAAGAATATGGAACAGAAATATGTTTCCTTGTATTTGCTCATGTAAACGGCATTCCACTTTCAGTAAAAACAAGTATATATTTTTCATTGTTTTCTATGTAAATTATTGCAGATTTTGTGATGGCACCAGGGCTGCATTACCAATATAGGTAGAAAAGAGCAGCAGCAGACAACACACAATGCCTCATTTTTACCTTTTTTTTTATGAGCTAAAAAAAATAGAAGCTTCTTCCCTGACCCTCTTATCCAGCTTACCAGGTTACTGGGTCCCAACACCCTCTGGCTTCATGACCGGACTCCACCATTTGCCACGCCCCTTAATGCAAGTACCCTTACTGGTCAATGGGGCAGTCTAATGGAAAGTGAAATGGCAGTTGGCAGTTAGTCATGAATTTAGAGAAAATTTGACTCTAGTAACAAAGTTAAACTAAATCAGAGAGGACTACAGAAAAGGCTTTTCTGCCAATAAAGATAATAACATGCATCCAGGTGGGACTTTAATGACCCTTTTTGATTCAGACCTAAAGCAGCTGTGCTTTGGAGATTTGTTTGTGTATATTGTGTAGAAATAGCTTATAGACACAAAGATAAGAGCTTTAAATGTAAATCTATTAATTTAGCAGTAAGCTGTAAAAATAATTTAATAAACATTTGTAATAAATGGCCATCAGTCCTTGTTTAACCTATTTGGGAGTCCCAAAAAATAAGGTGCACTCATCTGAGCATTCACAAATGTGAGGTTTTTCTAGGTCAACCCTAGGAATCAATGATCTGTAGATCTAGAATTCAGTGAAGGAACCTTCCGGAGACATTTTTGGCCAATTATTTTTGAAAGGGAGAAAAAATTCCTTCCTGCCTGCAGATCTGGTAATCGGTTTACACCCCGGATCTCACATACGCCAGTGAGCTGGCCATGACTCCTAGTTTAGCCCTTGTGGAGTAAGGTGGACTCATTTGGGCATTCACAAACATGAGATTTTCCAAGGTCTATTCTATAAATCAATGGTCTGTAGATTTAGAAGTGAAGAAAACTTTCTGAGATTTTATTGGCTAACTATGTCTCAAGGGGGGAAAAATTCCCCCATGACTCCAGATTTGGCAATTGGTTTACACCTCTGATCTCGCATACGCCACTGATCTGGCAATGACTTCTAGTTTAGCCTTGGGGAGTCCCAAATAAGGTGCACTCATCTGGACATTCACAAACATGAGGTGTTCCAAGGTTAGCCCTAGCAATCCTTGATCTGTAGATCCTAGAATTAGGTGAGGGAATGGAAAAATCCATTCCTGCCTCCAGATCTGGAAATCGGTTTACACCCAGAATCTGACATACGCCACTGAACTGGCCAGGACTCCTAGTTTAACCCCTGGGGAGTCCCTGACAAGGTGGACTTATTTGGGCATTCACAAACGTGAGGTTTTTCGAGGTCTGCCCTATGAATCATTGTTCTGTAGATATAAGGTGAAGAAACCTTTCTGAGATATTACTGGCTAAAAAAGTCTCAAAGGTGGAACTGACTCCAGATCTTACAATTGGTTTACACCCCGGATCTCACCCTGGTCACCAATGAACTGCATCATGCTATAAAATCTGAAAATACCACTAATGGGTCTAGAAATAAAAGAAAGAAGAGAAAAAACACATTTCTTCCTTCTCTTTCTTTATTCTTTCTTTCCCTCCTTCTTTAGTCTTTATTATTATTTTCCAATGTGTTCAATTGTTCATCATCTATTTAGGTGCCCATAATTGATGCATTTAGATGGCACAACAGCAGAAAGTATACTGGCTGAATCATAGGCGTGCGCAGCCTATTGCATTAGGGTGTGCACCCTTAAGCTCAAACACCCATGCGTGTGCGGGTGTCTACATATATATGACCTCGGCACATTGATCTCCCTGCCGGCACAGTGAAAGAGAAGAGCATAAACACTTCTCTTATGGCAGAACCAGTAAGAGGGAGATCTTTCCCCTGTTTCTGCTGCTAAACAGAGCGATAACACTAATGTGCACAGGGTGGTTAGGGTGTGCCTGGGCACACCCGGCACACCCTGTGCGCACGCCTATGGGCTGAATATAAAAATAGGGATGGAGTGGCAAGATGAGCATCTCAAAGTTTCCCTTTCTTCAAAAATAGTTTGGTGATTAGCTGCTGTAGGTTAGATCACTTTGCCTATTGCTCTTTGAAGTGGCAAAAAGGAAATTGGATTTATTTTGGAAAACCTTAATCCCTTCTCTGTTCTCGAATGATTTAGGACCCTTGTCCAAAGTTGAATGGGTTTGCATTTGTCAACATGAGCAGAAAGAAGTGTAATTATTAGGAACGTCTTTTATCTGGACAGCCTCTGTGTTTTTTGTTTTTTTCACAACAGGTTTATTTTAGGGGCCTATATGGATGGGCTTTGAGCTAGTTTAGCTTCAAATTGAGAAGCTTCTTGGCTCATTCGGAATTCTTTAAAAAGTGACCTGACTTTCAGGTGCGTTTAAATTCGGTACTATTGTAATTCGGAAATTCGGATACATTCGAATTTCCTGAAAATGAAAATTTTGTCTGAATTTGAATTCAGTAACTAAATGAATTGCACATGTCTAATGCACATGCAGTTGCACAATTTCTATGCGCATGAACAGGGATACGATTTAGCCTGTGCCTACGCACAGGAAGCTGTCTAGAAGAGCCATTCTGTCTGCTAGAATGTCCTTTCTGGCAGTCACTGTGGTAACAACGAGTAGCTGGTAATTAACCGACAGCTGAGCAGCTCCTGAGCACTAAAAGAAAAGAGCTGCTCGTCCTTGGCGCTGAGAGGCCGCATATTTTGCATGAATTGTGATCAGTACAGCTGTGCCGAGAGTGCACGCCCTGCGTGCTCCCGGCACAGTCACCGGCACCTAAGCAAACGCTCCTGATCGCAAGCAGCGATTTTTCGGATCACGTGACCGCTGTGACAGCTAATCATGACAGTCACATTGTCTTAAGCCCTGCCCCGCCTCCCAGCAACATAAACCTCTTAAGGGGCCGGGAGGCGCCCGTGTGAAGAGGTTAAAAGAGAAGTATGGGTTTGTTTGTTTTTTCCATAATCCTACTTACCTAGGTTGATGCTGCATTTGTCCCCCCTGCGCCTCTACAAAGAGAACCCAGCGATCGAACATCGCCGATGGCTCGGTTCTCACAGCTCCCCGAGCAGAGAGCTGTAGACTGTCAATCAGCAGCTCTCCTCTCTGCTCCTCTTTGCTCACTGGAGCGCTGAGCTGTGGAGTGGGCGGGGAGTGGCCGGCTCAGGCTCTCAGCAGCTCGCTGAGAGGCTGAGACGGGTGCCAGTCTAGGCACCTGGCGGATCTCGACTCCCATTGTCGGGATGACACGGAGCCTGGACTGATTTCTGTGACGTCAGCATTGAGCGGACTTCAGGTTCGCTCTCTGCTGAAAATGGGTCACAGGAGTGCAAAACAAATTGCTCTCCTGTGACCCATAGGAGAAGCCCAGCCAAACGAGCTCAGGCTGGACTTCACGTTTTAAGTTGCAGGAGCCCAGCCCTCACACATCCTGATTGGTGTTCTTGGGGTGTACTGATTCCTTTTGGTGTTCTTAGGGTGTCCTATATGGTGGGCCGCTGGGGGGAGCACGGGTGCCCCTCCCAGCAGTAAAGAATAAAATAAAAAAATTGGTAAAAGAACCTTTAAAAAAACTAGAAAAAAATTTCCTTTTAAGTGCACTGTGTTCGGGCGCCGGACACAGTGCACTATGGGAAGCACCACGTCAATGCAATCACAAGATTGCAGACAAGGCACTTCATTTGCAGGATTTTTACCTGCTTTGTTGCACAGTTGGGCACACTGGCAGCGTTTGGGCACACTGGCAGCGTTTGATGGGCACACTGGCAGCGTTTGGGCACACTGGCAGCGTTTGATGGGCACACTGGCAGCATTTGTTGGGCACAGTGGCAGCGTTTGATGGGCACAGTGGCAGCGTATGATGGGCACACTGGCAGCGTATGATGGGCACACTGGCAGCATTTGTTGGGCACAGTGGCAGCGTTTGATGGCACAGTGGCAGCGTTTGATGGCACAGTGGCAGCGTTTGGCACAGTAGCTGCGTTTGATGGGCACAGTGACTGCAGTTGAGGGTTTTTTTTTTTTTTCAAAAATGTTTCAGTTTGTTTGCTCCCCCCAAAATTTTTGAGCACCAGCCGCCACTACTTTGGCGTATCAAGTAGAATATTCCTATTGCACATGTTCCTGGAAGGGTTTATAGCAAGCGGGTGTTGTAACAACTACTAGCTGGGAATTGGTGTCAACACAACTCGGTGGATAAATCGTAGCACGCCATGGAGCTTTAGATTAACGTCCAAAATGTGTTAAGATGATCACATCACAGTAGCAATTTACTGCTGTGATGTGATCATCTTAATAAATTTTCGGATGTTCTGAAGATCCAGGCTGCGCTGGTGATATATATTTTGACTGATACCTTTGGTGTCACTTATTCTATAAAGTTACTGTGTCCAAAAACTCGGGACTCCTTTTCTCCAATCAATCAGTTTTATTTTTTATTCTTTAGTGGTCTCAGCTCTGCTGTTTTGACATGCTGTAAATCTGGCTGACCTTTGTACATTGTGCATGTAAAATAACACCACCAGAGCAGTAGATGGGGAAAAATTGGTGTTGAGTCAATCTCAGTTGCTCTTCCGCTTTGTTTCTTTTCGGAGACATGTCCATTGTCCGGCTGATTCGACTAGTGCACAGGGGCTGATGAAAGAGGAAAGAACAATTTTAGATTCTTGATTGGAATAAAACTGAACTATTAAAATTGCTTTGCATACCTGAATGTCATTTTCAGCAGTTTCGTTGTACTTGATTTAACAACTTCACCCCCGGAAGGTTTTACCCCCTTCCTAACCAGGCCATTTTTTATTTTTTTTTTGCGATACGCCACTACGTTGCTTTAACTGACAATTGCGCAGTCATGCGACGCTGTACCCAAATAAAATTGTCCTTTTTTTTCCCCCACAAATAGAGCTTTCTTTTGGTGGTATTTGATCACCTCTGCGATTTTTATTTTTTGCTCCATTAACAAAAAAAGAGCGACAATTTTGAAAAAAAAAACAAAACAATATTTTTACTTTCTGCTATAAAACACATCCAATAATTAAAAAAAAAAAATTTCTTCATAAAATTTAGGCCAATATGTATTCAGCGACATGTTTTTGGTAAAAAAAGAAAGAAAAAAAAATCCCAATAAGCGTAGATTGATTATTTGCGTAAAAGTTATAGCGTCCACCAACTATGGAATAGCTTTATGGACTTGTTTTTTTTATTTATTTTTTTTACTAGTGATGGCAGTGATCAGCAATTTTTAGCTGGACTGTGACATGACACTTTTTGGAGACCAGTGACACCAATACAGTGATCAGTGCTAAAAAAATGCACTGTCACTGTACTAATGACACTGGCTGGGAAAGGGTTAACATCAGGGGCAATCATAGGGTAAAATGTGTCCCTAGGGAGTGCTTTCTTATTGTGTGGGGGGATGGTTTATCTGAAGGAAGACAAAGATCTGTGTTCCTGCTCAGCAGAAACACAAGATCTCTGTCTTCCTTACTAGCAGTACGGCGATCCGCCTTGTTTACATAGGCACACAGCCGTTCTGCCTCTCTCGGAACAATCGCCGGGTTGTCTCTGGTTCATTGTTGTTACTGTCAAGTTGGGCAACCCACAATCCCTAACCCTATCCAGGTTATTAGCCCCGCAATAAAACAACAAAAACAAAAGCTCAAGGACTGTTTTCTGAGTCTGGATGCAAGCTGAAAATGCTTTGTGACTGGCTGTACAGCAGTTGGGAACCTTGACATTGGCAACTTCTATGGGGGTAGTGCTACAGTAGAATTTATGACAGGACAAGATTCAAATTACTTCCATCTATGGTTAACTTTGCCTGGTCTTCAAATGGTTAAACCAAATACAGCAGAATTTTGAATTGTGAGTTGTTAATAATAATAATAATAATAATAATAATAATAATAATATTATACACGATTTGGAGGTTCTAAGTAATTTTCTACCAAAAAATACAGATTTTAATTTGTAATCAACAAATGTCAAAAATAGGCTTATGCCGCGTGCACACGATCGGAAATTCCGCCAGCAAAAGTCTGGTGAGAGCTTTTGGTCGGAAAAATGCGACCGTGTGTATGCTCCATCGGACTTTTGCTGGCCGGATTCTCGCCAGCAAAAGATTGTGAGAGCAGGTTCTCAATTTTTCGGTCGGAAAAAGTTCCGATCGGAAATTCCGATCGTCTGTATGCAATTCCGACACGCAAAATTCCGGAAACAATTCGACGCATGCTCCGAAGCATTAAACTTCATTTTCTCGGCTCGTCGTAGTGTTGTACGTCGCCGCGTTCTTGACGGTCGAAAGTTCAGCGAACTTTTGTGTGACCATGTGTATGCAAGACGAGCTTGAGCGGAATTCCGTCGGGAAAAACCTTGGATGGTTCGCTAAATCCGCTCGTGTGTACGCAGCATTAGGCATGAAAGGGTTTTAAATTTACGGTATTTTTCACACCTGCCAAAAACTTTTGCACGGTAGTGTATATGGCTCACTTTATTTTATTAGATTTATTTATTTGCTATATATTTTTTTTTTTTCTATGAAAGTGGAGTTATCCTATAAGGACATAGTTGAAAGTTTATTAGTTACAGCTAGAAGTCTGTATTGCTCCTGGTCATATAAACATGTGAAGAAGCACGTAGTCATTAACTGTCTCGCTGGCCAGATTATGTGAAATAATTATGTACAATTGTGAAGTATTGGTGCTTGTATTGTTTCTCGGTAACTTACTGAAAATGTCATTTTTTTTTTTCCTTTTACGGATGGAAGTGTTGGCAGCTCACACTGCTCACATCTGTTGGTGACAATTGCACACTAATAATGGTGTCATTCTAGTGAATTCATTACTGCTGGCACAGTGTCTGAGCTCCTTCTAAGTACAGGGAGGATAATTAGGAACCAAAATACCACCTGGTGTTTACATTTTTATGCGGTCTCCAATTCTTAATGAATCAAAAGACTACAATTCCCAGAAAACCAATGTGTGGTTGTAAAGAAGGTTAATAGGTTAAATAAGGATTAAGTTAGAAACAAGTGCTTTGTTCTGGCTGGCGTGAAAGAGGAGAAACCTTCAGGTAGTGTATGAATCCTAGAAGCTTTCATGGAGCTTTGTTGCCGCTTGCACCCTGACTTTCCACTAAACATATAAAACCGATTTAAAGCCCAGGCAGACTTTTTTATGTGCTGTATAGATATAGCCTCTGTCAGGTTTTATTGATGTAAGATGTCCCCTGTCTTCTTGCCCTGGTGATTCCTGGTGGGACAGGTCCAAAACTGTCCAGAACGTGGTGGGTGTTGGGCCTTGAGCGTATCTATCTAAACCCCAAACCCAAAATTAAATATATTGAAGATTACTAGTCCTTGGTGTGGTGGCTACATTTCTTTCTACTTGGTAATCCTGCAAATAAAACCCTTCCGGTCCCTGGGTGGCTACGTCACTCCTCCGCTGTATCTGTGGAGGGAGCCATGGCTATCTCTCAGGCTGGTCTCCTGATATGGACTACAGTCATGTTCGTATCTCTTCATTACACGGGGGGGGGGGGGGGTGGGTTATGGGACGACAGGGCAAATGGTAGATTGCAGAAGATAGCTAGGTAGGAAGATTTTAAAGAAAATAATGAATTTAATCCATTTTGGAATAAGTCTGTAACAACAGAACAAAATATGGAAAAAGTGAAGCACTGTGAATATTTTCGGGATGCACTGTACTTATTTATTTTTGCCATACCCTCAGCGAGGCGTGTGATTGGCTCCAAATTTTATTCTGCAGCAGGACAACGACCCCAAACTCACAGCCAATGTCATTAGGAACAATCTTTAGTGTAAGGATGAACAAGGAGTCCTGGAAATTATGGTTTGGCCCCCACAGAGCCCTGATCTCAACACTATGGAGTCTCTCTGGGATTACATGAAGAGACAGAAGGATTTGAGGCAGCCGACATTCACATCTGTGGTTAGTTTTGCAAGATGTTTGGAACAACTTAGTTGCAGAGTTCCTACAAAAACCGTGGCACGTGTACCTAGAAGAACTGATGCTGTTTTGAAGGCAAAGGGCGGTCACACCAAATATTGATTTGATTTGGATAATGGGGTCAATTAACCACCACTTTGCCCTTTTTAAAACAGTGGTCTCCAAACTGTGGCCCGGGGGCCGGATGCAGCCATTTGCTTGCTTTTATCTGGCCCTTAGGGTGCTATTTTATTCACTGACACTAATGATTGCACAATTCCTCCCAATGCTACCAATGATGGGGCACAATTCCTCCCATTGACACCAACAATGGGGCCCAACAACACAATGATGGGGCACAGTTCCTCCCATTGACACCAACAATAGGGCCCAATAACACCAACAATGGGGCACAGTTCCTCCCAATGACACCAACAATGGGGCCCAATGACACCAACAAAGGGCCACAGTTCTTCTCAATGACTCCAACAGTGGGGTCCAAGAACACCAATGATGGGGCACAATTCCTCCCAATGACGCCCAACAATGGGGCCCAATGACACCAATGATGGGGCACAATTCCCCCCAGTGACGCCCAACAATGGGGCCCAGTGACACCAATGATGGGTCACAATTCCGCCTAATGACACCCAACAATGGGGCAAAATTCCTCCCAATGACACCAGTGATGGGGCACATTTCCTCCCACTGGCACCAATGATGGCACACAATTCCTCCTATTGACACCAGTGATGGGGGGATTGTTTACTCCCACTGACACTGGGACATTTTGGCCACAGTCCAGCCCCCCTAAAGTCTGAAGGGCAGTAAACCGGCCTTTGGTTTAGACAGTTTGGAGACCCCTGTTTTAGTTTAGACTTTTGAGGAATCACTTGCAACTTATGTGTAAAATTTACATTTTTTTATTTTTACAAAAATTTAAATTGTAGAAGATGTCATACTATAAAATCCCATTCTGATCTTCTGTTTGTGATCATGACCATATTTACAAATGACACATGAGTATCTTGGCATACTGTAGAGTACTCTTCAGGAGTATTTGGCGGTAATGACTGGTCATCCAACAAGCTGCACCAGTAGTGCAAATGTGTGCCGTCCCACTGGTGAAACGAGGACCCAACCCCAGGCTTTCAGGTGATGGGTAAACTCCCTATGTGGTGATGGTGGACACGGAGAAAAGTTAACCATAAATGGAGGTAATTTGAATCTTGCCCTATCATAAATTCTACTGTAGCACTACCCCATAGAAGTTGCCAATGTCAAGGTTCCCAACTGCTGCACAGCCAGCCACATAGCATTTTCAGCTTGCATCCAGACTCAGAAAACAGTCCTTGAGCTTTTGTTTTTGTTGTTTTATTGCGGGGCTAATAACCTGGATAGGGTTAGGGATTGTGGGATGCCCAACTTGACAGTAACAACAACGAACCAGAGACAACTTCCTCCCTATTTTTCAGCTCCACTTGATCCTCCTGCACAGCTTGACTTGACCCTCTGTACAGCTCCTCTTGACTTACTCTGCAGAACTTCAATTGATTTATTGTTTGGAAACAGTCTCTTGTTAGCTCTGCCCAAGCCTCTTACAGGCTAGGAAATCTCAGCCTAGGTTCACACTGTAGCGATGCAGCAACTGGTGCGATTCCAGGGCCGGTTCCCGCATCGTATGTCTCCCGTAGGCAGTTCGCACTTCCCTCTGTGAACCGCTGCTGGTGTCAATACAAAGTTAATGACACCCCCAGGAACACCCATGCGATCCGATTCCAGTGTGGGAAAAAAGTCCCTGCACCTTTTTTAATGCAAATGCAATGCGAGTTCAGCCATACAACAACTGTATGGCTGAACTCGCATTGCACAGACATTGCATGCGATTGGCACCGCAGTGCAGGTGCGGATCACTTGCGATGTCTGTTTGCTATAGTGTGAACCCAGGCTTAGTCCCTTAGAAAAGTAGCACATGTGGAGTGAACTGCATTCTGGAACACCTCCAACTTCCCCATAGACACTGGTCAAAGCTCTACTTCTTGCAGGAAATGCTAGCCCACCTGGCTGCCTCTTCACCAGCCCACCTGGCTGCTTCTTCTTCCCAGTCTACCCGGCTAACACTCTGCACCAGTCCACCCGACTGACACACTGGGGATCTCCCAAGGTTTGATGAAGACTTAGCCCACCACTGTCTTCAAGAGAGACCTCCTGCAAGTCTGTCCCTGTACCGTGCTGATCTACTCACTCTGTCCTTCCTTGCTCCCGCTGCCTCCTCCAACTTGTTCTGTGATAGGATCCTTCCAGGCCAGCCACCTGAGCCCCAGCCCGAGGTAAAACCCCTCCCCAGCAGAGGTCCCTCGAGGGCCACTGACAGTCTCCCTCAGCACTGCATCTCCATCTTCCACCCGACTTCCCTTGCTGGCATGGCTCATCTCTATTTAAGGGCTCTCTTAGTCTCCTGCTAGGCCCAACTCCCTGAGAATTGGCTAAGGACCCTAAATATGCAGGACAGCCCTCTAACTTCCACCCACTAATTTCTAGAACATTCTCCAACATCCTAGAACCAGGGGGAGGCACCAGAGAGCTGCCTGGATGAGTCATCCAGCCAAGAACCCTGACCAGATTACAGGGTTCAAGCTAAGCCCTGAGCCAAACTATACTTTACCTACACTATCACTAGAGGGTGCTACACTACTAACCAGAACATTCTACAGAATGGGAGACCTAATTCAAAGCAGGGTGGAGAGAAGGGGTGGGCACTGGGCATGATGGGCAGTCACCCAGGGCACAGCAGTAGGGGTGGGGGGTGTCAACAGCTGGCACAAAAACACTTTGGGGTTATTGCTTTAAACGTGAGAGTTCAAAATCTGCAGCAGCTGTGTGTAGAAACCAATCACCTTTCATGTTTTCTTTTAATTAATGCTTAATTGAACAAGCTGAAGTTAGAAGCTAATTGGCTACCATGCACAGCTGCACCAGATTCTGAGTGCACCAGTTTTAGTAAATCTCCCCCACTGTGCATGTGCAAATACCTTCTATTTGCAAGAAAGCAAGCAATTGGCCACGCATGTGCAGCGCATGTCAACCATGGACAGCTAAAGCAAGGGGGCCGAGAATAAGCGCAGGGTGGTACACCCATTCTACGGTATGCATTAGAAGCAGTGGAGAGGGGTGCAGTTTTGCATCCTTGCCCTGGGCACTGGAGGAACCTGTCCCAGTACTAATTCAAAGTATTAATGACCCAGGATACAGTCTAAAGGCAAACACGCTACCATGACCATTGGCAAAATGCACAGTAACTCCTATAACCAGGATGTTTATGGGTCACTTCGAATAATCTACAGTACTCAATCTGGAGAGTCCATCAGAAATTATATATATAAATGATGTGGCGATTACTCAATATATACTAAATCGACTTCCAAAGTACTGATGCAATACTGTGCAAATGACATTCAAATATAAGGTAATCAAGAGAAAAAATGATATCAAAAATCAAAAAAAAAAAAAATTCATAAAGTGCTTGTGCAAAAAAATCAAGTGCAAACAAATTTAGTTCATATAGTGATGTCACCATCCATAGTGCAACGATATTTTCAGTTCCAAAAAGTGATAAACTTTCACCATCCGTGACAATAGTGTGCCCCAGCCTCTCTCCTCAAGTAAAACCCCCTACAGGCAGGTCTAGTCGCGCTTCTAGTATAGATCTCTTAGATATCCAGAGTAGCGGGCTCTTTTTTCCTTGAAGTGTCCAGCCAGATCAGAAAAATCTCAGTGTGGCAAAGAAAACTCCACTGAACGTGTTATACTCCTCAATCTCCTCCACCCTCCTCCGTTGTAAGCTCACATGCAATATAAATAAATCTCCATGTGCACTAATCTGGTAAAAGTATTTATTAAAAAGCAGTAACTTACATTTTAGATTAAAGTGTTCAACTTCACATAAATCTAGGACTTCCGGACTTGGCCGTGACCGGAAGTGACGTCACCCGGCTCCTCCCGACGGGTTGCGTCACAGATCACATGACTTTATCAAGGGACCCCCTGATAAAGTTACATGATCTGTGACGCAACGCGTCAGAGGGATCCGGGTGACGTCACGGCCGAGACCAGAAGTCCTAGATTTATGTAAAGTTGAACACTTCAAATTTAAATTAAGTTACTGCTTTTTAATAAATACTTTTACCGGACATGGAAATTTATTTACATTGCATGTGAGCTTACAACGGAGGAGGGTGGAGGAGATTGAGGAGTATAACACGTTCAGTGGAGTTTTCTTTGCCACATTGAGATTTATCTGATCTGGCTGGACACTTCAAGAAAAAAGAGCCCGCTACTCTGGATATCTAAGAGATCTATACTAGAAGTGCGACTAGACCAGCCTGTACGGGGTCTTTACTTAAGGTGAGAGACTGGGGCACACTATTGTCCCGAATGGTGAAAGCTAATTATTTTTAAGAACTGAAAATGTTGTTGCACTACGGATGGTGACATCACTATATGAACAAAAATTTTTTGCACTTGATTCTTTTTCACAAGCACTTTATGATTTTTTTTTTTTGGTGATTTTTGATATAATTTTTTTTCTCTTGATTACCTTATATTTGAATGTCATTTGCACAGTGTTGCATCAGCACTTTGGAATTTGATTTAATAAATATATATATATATATATATATATATATATTAGCCCTTGAATGATGTTGCTATGGTGTCTGGACAACGAAAATCTTTTTGAGTACAATTTATCAGTCCCATTTAGGTTTTCAGATATTCATTTTTGCACATTACTTTATGTTGTTTATTTGTCCTTCATGAGGATGTGAGTTAAGCTGTATGTGGTATGGCACTTAGGACTGCTGTTTGCTCTCAGCAGAGTCCCAGATGCAATTTGGTGTGTTTTATTTTCGGTCATGCACAATTGACTGCGGTGAATAAACACACTGCGCCTCATTAACCAAGACTGTGCAAAGAGTCTTAAAAGTCAGTGGACAAGATCCCAAACAAAGAGCGACTTTCATTCTTGTTACATTCTCCAATGACTAGTACAAATATTTGGCCTTTATATTAATTGCCTTTAGGTGAGGGATTCTTACATAACAGGTCTCTCGAAAAACAGATAGAATGTGTCTGGACAGACGATTTCCAGGCGATCTGAAGACATCTTAGAAAGTGGAAAATGCAGAAAAATAGATATAAAGATGGAATAGATTTAAACCTAAATTATGCTGGGTAAAAAAAGTCAGAATCCTGGACTCAACACTCAGTATGATGCTTACGTTCACCATAGATGGATGGAAACCCGCCCAGTTCAGCAAGGACTGGACGAATTTTGGTTCATGGGTGGCCATGCCTGTTCGATAGAAGTAAATCGTTAGATCACCTTCTGTTGAATAGACTTGTTGGAAAAATTCTCTTGATCAGCTGGCTGCAGCCAATCGGCCAGCATGGCCAATCAGTCCCAGCAGGGAGGAGCCCTCTATCCATCTCACTTAAGGCCATTGGTGGTTCAAAATTAAACGAGTCATCTATGGCCAGCTTTAAGCCTCGTACACACGATCCGATTGTTGGCCAACTGATTTTTGTCAAAAGGACGTGTGCCAGGATCTTGTCTTGCATACTAACGGCACACAATTGTTGTCGGCCAACAAACACGAACGTAGTGACGTACTACGAGGAATTTCAGCTCTTGAGGGCCACCCTTTTGGGCCCCTTCTGCTAATTTCGTGTTTGAGCATTGATTCCGAGCATGCGTGTTTGTACTTTTTGTGACTGATTTGTGTACTGACCATACGAAAATCTGACAACAGACCGTTGTCCGCCGAAAATTTACTAGCCCATCATCCAACATTTGTTGGCTGAAAGTTGGACAACAATTGTCAAAAGGAGCCTACTAACGGTCAGATTTTAGGACAACAGTCTGTCAACAGACAATCCCCTGCCAACAATTGCATCATGTGTACGAGGCTTTAAGCAAGGATCAGTGGAGCAGTATTTGGGGGTGGGTGAATATCTGCCCCCCCCCATTCTGTAGAGGGCTTTCAAATTCCAGTAATTCCCTCTTTCAGATTTCCACATCTTTTTTCAGAATGTGAGTATGAAGCCCTTGTTCCCATCAACAAGGGGATATGTGCCTTGCAAGAGGGGGGAGGGTTTGCTGCCCTCCCAACGTTGAAGATATATGTGACCTGGTATGGTCCCCCTTTCCTGGCCAGCCAGGCTGCATGGTTGGATATAGGTCTTTTTATGAGTTTTTAAGGGGGAACTCATGCCATTACCACAACTCAAAGCATGAACGGGCCTTTATGTGAGCAGCACTCTTTTCTGATCCTCAACAAGTTGAGTCATTTCAATATGATGCACATGTTCATAAAAATTACTCATTTGGCAAATGAGTAACATTTAAACACCCATAGAGAGAATTAAAGTGGTATGAAACTCAAAAACAAAAAAAATATTTTGTTGCAGCTTACCAATTCTTAGATGTGGTGGCTGCATCCAAGGGGGATTCGGCTAGTAGGTTTGTTATTTTTCAACTTCCTTAAAAGTTAGAGTGTTGAGAGAAGCCATCTAACACTGACAGGGGGGCTTACAACGATCAGCTTTTATTCATTTGTTTAAAACTTTATCTCAAAAAATAAAAAAAAGGTTGCTGTAACTGCTTAAAAAGTGTTTGGCTTCATTAATTTTGTCAAGTCCATCAAAATCTGCCAGTGCATCTAACAATACCCTCTACCCCGATTGGCAATGTTGCTGACTCCATTTCTCCTCCATCCTAGAGTGAAGACACCTTAAAGCGGAGTTCCACCCAAAAGTGGAACTTCCGCTCATCGGATTCCTCCCCCCCTCCGGTGTCACAGTTGGCACCTTTCAGGGGGGAGGGGGGTGCAGATACCTGTCTAAGACAGGTATCTGCACCCACTTCCGGGAATAGACTCCCGTGGGAGTCACGCCCCCACCCGCACTCCCCCGCTGTCTCCTGGGAAAGACACAGGTCCCAGGAGAAAGCGCATTGAGAAGCTGCAACGCTTCACTTCCTGATTCCCTCACTGAGAATGGCGGCGGCAGCACCTGAGGATCGAGGGACGGTTCGGTCTCGGGTGCCGACATCGCTGGACCCCGGGACAGGTGAGTGACCTTATTTTAAAAGCGGGACTCCCGCTTTAAAGTGGTAGTAAACCCTCTGATTCTATTTTTACCTACAGGTAAGCTTATAATATGGCTTACCTGTAGGGAAAATTTATATCTCCTAAACTTGCACAGTTTAGGAGATATTCTAGCCAGCAGCAGCCGGTGAAGTCACTGGCACATGGGCTCTGAAGGAATGGCATGCCCATGCCGTTCCTTCAGAGCTATGTGCCACGGCCAAGACTTCTGCGCGCATGTGCGGGAGTGACGTCATCACGGTTAGGCCAGTCAGACAGCCAGAGTCCACAAACTGGGTGGGGTTGGAAGCCTCTGTAGAGCAGTGACAGCGCACCGCTGGATGGTTCGTTTTAAGGTCGTCTTAAGTCTTTCATAACATGCTAGTATGCAGTGCATACTAGCGGATTATGATATTGCCTTTATAGGGTTTTTTTTCCCTAGAGTTTACTTCCACTTTAAGACAGAAAGTGTGTTACTAGCTGGATCATCAGGTGAAAATAGAGGGAAAAAAAGCCTAAAAAATAAAAATAATGCTGCCACCACATTTAAGGATCGGTAAGCTGTAGTTAATTTATTTTTTGTTTTTGGATTTAAAGTGGTTATAAAGTCTTGTTTTTGTTTTTTTTTTTGTTTGTTTGTTTTTTTTATTAAAAATAAAAACATGCCTATACTTACCTGCTCTGTGCAATGGTTTTGCACAGAGCAGCACTGACCCTCTTCTTCTGGGGCACTCTCCGCCGGCACTCCAGGCTCCTCCTCTAATTGGGTGCCCCCAGGGAAAGCCATTTTCCCTGGGGGGGCACCTGTGTGTGCGCTCTCCTGAGTCCCGCTGCTGCAACCATGGACACAGACAGCGGCATTCGGCCCTGCTCCCGCTCCCATGCCACCTGATTTGATTGACAGGAGCAGGAGCCATTCGCTCCTGCTGCTATCAATCTGTCCAGCGAGGAGAGAGACAGCGGCTGGAGCCCGCGGCGCTTGTGCACATCGCTAGATCGGATCGGGCTCAGGTAAGGAAAAGAGGGGTCTGGGGGGCAGCTGCAAAACAGAAGGTTTTTCACCTTCACAGCCGGTCCGCTATTGCGCAGCGGGGGGAAGGAGGGGGGGCAAAATTTCCGGCGGACCTAATCGCAGTGAGGTCACCCAGAAGTGGGTACGGGTATCTGTCAAAAACAGGTACCCTTCCCTCTCCCCAAAAGGTGCCAAATGTGTACCAAACAAGCAGAGCTTCCCCTTTTGGGTGGAGCTCTGCTTTAATGTATTGACTGCTTAAAACCAGTGGCGGCTGGTGCTAAAAAAATTTTTTTTTTGGGGTGCAAACAGGAAAGCCCTCCCCCATCACCAGCTGTGCTTAGTGTGAATGAGGCTCACGTGGCCCGGAGCTGTAAACCTCTCCCCATTCCATTCCATACCAAGACCGCTCTTCCCTGCCTACCCTGCACAACCACATCCTCCATACAACCCCAGGACCTCCCGGGACCCCCTTCCCCGCCCCACACCCGGACACTCACTGTGCTCCCAGCCTGTTCGGTAAACAATCATCTTTCAGCAGACAGAGGAGGGTGGGGCCATGCCTGCTCTGGAGCTCTGGGGCTAAGAAGTCACAGCCCGAGGAGGAGGCGTCCACTACTGGGGGGGGACTCCCAGCTTCCGCCCCCCTCATCACCATCACCGGGGCCCTTCAAGAATGGAGATTAGTCAGATACATGGAGGAGACTGCCGCAGCACACACCTGGCAGCCCTACTGCCATCTCTATGATACAATACACTGGCGTTGCTTCTCCGCCCGGCCTAACAGGAAGTGGGTCCTGAGACCCGATTGGCCAGGAGTCCTAAGACTCCCAGGCCAATCAGGTCTCGGGACCCACTTCCTGATTAGCTGGGAGGAGGTCCATTAATTGGTCCATTCATTCGCTATTGTCACACAACTGGGTGGTCTCAAGGCGCAGTGCTCTGCGCCCCGAGCCCACCCTTTTTTGAAGCCAATTGGAGCCTCAGGCTCTAATCATGTGCTTCAAAAAGAAAAAAAAACATTGAAAGCCATGCGTCCGGCGCCCCGCGTGTAGATTAGGGGCTGGGCGCATAGATTAGAGGGACGGGCCGCCACTGCTTAGAACCACTTTAATACTGCTTAAACCTTTTATCTACAGTGAATGGTAGGTATTTTAGGTGACTGCAGGTCAGCTTCTATTTCTTAGTATATTATAGTTCTGAAATCCAGTGGTCACAGCTCTGGCCAGCGCACACTTTCTGCTGTGGTTTACTATAGGTCCATTGCTGTGTTATGTGTTTTCACTAACCAATAGTGAGATACCATTGAGAGCTGGTAGGTATTTTCCTTATCGGAATGTTTGGAGATCTCAAGACACTCTACAATAAATGGGAGCTGAACTAGAGGTCCCTTCTATTAGCTGTAAAAAGCATATTTTTAGGATAATTCCCTCTGAGAGTTCAATTTAAAAAAAAAATAAGAAAGAAGTGAAACACAGATAGATAGATGGATAGATAGAAAAAAAGTTTTGCTTCTCTTAAAATTTTATGTGACAATATATTTCCTCCAAGGTGACCACATTGAAAGTCTCTAGCAAGGTTAATCATTTGCGCTTAGCTGATTCACTGCGTGTGACATTTTGCAAAACTTATTATTTGTTTAATACAGGAAAAGAGATTTATAGTTTTGGTGGTATGAGTCAGATTGTCTGACATTTGAAAAAGCACAAGAGCTGTTGAAATATTGGAAAACTAGAAAATATCCAACACTACTATTTATAAAGTAAGTAACAGGAAATTTCGGGACAGAGAAGACTTTAGGCATCGAACCCTACATAACACATGGCAGGATTTGGAGCAGGTAATACTGATTTTATAATGATTGGAAGAATTCGGACATGATGACCCTTAACCACCTTTTGCATACCTGAATATTACTGTCTTATCTACTCCATCTATCATCTAGTCCCTGGTGGCTTCAGCTTTAGAAAAACTTTGCATGGGAAATTAGCAAAAATAAAAATTTTCAAAAACAAACTTGGAGATTTCACCATTTACTACAGTAATGCCCTGTACACACGATCGGACATTGATCACACATTCCGACAACAAAATCCATGTTTTTTTTCCGACGGATGTTGGCTCAGACTTGTCTTGCATACACACGGTCACACAAATATTGTTGGAAAATCCGATTGCAAGAATGCGGTGACATACAACACGTACGACGAGCCAAGAAAAATTAAGTTCGATAGCCAGTGCGGCTCTTCTGCTTGATTCCGAGCATGCGCGGAACTTTGTGCGTCGGTAATGTGTACACACGATCAGAATTTACGACAACGGATTTTGTTGTCAGAAAATTTGAGATCCAGATCTCAAATTTTGTTTGTCGGAAATTCCGACGGAAAATGTCCGATGGTACCTACACACGGTCAGAATTTCTGACAACAAGCTCCCATGGAACATTTCAGAAAATCCGACCACGTGTACGCGGCATAAGTGTATCCAAAGCCAAAGCTTTTTTTTTTATAGTTTTAGACAGAATAGCTAGAGTTTAGAACACCTCTACAGATCTTATTGCTGTCTGTATCACCATTTTTTAAATAAATTAATTTTATATAGTATAGCATTTTATAAAGTAATTTTTAATAAAGTTTTAACAAAACATTCAAGACAATTAAGAAATGCAAATTAACACAAAATTTCAGGACAAATTCAAAGCTACCCCTGAGAGCATATATTTCAAATCCAAACAATATCACCCCCAATGGGTAAATACAATTAAAAAAAAGTCAGATGAAAACCAAAGATTTAGAATAATCGCTAACTATTATGCAGATTGAAACTTTACAAAAGCTATGAATCAAGCGGCGAGTGACGGAGAAGGACTGGAGGAAGAATCTTCTAAAGTAGACAATAACCAAGGAAAACCATACTTTTTGTAATTTTTTTGGGCAGCCCCTGTGTTGGTACACCAATCTTTCTCTCCAAGATATCATTAACAGTCTTTTGCCATTGTGCAAATGTGCCATTGGTCAAGGAGACAACCACCTTTTGAGCTATAAGTTTACAGGCAAGAAAAAAAATGCATGTCAGCATTGAAAAGAGGATTGACTCCCAAAGGTTGCGTGTAAAATTGCCAACATCCCTTGAAATTTATATAACAAAGAACCTCGAGGATGGGATTTTAAGGGCAATTATTTGGAAAATATGAAAAGGTTTTTTATATATAAAAAATATACAATTTATTGATACAAAAAAAAATTATGATTTTTTTGTATCAATAAATTGTATATTTTTTATATATAAAAAACCTTTTCATATTTTCCAAATAATTTCCCTTAAAATCCCATCCTCGACGTTCCTTCTTATGTGTGTCAGCATTAACCTAAATATATGGTATAAAGCCTTTTAGAAAAAATACCCAGAATAACCATCTTAGGGTCTGGTAATAATGTTATACTGTATAGATCTTAAACTGCATCAAAAATACTGGTCCAATATCTTCAGAGCTTCATGCAATGTCAAAGCAAATGTTTTAAAGAGTTGTCAGTGCCACAGCATCTCGGATAGCAAGGTAAATCATTTGTACCCCAGGATTGTAGTTCATGGGGGGCAGGGCTGCCATAAGAAATCACAGGACCCTATGCAGCCTACCTGACAGCCCCCAAATTACAAAAATGAAAACATTTTACCATTCTTTTTTCCAATTTTTAAAAATGTTTTTTTTACAATTTAAAAAAATTATTTTTTACAATTTTTTTTGTTTTTTATATTTTTAAATTTTTTTTTTCCTTTTTTCTGTAGCTTCATCTCCACTGAAGATGAACAGGAGACAGAGGCTCCTCCCCATTCATAAACGGAAGCACAGTAAACACAGTTTTCTATGCTCTGTTCTGAATGGACACAGGAGTGCTCGGTACCGATTGCTCACTGTGTCCAAATCGGAAAAGGAAGGGGATGGTAAATTATACATTTACCAGCCCCTTCCCCCACTCTCCATCTGCCTGTGCACCCACAGCAGCCAGCCGGCGAAAGAGAGGGAAGCGCTTGGCAGCGCTGCATGGGGATGAGAGGGGGCGCCCAAGCACACAGGAGGGAATCAGATGTGGGGAGCACAGAAAGAAGGACAGACAATTACAGAATGATGCACTGTGTCTATGCCTCTCCCTTCAGCAGCTGAAAGCCAGAGATAGATACAATGGGTACTGCTTCTACTGCAATTATTCATTGATCATCATCAAATTCTCCTATGTCTATATATATATATAGCTACATCCAGGAGCGTTGCTAGGGGGAGGCTTTTGGGGCTATATCCCCGAATCTGAGGCCAATAGCCCTGAGTCTCTGCAGGGGTCCCCAAGGGGAGGGGAGGCTCTCTGGGGACCCTGATGTAAGAGAGAGGCTCTCTGGGGACCCTGATTTTAAGGCCTAGGCTCTCTAGGGACCTAGATTTAAGGGGGAGGCTCTCTGGGGACCCTAATGTAAGGGGGCCTCTCTGGGAACCCTGATGTAAGTGGGTACCCTGATGGAAGGGGGTGGCTCTCTGAGGGCTCTGATGTAAGGAGGACGCTCTCTGGGGACCCTGATGTAAGGTGATGTAAGGGGGGGCTCTCTGGGGACCCTGATGTAAGCGAGGGGCTCTCTGGGGATATATATACACCCACACTATTATTACTGTATATACATGTGTATGTCCGCCCAAGCGTATGACTTTCTTTACTACGCTGCTATGGGCTCTAGCCCCAGATCTTTTGTAGACCTAGCAACGCCCCTGGCTACATCCATTAAAGAAATTAGGTATTTACTCATTGATCCATACAGGTCTAACAAGACCAAAAAACGTCAGGCCCAGAATTTTATGGAGCAGATTGGAGGGAACATCGTAGGTCCAATGGTCAGGATTCACCATGTATGTTCAAACGGGAGTATTGGGATTTGATTGACCAGCAAAATCACTAGATTTGGCAAGAAAAAAACCCTGTATAGGAAGAAACCATCCCCCAGAAAGAAAACAGGAAGTACCTATTAGAATTGGCCCAAATGGAAACGGGCACCTTTAAAAAAAGGTACCAAATACAAAAACTTAAGTATAACTCCTTGACTTACCCGATAACAAATTCTCCTTTCTAAGGCTACATACCATTTTTCACCTCTCCAACCACCTTCTGGACGCTCCTCTTCGGGGTTTGACTAGGCAGTGATAAATATTCAGACCGGTCACTTAACTCTCCCATCCCCATATTGTGGAAACGTCTTTGAGAAGCAGAGGGAAGCAGTCGAACTCTCAGCCTGTGAAACCCTGAACAGGGCAAGGCAAACAATTGCTGCTCCCTTTACTACAGAAGGAGCCAAAAAAATTGTCTATCATCCTATTCTAGGAGAGTGCTACATCTGTTTTTCCTTCATTATCCTCACAGGAGCAACCCCACTGCAATAAGACCTTTTAGCCATGAGGTCTAAAAAACGACCTCCGCAAAAATGAAACCTTTTGCAGAGCATGCTTCTAGTTTCATTTTCCAGCTTTGTTTAGACATCTGTGATGAGCAGTAGGTCAATCACACAAATTGTACAGAATGCTCCCAAAAGGGAAGGGAAGTTTGCATTTTCTGATTTGGAAATTCATAGCTGGCTGCAGATTTTTATAAAGTTATATTATTTTGTATACCAAAATTTTTTTTTTTTTTTTTTTTAAGTTTACTGTTTTGATTCTATCATTTTTAGTTGTCCTAACACAGCAGCCTGTTTGTGCCCTTGATATGTTTTCCTGTTCCCCTGTGCTAGTTGGTACAGTCTCTAGCACGATGTGGTCTACTCTATCCGCTTGCCGACCAGCTGCAGCAGTTGTACTGCGGCAGAGAACGGCACGGGCAGGCAAATGGCCAATATGTTACGTCGTTCTCTCCGGTGACCACTAGGGGCGCGCGCCCTCAGAGCCGATGCGAGTGCTCCCGCGATCGCTCTTAACACGCCGAGAACTGGGATCTCTGTGTGTAGACACAGAGATCCTGGTTCTCTGAGGGGAGAAGTGACAGATCGTCTGTTCACACAAAATACGAACAGCGGTCTGTCAACTGCCCTAGACAGTCCCATCCCCCCTTCAGTTAGAACACACACTAGGGGACACAATTAACCCCCTGATCGCCCCCTAGTGTTAACCCCTTCACTGTCAGTGACATTTTTACAGTAATCTATGCATTTTTATAGCACTGATCGCTGTATTAATGCCAATGGTCCCAAAAATGTGTCAAAATTGTCCGATGTGTCTGCCATAATGTCGCAGTCACAATAAAAATCGCAGATCGCTGCCATTACTAGTAAAAAGAAAAATAATAAAAATGCTATAATTCTATCCCCTATTTAGTAGACGCTATAACTTTTGCGCAAACCAATAAATATACACTTATTTCTTTTTTTTTTTTTTTTTAGAAGAATACGTATCGCCCTAAACTGAGAAAAAATTTGCTTCTAAAAAAAAAAAAATGGGGGTATTTATTATAGCAAAAAGTAAAAAATATTGGGGGTTATTTACGAAAGGCAAATCCACTTTGCACTGCAAGTGTACTTGAAAGTGCAGTCGGTCTCAATCTAAGGGGGAGTTCTGAAATGAGGGGAAGCTCTGCTGATTTTATCATCCAATCATGTGCAAGCTAAAATGCTGTTTTTTATTTACCTTGCATGTCCCTCTCGGATCTACATCGACTTTACTTTCAAGTGCACTTGCAGTGCAAAGTGGATTTTCCTTTAGTAAATAACCCCCATTGCGTTTTTTTCAAAAAAAATTTTTTTTTGGCATGTGTAAACCGGATCCATTGAAACCAGGTCCGGTTAAAAACGCATCCAATTCGCATATATGTGAACCGAGCCTTAAGGCTTTTTTTTTCATATACTTCTGTTGGCCTTACATATTTAAATGATAGACGGGTACATTCCAGTACAAGAGAAAAGTTGGAGTAACAGGCACAAACATGAAAGTAATTATTATTATTGTTTAGGATTTATATAGCACCAACAGCACTTTACAATATAAAGGGAGACAGTACAGCAACAATACAATTCAATACAAGAGGGTTAGGAGAGCCCTGCTCCTAAGAGCTTACAATTTATTTTACATACTATGCTAACCTGCCCCACTCGTTAAAGATACAGGGTATGTATATATGTGTGTGTGTGTGTGTGTGTGTGTGTATATGTATATATATATATATATATATATATATATATATATATATATATATATATATATATATATATATATATATACACATATATATATATGTGTGTGTGTGTATGTATGTATGTATGTATATATATATATGTGTGTGTGTGTGTGTGTGTGTGTGTATATATATATATATATATATATATATATATATATATATATATATATATATATATATAATACACACTAAGCGTGTATGTCTTAAGATTTAGGATGTATATTTTTTTAGTATAAAGCGAAAAAATATATATAGATATATAGTTATATATCTATATATATATTTTTTTTCTTTAATCAAAAATATATATACATCCTAAGACATATGCAGTTACATGACTCTACTTACTTACATGACTATACATTTTTGTGTGTGTAAAATATATAATATATATACATACACACACACACACACAAATGTAGAGTCATGTAGTAGTCAATCTAAACAAATGCAAGAATTCTAGATGATAAAATGATCAATGAAGAAAACAATTGTGTATGTATATGTATGTATGTATATATATATTAAGTGCATATGTCTTAAGATTTAGAAAGTGTGTGTGTGTGTGTGTGTATGTATGTGTGTGTGTGTGTATATATATATATATATATATATATATATATATATATATATATATACACACACACACACATTTAGAGTCATGTGGTAGTCAATCTAAAAAAATGCAAGATTTCTAGATAAAAAAAGATCAACACAACTAAGTGTATATATCTGTTTGATTAAAGACAAAAAGAAAAAAATATATATACTAAGGTGCATATGTCTTAAGATTTAGGGTGTATATATATTTTTTTGTATAAAGACAAAAAGAAAAAAGAATAAAAAAAAATATATGTGTATATATGCATTTACACACTCACACTCACACACACACACACATACAAATGTAAAGTCATGTAGAGGTCAATCAATCAATCAGTTTGTATAAAGTCAAAAAGAAAAAATGATACAAAAAAAACAATTATGTAGCGTCATGATGTAGTAGTCACTCTGAACAAATGTAAGATTTCTAGATAAAAAAAAAAAGATCAATGAAAGCACAAGTAAGTGAATACATCTTAAGATTTAAGCTTCAAAGCTCTTACAACACACAGAGACGTATGAAGCCAGAGGAGTGGTTTTCCCAAGCTGTCTTTTTAGTCTCACCCTCAGTTGGAAAGCCATGTGATCTGCTACATAGACATCACAGAAACGTACTGCAGCATTAACGCAAGTAACAAGATTCCAAGCGTTATTCAAAATTCCAATAAAAAAAAAAAAAAAATTAAGCTTCTTGAGAAGACTCCAAGTCATTCATTTCAACTTTGCTACTACTTTACTTAGAAAATGTTCCTTAAATAATCACACACACATTTTCTATAGTAGTTTGCAATGTAAAAAAAAATGTACATAGCTTTAAATATTAAAAAAATATAATTTTGCTTTCAGTTTTTTTATGTATTTTATTTTTTTTACTTTCACTACATTTTTATTAAAGTATTTCCAAATACAGGTGATTGTAAGCTCTCATGACCAGGGCCCTCTGATTCCTCCTGTATTGAATTGTAATGTAATTGTACTGTCTGTGCTAATGCTGCAAGCCCCCCCCCCCCCCTGTATAGGTGGGAACATAAAGGGTAATTTTAAATGTACCTACCAGGGTGAATTTTCAACAAACACAAAAATGTATAAACAATAAAAAATTCTTTAATGTATATATACATTATTACATTATAAACTACAATTTATGTTATTAAAACATATGATCAGCCAGATTTAATATAAAATAAATGACAATTGTCCACAGTTTTATAGATTTCCATAGTGCTCTTCACATCATCCAATCTGAAAATAGTTATATCGATTGTTTTTTTACATATATCACAAAATACATTCACAAAGGCATACAAAATGAAAACATTGTCCCCAATAACAAGATATGTAAAGGAAGAAGGAAAAAAAAACCAAATGAGGCAAGATGGGGCGACCCAGCCTGTGGGTGGGGGTATGTATGGGGAGCATAATAACCAAAATGTTAAAGAAAGTATACGGGTACCATCCCATATACCATCCCATATATGGGTACTATCCTATATATATATATATATATATATATATATATATATATATAGATAGATAGATAGATAGATAGATAGAGATATATATATATATATTAAAGCAGCATTCATTCCTCCATATATGAACAGGGACAGTCCAGCACAAACAGAAATCCCCCCCCCCCAAAAAAAAATTATTTTATTTGTATTTTCTTTTTAATTATGTATTTATTTCTGCAGTGTATAGTACAGGATATACTTCTAAAGTCCTACTTGCATCAAGGGCACGATATGATCATCGCCAGATTTACAAGGGCCAACTGCCCTGAGCCCCCTGACAGAAGAGGCCCCCCTCTATATTAAAAATGATGTAAAACAATATAAAATGATGGAAAATAATTTAAAAAAAAATTATAATAAAATAATATAAAATATACGGTATCCTCTAATAAAAAATACTCTCTTTTATTAAATTTATCTTGGAAAGCATTATTTTGCCGGCCATCATCTGTAAAAATTTACTCTAGACTGGTATATTATAACATTTTGAAAAGCTAATTCTGGCAGCTCAAGCGAACCACACATAGAGAGCTATGATTGTGCGTGTGTGCACACATGACCTCAGAGGGATGTTTTTTTTTTTCCCCCCCAAGAAATTTTGTTAAAATTTGTAAGGACTCCATAGGGAACTCCAGGTTGACCCTCCCCTTCTTTATCTCCTTTTTCTCTCCCCCCCCCCCCCCTTTTTTTTTTCTTTCCTCTCCTCCCTTTTCTTTCTTACTTCCTTCTTCTTCTGGGTTCACTACCAGACTTCCCTGTGATTCCGGGTCTCTGCTATTCACCGTACGTGGTGGAGTTCCGGATCAGGGGGGGAAAATATTATTCAGTCCCATTGGCACTTGGATAAATATTGCACATTTTGCGTCCTACTGTAATGGTAGGGGACATATATGTATAATGACAATACCTTCTGTACGTCTGTATTGCTATGTTGACAATCTGAGAAATCCACTTTGTTCTATTGATGTGTCTGTTCATTTTGACACTTGTTTCTTTTTCAATAAAAAATACTGAAATATAAAATTTGTAAGGAAAAACAAACAAGGACATTACAGTAATGCAGTTCAACAACTGGGGTCAGATACTCCACTTAAGGCCTCAGTTACAAAGACTGCATAGAAAAGACAAATACAGAAGTTCATAACATTTATTCAACTATGCAGGATAAGCTCCGCGACAGAAACATTCAAATTTTACTGCTGACATATTGTATATGTAAAGGGATAATGACCATTACATTTTCCAGTCAAAACAAACCAGGGATATCGAAACAACGTGAGTTCACTAACTAAGGATTAATCCTGTAGAGCAGTGGTCTTCAAACTGCGGCCCAAGGGCCAGATGCGGCCCTTGGGGCACTATTCCATCCACTGACACCAGACAGTTAGTGGACAACAGTGGAGCACTATTTCTCCACACTGACACCATCAATGGGGCACAATTCCTTCCATAGGCACCAATGATTGGGCACAATTTTCTTCCATTGAAACCAACGATGGAGCATAATTCCTTCCACTGATACCAATAATGGGCCACTATTCCTCTCAATAATACCATCAAAAGGGTCCACGGATTGGGTGTGTGCCACTCAAGCTTGACCCATGCGGGGAGCAGTGTGGGTGATTCCGTGTCCAATGCAGGAGTGCCAGCGAGGGATGGAGCTCGTCCCAGATCCTGTAATCACTAGAAGGAAGAGAGGAAAAAAATCCCTGGTGCCGCACATCCATGGAGTCCTATGGTGGTAATAGGAGAGACAACCTCAGCCTGGGCTCCCGCCAGACCAGGCCATGTTCCCAATGAGTTTTGCTCTCAGTCATGGGGATCATCAAAAGGGTTCAGTTCCTCCCACTGGCGCCAACGATGGAGCACAATTCCTTCCACTGACACCAATGTTTGGTCACTATTCCTCCAGTGACACCAAAGATAGGGCATTGTTTACTCCCACTGGACACCAGGACATTTTCTACTCCTACTGGGCCTTGTCCAGGCCCCCTTAAAGTCTGAAGGTATCAGAAACCATGAAATCAGGTCAAGACAGAAGTATAGTTAAATCACATTTGTTTAATAATAATAAGTAAAAAGAAAAAACGTAGTCAAAACATAGCCAAATTTCAGTAACCGGAACGGATAGTCAGCCAAGCCAGAAGTCAGGGATCAATGTAGTGCATCTGGAGCCAGAAGGGATGTCAGCAAAGCAAGTCTTGAACAGGATCGCAGGAGATGGTTTCTGTGATGTTGACCAAGGCGAAGGCAGAGCTCCTCTGGACTGGATGGCTTAAGGAGGCAGGACTGACGAGCAGGATATCATCAACAGCTGAGTGACTGTGGAGAGAGATGGGAGCTGGCAATTAGCCGACAGCTGAGCGGCCAGCTCAGAGAAGGAAGGGCTGAGCCCGGCCCTGACAGAAGGACAGTAAAGTGGCCCTTTGTTTAGAAAGTTTGGAGAACCCTGCTGTAGAGTAAAGCATAAAGGATTGGTCGAATATATTGTAACTATATATATATATATATATAAATATATATTTTTTTTATATGTTTTATTATTACCGCCTGTCAATTTTGCTAATAATCTGTTGACTAGCAACCTAACTGTTTAGGTATTTTATATATGTCAGGCAAAGAGCAAGCATACATTTTTGCTTTTTTTTTTTTTTTTGCCGTGCCATAAATTTAAACGTCTTCCTAGCGCATAAAAGCAGGAGCTCCAGTGTTGATGTAGTTTCCATCTCGGCAACACAAACAAGTGACGTGAAACGGTTCATTATAGATGTCTAATTTTATCAAAAGCGTAATAGAGTAAATGCCAATCACGTAGGTACGCCAAAACATAAAACATCGCATGATAAATATTAATGAGAGGAAAGGAATTCCCCGGTGACTCATATAATGAATGCTGTTATAATTAGTAGACATTTCAAACTGCCGTAGTAGGGTTGTATGTGAAATGTAGGTGACACATTGGGATTGGGGATTACATTACAGTCCCTGGTTTACATGCTTGGTTTTGATGTTGGTAAAGTGAAAGTTTGTAAGCATAAGAGGACAAGAGATTTTAATTAATTCGAGACCATGTGTGATGTTTTGTAGCACTGGCCATAGATATTTGATGATGATCCAACTGCTGAATGAACGTGCATGCATGAAGGCCCTGATGTACATGTTTATAAAGCAATAGGGGCTTTTTGAAGACACTAAAAGACTTTCTAATGCTGGCCTTATTCCAGGAGTAATAAACAGTGGTGGCCCATAATGCAGGGCGCATAATCTACATGCAGGGCGTCAGACGCATGGATTCCAATGGGTTTTTTTTTTTTCTAGAAGCATGTGATTAGAGCAAGAGGCTCTAATAGGCTTCAAACAAGGGAGGGCTTGGGGCACAGAGAACTGCGCCCGAGCACACCCACTTGTGTGACAATAGGGATTGAATATTCGCTATTGTCTTCCTGATTCTCCTCCCAGCCAATCAGGAAGCGGCTTCTGAGATCCATCACCCGATTGGCCAAAAGGAGAGGCGATACTATTGGCCGCCTCGGAGGAGGAGACGCAGGGGAAGACGCGCCGCCGTGAAGCCGAGGAAGGAGGAGATGCTGCCCGCCATCCGGGGAAGGAGGAAGCCCGTAACCTAGTTGGGGTAAGTGTGGGGTGTGATCGACTGACCGGGGGGGGGTTTGGTGCAGCACACCCGGACGGATTGTCACCCCCCCCCCAAAAAAAAATATACCACCAGCCGCCACTAATAATTAAAGTGAGTGGTTATGAATAGGGATTAGTTGAGTGTACCTGGGTTCAGTTCGCAGAAAGTTCGCCAAGTTGTGCTGAACTTCTGAGCGTAAACAGAAATAAACAGTCTCAATCAACAGGAACTATTTGTAATCCTTATGCTGCAGTTAGTGTATCGCAGTGGTTCTCAACCTCAGTCCTCAAGTACCCCCAGAGGGCCATGTTATCAGGTTTTCTTTTACTTCGCACAGCTGTTTTAAATCAATATCAATGACATGGTATTAATAAGAGCTATTTTATCTAAGGGAAGTTCCCAAAACATGGTCCGTTGGGGGTACTTGAGGACTGAGGTTGAGAACTACTGGTGTAGCGCTTAAGGGCCGCAAGTAACTGAAGTCCCCCACCCTGCATAGCCAGACACACTGAAGTTTAAAAATGACCCCAAGTCAGAGAACATTCCAGTGCTTGCTCTGTTTTTTTTTTTTGTTTAATTGAGGGATTAGAAACTTGAATAGGGATTGGGAAATTATGGGATGACCTGACTTTAAACAACTTTTAGGGACAACTTCTCCTATACACAGTCTATATACAGTCTCTATATACACTCCTCTGCTTCCTCCAGCACTTGCTTGCAGAATTCCTTTGCCACACTGTTGTTGGATCTGACACAGCACTCAGTCAGATTAGAGCAAAATAACCTGTTATGCCGCGTACACGCGAAGGTTTCTCCGACGGAACTCCGACGGAATTCTGCTCAAGTGGTCTTGCCTACACACGGTCACACCAAAGTCCCACCGTCCAGAACGCGGTGACGTACGATGCGACTAGAAAGAGGAAGTTCAATAGCCAGTAGCCAATAGCTTCTGTCTTGTACTTGCTTCAGAGCATGCGTCGTTTTTGGGCCGTCGGAGCAGCATACAGACGAGCGGTTTTCCCGATAGGAATTTGTTCCGTCGGAAATATTTAGAACATGTTCCATTTCTAGGTCCGTCAGAATTTTCGAAAAAAAAAAAAAGTCAGATGAGGCATACACACGATCGGAATAGACGATAAAAAGCCTCCGTCTGACTTTTTCTGTCGGACATTCCGCTCGTGTGTACGTGGCTTTACAGGCAGGAACCCGAGGCCCCTTTAAATGTGTAGCAAAAGTCCGTGTCCAGCATACATCCCTGTGACTACTGATCCCAGTGCCACCTCTTCAGGCACTGCCAACCTGCCTGGCTGCAGCTGCCCCTTTCACTAGCCCACCCGGCTACTTCTCCACAGTCCTCCCAGACTGATCACTTACTAGCCCACCCGGTTGGCTTCTCAGCAGATCTCCTAGACATGCTGAACTGCTCATGCTATCCTCATTTGCTCCTGTGCCTCCAGGAAAGGATTACTCTGTGTGTTGTAGAGGGTGCTTCCAGGTCACTCCCCCAGACTAGGGGGCACCCTCAAGGCCTCCAAAAGCCTCCAAAAGCCCTCCATCTCCAGCTTCCATCCAACTGCCTCTGCTGGCATAACTCAAGCCTATTAATGAGGTGCCTACCCCTTTCCAGCTCCCTTTTGCTGGGAATTGATCGAGTACCTCATAAATATGCCAAGCAGCTTCTCTTAGACTCCACCCACTACTTCTGGAAGCTTCTCCAAGGTTCCAGAAAGCAGGAGGAGGCACCAAAGATGCTGCTTGCTTAGTCATCCAGCCTCCCTAAGTCACTCATCCCTGACCCAGATTCAACCCAGGCCTGGCTGTCAGCCAAGCCAAATTTACCTACACTACAGCTTACTCTACAATAAAAACAATGATCTACATCTAGCACACTAGAGGGTGCTACAATAGGAAGGTATATTATGTTTAGTATTTATTACTATCTGTCATTTTTGCTGTAGTACATCCTACAGCAAGAATGACAAACAAAAAAAAAATAATGGGGTCCCCTCCCAAAATTTATGTCAGAACTCTGTCAGAGCCCTGTCATGGTCAGGCTTGGAGGCCAGTAGCTATAGCAGTAGAGAGGCTCCCACTGACCAGCTGGGTAAATACATAAGCAGGTGACCCTGGTGGATGACATGGGCTCCCTCCGAGGTGTGGAGTCTAAGCACTAATCAGTATTTACCAGAGCTCCTGATGGTGGAGATGGGTTTTGTTCCATGTTAGTACCAGGTTCAACCAGGTTCCAGTGCTAAGGATCACCGCACCAGGAGGTGAGTAAGCCAGGGTCCAGTTGCAGATATAACAGATAGATATTGAACAGAAGCATAGTAAAGGAACAAGCCAAAGGTCGGTAACAAGTGGTAGTGGAGATAAGGACAGCTGCAGATACACAAAGGAGCAAGATATTGGCTGGAGAGAGCACAATAATCTGGCAAACAGGAAGGACAAAAGCATAGCCTAAATAGTAAATTCATGGGAGGAACAAAGAGTTCAAGGTTCACCAGAAACAAGGTAGAAGGCAACAGTAGGAATGAATGGAGACAGTGGTCTCCAAACTTTCTAAGCAAAAGGCCAGTTTACTGCGTTTCAGGCTTTAGGATCGCTGGTTTATGGTGGTCAGCGGGGGGTAAAATAATTACATAACACCTGCAGTAGAAGGTATTCATATTAGTGGGAAGAATAATCTCCATTGTTGGTATCTCTGGAAGGAATAATGCACCATCACTGATGTCGGTAGGAGGAATAGTGCCCTATTGTTGGTGTAAGTGGGAGGAATAGTGCCCCATTATTGGTAGCAGTGGAAAGAATAGTGTCCCATCATTGGTGTTAGTTGAAAGAATAATCCCTATTATTGGTGATAGTGGGAGGAATAGTGCTGTGTATCACTGGGAGCTTTTGTAGGGTTTTGTAGGGTTGGATACCGCGCTGGATTGACTCAGTCAGTTGTGGGTCAATGGCTGGGTGGTGTTGGGGAAAATAGCAAGAGTTCCGATGCTTTCTGCCCCACTACATCAGACAAAGGTGGTTAGCCTTAATTGAGGGCCTGGGCTGCTGCCTTTGGGTACAGCCTTGAGGTTGTTTCCATGTGTACTAGTAGAGGTAGAAAAGGAAGGAGCTCCCAATCTCCAATACAATGCAAGTCAAAATGTCAGTTTAAGATTGTTTATTAAAAGTAGCAACAAATACCAGTTTCCGGGCAAAAAGACTCCTCCTTCCTCAGGGCTGCTGCTGTCTGCTGATGGTGAACAGGTAAAATCCCAAATGGTTGTCTGTGACACCAAAATCGGAATGCTCTGTGTTTTGCATGGAAACGCTTTGGCTTGACCAAGTGTATCACTGGGAGGAATAGTGCCCTAAGGGCTGGATAAAGGCAGGCAAAGTGCCATATCCAGACCACAGGTCACGGTTTAGAGACCACTGATCTAAAGGATCAGACAAGATGCTGTCCAGCATCTCTGGTGGCTCAGCAAGAAGAGCTACTGCCGGCCACAGCAGAGGTCATGGGTCCAGATCCTGGTCCTAACAAGCCCTTATCCTTGTTAAGAATATGTTTTGGATGTTAAGGGGAACCCAACACAGAAAAAAAAAAATCAGCATACCCCCCAAATCGATGACAAACCATTCGGCCCCACTCTCCTTTTTTCCATTTGGTGTTTATTTTGTATATGTAAAATGACATGGGCTCCCTCCGAGGTGTGGAGTCTAAGCACTAATCAGTATTTACCAGAGCTCCTGATGGTGGAGATGGGTTTTGTTCCATGTTAGTACCAGGTTCAACCAGGTTCCAGTGCTAAGGATCACCGCACCAGGAGGTGAGTAAGCCAGGGTCCAGTTGCAGATATAACAGGTAGATATTGAACAGAAGCATAGTAAAGGAACAAGCCAAAGGTCGGTAACAAGTGGTAGTGGAGATAAGGACAGCTGCAGATACACAAAGGAGCAAGATATTGGCTGGAGAGAGCACAATAATCTGGCAAACAGGAAGGACAAAAGCATAGCCTAAATAGTAAATTCATGGGAGGAACAAAGAGTTCAAGGTTCACCAGAAACAAGGTAGAAGGCAACAGTAGGAATGAATGGAGACAGTGGTCTCCAAACTTTCTAAGCAAAAGGCCAGTTTACTGCTTTTCAGGCTTTAGGATCGCTGGTTTATGGTGGTCAGCGGGGGGTAAAATAATTACATAACACCTGCAGTAGAAGGTATTCATATTAGTGGGAAGAATAATCTCCATTGTTGGTATCTCTGGAAGGAATAATGCACCATCATTGATGTCGGTAGGAGGAATAGTGCCCTATTGTTGGTGTAAGTGGGAGGAATAGTGCCCCATTATTGGTAGCAGTGGAAAGAATAGTGTCCCATCATTGGTGTTAGTTGAAAGAATAATCCCTATTATTGGTGATAGTGGGAGGAATAGTGCTGTGTATCACTGGGAGCTTTTGTAGGGTTTTGTAGGGTTGGATACCGCGCTGGATTGACTCAGTCAGTTGTGGGTCAATGGCTGGGTGGTGTTGGGGAAAATAGCAAGAGTTCCGATGCTTTCTGCCCCACTACATCAGACAAAGGTGGTTAGCCTTAATTGAGGGCCTGGGCTGCTGCCTTTGGGTACAGCCTTGAGGTTGTTTCCACGTGTACTAGTAGAGGTAGAAAAGGAAGGAGCTCCCAATCTCCAATACAATGCAAGTCAAAATGTCAGTTTAAGATTGTTTATTAAAAGTAGCAACAAATACCAGTTTCCGGGCAAAAAGACTCCTCCTTCCTCAGGGCTGCTGCTGTCTGCTGATGGTGAACAGGTAAAATCCCAAATGGTTGTCTGTGACACCAAAATCGGAATGCTCTGTGTTTTGCATGGAAACGCTTTGGCTTGACCAAGTGTATCACTGGGAGGAATAGTGCCCTAAGGGCTGGATAAAGGCAGGCAAAGTGCCATATCCAGCCCACAGGTCACGGTTTAGAGACCACTGATCTAAAGGATCAGACAAGATGCTGTCCAGCATCTCTGGTGGCTCAGCAAGAAGAGCTACTGCCGGCCACAGCAGAGGTCATGGGTCCAGATCCTGGTCCTGACAAGCCCTTATCCTTGTTAAGAATATGTTTTGGATGTTAAGGGGAACCCAACACAGAAAAAAAAAAATCAGCATACCCCCCAAATCGATGACAAACCATTCCGCCCCACTCTCCTTTTTTCCATTTGGTGTTTATTTTGTATATGTAAAACTTGAATAAATAAAGATTGTTGGAAAAAACAGGAAAGCTAAGGAGACAAAAAGCTAACTGGAAAACGAATAAACAGTTTGTGTATTTTTGCTTCCATCACATTATGATCCTGAAGTCCTTACATGCTGCAACATGCCTTAATGAGGTGTGTCACTACATGTGTTTTCACATTTACTTGCGAATGTTAATAACCATTTATAATGCGTGTTGATGGGCATGTTTATGCACTGTATTACAGCTTTGGATTCGGCATTGTGTAGATTGGAGGAGAACCTCCAAGAATGGAAATCCCCATTGCAAAAAGAAAAGCGCTGAAAAAAAGAAAAAAAAAACAACCAAATTTGTAATTCCATAGATTACCACATCCACAAGAGCTTCAAGTAAAATTTTTCTGCCATTAAGTATGAATTGGAATTGTGTGATATTTAACCACTTCAATATTGGGCATAATATTTTGCCCCTTCCTGCCCAGGCCAAATTTTCAGCTTTCAGCGCTGTCACTTTTTAAATGACAATTGCGCGGTCATGCTACACTGTGCACAAACTACATTTTTATCGTTTTGTTCCCACAAATAGAGCTTTCTTTTGGTGGTATTTGATCACCTCTGCGGTTTTTATTTTTTGCTAAACGAATAAAAAAGACCAATTTTATTTTATTTTTTTAAGACCTTCTTTGTATTTGTTATAAGATTTTGTAAATAAGTAAGTTTTCTCCTTCAGTGATGGGCACTGATAAGCTGCACTGATGAGGTGGCACCAATGAGATGGCACTGACGATGGGCACTGATAGGTGGCACTGATGGGCACTGATAGGCAGCACTCATGGGCACTCATAGGTGGCACTGGTGGGCACTGATGGGCACTGATAGGCGACAATGATGGGCACTGAAAGGCTGCACTAATGGGCACTGAATGGCATTGATGGGAACCGATGGCTGGCACCTGCACTGGATTTCATTGATAGGCATCACTGGTGGCACTGGCAATGGTAGCCATTTTTCACTGGCACTGATTGGCAGCTGCCTGTGCACTGATTGGCAGCTGCCTGTGCACTGATTGGCATTTCCCTGGTGGTCTAGGGTGGCATACCTGGTGGTCCAGTGTGGTGGCCATCACTGGTGGCACTGGTAGCCATTTTTCACTGGCATTGATTGGCAGCTGCCTGGGCACTGATTGGCATTTCCCTGGTGGTCTAGGGTGGCATACCTGGTGGTCCAGTGTGGTGGCCATCCCTGGTGGTCCTGGGTGGGCAACCCAGGGGTGGGGCTGCGCTGATAAACAATCAGCACAGACCCCCCTGTCAGCAGAGCAGCGATCGGCTCTCCTCTACACGCGTCTGTCAGATGCGAGAGAGGAAAAGCCGATCAACGCCTCTTCCTATTTACATCGTGATCAGCTGTGATTGGACGTGGCTGATCACTGGGTAAAGAGCCTCCCTCAGAGACTCTTTACCTAGATCGGAGTTGTGGTGTGTCAGACTGACACACCACAACAACGTTCAACACGATGCACGCCCCCGGAGGCGCGCAGCGGCTTGATATCCTGAGCGCGTCATATGGCGTCCGGTCAGGATATCGCAACCACTTTGCCAACGTCATTTTGCTATATGGTGGGCGGCAAGTGGTTAAGGATAGAGATTTCCATAAAAGCTTTCTGTTTTGTACCAACTTAAAGTAATTAAAAAGAGATGTTTTATAAGGCATAACATCACCATTGCATCATTGTAAATATTAAGTAAAATCTTTGGCCAATAAAGACAAATGCCAGAGATTCATAATACATGATGAGCCAAAGATGAGTAATAATGCAACATTCATCATTCTCTGGGACTGTCATGTCAGCTTGACAACAGAAGAGAAACAGAATGTTCCATAGAAATATGATGATATGGGGTCTCAATACAACTTGGACAAGCTTTGACGTAAAATGAAGCAACAGTACAATTAAAATGTATTATCACCTTATTGCTTCTATTATGTGTACAAACCATATTTGTTTAGACCTGGAAATCCACAAGGAAAAGTCTAATTACACCAAGACATTTTGGACAATTTCATGCTCCCAACATTGTGGGAACAGTTTGTGGATGGCCCCTTCCTGTTCCAACATGACTGAGCACCAGTGCACAAAGCAAGGTCCATAAAGACATAGATAAGCGAGTTTGGGGTGGAGGAACTTGACTGGCCTGCACAGAGTCACCTGCCTTTACACACACATGAACTTGTGTAGGAGAACTACCAAGCTGGACTGACTCAATCAGTTGTGGGTCAATGGCTGGGTGGTGTTGGGGGCAGATCGGAAGAGATCTCTTCCGATGCTTTTTGCCCCACTACACCAGACAAAGGTGGTTAGCCCTTTATTGAGGGCCTGGGCTGCTGCCTTTTGGGTACAGCCTTGAGGTTGTTTCCACGTGTACTAGTAGAGGTAGACAAGGAAGGAGATCCCAATCTAAAATAAGATGCAAGTCAAAGGGTCAATTTAAGATTGTCTATTAAAAGTAGCAACATATATATGTTGCAAGGAAAAGTCTAATTACACAAAGACATTTTGGACAATTTCATGCTCCCAACTTTGTGGGAAGAGTTTGGGGATGGCCCCTTCCTGTTCCAACATGACTTCGCACCAGTGCACAAAGCAAGGTCCATAAAGACATGGATGAGCGAGTTTGGGGTGGAGGAACATTACTGGCCTGCACAGAGTCACCTGTCTTTACACGCACATGAACTTTAATGGCATCCCAGTCTTAGTCCGTAGGGTTCAATATTGAGTTGGCCCACCCTTTGCAGCTATAACAGCTTCAACTCTACTGGGAAGGCCGTCCACAAGGTTTAGGAGTGTGTCTATTGGAAAGTTTGACCATTCTTCCAGAAACACTTTTGTGAGGTCAGGCACGGATGTTGGACGAGAAGGCCTGGCTCACAGTCTCTGCTCTAATTCATCCCAAAGGTGTTCTATCCGGTTGAGGTCAGGACTCTGTGCAAGCCAGTCAAGTTCCTCCACCCCAAACCCAAGTCTTTATGGACCTTGCTTTGTGCACTGGTCCAAATCCTCTGGTGGAGGAGGGGATTATGGTGTGGGGTTGTTTTTTTTTGTTTTTGTTTTTTCAGTGGTTGGGATTGACCCCTCCCAGTGAAGGTGTCAGCATACCAAGACATATTGTACAATTTCTTAACTTGCTCTTATAAGACGACCTAGAATTTGGGGTCTTATCACTTGGTAAGAGGCTGCAATTGGTGGTGTTGAATTCACAAAGCTGCTTATTGTCATTTACAAGTAGAAAACATATGACAAGGTGGTGCAATGGTGGTGAAGCCCTCCTACACGTAACTGCTTGTTTCATTTGGACATTTGCATATAGGTGGTGGACTTCCAACAGGATCTCTTGTTGATTGATTTATTAATTGGTATTTTTTATTTGTTGTGTCACGTTGGAATAGTTTTGCATAAATTTGCATTTTTTTTTCAGTTGTATTAGGATTTATAATGTTGGTACACATATCACATTTATTTTTTATAATCTTATGATCCTTTGTATTGGGATACATATAACTAAGACACATTTAATTTAGTAACACAGTGCAACATTTGTATTCCTTTTAATAAATAGTATTGCTCATCTAAACTTAGGACTGCTTGTAATCAAATGATAGATCTGATATTTTTAATAAGCCTGGTTGATTTTTCTCCAAGTTTTGGATAACAGAGACCACAGCTAAGTTTGAATCTAACCAAAAAAATGTACCCAACCAAATCGTTTTAAGGGCCCAGCAACCCCCTGAACCCTTGGAGTCCACGGTGACTACAAATCTATAGGAACGAAAAAAAGGTCAAAACCCCATTACATTGGACTACCACAGAGGGTCCAATAGGTGACCCAAACCATTGAATCAAAATAAAATGTCTATATTATAGTCAATGGACACCACTTGGAAACCCAACTAAAATATAGACCATCCTGCCATATATGAAGCCTAATCACAGGCATGTGCACAGGGTGTGCTAGGTGTGCCTGGGCACACCATAATCACTGCATGTGACGCTGATTCCTTTCTCTCTTCTCCTGCCAGCTGCTGCTCCGGGTACACAAGGGGGTGGTTTCAGAATTGAGAGTGGGGGAAGGGGGGCGGTAAATATGTCATTTACGGGGCCCCTTCCTTTTCTGAATGGACACAATGAGTGATCAGTACCGGTCACTCGCTGTGTTAATTCATAACTGAAACATAGTAAATTGTGTTTACCATGCTTCAGTTTGTAAATGAACAGGAAGCTGCTCATCACGGAGCACTTCCCATTCATTCACTGTCCAGTGCAGCTGAGGCTCCAGAGAAAGCAGCGTTTATGTATAAGGCTGCATTCACACTTCAGCATTTTGAATCGCAGGCAGATTTGCTGCGATTCTGACCGTGATTTGAAAGCGCCGCTGTGTGAATGACAAATGGCAGGACTCACATTTGAGATGCCATTCATTTGAATGACACCCCAAATCGCAGTGCAGGTCTTCTGCGATTGTCGGGCGATAAATTGTGCTACAATCGTGGCAACCTACATCGCGTATATATACATACTGTATGTGTGTGTGTGTGTGTGTATATATATATATATATATATATATATATATATAATGGAAAAAGTGTAAAAAAATTGAGCTAAAAGAATTACACAACAAAAACAATTGGCACAAGCAGCAATTCTCCTGCATGACACAAACACAGTAAAACATATATTAGAAGAAAAAAAGAATTGCGCTAAAACTGTATATGATCAGTCAATTCATAATCGGTGGGAAAAAGTTTTTTTCAATATAAAGTCCACCAGTGCTTGAAACTACAGAATGGGAAAGAGAAGCCATGCTATATAGAGGTGCAGGCCAACAATGGCTTGTATTTTCCAAGGTAGTGAATTGCAGTTCAAACAAATCCACAAAGAACACCCAGGTGAGCTAGATCCTTATTAAGTGCCACCACCTAATGAAAAACTCGCTTACCAGATGGCAAGTGGAATATATATGTATATATATATATATATATATATATATATATATATATATATATATATATATATATAATCTTCAACATAGTTGAGGAAAGCAGCACCCGGTCAGCAACAAGTGCAATGCACTCAGGTCCTCCCACTGACCATATACGGTGCCTTGAAAAAATATTCATATCCCTTGAAATTCTCCACATTTTGTCATGTTACAACCAAACACGTAAATGTATTTTATTGGGATTTTATGTGATAGACCAACACAAAGTGGCTCATAATTGTGAAGTGGAAGGAAAATGATAAATGGTTTTCAAAATATTTTACAAATAAACGTGAAAAGTGTGGGGTACATTCGTATTCAGCCCCCCCCCCCCTCCGAGTCAATACTTTGTAGAACCCCCTTTCACTACAATTACAGCTGCAAGTCTTTTTGGGGATGTCTCTACCAGCTTTGCACATCTAGAGGGACATTTGTGCCCATTCTTCTTTGCAAAATATCTCAAGTTCTGTCAGATTGGATGGAGAGCGTCTGTGAACAGCAGTTTTCAAGTCTTGCCACAGATTCTCAATTGGATTTAGGTCTTTGGGCCATTCCATTGTAGCTCTGGCTGTATGTTTCGGGTCGTTGTCCTGCTGGAAGGTGAACCTCCGCCCCAGTCTCAAATCTTTCGCAGACTCTTTTGCCCTGTATTTGGATCCATCCATCTTCCCATCAACTCTGACCAGCTTCCCTGTCCCTGCTGAAGAAAAGCATCCCCACCACATGATGCTGCCACCACCATGTTTCATGGTGGGGATGGTGTTTTCAGGGTGATGTGCAGTGTTCATTTTCCTCATCTGACCAGAGCATCTTCTTCCACATGTTTGCTGTGTCCCCCACATGGCTTCTCACGAACTGCAAACTGACTTCTTATGTCTTTCTTCTTGTCACTCTTTCGTAAAGGCCAGATTTGTGGAGAACACGACTAATAGTTGTCCTGTGGACAGATTCTCCCACCTGAGCTGTGGATCTCTGCAGCTCCTCCAGGGTTACCATGGACCTCTTGGCTGCTTCTCTGATGAATGTTCTCCTTGCCCGGCCTGTCAGTTTAGGTGGACAGCCATGTCTTGGTGGGTTTGCAGTTGTACCATACTCTTTCTGTTTTCGAATGATGGATTGAACAGTGCTCTGTGAGATGTTCAAAGCTTGGGATATTTTTTATATCCTAACCCTGTTTTAAACCTCTCCACAACTTTATCCCTGACCTGTCTGGTGTGTTCTTTGGCCTTCATGATGCTGTTCTCTAACAAACCTCCGAGGGCTTCACAGAACAGTTGTATTTATAACATTATCCATTTTTGTTTTTGGTTGTGACATGACAAAATGTGGAAAATTTCAAGGGGTGTGAATACTTTTTCAAGGCACTGTATAAAGAAAAATCCAGAGGATTGCTGCTGTCAGGAAGTCCATGCCAGCAACCAAGATGGTAGCCGTATAGAAGACATCCTGAACCTTCAATTCCTGTAAGGAGAATGCTGCAGGTGCGCATGCGCCACGGTGCGCGCGCGCACCTTGTAACAGTTCATGGCGCCAAAATAGGCTATTTAAACTGGGTCAGCAGACTCAATGCTGTCTGCTCTACAGCGCCCCCGTGTGTCCCTGCTATCCAGTATCTGATATCTGTTCCTGTTGTTTGACCCAGCTTGTTCCTGACGATCCTGCCTTCGGCCTGCATCCGACCCCGGCTTGTCTCTGACTCTGCACCTGCCTGCTCCTTCTGCTACTTCGCTGCCAGCCCGTTACCGATCCGGCCTGTACCCTGACTCCGCTCCAGCCTCTGAGTCAGTTCCTGACTTGTCCGCCTGTGTATGAGCCAGCCTGCCTGTACCTGCCTTCTCTCCAGCCCTTTGGGAGCATCCATCCCACCTGCAGCTGCATCTGCTCCTCAGCCTATGGTGTTCCAGGACCAGTCTGTTCCAGCTTCCTGCTTATCGCTGTTCCTGGTCTTCTGTTGTGTCGGTGTTCCTCCGCAGTCCCACTAGAAGTTCCAGTCCAGCTCTGCTGTCAGCGATCCTGCCAGGTACTCCCGCGCCTCCTGTCTGCTCTACCAGGGGCCTCAAGTCAGAGATGTAAGAGAGGCCGTCCTCTGCATATCAGGCTCTACCACCCGGTACGTGACAGCCGCACATAAAATTTTATTGAACCGATTGTTCATAAACCGCTGCACATAAAATTTTATTGAACCGATTGTTCAAGCATATACAAAAGCGTTCTTTCTCGGGCTTACAAGCTCTAGCCCTTCTTTAGATCAGAACAATCGGTTCAATAAAATTTTATGTGCAGCAATCTTCTGGATTTTTCTTTATATTGTTTTGTGTGTGTGTATATTATTATTATTATTATTATACAGGATTTATATAGCGCCGACAGTTTACGCAGTGCTTTATAACATTAGGGCAGACAATACAATTACAATACAATTCAATACAGTGGGGAATCAGAGGGCCCTGCTCGTTGGAGCTTACAATCTAGGAGATATATATATACAGTGGAACCTCGGATTGCGAGTAACGCGGTTAACGAGCGTTTCGCAACACGAGCACTTGTATTTTTAAAAATCGTAACTCGGTTGGCGAGTGTTGTCTCAGTGTTGATTCGGGCCAAAGCATGTGCAGTACTGCGTTTGGCCTGAGGTGGGGGGGCGCCAGAGCCGAGCGGTGCCAATCGCAGCCAAATGCACGGAAAGGCCCGAGGAACGGAGTCTTTCCGAGGTTTGCCAAGGTCAGCCGAGGTGTCCTCGGGCCTTTCCGGCGGTTTCCGAGGCTCTCTGGCACCCCCTCATCTCTGGCCGCATGTGGTATTGCATGCCGTTGAAGTTAATGCGGAACAAATTATTTTCTTTTCCATTGACTTCAATGGGGAAACTCGCTTTGATATGCGAGTACTTTGGATTACGAGCATTCTCCTGGAACCGATTATGCTCGTAATCCAAGGTTCCATTGTATATATATATATATATATATATATATATAAATCTATAGATATAGATATATATATATAGATAGATATATATCTATCTATATATATATATATATATATATATATATATATTTATATATATATATATATATATATATATATATATATATATATATATATATATATATATATATATATACATACTCATGTGTTTGAGGTTTGGGGTGCACACCCTAATGCAATAGGCTGCACCCTTCTATGAGCCTAATCATAACTTATAATGTTTAAATCCAGTCTAGAGTACCAGATGCTGTTGGAACTCCCTTGACCTTATAATCATTAGTTACTGGAACTTAACTACATTTTTATCATTTATTTGCTCTCCCGGTTAAACTGAGGTCACCAAGACCGTGTCACAATCAAGCTATTTTAACGTTGCTAATTGTATACATAACGAGTAGTCATAATAATAGAATAATTCATTTGCTATATATAAAGAATGTTCAACCTGCTGACATCATGTATGTGAACAAAGTTCAGGATCACACACCTACAGTATGTGTTACACAATTGCAACTGTAATTATATCCCAAGTTATCTTTAGATTAGTCTTCTCATGTTGGTAAAATGCACGTCCAGGATTGCAAAAGCAGTATGATACTGACTGAGGGGGGGGGGATGGTTAACAAGATAATGCCTTTTAAGGGTGTTGGAAATTAGACATGTGCAATTCCGAATTTGCTTTTTAACGAATTATGACAAATTCATTCATTTCCAAATTTCCGAAATTCCGAATTTTTCAATTTCTGAATTTCCGAATTTTCGGAAATTCAGAAAATCGGAAATTCGGAAATTCGAAATTCGGAAATTCGGAAATTTGAAAATGTAATAATGTAAAAATTAGAAAATTATCAAATTTGAAAATGTGAAAATTTGAAAATTGTAAAAATGTGAAAATGTGAAAATTCAAAAATTTGGAAATTTGGAAATTTGAAAATTCGAAAATGTGACAATTAGAAAATTTGAAAGTTTGGAAATTCTGAAATTCTGAAATTTCAGGATTTCCGAAAAAAGCAAAAAAGGAATAAAACGAAAAAGAACAATTTTTTTGTCAGTGCACATGTCTAATGGAAATGGTAAAATTAGCCACCACCACTGTATCCCTGTAGTAAAATAAAATATATTTTATTATATGTAAATGTCTATAAAAAAATCAAACTTTATTATTATCATACAGGATTTATATAGCAAAACAAACAAATGGCCGCTGACCTCCCCTATAACTGGCCTTTGCAGCAAGGCAACACAGGAAAAACAAAACCAAAGAAATTCTCAGCTCAACTTATCAACGAGCCCGCAACCAACCGAATTATCCTGTCTAACAGTTTGCGTTAAAAGGGGGGGGTTTAGTTTGCACACATTTGCAAATACATGCGTAAGCTACAGAGCCCCTTCAAGGCACCCCAGTATTATCTGCAGTCCTAACTCAAAATTTTGAGAGCCTCCATAGTGGAACCAAATGCATTATAATGGATAGGCAGAGAGCAGGTGAGCCTGGAGGGAGCCCACCCCTCCTTAAAGGTACAGGCAACACTGTATCCTGGCCTAGGCCGACAAGGCCCAGGCCTAGGGCAGCACTTTGCAGGGGGGCAGCACAGAAAGAGTCCTTGCCAGCTTGCTTTACACTGTTAGTGTAGCACCAGTCTTATGGGGTGGACTGGGTTGAGAGGCAAATTAGTCTAGCGCCCCCCAAAAAGCAGCCACACTGCTTCCTGTATACGGGCGGTCAGCATTCTGCAACTGTGTTGGGGGGGGGGGAGGTGCCACTTCTAATTTTGACCGTCCTCTCATCCTGGACCACAAACCTTCCTCACTGTGTTATATGTTTTCTGCTGCTCCTTTGGCATGGTTACATCTTCTTAGTCCTCTCCATAAGATTATCAGAAGTTTGTGCTTAAAGTTGAACTATGGGCAACACTTTTTTTATTTTGGACAGAAAAAGGGAGGGTTATAGCCCCTGTCAGTTTATTTTTTACCATCCCTGTCCCATTGCAGAGATTTTTCTTCACTTCCTGCCCCATAGCCAAACAGGAAGTGAGAGGAAATCTGTGAAATGAAGGGAATCCATCCCCCCCCCCCAGGCCCTCAGAACTAGTGTCCCCACTCGGAAATTGCAGGGCGGGTCTTAAACAGCAAGGGGTGTAGCCTTGACAGGAAGGGGTGGGTCATATTTAAATTAGGTGGGTGCACAAGTGTAGTCAGGCCTAGGGCAGCACAAAACCTAAAAACACTACTGGGTACAGGAGCGCACTGGACACCCAACATATAGCACAAGGGCAGCAAGGGGGTGACCGCATGACATACTTGTAGGGCAGCTCTATTTCGCGAAATCGCGTACCTGTACCTCATTTCATGCAGTAGCCACTGAGGGCTTGCGGGCGCACCGCCGGAGGCGCAAACCAATCAATATACGCTCATTTACCAAAAATATGTAGCAGAATGAATACCATATTTATCGGCGTATAACACGCACCCCAATTTAGGAGGGAATTTTAAGGAAAAAAAACTTTTAGGAGGGAAGTTGAAGGGAAAAAAAACTTACATTTAAATGCCCATCATTGCAGCCTTCTCAGTGCAGCCTTGTCAGTGCAGCCTTCTCAGTGCAGCCTTGTCAGTGCAGCCTTCCCCAGTGCAGCCTTGTTAGTGCAGCCTTGTCAGTACAGCCTTGTCAGTGCAGACTTCCCCAGTGCAGCCTTGTCAGTGCAGACTTCCCCAGTGCAGCCTTCCCCAGTGCAGCCTTGTCAGTCCAGACTTCCCCAGTGCAGCCTTGTCAGTCCAGACTTCCCCAGTGCAGCCTTGTCAGTCCAGACTTCCCCAGTGCAGCCTTGTCAGTCCAGACTTCCCCAGTGCAGACTTGTCAGTCCAGACTTCCCCAGTGCAGACTTGTCAGTCCAGACTTCCCCAGTGCAGCCTTCCCTAGTGCAGCCTTCCCCAGTGCAGCCTTCCCTAGTGCAGCCTTCCCCAGTGCAGCCTTCCCTAGTGCAGCCTTCCCCAGTGCAGCCTTCCCTAGTGCAGCCTTCCCCAGTGCAGCCTTCCCTAGTGCAGCCTTCCCCAGTGATCCCAGCCATTCTGGGCTTCAAAATTGCCGACCGCGATTTGAAAATGGCGCCGCCGGCGCCGAAATACACAGAGCCGGTCCTCGGCTCTTTCCGGCGGCTCTCGTTCATTTTCGGCTCCACTCGTAGTCCCGAGCGGAGCTATCCGAACCTAGCCGAGTAGGTTCGGATAGCTCCGTGTTAAAGTGCGTGTTATACGCCGATAAATACGGTATATATTGGCCTAAAAAGATTAGGAAATTTGATGTGTTTTTAGATATCTATCTATATATATATATATGTATAGAAAGATAGAAAGATAGAGATATAGATATCGATATATATATATATATATATACATATAGATATAGAGATATATATATATCTATATATATATATAGGGCTGAAACAACTAATCGATTAATCGACAACTAATCGATTATGTAATTAATCGATTACTATTTTCATAATCGATTAATCGGCCAGTAACATAATGGGGTTAAAAAAGCTAAAATTAGCCCTATATAGTACAAAAAGAGCAAATAATCTCTACTGTAAATATTACTTTCACTGTTGCACAGTAAAAAAAACAATTTTTTTTTTTAACTCCATTATGTTACTAAATGATGTTAGGCCTGGTTCCCACCTATGTGTTTTTTGGTGCTTTTTTCAGAAATGCACTACAGTTCATTTAACGTTCACATCTATGCTTTTTTCAGCTGCTGTGTATTTGGAAAGGGTCAGGGACCTTTTTCAATGCAAAATGGTGCTTTTTTGGTTCAATATACTTCAATGGAGAAGCTGCAGAAAAGCATGTAATATTACAGTTTTGTTTGAAAATCTGCAAAACAGTCTAGAATTTTTTTTTTTTCTTTAAATAAAAAAAATTGATCTGAGTCCAGATTCATCCTCTAATAGTATATAGAGTATATCTCTTCTGTCTGTCATTCTCAGAGAGGATTAAAGATTTTACTCCCTAACCGTATAGTTGGTTATTTATATTTACCCCTGCGTATAAAGATATTTAGGAATAAATTGCCTTTTTTAAACTTTACATATTAACTAAATTATACACCACACTTTTTTTCAAGGTTATTAACCGATTAATCGATTAATCGAAACAATAATCGGCCAACTAATCGATTATGAAAATAATCGTTAGTTGCAGCCCTATATATATATATCTATATATATTTTTTTTTAAGAATATATAAATATTAAAGATTTAGATTTATATTATGTAATAATAATATAATAACCAATTCCCGCCTGGCCTATAGCAAAATGACTGCCGGGCAGGACTTTTGCCGATCCAGGTGGACGTCATGTAATGTTCTCCCGGATCACGACACAGCCAATGACTGATCAGTGTACCGGCTCGCTTCCGGTACCATGTGACCGCTGTGATCAATCACAGCAGATCACATGACATTTGTAAACAATGGATGGCTTCCTTTCATGCCATCCATTCTGTACAATTGTGTTGCTAGCTGTGATTGGTCACAGTGATCACATAGTACAGACAGGGCCAATAACAGCCCATCTGTACCATGTGATTTAGCTGTGGCCAATCACAGCTAATCACAACAAAACAAACTGAATGAATCAATTTCACTTAGTAAAATGCTTGCTTATGGTGATGAAATTTACTGCTATATGCAAATAAAAATGCAAACAAAATGTGTAAAAATTTTTTTTTTTTAAATCCTGATCACTTTCCTAGAGGAGTAGTACAATGTTACTATGGTAAAATTACATTGTTCTGGTCACAGGGGGTTTATTTACTAAAGCTGGAGAGTGCAAAATCAGTCTCACTTCTGCAAAGAAACCAATCAGCTTCCAGGTTTTATTGCCTAATTGAACAAGCTGAGGTTAGAAGCTCATTAGTTTCTCTGCAGAAGTGAGAGTGAGTGATGTTGCACTCTTCAACACTAGTAAAAAAAACAAAAAAACTGTGTGTTGAAAAAAAAAAAAAAGAAAAATGTCAAAAAAATAAAAAAAATGTAATAAAAAAGAAAAGATTTAAAAAAAAAAAAAAGAGTTATTGTTATTACTTTTTTGTACTGTCACTAGTCAGTGTTCCTGATCACCACCACACCAGTAATATGATAATGCTGTACTGCACCGGTGACAATATAAAAGAAAAAATGGGAACATTTTCTCCATTTTTCCCCCAAAAAATGACAAAAAATGACAACTTCAAAAAAACTCACCATGTCACTTCCTAAATACCTTGGACTGCCTACTTTCCATTTGGGGGGTATCTGTACTGTCCTGACATTTTTGGCCCTCAAGAAATGAGATTGGCCGTCAGTACATCAGGATTGATCAATCTTCAGATATATACCATCGTTTGTAGACTCTATAACTCTCCTACAGAATAAACAATATACACTGATTTTGGTTATTTTCACCAAAGAAATGTAGCAGAATAAATTTTGGCCTAAATTTATGAAAAACAATTATTAATTTGCAAAATTTTATAACACAAAAGAAAAACGCTGTTTTTTCCCCCCCAAATTTTCGGTCTTTCTTCTTTTATTTAGCAAAAATTAAAAAACCCAGTGGTGGAAAAATACCACCAAAAGAAAGGTCAAGTTGTGTGAACAAAATGATAAAAATTTTGTTTGTGTACAGTGCTGCATTACCGCGCAATAGTCATTTAAAGTGTGACAGCGCTAAAAGCTAAAAAGTGGCCTGGGCAGGAAGGGGGTAAAAGTGCCCTGTATCGAGGAGGTTAAATAGATATTATATTAAATAAATAAATAAATAAATAAATAAAAATTAGGCTGAAAACTACTTTAATTTTGAAAAAATAACATGTATTTCTCATGTTAAAAAGCAAAACACAAAAATGTTATATATTAAATATAATATCTATTTAATATATTTAATACACAACTATTTGTATAACATATTTCATATAATATAATTTTAATATTTTTTACATATATTAGATGTGGTGGCTGAATTCGTGTTTTTGCTTTTTAATGTGAGAAAAATTAAAGTGATCTTAAACCGAAAAACCAAAATGTTATATATTTAATATAATAGCTATTTAATATATTTAACACCTTAATATGTGTGTATATGTGTGTATATATATATATATATATATATATATATATATATATATATATATACATACATATATAATATGTATGTATGTGTATATATATATATATATATATATACACACATATTAAGGTGTTAAATATATTAAATAGCTATTATATTAAATATATAACATTTTGGTTTTTCGGTTTAAGATCACTTTAATTTTGAAAATAACATGTATTTCTCACATTAAAAAGCAAAAACACGAATTCAGCCACCACATCTAATATATGTAAAAAATATTAAAATTATATTATATGAAATATGTTATACAAATAGTTATGTATTAAATATATTAAATAGATATTATATTTAATATATAACATTTTTGTTTTTAGGTTTAATACTAATTTTGAAAATAACATGTATTTCTCACATTAAAAATAAATATATTATATAAATATTAATGTATTATTAAATAGATATTATATTAAATATAGTATACAACATTTTTGTTTTTAGGTTTAAGACTACTTTAATTTTGAAAATAACAAGTATTTTTTCGTGTTAAAAAGCAAAAAAAAACTAATGTAGCCACCACATCCAATATGTATAAAAATATGAAAATGATATTAAGTATATTAAACATATATAAATATTAAGGTATTAAATATATTAAATATAAATTATATTACATATATAACATTTTTGTTTTTAAGTTGATGACTACTATAATTGTGAAAATAACGTGTATTTCTCATGTTAAAAAGCAAAAAAACATATGTAGCCACCACATCTAATATATATATATATATATATATATATATATATATATATATATATATATATATATATATATATATATATATATATATATATATTGTATTAATGTATTAAATATATAAATATTTTTAATACCTTACTCTTGAAAATAACGTGTATTTCTCATGTTAAAAAACAAAAAACAAAAACGAATGTAGCCACCACATATATTATATATATATATATATATATATATATATATATATATATATATATAAATAGATATTATATTAAATATATAACATTTTTGTTTTTAGGTTTAAGACTACTTTAATTTTGAAAATAACATGTATTTCTCAAGGTAAAAAAGATGTGTGGACCCCTCCTTGTTTAAGGTTTTATCTTGCGGTATGCGGAAGGAGTGAAGAATATAGAGTCTTATTAATTGAGGGCGGTGCAGAGATGTGTAAAGTATATTTCATGCCAGGGAAAGTAAAAGATGATTTTAGGATTAGTTGCTATGGATTTTTTCCCTTTTTATATATATATTTGCCTTTTGAATCCCTCCCGTAGGTGATGTACTATTTGGTACTGGTATCTGATGCAATTTGCAGCTGACGGCCGTAGAAGTTTCCTTGGCGATTCACTAAACAGTTTTGATTCTCGTGTTCAAAGCTTTTAATAAGGCCGCACCTGCTTGTCTCCCTTATCTTGTGTCTATGTATCTTCCTTCCTGTGCTCTTCAATATTCCAGCACTTATGCCTTTCATGCTCACTTATCACCACCACCACCACCCATTGCCTCTACACCATCTCTCCCATACATCTCTGGAATGTTCTTCCTCTTTTCCCTCAACTTAATCTTCAAAGTTTAAAGAGGTTCCTGAAAACAGATGTAATTGATGGTGCTTGTCACATTCCCTGGCTCTTCTCTCGTCTGTCTCACCTGCTTTCCATATACAGCTCCACATTTAGCTCCCTTTCTCGTGCCAGATGAGGAACGTTTCATAAGATCACCCAGATACACGATATGGTCAAAAGTATTTGGACGCCGCCTGCCTTTACACGCACATAAACTTTAATGGCATCCCAGTCTTAGTCCGTAGGGTTCAATTTTGAGTTGGCCCACCTTTTGCAGCTATAACAGCTTCAACTCTTCTGGGAAGGCCGTCCACAAGGTTTAGGAGTGTGTCTATGGGGATGTTTGACCATTCTTCCAGAAGAGCATTTGTGAGGTCAGGCACTGATTGTCTCGCAGTGTTCGTTACAATTCATGCCAAAGATGTTTTATCGGGTTGAGGTCAGGACTCAACAGTCCAGTCCAGTCAAGGCAGTCCTTGACAGGCAGTCCAGTCAAGTTCCTCCACCCCAAACTCGTTCATCCATGTCTTTATGAACCTTTCTTTGTGCACTGGTTTAAATCCTTTAGTGGAAGGGGGATTATGGTGTGGGGTTGTTTTTCAGGGGTTGGGCTTGGCCCCTTAGTTCCAGTGAAGGGAACTCTTAAGGCGTCAGCATACCAAGACATATTGGACAATTTCATGCTCCCAACTTTGTGGGAACAGTTTGGTGATGACCCCTTCCTGTTCCAACATGACTGCCCACCAGTGCACAAAGCAAGGTCCATAAAGACATGGATGAGTGAGGACAGGATCTATGCCTTCTGTACTGACAGAATGGCAATCTGCCTTGTTTACATAGGCAGACCGCTGTTCTCCCTCTGTACCTAAGAATCGGCGGGTGCCGGCAGACATCGAGTCCGCGGTACCTGGCGGTCAGCTCCCACTGTGTATAATCACAGCGGGTGCAGGCCACCAGCGCCCCCCCCAGACCCGGTAGTGTTGGACCACATACCAGGTACGTGATCCAGCCCAGCTGAGCCACTTTGCTGATGTATATCTAAGTTATACTGTACGGACGGCACGTGGTTAAAGTGTCTCTTTACCCTCAGAGTAAACTTCTCTCCAATCCACCCTCCTCCCTTACTACTTGAATAGAGCTTTTGTTTTGTTTTGTTTAGTTTTGTAACCTAATTTAACTACTTTACCTCTTCAGATCAGAGCAATTCCTACATCTCTGCTATGGACCTGTTTATTCAGTGATAATAACATTGTCATTACTAAAGATAACAAGGTAATACATACTGTATATTGTTTTTGTTTTGTTTTTTAGGAACAAACAAGGCTTTCTTTTCATGATATTCTCTTTTTATTTTTGCAATCCTTTAGACAATAAAAAGCAAAAAACTAAACAAACACACTTTTTTTTTTTTTTTTTTTGAGCAGTGTTAGTTTAAAAATAAATAGTGGTACTTTTTTATTCAGTAATTTGTCCTGTTTAACTGCTTCCCGTCCACCGTATAGTGAACTGATGGACGGGGGGGGCACTCTCATTTTGGGAGGACGTCATACAGTATGATGCAGGTTTGCCAACCTTCCGCAGCATTTTTTTTACTGACAAAACATGGGGAATTTACTGACGGAGCACATTTTTTGCTGGCAACCTGAAAAATTACAGAACTCCTATTAAAAACTAACACAGTGAATATTTGAACAGTATAAAGATGATATGGGAACACTGACAATACCCATAACAAGGTCATTTGCATGATTACACTTAAAAAGTCAACACAGCATGAAATTATCAGCCCCCGGTATTTACTGACATCATTGGTGTCAATGGAAGGAAAAATGCCCCATCACTGATGTCAATGAAAGGAATAGTGATCTATCATTCCTATCAGTCCTATCAGTGGAAGGAATAATTCCCTATCATTGCTATTAATAAGGGGAATAGTGCCCCGTCACTGGTGTCAGTGGAAGAAATAGTGCCCCATTACTAGTGTCAATGGAAGGAATAGTACTCTATCAATGTGGTCAGTGGGAAGAATAGGGCCCCATCACTGGTGTTGATGGAAGAAATAGTGCTCCATCAATGGTGTCAGTGGGAGGAATAGTGCCCCATCATTTGGGTCAGTGGGAGCTCTATCATTGGTGTCAGTGGAAGAAATAGTGCTCTATCATTGGTGTCAGGTCACCTTGAGGCTAGGTGACAGATGCACTCTGTAGGAGTCAGAAGTGCACCGCTAAGGTAGTGGACCCTAGGACTGACTGCTGCGGATTGAACCCTGGGAGGTTCAGGAAGCAGGTCTACTGGATCACTGACACAGATCCCACTGGGAGCTAGAGCATAGATTCCCCAGGGCGCGGAGTCTAAGAGCCAGCAGGCGTTCACCAGAGCCTCCAGTGGTGAGGATGGACTGCGTTGCAGTCTGGCTCCAGGTCGCGGCCCCCAGGGTCTCACAGCTCACGCTTACGGTAGACTACAGGAGAAGAGGAAGGAGGCAGCAGGCTGGAACGACAAAGAAAGTAAGGGACAAGCCAAGGACAACAGAGTTCACGCCAAGGTTCAGGGTCACAGGCAAACAGGGATGGTCGGGGACACGCCAAAGGTCAGGGTCACGAGCAGACAGGAATAGTTAAGAACAGCCCAAAGTCGGTAACTGGATTCAGACGTAGGAAACACAGCAAGTACACATGAAAGCTAACACACAATGGTTGATCAGCACTGCTGGCTTGCAGTGCACAGGTTAATATAGGGTTCCCCGATAGGGCCTGGGGTGGGGCCATGCTTAGAGGAGAGGTTATAAAACCAGTCAGGTCAGAGGCAGCTGGTCTTTAGAGATGAACACATGGAGACAGGTAAGCTGACAGAAAACTCTATTGCATAACCATGACACAGTGGGAGGAATAGTGCTCTATCATTGGTGTCAGTGGGAGGACCAATTTCCCCGTCACTGGTGTTATTAGGAGAAAAAGCGCTCTATCATTGGTGTCAGTGGAAGGGATAGTGCTCCATCTTTGGTGTCAGTGGGAGGAATAATTCCTATTTGTTGGAGTCAGAGGGAGGTACGTGTAGTGCCCCTAGGGCTGGTTAAAAGCAAGCAAAGGGCTGCACAAATTTCTTGAGGGTATCAGACCTTACACTGGATATAACTTGCTCATACGCTACAAAGAAATACAATATTTTAGTAAATGTAACAAGTCTCCAATAACAATATCTTTCCTACCCTTCAATCTCTATGTATTCCAGTATAAAGGAACAAGTTATGTTGCACAGAGTAGGCCGTACATTTTACTTTCATCTTCAAACTCAGGGGAAAAAAAAAAAAAAAAACTTTGGCTGGGCTTGGTATATTTTTGAGCGAGTTGCCATGGCAGCCGGGGGAGGCAGGAATGTAAATGATACCCCTGTCACTCGCTATTTTGTTCAAGCCAAGACTGGAACATCCTCTGTCAGCACTGTCACTATTTATCACTCACCATTTACTTTTACTGACACTTTACAGACTAAAACCTCTTGCGATCAGACATGACATAAATGGTAGTAGCCTTGGCACGGCCCGCACAGTTTAATGTCCCTACTCTTAATTACGCATTGGCATGACAACCGGGGAGTTTTACTTATTAAAAAAGCTATGGCACATCATTTTTTACGGGGCCCATCTTGAAGATCTCGCTGTCATTTTGGTTCACCTAGTAAATGCGTGGATTAGCAGTCGGAAAATTTGTCACTGTTGCAGAAAGTAAAAGACCTGCTATAAATTCCATCGCCATTAGGTATCATTAACCTGTTTACCACTGAAGACTTTCCTTTTTTTTATTATGGCTCTCGGGCACAGCTGGTCAATTACCGCCAAATAAAGTGTCACTCCACCCGATGGTAGACTCCGGTTGGCCAAATCGTACGTTTGCATGCCGTTGATCTTATGCTGGTTTGACATGTGACAGTGCCTTGAAAAAGTCTGAAAAAAAACCCCATCAATTGCAGCCTCACTGTGCCCATCAATTGCAGCCTCACTGTGCCCATCAAACGCAGCCACTGTGCCCATCAAACGCAGCCTCACTGTGCCCATCAATTGCAGCCTCACTGTGCCCATCAAACGCAGCCACTGTGCCCATCAATTGCAGCCTCACTGTGCCCATCAATTGCAGTCACTTGTGCCCATCAATTGCAGTCATTTGTGCCCATCAAACGCAGCCTCTGTGCCCATCAAACGCAGCCTCTGTGCCCATCAAACACTGCCACTGTGCCATCGAATGCTGCCACTGTGCCATCGAATGCTGCCACTGTGCCCATCGAATGCAGACACTGTGCCCATCGAATGTTGCCACTGTGCCCCCCCCCCGCCCGCCCCGGCACTTACCCTATCTCGGTGGGGCAGCGGGTGATGGCGACAGGCTGCGAGCGGTGTCCTCCATGCTCCTCCATGTCCTCAAAGTCTTCTTCTCCTGTCCACTCCTCCCGTCCTCTCCTATGATTAGATGCCTGATAGGCGTCCAATCACAGCGCCTGTCGTTTCAGCCAACTGGGTGATGGGTAACAGTGTTAGTTTTAGTTAGAGGCGGTTCAGTGTTAGTTAAGCGAATATTCATTCACTTTTCTAACACAACTGGATGAACCTTGGTCACCTTGACGCCTATTAGAGCCTATGGCCGCTGTAATTCAGGCGCTCGGCGCCCGAAAAGGTGGCCGGGCGCCTGAATAAGGGGTGGCAGCGGCGGCCGTGGATAGATTCATGCAATGCATGAATCTATCTATTGGTGATAGAGGGGGTGGCTATAGAGAGGGGGTGGCGCCCGTGCACCCATATGGAGGCACTCCACTGCCATAAGGCATTGCAAAACCCTGACATTCACAGACATGACTAGGCATGATGGGAATTTGTAATTCCTGAACGCCTGGAGGGCCATCGTTTGAAGACCCCTGATCTAAACCATTCTATTGTAGGTCTGGCTATAGGTTTAGGGTCGTTGTCCTGCTGGAAGGTGAACCTCCGCCTCAGTCTCAAGTCTTTTGCAGACTCTAACAGGTTTTCTTCTAAGATTGTTCTGTATTTGGCTCCATCCATCTTCCCATCAACTCTGACCAGCTTTCCTGCCCCTGCTGAAGAAAAGCATCCCCACAACATGATGCTGCCACCACCATGTTTCACAGTGGGGAGAGGATGGGTAAAGTAGACTCACCTGAATGTCACCGATGCCATACTGTACCCAGATACTTTTTTCATATGATTTGGCTGTGTCCTGGGGTTGAGAAATACTGGGAGGCAATCCTTGGGTTCCTAGAGGACAAGTTGGCTCTTCCAAATATATACTCCCCAGCTAGATGTATCTTGGGTGCTGATCAGCTGTGTGCAATTTACAGCCCAGAGCTCTGTGTTGACAATCAACATAGTGCTCTGTACAGAGGGAACGATCTCTCTGTTTCTCATCCCAGCAAAGCAGGAGTGAGAAACTAAGGGATCTATTAGTAAAAGCAGCACATATTACACACATTTCACATAGTTAGGCACATATTTAACCCCTTGATCGCCCTAGATGTTAACCCCTTCCCAGCTAATGTCATTAGTATAGTGACAGTGTATAGTATAGTGTATCCCCATTCTGGCTCTCTGTGGAGCGATCGTGGGTGGCCGGCGGACATCGCGGCCGCCAGCTACACGCCGCAGGCTCTAGGGTTTCCACCTTTTCTTCAAGTCAAACCCGAACACTTTAGCGGCGCACAGCAATTTTTTTATAGTATAAACTATAGACATACTTTGCGATTAAATAACATTTCTAATCATATGAAGTTAATCACAAGAGTCCCCCTTTACATCAGAGTCCACAGAGTTCCCCCTTTACATCAGAGTCCACAGAGTTCCCCCTTTACATCAGCGTCCACAGAGTTCCCCCTTTACATCAGCATCCACAGAGTTCCCCCTTTACATCAGAGTCCACAGAGTTCCCCCTTTACATCAGAGTCCACAGAGTTCCCCTTTACATCAGAGTCCACAGAGTTCCCCCTTTACATCAGAGTCCACAGAGTTCCCCCTTTACATCAGAGTCCACAGAGATCCCCTTTTACATCTGAATCCACAAAGTCCCCCCTTTACATCTGAACTTGCAGATTTCCCTTACACTGTAGATTCTGATGTAAGGGAGAACTCTGGGGACACTGACATAAGGGATGCTCTGGAAACCCTGATTTAAGGTGGAACACTGAAAACTCTGATGTGTGGAGAGGACTCTGATGTAAGGGGCAACATTCTGCCTCTGGTGTAAAGGGGAACTCTGATATAAGGGGTGCTCTGAGAACCCTGATTTACCTTAGTGTACTCACTCAGAGACAGGGGAGAAAACAGGGGAGGGAGGGGGAGACTTCAGTCACAGACAGGGATGGATGGTGAGCTCACTTACCCCTTGGCAGTCAGCACCTCTCATCTAGATGTGTCTGAGGCTGTTGGGCTTCAAATTTCCGGCCCCCACTTTCCTTTTCTGAGGCACAGCGCCGGGGATAGGAGTGTGGGCAGACATAGAGGGGTAGGGGCAAGAGGAAGAGGTGCAGATCGATCCCTCTCTCCTCTCCCATCTTTATGTGGGGGGGAGTGTTAGTGCTGAGAGAGAGTGTAACAGACACTTCTGGCTTAGACAACTGCAGCCAGCAACCCTACTGGGAAACCATAGTCCACTGTGAATAATGTGTCCGGGTTTCAGACAGTCTGAAATCCGGACGCATGATTCCAAACCCCGAACTGTCTGAGTGAATCCCGGACAGGTGGCAACCCTAGCAGGCATGCACACGCCTGCTATAGGCTTTAAAGGGACCGCCGCACCGGTACGGCGACTTGCGCAGCCGAGCCATTCTGCCGCAGTATAACTGCGGCGGCTGGTTGGCGAGCAGTTAAGGGCAGTGATGGGAGTAAGTCACACATGTGCAAGTCACAAGCAAGTCTCAAGTCTTAACCTTCAAGTCACAAGCAAGTCCCAAGTTACTGTGGCGAAAAGCAAGCAAGTCAAGTCAAGTCCCTGCTAGAAGTCAAGCAAGTCAAGTCAAGTCATTTATTTTGGTCAAGTCACAAATTAAGTCAAAATACTGATCTACCCCGAAGCCGGGACTTGGGGGGAGCTTTCTTTTGTGGGGGGGTGGCGGCTTTTGCCTAGGCCAAGACACAGCACTGGTGGTGCCAAGTCATTGCAAGTCAAATAGCCCAAGTCAAAGTCAAGTCGCAAGTCATTAGTGACAAGTCAAAGTCAAGTCGCAAGTCATTAGTGACAAGTCAAAGTCAAGTCGCAAGTCATTAGTGACAAGTCAAAGTCAAGTCGCAAGTCATTAGTGACAAGTCAAAGTCAAGTCGAGTCATTTTTTTAATTTTGTCAAGCAAGTCGCAAGTCCTCAAACAGGTGACTCGAAGCTGACTCGAGTCAAGTCATGTGACTCGAGTCCCCCACCTCTGGTTAAGGGGGTATGGCAGAGGGTGTGTGCTATGCTTACATACTTTTACTAATAGGTGTCCCTCGTTCCCATCTCAAAAAAGTTAGGAGGTGTGCCAGAGGTGATCAAATACCACCAAACGAAAGCTCTATTTGTGTTAAAAACAATTTAATTTGGATACAGTGTAGCATGACTGTGCAATTACCAGTTAAAGTAGAGCAGTGCTAAATAGCAAAAGATGGCCTGGTCATGAAGGGGGTAACATCTCCCGAAGCTCAAGTGGTTAAAGTATTGAAGGCAATGGATCAGCATAACAGTCAGGCAACGAACATTTTTCAAAAAGAGGTCAGCGATGGCAGACAGCCTCCATAATTCTCCCTTGTAAAGGACGGTGCATTTGCTGATGAATGTAAAGTCTACGAACATGATGATGCAATTAAAGCGATTTCTTTATGAGCTTTTCTTCCACAGGAGGGGAAGGAGCCTTGCCAAGAACAATTAAAAGACAATAATTCTAATCTTGTTGGATGAACATGTATTATCATTCACAACAAGCGTATCTCTTGTCCTGGCCTCTTAAACACTATTTATTATTCCAGAATGTTAGAATCACTTTGTAATTAAGTATTTTATGGATCGGTCGTGTCTCTTTCCTTCTGGCTGGAGATTTATATTTTTTCCTGCCTCTTCCATATCTGGATTATAAATCTCTCTCGAGTCTTTTTTTTTTTTTCATAAACAAATTTGCCAATTATATTATTGTTTCCTTCTGTTCCAATGCCAGGATTTCCAGAATAATTTTTTTTATTAGATGATGACAGGTATATCGAAGCCGATTTCATGTTTCTTGGATATGCAGTTTACTTTAGACATCAGTGGTTTAATATTTGGTAGAGTGCAACCAATTCAACAGGAAACGACTTTGTATTCCATGTTACTTTTTTTTTTTTTTCTAATGGGGTGGGGGGCGGCCATTTTTTTTTAATATTTGCTAGCCGTAATGAGAATTGGCAACATATTAACGACTTGCCTACCGGGCACTTTTCACCCGCATTCCTGCCCAGGCAAATTTTCAGCTTTCAGTGCTGTCATACTTTGAATGACAATTGTGCGGTCAAACAACACTTCACCCAAATGAAATTTTCTAAATATTTATGAGACAGTAATGCCACGTACACACAAGCGGGCTTTTTGACCGAACTGGTCTGACGGTCTATCTGACGGACTTTCCGACCGACTTTCTCAACTAACGGTCTTGCCTACACGCGATCACACCAAAGTCCGACTGATTGGTACGTGATGACATACGACCCAGGGGCGTAACTAGCACCATAGCGACCCATGCGGGCGCTATGGGGCCCGCAGCCAAGTGGGGCCCAGTGAGGATGAGAGCACCGCCGGCACAGTCTCCCAGCCAGGGGAAGAGAGAGGAGAGGAAGAGGCAAGCTGTGACCTGTGCCCAATACAGCGTTGCCTGTGCCCAATACAGCCTGGTCTGCCTGTGCCCCATACAGCCTCACCTATGCAGAGGAAGAGGCAAGCCACCCGGATCAGTAGAGAGCTGAATTGCCCGATGTAAAAGCTTTCATTAGAACTTCCAGTGTTCCCGGGGCTCACGTCACATAGCTCCACCTCTTGGCCTGACGTCTTTGATAGACCGCCAATCAAATGCGGGACGTGTGACGTCATCAAAGGCGTCAGGCCAAGAGGTGGGGCTATGTGACGATGAGCCCCGGGAAGACGGGAAATTCAAATGAAAGCTATTACAGCGGGCAATCCCGCTCTCTGCTGATCCGGGTGGCTTGCCTCTTCCTCTGCACAGGTGAGGCTGTATGGGGCACAGGCAGACCAGGCTGTATTGGGCACAGGTCACGCTGCATGGGGCACAGGTCACGCTGCATGGGGCACAGGTCACGCTGCATGGGGCACAGGTCACGCTGCATTGGGCACAGGTCACGCTGCATTGGGCACAGGTCACGTTGAATGGGGCATAGGTCACGCTGTATGGGGCACAGGTCACGCTGCATTGGGCACAGGTCACGCTGCATTGGGCACAGGTCACGTTGAATGGGGCATAGGTCACGCTGTATGGGGCACAGGTCACGCTGCATTGACACTAGGGCAGCTGTGGGGGGGGCTGTTTGCAGGGGGGGCCCCATACAACATTTTTCTATGGGGCCCTGCTATTTCTAGTTACGCCCCTGATACGACCGGACTAAAATAAGGAAGTTCATAGCCAGTAGCCAATCGCTGCCCTAGCGTCAGTTTTCGTCCGTCGGACTAGCATACAAACGGGTGGACTTTTCGACCGGACTCGAGTCCGTCGGAAAGATTTGAAACATGTTCCAAATCTAAAGTCCGTCAGATTTTCAACCGAAAAAGTCCGCTGCAGGTCCGATGAAGCCCACACACGGTCGGATTGTCCCCCGGACTCGGTCCGTTGGACCAGTCCGGTCGAAAAGTCAGCTCGTGTGTACGCCGCATTAGAGCTTTCTCTTGTTGATATTTAATCAGCACTGGGTTTTTCATTTTTTGCTAAACAAAAGGAAAAAAGACTGAATTAAAAAAAAAAAAGATTTTCTTTTCAATTCTAAAATGTTGTAAATAAGTAATTTTTCTACTTCATTGATGTGCGCTGATGAGGCTGCAGTGATGGGCACTGATATGATGCACTGATGGGCACTGACAGTGTCACATACCTGATGGTAGAGCCCGATATGCTGAGAAAGGCCTCTCTTACACCTCTGACTAGAAAACCCCTGATAGAGCAGACAGGAGGCTCGGGAGTGCAGAGTGGCACCAGTGCCTGGCAGGATCACTGGGGATGGGCCTGGTAGGAACTTCCGATGGCACCGTGGGGGACCTCCAACAAGGAAGACGACCAGGAACGTCTGAAGGATGAAGACTGGAGCAGGTTGGAAACCGGGTGTCACAGTAAGCGGTGTTCTTGTAGGTAGGAACACAGGCAGGTACAGGCAGGCCGGGTCATACACAAAAAACGGGCAAATCAGGAGCAGAAGCTGGAGCGACGTTGGGGTACAGGCCGGGTCCGTAACAGGCGGGCAGCGAGGTAACCAGAGGAGTAGGCAGAAGCAGAGTCAAAGGCAAGCTGAGATCAAGTGCAGGCAGATAGCAGGGATGGTCAGTAACAAGCCAAGCAATATCTGGAACAGGTTTTCAGGATAACAGATGGCAGGGGTCACAGGGAACACTGTAGACCAGACAGCATTGATCCTGGGCATTTGCCTTGCTTAAATTGCCCGTTTTGCGCCAAGAACCATCACAACGTGCACACGCACGCTCCCATGCATGCTTTTTTCATGGGAATGTGGAGAACAGGCATCTTTCTGCGGCTGCCATCTTGGTTACTGGCTTGCCCTTTCTGACAGGCTGCACCAATGGACACTCACAAGGCGGCACTGATGGGCATTGATGAGGAGACACTGATGAGGCTGCACTGGTTTGTGGCACTGATGGACACTGATAGGCAGCAATGATAGACGGCACTGATAGGCATCACTGGTGGGCACTGATTGGCAGCACTGGCTCTCAAGACACTGTTCTATCAGGAGATAGATTTGGGAACAGTGGAAGAAGGGGAGAATCAGAAAAGACAGGATCAAACAGCCTTTTTACAGAATGCAGAGGATTAACCCCTTATGTTCCAAAGTGAGTATAACAAGCATATACTGCATATACAGACTGATTTTACTGCTGTGAGTTTAGTAACACTTTAACATAAAAATGGCTTCAATATACAGTGCTGTGAAAAAAGTATTTGCCCCCTTCCTGATTTTTTTTTTTTTTTTTGCATTTTACTCACACTTAAATGATTCAGATCATCAAACACATTTTAATATTACACAAAAATAACCCAAGCAAATCCAAGATGCAGTTTTAAAATTATTATTTAATTTATTAACCACTTGCCGACTGGCTCATGCCGATGTACGTCGGCAAAGTAGCACGGGTGCGTAAAACCACGTACCGGTACGCCACGCCGCAGGAGCGTGCCAGCGGGTCCCGCTGACTCGATGTCCGCCGGTGGCCCGCGATCGTGGCACGGAGAGGCAATTGTCCCACCTCGATCCTTAAAAACCCATCATTTATGTAAAGGGTGGTCTGCTTTCCATCCAGAACCCAGCCATCTATACCCAGTCCTGTCCAAGGCCTAGAATTGTAGAGCTGATTGTAAATTGAGGAACATTTTTTTCCACATCCACCATTTTTTCTTTTTTGCGGAATCGTATTGCCAATTTTAGGACCAAAACGAAAAATCAAGATAAGCAGAGAATTTAACTTATAGAGGAACTTTATTTAATTCTGCAGATTTCAAAAGACTGAATTTACTGGGGAAGGACCTATCCCTCCATACTGCCATTGGGTCCACAGAGATTTTGAAGGAAGTGCTGACTTCTGGCAGCAAAGGTAAGGCGAATTGGCATACTCTGCTGCTCAGACCACGCTACAGTCATAATAGGAGGGGGAGAGACCACTGACCAGGGTAAATTGTAAAGCTTTCCATGGCCTGGGGTCTGGCCGCTTGTGGAGGGATATTTCCTTTTGGATTTGTAGTTGAATGGGGTATAATATTCCTAAGGATGAAACTAGATAAGGGTTGTACTCTGTAAATTACCCTTATTATATAGGATTTATATAGCGCCAACAGTTTGCACAGCACTTAACAAAATAAAGGCAGACATTACGGTTACATTACAATTTGGTACAAGAGGAATCAGAGGGCCCTGCTCATTAGAGCTTACAATTTAAAAAGGAAGGGTCAATTGATACAAAAGGTAATAGCTGTGGGGGGATGAGCTAATGGAGGAAGTAAAACAGTGTATTGGTTAGAAGCAGGATAGGCTTCTTTAATGAGAAGGGTTTTCAGAAATCGTCTAAAGATGGATAGATTAGAGGACAGTTGGACAGATTGGGGTAGGGAGTTCCAAAGGATGGGAGAAGCTCTGGAGAAATCCTGGAGGTGGGAATGGGAGGAGGTGACAAGGGAGCTAGAGAGCAGGAGGTCTTGGGAGCAGGGCCATTTTAAATACATCATGGGCCCCTGGGCAAAGTAATGCACTAGGGCCCCTACCAGGGAGATGGTGACTTGTGGCACGCTATGTGCGTGGTGGCAAGGAGAGGGTGTGGCTAAATGATGCTACATGTTGGGCGTGGCTTTTGAGTCTGATTAGAAAAAAAAAATACACACAACCAGGGAATTATCTCAAATTATGTTCACCCCCTATACATACTATCACCCCCCACCCTATATACACTGATCCTCTGTATACACTGACTCTTTTTCCCTGTACACACTGCTCCCACCCCTTTTTGAAACTATCCCCCTCCCTGTGCACACTGCCCCCTGTCATAAATGCCTCTCCCAGTTTATCTGCGGCCTTTATTTATGTATGACTGTACACAGTATGGGGGGAGGGGGGCAGGAGTGCACAGTACAGTATGGGGTGTAGTAATGTGTCAGCTTTGGGTAGTATAGGTGGTATAGTGGAAGGTTTGGTTAGTATAGGGTGGTATAGTGCAAGGTTTGGGTAGTATAGGTGGTATAGTGGAAGGTTTGGATAGTATAGGTGGTATAGTGGGAGGTTTGGGTATTATAGGGTGGTATAGTGGAAGATTTGGGTAGTATAGGTGGTATAGTGTCAGGTTTGGGTAGTATAGGTGGTATAGTGTCAGGTTTGGGTAGTATAGGGTGGTATAGTGGAAGGTTTGGGTAGTATAGGTGGTATAGTGGGAGGTTTGGGTGGTATAGTGGAAGGCTTGGGTAGTATAGGTGGTATATTGTCAGGTTTGGGTAGTATAGGGTGGTATAGTGGAAGGTTTGGGTAGTATAGGTGGTATAGTGGGAGGTTTGGGTGGTATAGTGGAAGGCTTGGGTAGTATAGGTGGTATAGTGTCAGGTTTGAGTAGTATAGGGTGGTATAGTGGAAGGTTTGGATAGTATAGGGAGGTATAGTGGGAGGTATGGGTAGTATAGGGTGGTATAGTGGAAGGTTTGGGTAGTATAGGTGGTATAGTGTCAGGTTTGGGTTGTATAGGGTGGTATAGTGGGAGGTTTGGGTATTATAGGGTGGTATAGTGGAAGGTTTGGGTAGTATAGGTGGTATAGTGTGAGGTTTGGGTTGTATAGGGTGGTATAGTGGGAGGTTTGGGTAGTATAGGGGGCATAGTGGCGGGTTTTTGGTAGTAAAGATGGTATAGTGGCAGGTGTGGGTAGCATAGGTGGTATAGTGGCAGGTTTGGGTAGTATAGGGTGGTATAGTAAAAGGTTTTGGTAGTATAGGGTGGTAAAGTTGGAAGGTTTGGGTAGTATAGGGCAATATAGTAGAAGGTAGGGGTAGTATAGGGTGGTATAGTGGCAGGTTTGGGTAGTATAGGGTGGTATAGTGGCAGATGTGAGTAGTATAGGGTGATATAGTGGCAGATGTGAGTAGTATAGGGTGGTATAGTGGCAGATGTGGGTAGTATAGGGTGGTATAGTGGCAGATGCGCATAGTATAGGGTGGTATAGTGGCAGATGTGGGTAGTATAGGCAGGACCACTGTTAGAAATCAGAAATCATGGGGCCCGCTTTGACTCTGCCTTCGACCCCACCCCTGGCTCCTCCCTGACTTCCACATGAAACCTGACAGTTGCCTTTACAAATACACACACACTCCTGGCTGCAGCTCGGCTGAGTGTTTTTACTGTCGCAACCCCCTGAAAGACAAGTGAAGCATCTCACGGTGCGTTATGATCTTTAGGCCTCATGCACACCGGAGTTTTTTTTCCTAAATTTTTAGAATCTTTTAGTGGCAGGAGTGTTTACAAGCAGGAAAAAAACCCCAGGGCCAGTGCGTCAAGGAGCAGCAGCAGTTTGGCAGAAAAAAATGCTTGACACGTGTAAATGTGGCGCTCGAAAAGGGGGGTATGGCAGAGGGTGTGTCCTATGCTTACATACTTTTACTAATAGGTGTCCCTCGTTCCCATCTCCAAAAAGTTAGGAGGTGTGCCAGAGGTGATCAAATACCACCAAACGAAAGCTCTATTTGTGTAAAAAAAAATGATAACAATTTAATTTGGATACAGTGTAGCATGACTGTGCAATTACCAGTTAAAGTAGAGCAGTGCTAAATAGCAAAAGATGGCCTGGTCATGAAGGGGGTAAAATCTTCCGAAGCTCAAGTGGTTAAAGTATTGAAGGCAATGGATCAGCATAACAGTCAGGCAACGAACATTTTTCAAAAAGAGGTCAGCGATGGCAGACAGCCTCCATAATTCTCCCTTGTAAAGGACGGTGCATTTGCTGATGAATGTAAAGTCTACGAACATGATGATGCAATTAAAGCGATTTCTTTATGAGCTTTTCTTCCACAGGAGGGGAAGGAGCCTTGCCAAGAACAATTAAAAGACAATAATTCTAATCTTGTTGGATGAACATGTATTATCATTCACAACAAGCGTATCTCTTGTCCTGGCCTCTTAAACACTATTTATTATTCCAGAATGTTAGAATCACTTTGTAATTAAGTATTTTATGGATCGGTCGTGTCTCTTTCCTTCTGGCTGGAGATTTATATTTTTTCCTGCCTCTTCCATATCTGGATTATAAATCTCTCTCGAGTCTTTTTTTTTTTTTCATAAACAAATTTGCCAATTATATTATTGTTTCCTTCTGTTCCAAAGCCAGGATTTCCAGAATAATTTTTTTTATTAGATGATGACAGGTATATCGAAGCCGATTTCATGTTTCTTGGATATGCAGTTTACTTTAGACATCAGTGGTTTAATATTTGGTAGAGTGCAACCAATTCAACAGGAAACGACTTTGTATTCCATGTTCCTTTTTTTTTTTTTTTCTAATGGGGAGGGGAGCGGCCATTTTTTTTAATATTTGCTAGCCGTAATGAGAATTGGCAACATATTAACGACTTGCCTACCGGGCACTTTCACCCGCATTCTTGCCCAGGCAAATTTTCAGCTTTCAGTGCTGTCATACTTTGAATGACAATTGTGCGGTCAAACAACACTTGGTACGTGATGACATACGACCCAGGGGCGTAACTACCACCATAGCGACCCATGCGGGCGCTATGGGGCCCGCAGCCAAGTGGGGCCCAGTGAGGATGAGAGCACCGCCGGCACAGTCTCCCAGCCAGGGGAAGAGAGAGGAGAGGAAGAGGCGAGCTGTGACCCGTGCCCAATGCAGCGTGACCTGTGCCCAATACAGCCTGGTCTGCCTGTGCCCCATACAGCCTCACCTGTGCAGAGGAAGAGGCAAGCCACCCGGATCAGTAGAGAGCTGAATTGCCCGATGTAAAAGCTTTCATTAGAACTTCCAGTGTTCCCAGGGCTCACGTCACATAGCTCCACCTCTTGGCCCGATGTCTTTGATAGACAGAACGCCAATCCAATGCGGGACGTGTGACGTCATCAAAGGCGTCAGGTCAAGAGGTGGGGCTATGTGATGATGAGCCCCGGGAAGACGGGAAATTCAAATGAAAGCTATTACAGCGGGCAATCCCGCTCTCTGCTGATCCGGGTGGCTTGCCTCTTCCTCTGCACAGGTGAGGCTGTATGGGGCACAGGCAGACCAGGCTGTATTGGGCACAGGTCACGCTGCATGGGGCACAGGTCACGCTGCATTGGGCACAGGTCACGTTGCATGGGGCACAGGTCACGCTGCATTGGGCACAGGTCACGTTGAATGGGGCATAGGTCACGCTGTATGGGGCACAGGTCACGCTGCATTGACACTAGGGCAGCTGTGGGGGGGGGGCTGTTTGCAGGGGGGCCCATACAACATTTTGCTATGGGGCCCTGCTATTTCTAGTTACGCCCCTGATACGACCGGACTAAAATAAGGAAGTTCATAGCCAGTAGCCAATAGCTGCCCTAGCATCAGTTTTCGTCCGTCGGACTAGCATACAAACGAGTGGACTTTTCGACCGGACTCGAGTCCGTCGGAAAGATTTGAAACATGTTCCAAATCTAAAGTCCGTCAGATTTTCAACCGAAAAAGTCCGCTGCAGGTCTGATGAAGCCCACACACGGTCGGATTGTCTGCCGGACTCGGTCCGTTGGACCAGTCCGGTCGAAAAGTCCGCTCGTGTGTACGCCGCATTAGAGCTTTCTCTTGTTGATATTTAATCAGCACTGGGTATTTCATTTTTTGCTAAACAAAAGGAAAAAAGACTGAATTAAAAAAAAAAAAAAAAAAGGTTTTCTTTTCAATTCTAAAATGTTGTAAATAAGTAATTTTTCTACTTCATTGATGTGCTCTGATGAGGCTGCAGTGATGGGCACTGATATGATGCACTGATGGGCACTGACAGTGTCACATACCTGATGGTAGAGCCCGATATGCTGAGAAAGGCCTCTCTTACACCTCTGACTTGAGAACCCCTGATAGAGCAGACAGGAGGCTCGGGAGTGCAGAGTGGCACCAGTGCCTGGCAGGATCACTGGTGATGGGCCTAGTAGGAACTTCCGATGGCACCGTGGGGGACCTCCAACAAGGAAGACGACCAGGAACGTCTGAAGGATGAAGACTGGAGCAGGTTGGAAACCGGGTGTCACAGTAAGCGGTGTTCTTGTAGGTAGGAACACAGGCAGGTACAGGCAGGCCGGGTCATACACAAAAAACGGGCAAATCAGGAGCAGAAGCTGGAGCGACGTTGGGGTACAGGCCGGGTCCGTAACAGGCGGGCAGCGGGGTAACCAGAGGAGTAGGCAGAAGCAGAGTCAAAGGCAAGCTGAGATCAAGTGCAGGCAGATAGCAGGGATGGTCAGTAACAAGCCAAGCAATATCTGGAACAGGTTTTCAGGATAACAGATGGCAGGGGTCACAGGGAACACTGTAGACCAGACAGCATTGATCCTGGGCATTTGCCTTGCTTAAATTGCCCGTTTTGCGCCAAGAACCATCACAACGTGCACACGCACGCTCCCATGCATGCTTTTTTCATGGGAATGTGGAGAACAGGCATCTTTCTGCGGCTGCCATCTTGGTTACTGGCTTGCCCTTTCTGACAGGCTGCACCAATGGACACTCACAAGGCGGCACTGATGGGCATTGATGAGGAGACACTGATGAGGCTGCACTGGTTTGTGGCACTGATGGACACTGATAGGCAGCAATGATAGACGGCACTGATAGGCATCACTGGTGGGCACTGATTGGCAGCACTGGCTCTCAAGACACTGTTCTATCAGGAGATAGATTTGGGAACAGTGGAAGAAGGGGAGAATCAGAAAAGACAGGATCAAACAGCCTTTTTACAGAATGCAGAGGATTAACCCCTTATGTTCCAAAGTGAGTATAACAAGCATATACTGCATATACAGACTGATTTTACTGCTGTAAGTTTAGTAACACTTTAACATAAAAATGGCTTCAATATACAGTGCTGTGAAAAAAGTATTTGCCCCCTTCCTGATTTTTTTTTTTTTTTTTGCATTTTACTCACACTTAAATGATTCAGATCATCAAACACATTTTAATATTACACAAAAATAACCCAAGCAAATCCAAGATGCAGTTTTTAAATTATTATTTAATTTATTAACCACTTGCCGACTGGCTCATGCCGATGTACGTCGGCAAAGTAGCACGGGTGCGTAAAACCACGTACCGGTACGCCACGCCGCAGGAGCGTGCCAGCGGGTCCCGCTGACTCGATGTCCGCCGGTGGCCCGCGATCGTGGCACGGAGAGGCAATTGTCCCACCTCGATCCTTAAAAACCCATCATTTATGTAAAGGGTGGTCTGCTTTCCATCCAGAACCCAGCCATCTATACCCAGTCCTGTCCAAGGCCTAGAATTGTAGAGCTGATTGTAAATTGAGGAACATTTTTTTCCACATCCACCATTTTTTCTTTTTTGCGGAATCGTATTGCCAATTTTAGGACCAAAACGAAAAATCAAGATAAGCAGAGAATTTAACTTATAGAGGAACTTTATTTAATTCTGCAGATTTCAAAAGACTGAATTTACTGGGGAAGGACCTATCCCTCCATACTGCCATTGGGTCCACAGAGATTTTGAAGGAAGTGCTGACTTCTGGCAGCAAAGGTAAGGCGAATTGGCATACTCTGCTGCTCAGACCACGCTACAGTCATAATAGGAGGGGGAGAGACCAATGACCAGGGTAAATTGTAAAGCTTTCCATGGCCTGGGGTCTGGCCGCTTGTGGAGGGATATTTCCTTTTGGATTTGTAGTTGAATGGGGTATAATATTCCTAAGGATGAAACTAGATAAGGGTTGTACTCTGTAAATTACCCTTATTATATAGGATTTATATAGCGCCAACAGTTTGCACAGCACTTAACAAAATAAAGGCAGACATTACGGTTACATTACAATTTGGTACAAGAGGAATCAGAGGGCCCTGCTCATTAGAGCTTACAATTTAAAAAGGAAGGGTCAATTGATACAAAAGGTAATAGCTGTGGGGGGATGAGCTAATGGAGGAAGTAAAACAGTGTATTGGTTAGAAGCAGGATAGGCTTCTTTAATGAGAAGGGTTTTCAGAAATCGTCTAAAGATGGATAGATTAGAGGACAGTTGGACAGATTGGGGTAGGGAGTTCCAAAGGATGGGAGAAGCTCTGGAGAAATCCTGGAGGTGGGAATGGGAGGAGGTGACAAGGGAGCTAGAGAGCAGGAGGTCTTGGGAGCAGGGCCATTTTAAATACATCATGGGCCCCTGGGCAAAGTAATGCACTAGGGCCCCTACCAGGGAGATGGTGACTTGTGGCACGCTATGTGCGTGGTGGCAAGGAGAGGGTGTGGCTAAATGATGCTACATGTTGGGCGTGGCTTTTGAGTCTGATTAGAAAAAAAAAATACACACAACCAGGGAATTATCTCAAATTATGTTCACCCCCTATACATACTATCACCCCCCACCCTATATACACTGATCCTCTGTATACACTGACTCTTTTTCCCTGTACACACTGCTCCCACCCCTTTTTGAAACTATCCCCCTCCCTGTGAACACTGCCCCCTGTCATAAATGCCTCTCCCAGTTTATCTGCGGCCTTTATTTATGTATGACTGTACACAGTATGGGGGGAGGGGGGCAGGAGTGCACAGTACAGTATGGGGTGTAGTAATGTGTCAGCTTTGGGTAGTATAGGTGGTATAGTGGAAGGTTTGGTTAGTATAGGGTGGTATAGTGCAAGGTTTGGGTAGTATAGGTGGTATAGTGGAAGGTTTGGATAGTATAGGTGGTATAGTGGGAGGTTTGGGTATTATAGGGTGGTATAGTGGAAGATTTGGGTAGTATAGGTGGTATAGTGTCAGGTTTGGGTAGTATAGGTGGTATAGTGTCAGGTTTGGGTAGTATAGGGTGGTATAGTGGAAGGTTTGGGTAGTATAGGTGGTATAGTGGGAGGTTTGGGTGGTATAGTGGAAGGCTTGGGTAGTATAGGTGGTATATTGTCAGGTTTGGGTAGTATAGGGTGGTATAGTGGAAGGTTTGGGTAGTATAGGTGGTATAGTGGGAGGTTTGGGTGGTATAGTGGAAGGCTTGGGTAGTATAGGTGGTATAGTGTCAGGTTTGAGTAGTATAGGGTGGTATAGTGGAAGGTTTGGATAGTATAGGGAGGTATAGTGGGAGGTATGGGTAGTATAGGGTGGTATAGTGGAAGGTTTGGGTAGTATAGGTGGTATAGTGTCAGGTTTGGGTTGTATAGGGTGGTATAGTGGGAGGTTTGGGTATTATAGGGTGGTATAGTGGAAGGTTTGGGTAGTATAGGTGGTATAGTGTGAGGTTTGGGTTGTATAGGGTGGTATAGTGGGAGGTTTGGGTAGTATAGGGGGCATAGTGGCGGGTTTTTGGTAGTAAAGATGGTATAGTGGCAGGTGTGGGTAGCATAGGTGGTATAGTGGCAGGTTTGGGTAGTATAGGGTGGTATAGTAAAAGGTTTTGGTAGTATAGGGTGGTAAAGTTGGAAGGTTTGGGTAGTATAGGGCAATATAGTAGAAGGTAGGGGTAGTATAGGGTGGTATAGTGGCAGGTTTGGGTAGTATAGGGTGGTATAGTGGCAGATGTGAGTAGTATAGGGTGATATAGTGGCAGATGTGAGTAGTATAGGGTGGTATAGTGGCAGATGTGGGTAGTATAGGGTGGTATAGTGGCAGATGCGCATAGTATAGGGTGGTATAGTGGCAGATGTGGGTAGTATAGGCAGGACCACTGTTAGAAATCAGAAATCATGGGGCCCGCTTTGACTCTGCCTTCGACCCCACCCCTGGCTCCTCCCTGACTTCCACATGAAACCTGACAGTTGCCTTTACAAATACACACACACTCCTGGCTGCAGCTCGGCTGAGTGTTTTTACTGTCGCAACCCCCTGAAAGACAAGTGAAGCATCTCACGGTGCGTTATGATCTTTAGGCCTCATGCACACCGGAGTTTTTTTTCCTAAATTTTTAGAATCTTTTAGTGGCAGGAGTGTTTACAAGCAGGAAAAAAACCCCAGGGCCAGTGCGTCAAGGAGCAGCAGCAGTTTGGCAGAAAAAAATGCTTGACACGTGTAAATGTGGCGCTCGAAAAATGTGTCTAATGCTTTTACAAGCGTTTAGGCACGTTGACAGGTGTTTAGCGCTTGAGCGTTAATTCATTCCAATGACCAGAATAAATTATTATTCTGGCCAATGAAATTATTTAATGCCCACGTGCTTGATGCCTGTAAAAGCGTTGGACACTTTTACACGTGTCAGGCTTTTTTTCTGCCATGATGCTACTGCCAAGAGGAGGAGCATTTTTTAAACATCCTGTGTGCATTCGGTCTTATAGCTTTAGGATAATTATCCACACAGGACAGAAGGTGCTCTGTGACTTTGTCAAAGTGTGTGACATGGCTGTCGGGTGCTGACTTTGTTCATTTATAGCTATCCTGTGTGTTACAGATTGTACACCACACCAAGGCTGGGACAAGGTCATCCAGCGCCCAGGGCAAAGATGCCAAACTGCGCCCCCCTTTGCCTTAGAGTTAGGGTCAGGGTGCCCCCCACCCCTGTAATAAACAATTGCGCCAGGGGCAGCCGCCCCTGCTGCCCACCCCTTGTCCTGGCCCTTCCCCACACTACATCCACAGCAAAATCAGCACCAGCCGTGTGACACACTTTGACAAAGCCATAGAGCACCTGCTGTTTTTTAGGATATCGCAACGGGTGTGACACCTCACTGACTGTGTGCTGCCCAGTGCCTGCCGCGCTACCCGGCGCCGCCACCGCCGCTCCGCTCGTATTCGTTTTACTACCCCCTCTCTGTCAAGTCTGTCACATCAGTCCTGGCACCTGTAAGAGCAGAGCAGCTGCAGCACTTTACAGATCACTCCACCAAACACCAACACCAGGGAAGAAAGATAGCAGCCGGAGCCGGGAACTCTGGAGCATGCGTCTGGGAGCAGGATGGTGTACCTCTGCCCCGAAAATGCAAAAATAGTCCCTCAGCTCCCACCTCCTGGGCCCCTCTATTGAACTGATGGGGCCCAGAAAATATATATTCATTCACCCCTTAAGCAAGAAGGAGCTTAGGAAAGAGCAGTACATGTTTACAAGGGGACAGGTAAAGTGCAGGGGCCCCCCATGCAGCTGGGGCCCCTGGGCAGTGCCCAGGGGTGCCCGCTCATTAGGACGGACCTGCTTGGGAGGACCGAAGACATCGGCTTGGTTGGTATTTTGGGACTAGGTTAGTGATGTAGCTGGGGGCAGAGCTGTGGATGGCTTTGTAAATTATTGCTAGTGCTTTGAATGTGGGGACGGACTGATAGATGTGCCATTGATCTTGACAGAGAAGTCAGGGGAAGGGGCACGTGGAGGAGGAATAATATGAGCCTGGTTTTAGATTCAGTTTGAGGAAGTGGTGTGACATCCAGGCTGATATGTCTGTTAGTAAATCAGTAATGTGTGAGGAGACTGATGGGGTGCGCTGAGGGGCAGAGAGATAGATTTGGGTGTCATCAGCATATAAATGGTAGTGGAAGCCATGGGAGGCTATCAGCTGACCCAGGAAGGACGTGTAGATCAAGAATGATAGAGGTCCAAGGACAGAACCTTGGGGGACCCCAACAGTAAGAGGAGTTGGAGAAGAGGAAGTGGAGTTGTAAGTGACACTAAAGGTGCGATGAGATGGGTAAGATTCGAACCAACGGAGAGAGCAGCCATCAAAGGCAGCGGAAAGGTCAAAGAGTAATTCCCCGTACACACGATCGGACTTTCCGACCACAAAAACGTGGATTTTTGTTCGAAGGTTGTTGGCTCCAACTTGTCTTGCATACACACGGTCACACAAATGTGGGCCAACAATTACGAACGTGGGAACGCGGTGACATACAAGACATACGACGAGCCGAGAAAAAGGAAGTTCAACAAGCCAGTACGACTCCTTCTGCTTGATTCCGAGCATGCATAAACTTTTGTGCGACGGACCTGTGTACACACGATCGGAAATTCCAACAACAAAGTTTTGTTGGTGGAAAATTTGAGAACCTGCTAGCCAACATTTGTTGGAAGAAATTCCACCAACAAATGTTCGATGGAGCATACACACGGTCGGACTTTCCGCCAACAAGCTCACATCCAACATTTGTTGTCGGAAAATCCGATCGAGTGTACGGGGCATAAGAGTACGTAATAATGACTGTTGGTTTTGGTTGTTAGTAAGTCGTTTGTGAGTTATAGGAGGGCAGTTTCTGTGGAGTGATGTGGGCAAAATCCAGATTGAAGCAGATCAAGAAGGTTATTATCAATGAGGTGGTCGCTCAGTCGGTTGTAGACTAAACGTTCAAGGAGTTTGGAGGCAAAAGGAAGTAAAGAGATTGGTCTTAGGTTGTTAAGATTGGTGGGGTCTAGAGGGTTGGGGAAGATGCCAGTAAAGAGTGATACGTTGAAGATATGAGTTAAGGAGTGTAGGATAGAGCCAGATGGTGACCATAGTATTTGAAAAGGAGCAGGGTCCAGGGGGCAGGAGGTTAGGTGGGTGTTAGAAAAAAGTTTAGTGAGTGGAAGAATGTGACTGGCCAGGGTTGTCTCAATTATGAATGAGACCCTATTAGGAAAGGGTGAGCACACGTTGGGATACCATTTGATTCAACAGTACACAATCCCAGCTCCTTAGGGCAAAACGTGTTGGTAACTTTTGTCACTTACTGCCATTAACACTTTATGGGTTTATACTTGGATAGCCATGTATTGGCGCATTTAATACAATGTTCTGTTCCGGACTGTAGTGTCCAAGTAAAAAAAAAGATAAAGGGACAATATACACTTTATTGCCAAAAGTATTGGGACACCTGCCTTTACACGCACATGATCTTTAATGACATCCCAGTCTTAGTCCGTAGGGTTCAATATTGAGTTGGCCCACCCTTTGTAGCTATAACAGCTTCAACTCTTCTGGGAAGGCTGTCCACAAGATTTAGGGGTGTGTCTATGGGAATGTTTGACCATTCTTTCAGAAGCGCATTTGTGAGGTCAGGCACTGATGTTGGATGAGAAGGCCTGGCTCGCAGTCTCTACTCCAATTCATCCAAAAGATGTTCTATCGGGTTCAGGTCAGGACGCGGTGCAGGCCAGTCAAGTTCCTTCACTCCAAACTCGCTCATTCTTGTCTTTATGGACCTTGCTTTGTTCACTGGTGCGCAGTCATGTTGGAACAGGAAGGGGCCGTCACCAAACTGTTCCCACAAAGTTGGGAGCATGAAATTGTCCAAAATGTCTTGGTATGCTGATGCCTTAAGAGTTCCCTTCACTGGAACTAAGGGGCCAAGCCCAAACCCTGAAAAACAACCCCCACACCATAATCCCCCTTCCACCAAATGATTTGGACCAGTGCACAAAGAAAGGTCCATAAAGACATGGATGAGCGAGTTTGGGGTGGAGTAACCTGACTGGCCTGAACAGAGTCCTGACCTCAACCCAATAGAACACCTTTTGGATGAATTAGATAAGAGACTGCGAGCCAGGCCTTCTCGTCCAATGTCAGTGCCTAACCTTACAAATGCGCTTCTGGAAGAATGGTCAAACATTCCCATAGACACACTGCTAAACCTTGCGGACAGCCTTCCTAGAAGAGTTGAAGCTGTTATAGCTGCAAAGTGTGGGCCAACTCAATATTGAACCCTACGGCCTAAGACTGGGATGCCATTAAAGTTAATGTGCGTGTAAAGGCAGGTGTCCCAATACTTTTGGCAAAATAGTGTATTTTCAAGATTGAAAATTACTTCTGGAATTACACTGAAATTGTAAAGCCGATAGGATATACTTGAATATCTCCTGGGAATTGACCTTTAACCTTTATGTGTAGGTGCTGCCACTCATACTACTAAAGAGTGTAGACCTAAATTGATAATGTATTAGTTTCTTGGCCCGCTGGAACTTTTCTTTAATTATTCCAAGAAGAGGTACCATGGTCTGTCCACCTGTCCAAACCAACTGGTAATCATGACTACTGCACGGGTCTAAGTGGAGTTTTTAATAATATGCCAAAATAAATCTAGGTTATAACGTTTGACTGATTAACGCGATGAACGGCTGGCCTGTTTTGTTTTTTGTTTTTTTTTAATTTTCTCAGGTTGGGTGTGTCGTAATGACGGCAAATTTAACCTTTAAATTCGGTTATTTATTCTTCATTTCAACTATTTCTATAGCAATGAATAATTCAAAGAATCCCTCGAGAGTCTGCTAGAAGACGGTTACTACTTTATAAATCAAAAAATATAAAAGTAAAATATGATACAACTATAGCATAAATGAGGGGAATAAGAAATGGAAAAAGTATCATTATTTTCCAGCTACTTATGTGAAATAATAACACGAATGGCAAGCTTATGAAAAACTTACTTAACAAATCTACCCTTAGGGGATTTGAAAACTCGGAGCGTGCTCCCTCTTGTGGAGGACACTAAAGAAAAATGAGTTCAATATTTACTTTGAAAAAACATATTATTTTACAGAAGTTGAGTTTAATCGACTTGCTTCATTTTCTTCACTGGCTACCTATAGGGAACTGTTCAACCAAAAAAAAATATATATTATTTATTTATTTTTTGCAAGGTTATTCAGTAAACCGATTGATATCTGTCCTAAAGTTTCTACAATAAATTTCCAAAAAACAGGATTTATAAGGTGTCAGTCTACATTAACAATTCATACACCTAAATATACCTAAATATATATAAAAAAATATATAATTTTTTATTATTTACAATTCAAACAAATTGTTTCAAGACCTATCAACCACATACAAATCAATTATTGGATGTTACAATCATTAGAAATACCACAAATATCCCTAAAATCCCTAAATAAAATCTTTAAAGTTGGGAAGTATTAAATAACCTGTGGTAGTTCGTTCAGGGGAGGGGTTAGTGGTTGGGGGGGGGGGGGGGGGGGATGAGGGTGGACGGTATGGAGGGGCAGAGTATATTTGGATTTTTTTTTCTCTTCTCTCTCTTTCATCTCACCTTTCTTCTCTTTTTTTTGTTTTTTTCTCTCTTTTCTTAGGTGTAGGATTTTCTTAGGGTTCTCCCTGATAAAGGAAAATGTAACAAGAGTAGAAATTAAGTGGTTGTCTTTAGAATATTTGGAAATGTGAATAAACAACGAAGTAGGCTAAAAAAAAGAAAATATATATATAACCTCCCTATAGTATTTAGCGTGTGTCGAGAGGATGATAATTGTAAAATAGAGGGAATGTTGTATTGATGGAACCCTATGTAACGTTGTATTTCTATTTTTGTATGAAAAAATAAAGAATTTATAAAAAAAGAAATACAACAAATATGACTTACTGGTAATATTTCTCTGTCAAAATATTTTATAATAAGTTTAAAAGTTAAGTAAGTAAGCAAAATAAAAATTATACAGTAAAAGTGATGATACCCACTCACATATTTCCAAAATAGCACACTTAGAGTTGAATACAATATGATGTTATAATGGTGAAGCGTTTCACTAATTCAGAAATAACTTAGAGAATTTGATACTTTAGGTTAGCATAATTTGAAATATGATCTTAATATTCCATAAAAGTATAAATAACTTGTAGATAAACTTTTACAATGTAACGTGAGTATGAGTATAGAGAAATAGAAGAAGAAGAGAAGAGAGAAGAAGGGACTAGAAAGAAGAGAAGAAATGACTTAATATTTCCATAGGTTTTCCCATTACCCTCAAGGGTTCAAGTTATACCAGTATGACCACTTGCCGACCAGCCCACAGTAAATATATGTCATTACTTTGACATGCAATACCGGTCTTATGGCATAACTCTGGTATCGTTTTTTTTACTATGGGCAATTGTGTGTAAGATAAAAGTGGTCCCGCGGGCAGATTTGCTGCGGGATCACTTTTAGGCGCGTCGGAAGGGTGGGCCCCCCTCCTTCATGGTCGTTTCCCGGGCTTACCTGGCCCCTCGGTAAAGCCGAAGAACGATCTGATGCAGCAGTTAGCTGGGCAGGGAGACAAGTGATGCCAAGACGGCCGCCAATCGTCTTTATGCCCTTGAAGGACCGGAGCGACGTCTGATGTCACGTCCGATTCCTGAGCCATAATAAAAAAAAAAATTTTTTTTAAGTTAAAGTGCAAAAAAAAAGTGTTTTTTTTTCTTTTGCTTTTAAAGGTAAAAGAGAGATCTGGGGTCTTTTTGACCCCAGATCTCTCAATAAAAAAAGTATCTGTCATCCTTATTTCTATTAGAAGGGATGTTTACATTCCTTGTAATAGGAGTAAAAGTGATTTAAAAAAATAAATAGAGGGACAGTGTAGAAATAAAAAGAAAAATAAGATTTTTTTTTTTAAAGCGCCCCATCCCTCTGTGCCCGTGCGCAGAAATGAATGCATACGTAAGTCGCACAAGCATATGTGAACTGTGTTCAAACCACACATGTGAGGTTTCACCGCGATCGTTAGAGCGAGAGCAATAATTCTAGCACAAGACCTCGACTGTAACTCTAAACTGGTAACCTGTAAAAAAAAAATTACATAAATAAATAATAAAAAAAAACAGCGTCGCCTATGGAGATTTTTAAGTACCCGTCGTTTGTTACCGTTCCACATGCGTTCCACATTATGTTTCACATTATACAAAAAAAAATATGGTAACTATTGTGGTTTTTTTTTAATTTATTAAAGTGTATTTTTTACAAAAATATTGCGTTTTGAAAGACCGCTGCGCAAATACTGTGTGACATAAAATATTTCAATGATCGCCATTTTATTCTCTAGGGTCTCTGCTAAAAAATGTATATGTAGTATTCTAAGTAATGTTCTAAGTAATGTAATGTTATAAGTAATTTTCTAGCAAAAAAATATTAATTTAAGCTTTTAAACAAAAAGTTTGAGAGAAGGCCTGGTCTTCACATGATTAAACCAAATACAGCAGAATTTTGATTGTGAGTTCAAAGGGAGATTGCAACAAGTGCAAAGGGGGAGTACAAGTGTCTAAAATCCCATATTGGACAGTTGCAAAGACCAAACATTTTCTGTTCTGCTGTTTTGTTTTATGTATTTTTTCTTTATGTATTTTTTTTTTTTTTACAATGTATAGGTAAAGTATTATTCATACAATTTATTTTAAATTAATAGAGTGTCCTCATATAAAAGTCATGAAAATATTGGCGATAAGAGGCATACTTACTTGCCATAATCCTTGACTTTTTGCATTTAACGTCACAGCCTGGAATTCCCACTTTAAAGAGAACCTGTCGCCAATTTAAAAAAAAAAAAAATGCAGATAGAAGCACAGGAAAATAAAGTATTGACATGCTTATTGTAGCGTCTTTCTTTTCATAAATTATTTTTTTGTCCATATGCAATATGCCTTTATACTTGCTAGACAATTCCCAAGCACAGCCCCCTCCCTCCTTGCACATTATAGCCTTCTTCTCTTTTGAGAGTGTCTAAATACTGTCTTTGCTGGCCCAGCTCCTCCACCCCTACATACACCTCCCTACCTAACCTTTTATTTAGCTGCTGGGGGAGGAGGGAAGGGGAATACTGTACAGCGCCACTTGAGTGACAGCTCTGAGTCTACTGGAACTGCTGACATAACACGCAAGATGGAGGCACCCAACAGCACTCGCTTTGGGTTTCTACACAAGGGAAGCATTTACAGATAAATAACATGCATGGAATGCATTTAATGCACATGAAACAAGAAGTTTTTTGTTGACATTCTTTAAGGCCCCTTTCACACTGGGGCGGTAGGGGGCGTCGGCAGTAAAACAGCGCTATATTTAGCGCTGTTTTACCGCGGTATTCGGCCACTAGCGCTGGCGGCCTAAAAAGGGTTAAAACCCCTCGTATAGCGCGCCTATAGCCGCGGTATTACCGCTGTATTACCGCGGTATAGCCCCGCTGTCCCATTGATTTCAATGGGCAGGAGCGGTTTAGGAGCAGTGAATACACCGCTCCTTCACCGCTCCAAAGAAGCGGCTGACGGGAGATTTTTTCTTCTCCTGCCAACGCACCGCTTCAGTGTGAAAGCCCTCGGGCTTTCACACTGAACAAACAGCGGAGACTGTTTAGGGGCGGTTTGCAGGTGCTATTTTTAGCGCAATAACGCCTGCAAACCGCCCCAGTGTGAAAGGGGTCTAAAGCAAGTAAAGGCATTTTGCACTGTAGAGTATGGACTGGGCAGAGAGGAATCATTTTGACCCAACTTGAACATGTATTGTAATGTGAACCAAGAGCACCTGTTTTAATGCAAGAGTTTGCTAGAAATACGTAAGGGTGTAAAGCAGTGTACAGAGGATTTATTCATAATTTTCCAGGATTAACATAGGTGTCAATGGACAACATTTACCTTGCTTCGAAGTGTGTTCCAGGGTGCTGTTCCGTCTCTTCTCCTCTCTTTGCTGCCAGGAATATACAGATTCTGTTGGGCAGAAGCTCACCATGAGTCTGCAGAGAGCTGGAGTTGGGTACTGGACCAAGCACTCTAACATTCAAGTCCAGGACACAGCATGGACAGTCCCAGGTAAGGTTGGAAGGTTGAGGGCCATGGTCTAAGGGGACAGTCCTGGGGAAGCCAGGAATTATGGGAGGGGGGTGACTAAAGGGACAGACCCAGGGAAGCCAGGAAGGTTGGGGGGTATGCTCCAGGAGTACAGTACTATGGAAGCCGGAAAGATTAGGGGGCATGGCCTAAGAGGAGTCTTGTCAAAGCCAGGAGGGTTGGATAGGCTTGGTTTAAGGGGACAGTCCTGGGGAAGGTTGGAGGGGCATGTCCCTTATGAGGACAGTCCCAGGGAAGCCAGGAAGGTGGGGGGCATGGTCTAAGGCACGAGTGCTCAACATGTGACCCTCCAGCTGTTACAGAATTGTCTCTGCCTTTGGGAGTCATTCTTGTAACTGTCAGCCTTGCAATGCCTCATGGGACTTGTAGTTCTGCAACAGCTGGAGGGCCACAGGTTTAGCCACCATGATCTAAAACAATGGTCTCCAAACCTTCTAAGCAAAGGGCTAGTTAACAGTCTTTCAGACATTAGGGGAGCCAGACTGTGGCCAGTGGGATTAGAATACTCCCTGGCATCATTGGGAGTAAACAATGCCCCATCATTGGCCTTATTGGGAGAAATTGTGCCTCATTGGTGGTATTTAGGGGAGGAATAGTGCCCCATAGTTGGTACTTAGGGGAGGAATGGTGCCCCATTGTTGGTATTTAGGGGAGGAATAGTGCCCCATCGATGGTGTCTGTGGGAGGAATGGTGCCCCAACACTGGTGTCGGTGGAAGAAATAGTGCCTCAAAGGGCTGGATAAAGGCAAGTCACTGGTGTAAGGAGACAGATACAGGGAAGCTGGGAAGGTTGGGAGGTATTGTCTATGGGGACAGTCCCAAGGAAGCTGGGAAGATTGGTGGGGCATTGTGTAAGAAGACAGTCCCGGGGAAGTCAGGATTTCCAATAGTTTGGAGATATTTACTGTTACTTGCCTTTGTGTCTGCAGGACAGGAAACTAAGGGAAGTTGTCTTACTGGGACACAGATTATAGAGTAAAACCCATGGAAGCCCCTTTGCATGGGTTTTAACTATTTTCTACTTCAAAAAAAACGTAGTATTGACTTCACACCTATGCATGTTCACAGTTTAGCCATGGTTGTAAATGGCGCTAATGCACATCTGTTCAGTAGAGTTGAATTACTAAAGGCAAATAGACTCCTCACATTGAAAGGGAATTAACCCCAGAGCTTAGTAATTGAAGTGAAGCTCTGCTGGCTTCCATCATCCAATCATCTTTAACCACTTGCTTACAGGGCACTTAAACCCCCCTCCTATCCAGACCAATTTTTAGCTTTCAGCGCTAACGCATTTTGAATGACAATTGCGCGGTCATACAACACTGTACCCAAATGAAATTTTTATCATTTTTTCCCCACAAATAGAGCTTTCTTTTGGTGGTATTTGATCACCTCTGCGGTTTTTACTTTTTGTTAAAAAAATGTAAAAACCTGAATTTAAAAAAAAAAAAAAAATTTTTTTATATATTTTGTTATAAAAAATTTTTAACGGGTAATTTTTCTCCTTCATTGATGTATGTTGATGAGGCGGCAGTGATGGGCACTGATAGGTGGCAGTGATGGGCACTGATGGGTGGCAGTGATGGGCACTGATGGGTGGCAGTGATGGGCAGCACTGACAGGTGGCACTGATTGGCACTACAGGTGGGCATTGGTAGATGGCACTTGTGGGCATTGATAGGTGGCACTTGTTGGCATTGATAGGTGGCACTGTGGACACTGTTAGGTGGCACTTTTGGGTGGCACTGATGAGGAATGTGTTGTGCTTCCACTTCGGGACCGATGTCCCTGACATCTGAGCCGGTGATCGGCTTTTTTCTCTACTCGCGCTGTTAGCGCGAGTAAAAAAAAAAACGATTACCGATCTTCCTGTTTACATCATGTGATCAGCTGTCATTGGCTGACAGCTGATCACATGGTAAGGGGCCCGGGACCGGCCCCTTACTCAGATCGGTGATCAGCCGAGTCTCAGTGACTCGGTGATCACAGCGCGCCCTGCAGGGTGCGCGCAGGGAGCGTGCACAGGGGAGGCCGTCATATGACGGCCTCCCGGGAATGCAGGTCCGCGCTGTGGCCGTCATTCGGCCATAGCGCGGATGTCTAGTGGTTAACCAAATCTACAGTTTTTTTTTTGTTCTTGCATGTGATTGGGTATTTATTGCAAAGTGAAACTTCACCACATTCACTAAGCTCTGGGGCAAATTCTCTTGGAATCTGAAACTTCCCTTGCAAGGTGAACAACCTATTTGCCTTTAGTAAATCAACCCTAGTTCTGACTTCAATGGCTGTATAGTTGTTTGAATCAATGGGATTGACTGTATAGGCCAGTGGTGGCAAACCTTGGCACCCCAGATGTTTTAGAAATACATTTCCCATGATGCTCATGCACTCTGCAGTGTAGTTGAGCATCATGGGAAATGTAGTTCCAAAACATCTGGGGTGCCAAGGTTCGCCATCACTGGTATAGGCTATATACTTTGCAAGGGAAGTTACCCCAGAGCCTCAACCCCAATGTGTTTATGTGCATCATCCATTTTTGGATACATCAATGTGCATTATAGGGCCTATTGATAATAATAGCAGCTTGTAAAAACACATGAAAATGTACACGGATATGTGAGAACTGATGGGTGTCTAAACTCTAGTGCAATATTAGGTGCAAAAATGCGAAATTCTCAGACCCACTAAAAATTTGTCTATCCGGTGCGTGATGCAAGGTGGCTGCTTCAACTGAATATTGAGTAATAGGTTTTGGATGAACTGACCTTTTTTAATGTTGTAATGGAATTTTGTAGCAATTGCCCTGATCCTTCACAGCTTAATGGAGAGCATTTGTATCGGTAAAGAGCCTTAGTTCTGATCTGTTTTTATTAATAATCCCCAGAATGAGGCCGAGTTCAACCATAATTTCATGACTCCCCAGTTAACAGAATGCACCCCCCCTCTCCCCCAGTGAATTAGGAAAATCTCATCTACACTTATTCATCCAAATATTTTGACTGCGGCTTATCTGTTAGACGTCTGGTGTCACATTCATTCATTCATGCCTAGGAGAGAGGGATCAGTGAAGTGCGTAATTTGTAAGATATCAGAGTTTAATACAATAGAAGCTATTGCAATAAAGCCAGATCAAATGCTTTAATCTAAAATCCTCTTTCTGCTTGGAGTGCCATGTCCTAGTTCAGAAAAAGTCTAACTGTGGCCACATTCCTTAACCAAATCATGAGCTTCTTATACGTAATTAATGTGCATTCTTCTCTCTCTTTTTTTTTTCTTTATTCCACTTTCAAAGGGATGCCCATTCTGAGTTTCCAGTTCTTCAAGGACAATAATTAATGAAAAGCCTTCCTTTGTAAGTTCAGACATTACCTAAATATCCATCTGGGAATGGTCATCTCCTATAATATGGTGTACTATACATTACAGAATATATATAAATATAAATAAATATATATATATATATATATATTTTTTATTTAAAAATAAATAATATTTATTTTTAAATAATAAAAAAAAAAAGTGTGTATGTGTATATATATATATATATATATATATATATATATATATATATATATATATATATATATATATATATTCTATTCAATTTTATATATATATATATATATATGTGTGTGTGGGTATAGTATTATATACAGCCTAGTACATATATACAAAATGTTCATGTATATTGTACTATATTCAATAGTATATATATATACCTGTGTGTATATATATATATATATATATATATATATATATATATATATAGAGCAGCACTCATGGGTCTTGAGAGGTGAACGCACAGTGAAGATTTTATTTCGACGAGGCACAAGCTTGTGCCTTATTGAAATGCTGAAATAAAATCTTTACTGTGTGCTCACCTCTCAAGACCCGTGCCGGCCCTTTTTTTTTTTTTTTTTATCTCTGATATGTCTGCAGTGGCAGCCACTGGATTTTATAGTTCTATATAAATATCAGTTTATCGTCTACTATAATATACTGTAAAATATATATAATTTATAGAGTATATGTATTTGGAGTGGAAGGAAAATGATAAATGGTTTTCAAAATTGTTTACAAATAAATATCTGAAAAGGGTGGGGTGCATTTGTATTCAGCCGCCTTTACTCTGATACCCCTAAATAAAATCTAGTGGAATCAATTGCCTTCACCTAATTATTAAATAGAGTTCACCTGTGTGTAATTTAATCTCAGTATTAATACAGCTGTTTTGTGAAGCCCTCAGAGGTTTGTTAGAGAACCTTGGTGAACAAACAGCTTCATGAAGGCCAAGGAACACACCAGACAGGTCAGGGATAAAGTTGTGAAGAAGTTTAAAGCAGGATTAGGTTATAAAAAAATATCCTTAGCTTTGAACATCTCACGGAGCTCTGTTCAATCCATCATCCGAATATGGAAAGAGTATGGCACAACTGTAAACCTACCAAGACATGGCCGTCCACCTAAACTGACCAGCCGGGCAAGGAGAGCATTCATCAGAGAAGAGCCAAGAGGTCCATGGTAACTCTGGAGGAGCTGCAGAGATCCACAGCTCAGGTGGGAGAATCTGTCCACAGGACAACTATTAGTCGTGTTCTCCACAAATCTGGTCTTTATGGAAGAGTGACAAGAAGAAAGTCATTGTTGAAAGAAAGCCATAAGAAGTCCTGTTTGCAGTTTGTGAGAAGCCATGTGGGGGACACAGCAAACATGTGGAAGAAGGTGCTCTGGTCATATGAGACCAAAAATCAACTTTTTGGCCTAAAAGCCAAACGCTATGTGTGGCGGAAAACTCACACCACACATCACCCTGAACATGTCACCCTGTTCGTGAAACATGGTGGTGGCAGCATCATGTTTTGGGGATGCCTTTCTTAAGCAGGAAACAAAAGCTGGTCAGAGTTGATGAGAAGATGGATGGAGCCGAATATAAGGCAATCTTAGAAGAAAACCTTTTAGAGTCTAAAAAAGACTTAAGACTGGCGTGGAGGTTCACCTTCCAGCAGGACGATGACACTAAACATACAGCCGGAGCTACAATGGAATGGTTTAGATCAAAGCATATTCATTTGTTAGAACGGCCCAGTCAAAGTCCAGACCTAAATCCAATTGAGAATCTGTGGCAAGACTTGGAAATTACTGTTCACAGACACTCTCCATCCAATCTGACAGAGCTTGAGATATTTTGCAAAGAAGAATGGGAAAAAATGTCTCTTTCTACATGTGCAAAGCTGGTAGAGACATCCCCAAAAAGACTTGTAGCTGTAATTGCAGTGAAAGGTGGTTCTATAAAGTATTAACTCAGGGGGGCTAAAAAGAAATGCACGCCACACTTTTCACATATTTATTTGTAAAAAAATGTTTTATATTTGGTTGTAACATGATAAAATGTGGAAAATTTCAAGGAGTATGAACTGGCTGTGGCTGTGCATCCATTAGTGGCGCTCGGGTGCCGCCCCCTCTCTCCAGCCACCCCCTCTGTATACTATGGATAGATTCATGCATTGCCGATGTAGCCACCCCTATTTAGGCATCCGGCCCCTTTTTCGGGCGCCAGAATTACAGTGGCGGGGGTGTGTGTTTGAAGCACCTGATTAGAGCCATAGGCTCCGATAGGCTTCAAAATAGGTGCACTGCGAGCGCAAACCATTACGCTCACAGTGCATCCAGGTGTGTTAGCACAGCAAATGAATATTTGCTGTGCTAACACAGAACCGCCTCTGAGCCAATCAGGAGGTCTGGATGTAATACCGGGCACCTGATTGGCTGAAGATAGAAGCAATCTTATTGGCCGCCTAGCAAAACAGGAAGAAGGCACGCACGGAGGACACAGCATCCATCGCTGCGCTACACGTCACACAGCTCGACGCCTGACCCACCACCATGATGGGGTAAGTGCCGGACAGACAGCGGCAGGCAGGGGGCACAGTGGCTGCATATTATGGGCACAGAGGCTACAATTGATGGGCCACAGAGGCTGCATATGATGTGCAAAGTTGGATGCATATGATGGGCACAGTTGGCTGTATATGATGGGCACAGTGGCTGCATATGATGGGCACAGTTAGCTGAATATGATGGGCACAGTTGGCTGCATATTATGGGCACAGTTAGCTGCATATGATGGGCACAGTTAGCTGCATATGATGGGCACAGTTGGCTGCATATAATGGGCACAGTTCGCTGCTTTTGCTGGGCACAGAGTCTGCATATGATGGGCACAGTTGGCTGCATATAATGGGCACAGTTGGCTGCATATTATGGGCACAGTTGGCTGCATATAATGGGCACAGTTGGCTGCTTTTGCTGGGCACAGAGTCTGCATATGATGGGCACAGTGACTGCATATGATGGGCACAGTTGGCTGCATATGATGGGCAGAGTGTCTGCATATGATGGGCAGAGTGGCTGCATATGATGGGCACAGTGGCTGCAATTGATGTTTTTGTTTCAGTATTTTTCAGTTTTGTTTGCGCCCCCCAAAAATTTTGAGCACCAGCTGCCACTTATGATAACACAAAAACTTTTCTTTCACTCATGGTTAGTGTTTGGCTGAAGACATTTATTATCAGTCAACTGTGTTTACTCTTTTTAAATCATAATGAATAACAAAAACTACCCAAATGACCCTGATCAAAAGTTTACATACCCCAGTTCTTAATACCGTGTATTGCCCCCTTTAACATCAATGACAGATTGAAGTCTTTTGTGGTATTTGTGGATGAGGCTCTTTATCTTCTCAGATGGTAAAGCTGCCCATTCCTACTGGCAAAAAGCCTCCGGTTCCTGTAAATTCTTGGGCTGTTTTGCATGAACTGCATGTTTGAGATCTCCCCAGAGTGGCTCAATGATATTGAGGTCAGGAGACTGAGATGACCACTCCAGAACCTTCACTTTATTCTGCTGTAGCCAATGACAGGTCGACTTGGCCTTGTGTTTTGGATCCTTGTCATGTTGGAATGTCCAAGTACATCCAATGCCCAGCTTCCTGGCTGATGAATGCAAAATGTTCCTCCAGTTTTTTTTGATAACATACTGCATTCATCTTGCCAACGATTTTGACCAAATTTCCAGTGTCTTTGTAGCTCACATATCCCCAAAACATCAGCGATCCACCTCTGTGTTTCACAGTAGGGATGGTGGACCTCATCATAGGCCTTGTTGACTCCTCTCCAAATGTAGCGTTTATGGTTGTGGCCAAAAAGCTCTTTTTTGGTCTCATCCCTCCAAATGACTGTGCCAGAAAGTTTGAGGCTTGTCTCTGTGCTATTTGCCGTATTGTAAGCGGGATACTTTGTGGCATTTGCGTAGTAATGGCTTTCTTCTGGCGACTCGACCATGCAGCCCATCTTTCTTCAAGTGCCTCTTTATTGTAAATCTTGAAACAGCCACACCACTTGTTTTCAGAGAGTCCTGTATTTCACATGAAGTTATTTGTGGGTTTTTTCTTTGCATCCCGAACAATTTTCCTGACAGTTGTGGTGTAAATTTGAATTGGTCTACCTGACCGTGGTTTGATTTCAACAGAACCCCTCATTTTCCACTTCTTGATTAGAGTTTGAACACTGCTGATTGTCATTCTCAATTCCTTGGATATCTTTTTATATCCCATTTCTGTTTTATACAGTTCAACTACCTTTTCCCGCAGATTCTTATTCTATCCTTTTGCTTTCCCCAGAAACGTCAGTGCAGCACTGGATGAAAGATGCAAGGGTCTGTCAGGAGTCCAGAAACTCATTGACCTTTTATACACACACACTAATTACAAGCAAACAGATCACAGGTGAGGATGGTTACCTTTAATAGCCATTCAAACCCCATTTGTGTCAACTTGTGTGCATGTTATCAGGCCAAAATCACCAGGGTATGTAAACTTTTGATCAGGGTCATTTGGGTAGTTTCTGTTGCCATTATGATTTAAAAAGAGTAAACACAGCTGATTGATAATAAATGGCTTCAGCCAAACACTAACCATGAGTGAAAGAAAAGTTTTTGTGTTATCATTCATATTCTCTGCAAAATGGCCAAGAAATCATAACTTCTGCCAGGGTATGTAAACTTATGAGCACAACTGTATATGTGTATATATATATATATATATATATATATATATATATATATAAACATCAACTTTTATATTACTTATGGAAATAAAACATATATATTTACATTTTATTTCCATTATATCTACCTAAGTTTTTAAATTATATTTCTAAATATTTTATGTATTTTCGATTTTATACAACTCACAGATTGATATCGGCCAGGATACTCCAACCTATTAGGCTTTACTGAGATCGATTTACTAAAAGCAAATAGACAGTTCACTTAGCAAGGGAATTTTTCCCAGAACTTAGTAAATGAGGTGAAGCTCTGCTGACTTCCATCATCTAATTCACTTTGCTAAGTGAAATTTCAGCACATTTGGGGAAAATTTGCTTGCAAATGGCAACTTCCCTTTGCAAACTGAACAGCCTATTTCCCTTCAGTAAATCAACCCCATTGTGTGCACTACCTTCCTCTTTGACATAATAACACAGGTCTAAATTCTTAAAGCTCTTGATGTCAGCCTTACCTACTTCATTTCTGATGGATTACAAAGAACATAGCCCTTTTTTCATCTTGTGCTCAGGCAGATGTCAGCTCACAAGATTTCTGTCAACAGGCATTTTTTGCACATATCAAACAGATATTACAAAAGCACTACCAATGATATGTTTAGCAGCCCAAAATGGAGCAAATAAGAGAAGTTCAGTGTTAGGGTTTACATACACTTTAGGAAAATGGTGATTTTATTGCATTGTATATGTGCATCCACAGCAATTTGGCCAACAAACAACACCCCCCCGGTTGGTTGGTCAGCGGCACCCCCCCCTACTACTCCGGCACTTACCCCATCAGTTGCAGGCAAACTGACTCCTACAGGTGGCGGATAGCGGCTGGGTTGCGGGCTCCTATAGGCGGCGGGCAGCGGCTTCTGTGTCCTCTCTGCATCATGGAGGCTTCCACTGTGTGGCTCCTCCCTCCTCCTCTTAGGCGTCCAATAGGATCGCGTGTCCTTTCAGCTAATCGGGGGACCAGTGTCAAAACCTGCTTCCTGATTGGCCAGGAGGAGGATCAGTGCTACGACAGCGAATATTGATTCGCTGTTGTAACACACCTGGGTGGTCTCGGAGCGCACTCTCTGTGACCAGAGCCAACCCTATATTGAAGCCTATTAGGGCCTCTGGCTTTGATCGGTGCTTCAAAAAAAAAAAAAAACAGCCCCTCCACATTGGAATCCATGCACCGGTGTCCTGAAAGGGGCCGGACGCATGGATAGGGGAGGCAGAAATGGACAAGGGTGGGTGGCGCCTGTGCTCCCTTAATGGACGGGCCGCCCCTGGAGGCCACTGCACTCAATGGGACCTTCAATGCTGCAGAAATGTTTCTGTACCCTTCCCCAGATCTGTACCTCCATACAATTCTGTCTCTGAGGTCTACAGACAATTCCTTGGACTTCATGGCTTGGTTTGTGCTCTGACATGCACTGTTAACTGTGGGACCTTATATAGACAGGTGTGTGCCTTTCCAAACCATGGCCAATCAACTGAATTTACCACAGGTGGACGCCAATCAAGATGTAGCAACATCTCAAGGATGATCAGTGGAAACAGGAGGCACCTAAGTTCAGTTTTGAGTGTCATGGCAAAGGCTGTAAATACCTCTGTACATGGGATTTTTTTTTAAAATAAATTTGCAAAGATTTCAAACTTTTTTTACGTTGTCATTATTGGGTATTGTTTGTAGAATTTTGATGAATGAATTTAATCCATTTTGGAATAAGGTTGCTAGATAACAAAATGTGGAAAAAGTGAAGCGCTGTGAATACTTTACGGATGCATTGTAGATAACCATTACTGTCCACCCCTGGCCTAAGCCTGAGCCTGCCAGCCCCTTCCACCCCCCTAATGGTCCGGTCACCTTTAGGCTTTCATAAGAAGGTTGGGAAATGTACATGGGAAATGGAGATCACTATCTCCAGCGAATGTCACTTATCAGTCCCGGAATGTTTCACTTTCAGCTATTGCTACACCAGACGTTTTCTGTTTACACTACAGATAGTCATTAGTAAAAGATACTAATTCCAATGATACACCACTCATCTGCTCCCTACTGATAATGCTATCAGCCATTTACTGCTGGACAAAGCAGAGGCTATGAAAACTGACATAAACAGATGGCTGGAGGAGTAATCTGCTAATCATTCATTATTTTCCCTCCATCTGTCACTGGCTTGCAAGAGATTTTCCAATCATTTAGTGAACATTCCAGAAGAATCAACGGTCACAGCCAAATCTATTGTATTACATCGTCTGCTGTATAGTAGACATTCATTTCGTTATGAATCGAAATTCAGAAAAAAATGTCATTATTCGGAGATTCCAATGCATCCAAATCCTCGAATCGCAATAGTAACGAATATCAACTAATCTGAAAATAAATTATAACGAAAACAACAAATTCATTGGTAATCATTTGTTTCGTTTGGGTGGCGTGATGCGATAGTTTGGGCCTTTGTCTAATGTTTGAATCCTCTGAAATAACGTAATAACCTAACGCGGCGTTTCTCAACTCCAGTCCTCAAGGCGCCCCAACAGGTCCCGTTTTCAGGCTTTTTCTATTATTTTGCACAGGTGACTTGATCAGTTTCACTGCCTTAGTAATTCCCACAGCTTTTTCATCTGAGGGAAATCTTGAAAACATGACCTGTTGGGGCGCCTTGAGGACTGGAGTTGAGAAGCACTGACCTAACGAATGACCCGAGTTGATTCGGATCCATTTGTTTTCAGTCTAGTGAGCGTAGCGTGAATATTGTAATAAGATTCTTTTTGTATTGGGGTTGAACTTGAGAGACCATTCCTTTTTTAATTTGTATGTGTGTGGCCCAGCAAACAAAGTCAGTTGGGAATGGGGAAATTAATTCAATCATATTACCGTATATACTCGAGTATAAGTCTAGTTTTTCAGCACATTTTTTTGTGCTGAAAGTGCCCCCCTCGACTTATACTCGAGTCAAGCACTTTTCTGCAGCAAAAATTTCATTATCCGAACCGAATTTCGGGCCCCGTACCTCAGGGCCACTTGGTGCTAGGATCCCCAAATTTGGTGTGCAAACCCAGTGGAACTGGTACCATAACATATCCAAAGCTGGAGTTCCTAGCACCAAGTGGCCCCGAGACAAAATCAGTTCGGAGAATGTCATTCTCTGCTGCAGAAAAGTGCTTGACATTTTCTGAACTGATATTTGGGGCCCTGTATCTCAGGGCCACTTGGTGCTAGAAACCCCAGCTTTGGATATTTTATGTTCCACTGGATTTGCACACCAAATTTAGGGTTTCTAGCACTAAGTGGCCCCGAGATACAGGGCCCCAAATTCGGTCAACTGTGTCCATCTGCAGCAATGTCATTTCGGGACCCTTTGGGTTCAGAGACCACAAATTTTGGCTGCCGCTAGGGGGCATCTAGGAACCCTTAACTACCGAGTTTGAAATTCGGGGGACCTATGGCTGCAAATGGGAACAGTGAGGCTGCGAATGGGCATTGTTGACCCTCTTTTCCACTTACAGTAGCTGTGCATTTCTCACCCTCGTCCTATACTCGGGTCAATAGGTTTTTCCCATTTTTTTTGTGGTAAATTAGGGCCTCGACTTATACTCGAGTATATACGGTAATTTGGATTCATTCACTTTATTTGGATGAGAGCAGCACGGTAGTCTTTGACTCTTGGATAACCAGCCTATTTTTTTGCACTAACATTTTTCATTAAAAACATTAACATTAAAAAATGCACTACCTATGAAATGGAAACATATTGTGGTGGTGTCAGAGGGTTGAGGACAAGACAGATGGCAGTAGGCCAAAGAAGGGGATCAATTATTATTATTATTATTATTATTCAGGATTTATATAGCACCAACAGTTTACGCAGCGCTTTACAATATAAAAGGGAGACAATACAGTTATAATACAATAAAATACAAGAGGATTAAGAGCCCTGCTCAGAAGAGCTTGCAATCTAATAGGGTGGGGCAGGTGGTACAAAAGAAGAGATGAGTTTTCAGAGATTGCCTGAAGGTAGCTAGGGTAGGGGATAGCCGGACAGGTGGAGGTAGCGAGTTCCAGAGGATGGGAGAGGCTCTGGAGAAATCCTGGAGAAGAGCATGGGAGGAGGAGACGAGAGAACTTGGGAGTAGGAGTTCTTGGGAGCAGCGGAGAGGACGGTTTGGGTGATATTTGGAGACAAGTTTGGTGATGTAGCTCGGGGCAGAGTTGTGAATGGCTTTGTATGTTGTGGTTAGTATTTTGAATTTAATTTGCTGGGTGATTGGGAGCCAGTGTAGGGATTGGAGGAGAGGGGTGGCAGACACTGAACGGTTGGTAAGGTGGATAAGTCTGGCAGCAGCATTCATCAGCCGCGATCTCCTGTGTACCCGGCACTCCGTCACTCACAGCCATGCCTCCTGGCCCCGCATTGGGCCACTGTTCTGTCTATTATATGAGCAGGGCCAGGAGGCGTGGCTGTGAGTGACGGAGCGGCGGGTACGCAGGCACGCAGGCAATCTCATTGGCCTGCCTATGGAGAGGCAGGTCAATGAGAAGGGAGTTGCAATAGTCAAGGCGAGAGATAACGAGGGAGTGAATGAGGAGCTTGGTGGTTTCATTTGTTAAAAAGGGGTGAATTTTAGAGATGTTACGGAGGTGAATTCTACAAACTTTTGACAACGATTGGACTTGAGGCTGAAATGACAAGTCAGAGTCTAGGATTACACCTAGTACCCTGGCGTGAGGGGAGGGACTGATAGTTGCATTGTTGATTTTGATGGAAAAGTCATGGAGGGGGACACGGGCGGGGGGGATATTAGCTCAGTTATAGAGAGATTTAGTTTAAGGAAGTGGTGCGACATCCATGGTCTTTACTCCCAGAAGAGGCATCAGAGGGGGTCAAATGATGGCAAAGTCAAGTAACTCAAAAGGCATTTAGCAATGTTAGCAATTTTTTTATTAATTTGGATGGGTGGGAGTAAGGTGGATGTGAACAAAGGGAGAAACTCCGATTTTCATCCTCTAAGGATCCATATAGCCACCAAATGATGGGGGTCAGGACATGGCTTTCTGAATACCTACAGTGAGAAAAATAAAGTATTTGATCCCCCTGCTGATTTTGTACGTTTGCCCACTGACAAAGAAATAATCAGTCTATAATTTTAATGGTCGGTTTATTTTAGAGCCGGTTCACATTAGAAGCGGCACGACTTGCAGGTCGCCTCACCGAGGCGACCTGCACACGACTGCCGCGGCGAATTGCAAGACGACTTCTGTATAGAAGTCTATGCAAGTCACCCCCAAAGTAGTACAGGAACCTTTCTTCTAAGTCGGAGTGACTTGCGTCGCTCCGATTAGAACGGTTCCATTGTACAGAACGGGAGGCGACTTGTCAGGCGGCTAGGTCGCCTGACAAGTCGCCCCCGTGTGAACCGGCTCTTAGAATAAAAATCAATGCGTGATATTGCGCTCTAGGTATTGGCTAAGTGATTATACAATAAAATACATATGGAATAAAATCCTAGGTAGTAATCACACAGTGCTAAGGAATAGCCATTAAATGAATAAATTTAAAGTGCAGGTGCTAAAAGTGACAGTAGTGACAAAACTTTGTGTGAATTTCTGCATTATTGATCTTGTCATCTAAGTGGAGAAATTGATGCCAAGAGCAAAAATCTCACTAGTTGTAGCTAGCTTGTGTATTTGTAATTTGCCGTTTTTATAAAACTATAAATATGATAAAAATCCTTTTTTATTTTTTTATTTTTTCAGCTGTTCAATTTATAGTTATCCATGGTACAGTAAAGTCAAGCTATTGACATATTTTGAAGTCATAAAGACACCTAGTAGGATTGTTGATGATGTTTTCAAGAGTTTAGTGAAGAAGTTTTGGGAATATATTGGGCAATCCAATGGAGGTCTGTAATTGTAAAAAAAAAAAAAAAAAACATCTGAGATGGCGCCTATTCAGTGAACATTCCTTTTGAATTATTTTTACTTTCACTTTCATTTTGTTTGTACTTTTTCCACATTTATGTTTGCTTGCTGTTTGATACTTTTTAGGATCCTGCAGAACAGCTTATCTAGGGTTGCCACTTTTTCTTCAACCCCAACACTTTAGTGGCGCACAGTAATTTTTGTTTTTGTTTTAGTATACACTATAGGATTATAACAGACCTGGGACACCTTTGGGAACTCCAAAGAGAATAGTAATGTGGCGCACATAGTGCCCCCTCACCCTCTTGTCAAGCCCTGTTCTGAGCCACATTCCTGTCTGAATAATGTGTCTGGGTTTCAGGTGGACTGAAACCCGGACACATGATTCAAAACCCGGACTGTCCGGGTGAATCCCAGACAGGTGGCAACCCTAGGCTTAGCAGGAATCACACCCTGCATACATAGGAAGCAACTATGGCTGGCCTCATGTACATGCTGTATACAAATAAATTAATTTTTTCAAAATATTCTCTGACTGGACAAGGTGAAGATGGTGACATAACCACCCCACCTCTCCACCTCTTCCAGTCAGAGAACAATTTGAGATTATTGAGAAAATGCAAAGCATTCTCTGAATTGTGCCTGTGCTGAGCAGGCAACCTCCTATGTTCACAATGCAGCAGAGCAGCTGCTCGGCACAGGACCTGGAAGCAAGCAAAGATCACTGGAGTAGCAGCATCTACTACAGTGATTTTCAGCTTCTACAGGTATCCCACATGCATGGTATATACTGTACATAGTTATGTAATACTAACCCTTAGGGCCGCTTGTAATAGCTGGTTCTTCACTAATGGTACAGAGACTGCTCGCCACCACAAGCACCATTCCACACACTCCAGCTCCAATAACTCTAGGGGTGTCTTTTTGATATTTGTTGCTTGAAGAACTTAAAACAGGAAAGGGGTTAGGGCATACTCCAAAACTCTGCACAGTAAACAGGAGGACCCTCTTCTCTAGGTTCCCACTCCAGGATTCTGCTGAGGACAGGAGACTGAATGGCCAGTAAACCGACAAGCTTTGTTGGCTGTCCTATTCTATAGCTACCTCTGGCACTTATATCCCGAAAGCACACACAGTCACCAGGAATTAATTCAGCTGCACACCTTTCAGCTTCCTCTGGACATGGTCCAGTGAGGGACACAACCCTTCTCCAGAGCTGATCCCTATGGTGATGTCCCACAGCCAGCTTCCTCAGAATGTTCACTGCAGGCCCTCAGCTCTGACACCATGGACGCCTCAAGAGCAGCTACACCTTCCATAGGCTACCTCGGAGGAGCAGCTAAGGCTTGAAAACCTCCTGGGGAGAAAGAACAATCTCTCCAGGTCTTCAGATTTATTATCACCTCCCCAGCTACCTTCTGGACACTCCTTTCCAGGGATTGGGCATGCCATATTAAATATTTAGGCTGGTAATTTAAATCTCCTTCCCTACGTTTTCTAAGATTCTTACAGGGGCATGGGGAAGGAATCAAACTCCCAGCCTGTGAAACCTCAAACAGAACAAAGTAAATGATCACTGCTCTCTTGACTACAGAAGGAGCCAGAAACTACTTTTGCCCAGCATCCTACACTAGGAGGGTGCTACAGTTACCTTGGTCCAAGCTTGACCAATGTAACTATGTAAAAACATCCTAGAAATTATTACTACATTGATTGCCGCTATCTTCCAGGTCATGCCAAACAGCTACCTTGGTTGCTTGCTTGGCATGGGCATTATTCACAGAACTCCTTGTGTTTTTTCAATAAATGTTCTCTGATTGGACAAGGTGGTGGGGGAGGCAGTAAGGTCCCACGATTTCCACCTTGTCCATTCGGAAAACGCTTTGCATCGATTGAGAAAAATCTGTGAATGGCACCCATGCCAAGCAAGCTGCCCCCTGTGGTTACTATGCAATAGGGCAGCTACTCCGGCACAGGACCCAGAAGCAGTGACTATTACAGTGATTTTCTTTTTTTTTACAGAAGTCCCACAGGTATGTCCTACGCATACTTACATTCCAAGCTGGACCAATGTAACTGCAACAAATTCCATAACTTGAGTTTTAAATCCCAACTACAGGCAACTAAAAAATTATCCTGCGCCCACATTTCAAGGGTTGATTGCTTGTTCAGGTCTAGCGGAAAAATACAATATTTCATAGATGGGTGCAGCCTATTGCATTAGGGTGTGCACCTGGACAGTGGCTGTAGGGCAGTGGACATTAAAAAAAAAAAACAGAATTGCGCTACATAATCATGTCAAAAAAAATTTTGGGGAAAAAAACAAACAAATTGTCCATGGGCGAATCCGCAAATAATGTGACAGTAGATTTAAAGCTTCTTAGTGTCAATCTCCACCATCCATCACCTTGTGCAGCAGTGCCTCCACCAAAAGCTGAAAAAACTGCTTACCAGCTCCTGTAGACCCCTTATTACATTGGGTCAATCTGCACTTGTGGCTTATAACCCAGCCCGGGCCTTTCTCCACATCGCAAGGCTCATCCACATTTCAAGTGCCACTCAGTGAATTGGATATGAAGTTTCACCAAAAAGACAGAAAACTCCACACAGTGTAAAATCCTTTGTACGTTTATTAAAATAGTAAATAGTGTAGATTAATACGCCTTAAGTTTGGTTTGTTTGGCGGCACACAACCAAACAAAGCCGTTCTTCTGGGACACGAGAGAGATGGTGATGTCAGTGCATCACTCCGTCCTACGCGTTTCATCACGACTTACGTCGTCCAGGGGCACGGGCGGCGCACCGCGTCACCACCTTATATACAATGCAAGACAATTAAGCCTCGTTCTGAGCCCTGGCTGGCCACATTTCAAACTCATCAACAGATACCAGACTCCTTTGTAATCCTAAAATTTATCGAAGCACGGCCCTATACCCTTACTAATAACCACTATGATTAATACAATTTTTCGATAGAACCCCGTCTTAAAAAACAAGCAACCCTAAATATGTTCTTTACACCTAGTCTCCACACAGAGTAGGGGACATATCAGTAGTTTTCTAGTTTTATTATTATTTTTTTAGGACCCCCATTGGAGCGCTTTGGTATAATATCAGGGGTCCAAACTGACCCCTGATGTCTCATTTTTTAAACAGAGAAAGGAACTGGTGACAGAGATTCCCCAGTCCCTTTTAGTGAATGAATAAGCAGTTTTCTGTTCATTCACAAACTGAACCATAGTAAACATAGTGAGGGCCTGGGCAGCAGGGGAAATCTGCTCCACACGAGGTGATTAGGGTGTGCCCAGGCACACCTTGTGTGAACACCTATGAAAGATTTACTCACCCGATCCTCCACTCCTCGCCACTGCTAGACCGGTCCCTCCAGCGTCTTCTCCCCTACGCTTCAGAGGTGTAAATTCCTAACATCATCAAGACCAAAGCAGGGTCCATAGTCCTTCAATGAACATGAAGACACTGAGGGAAAGCCCACCGCAGGAGCGTATGGGAGCTCCATCTACCAGGGTAATGGAGGATCAGGTATATAAAAGTGTTTCTCATCTCTCCTAGACTGAATAAGCAATTAAGCCTTGCAGTGTGGGCACAGCTCCACTGCAAGGGATAATTTTCCATTTTCCTGGAGTTGGGTATTAGAGAGGAACTATGGTGTAACTAATGAAACTATTGACTTTTAAGAAACAGATACTCAGCATTCTAGGAGCCCAGCGCAGAGGTGTTCCCTGATGCCGCACATCCCTGATAACAGTGGCAAGCTCAGCCTGGACTCCAACCAGGCCCCAGTCCTAACGTGTTTCGCTCTGCTCCTGAAGCTTAATCATGGGGATGGAGATCCCATGTGTGTGGACAGTATTTAAACATCGGTAATCCCTTAATTGTGTAAAGGGCTGACAGGTCTATACAATCGCTGGTTCTTGTTGTTTGATTAACTGAATAAAGTGAATGGATGGAGTATTGAAGGGAAAAGGAACAAATAAATGAAGAAAGAGGAAATAAAAGAGAGAAGAAAGGGGGGGAGAAGGAAAGTGAAAAATAGAAATAAAAAAGAAAATAGAGACTAATGAACTAATGATGAAAATTAGAAATCTTATCTAAGAATTTTCGTTCGTATTTCGCACCATTAGTGGGCTGCAGCAACAGCCGAATTTCGCGCGGCCATCGAATTTGAGTAATTGAACATGTTGGAGATTTTTTGAAAGACGAACAATTTTTTTAATCAATGATGGGAGAATCGTGCGAGAAATGCAATCGAAAAAGAAATGCGCATGTGCAAGAAAAAAAAAAATCCCCGGAAAAAAAAGAAGATTCCCAGCCACGAAAATTATTTTCTGTAGCAACATGAGGTGAAAGTGAAGGCTTGGTTGGTCGAATTTTGAAATCAATGATCGCACCGTCGGATCACAAAGCGCACAAATTTTCTGATTTTCAAAAGAAAATTCTTTTGAAAATTCGACCCATGTATGGCGAGCCTTAGAATGAAAAATTAAATAAAAGTGAAAATAAAAATAGAAAAATGAAAAAGCTGTCTTCATCCAGTTGGGTTTTTTGCATGTCTTCAGATCCACAACTCCGCCATCTTGACTGTGGGAGCCGGCTGTAACTTCCCGGTGTTTCAAAGCTGGTTGCGCTTGTTGTTTCAGAGATTGTGCTGCGCTTTCACCTTGGTCCTACAGCCTCCTGGGACATGTGACGTTTGGGCCGGATGGGCCAAACTTCTCTAATTCTTGCCTAAGCGAGAAATGCGGAAGTAGCTATCGGAAAAAATTACCCACTGCCAGAAAAAAACCCCTCAAATTTTCAAAAAGGTGGAAGGGGAAGAGGTGGATGAGGGGAACTTTCACTTTTAAGTGAACTTCTCCTTTGAAGAGAATTTCTCATGTAGTCTAATCCCATCTTCTATCTGTGAATGTCTCCATCTTTTTTGATAAATGCCCTATGAGAAGCAAAGAAAGATTCAATGATTGTATAGAAAAATAACGGAGAAACACAAATTAAATGACACATCCATTGACAGCAGGCTGTGATTGTATGATAGAGAAAAATACTTTTTTTTGTTGAAGGTCTTCTATTGTCAGCTTGGCATGGGGCATTAGAAAAACACAACACTGATAACATGACTTTATTGTTCCTGTAGGTCCTAACCTCTCCATGCTGCATCTGTATCTTCTGTCTTAAGAAGCAGCTTTCTTTTCATCAAACACATTCCTGAAGTCAGCAGTAAAAGCACTGACAAGACAGAGCAGATTGATCCATTAACTCTCACTCACTGCTAACAGTTCTTTGGCTGAACCCAGCTTTTGCATTCCAGCAGTAAAGATTTGGTGTGGTGACTAAGAATTAAAGCTACGAATACTTGGGAAATCCAAACTGGCTGGGACAGGCTTTCATGCTATAAAGCCATTCTTTTCAAACCAGGTTGCACTTATAAACGGCATGGAAACAGATCCAGAGGCCAGTCGTTAACTTACGTAGCAAGCAAAAAAATGTTTGTGTGATAAAAACAGAAGCCCTCCAAAAAAATAAAAAAATAACAAAAACAAAAAAAGTACCATTTTGTACTATTTCACCTTAGAATTCTCTCTTCTCCCCACTATCCTTTGGTTTCTTTGAGCAAAACTTTGCTCAAAGTGTAGACTTCGGTTTCACATCAACCATCTTCTGTAGGACAACATTGCTTGGTGCACCTGCATGACTCAATTTAGGGCTATCTAAAACGGTTTTCCCAAATTCAAGGGTCTAGGGCAGTGGTCTCCAAACTGCGGCCCTCTGCTTGCTTTTATCTGGCCCTTGGGGCAATATTTTCATCCACTAATACCAACAATGGGACATAATTCCCCCCCCTAACACCAATGAAGGAGCAGAATTCCTCCCAATGACACCAAAAATGTGGCCCAATGACACCAACAATAGGGCACTATTGCTCCCATGGACATCAAAGATGGGGCATTGTTTATTCCCACTGACGTTGGGACATTTTCTACTCCCAATGTCCACAGTCTGGCCCTCCCTTAAGTCTGAAGGTCAGTAAATTGACCCTTCTTTGTTTCAAAAGTCTGGAGATCCCTGGTCTAGGGCCACCTAAACGCCCTTTTTCTGATCTTAAAAGGTAAGTTTGAGTTTCTGTTTTTTGTTTTTTAAATCATACTTCCCTAGGTCCGATGCTGCATCCGTCTCCCGCCAGCTCTAAGTGCCGGTTCACACTGGTGCGTTGTGGGAAACCCTGCGATTCAGTGCTAGTTCCCGCATTGCACCTGAAATGAACACTGAGATCTGCGAACCGCTAGGGGGGGTAAAGTGAATGACACCCCCAGACTGGTTCGCAGATCGCAGTGCGAACTGTCAGCTGGTGCAGGAATTGGATTGCATGGGTGTGAACACCCATGCAATACGATTTCAGTGCGGACCAAAAATGGGTCCTGCACCATTTTGGTGGGAATGCGATGCGATTTCAGCCATACGGTCTCCAAGCTCACTCCTTAAACAACAACCCTACTCTCCATCTTTGGCAGGTTCTTGCATTGGGAAAATGTTCTAAATAACAGGAATGTCCAGATCTGAATATTCTTAAACATTGTGCTCTTTACTTGTAAAGACTTTGGTACAAATCCAGCAAAGAAGACTTCTCTATCAACAGATACAGTGTTACATTGAATTGTAGACAAGTTAGAGTGGCAGAAAGGGCTGTCCAACAACTTCTCGGGTGGGACTCTCTCTAAAAGGGACAATCCACAAACCAATTAAAAGACCAATACAAAGAAATATGGGGACATCTAGTGTCACTCGTGTCCTACATAAGTGAAACAAGACAAAAGCAGGGTGTGTAGTGGCATCTAGTGGTCCCTAAGAAAATTAAAACAGACATCCTGCCAGAGAGGGGCCGAACACCCTGCTACACCCACGCTTGTCTTTATACCTTCTGAGACAGTAAAGAAGGTCAAATAAGAAGCATGCAAGGCAGCATCCATTATGGAATGTGACTTGATGATAATGCTGCCACACAGATGGCGTTTTACTAGTGAAGCTGTTAAAAATTGGACTCTTTGCCAACACTATTTATAGGATAAGATGAGAGATCATAAAGCAGATTTTGTTTACGAAGAAAGGTAGCAACCTTACTTGTTAAGTGTGGGCGTGGCTAAATAAGTGTGGTTTTAGGTGTGTGCGGCTTAAAGCTGAAGTTTAATCTGCTTATTTTTACCTTCCTTTTACCTTCCCTGGTTCCTCCTTCACCCCTTATCAACATTCTGTTAACATTTTCATCTAAAACCTTTCCATTTTCAATACATTCCCTTTTTAGACTCTGTGCTTTTCCATGCAATGAAGGCGGACATTGGCTGCTGGGAGGGGTCGGCAGGATGCTGTACATAATGTCCTGAAAATGTTACAGCACCCTGCCACAGTACTCCTCAGTCAGCTCTGATGCATGCAGTGGGCTGGCTCTTGGGAGGAGTTATGCAAATATCACAATGGCCTTGTAGGACTCATTGGGGTTACTGTGATGATTATATATATATATATATATAATATATATATATATATATATATATATATATATATATATATATATATATATATAATCTCCACCTTCCCCACTCCTGAAGAAGCGAGCTTAGTTCACAAAACGCGTTGAGATTCTTCAAGGTCCCATCCACCTTTCAGTAGCTTCTTTGTCACATGTTATATGTCAGTGATGGCAAACCTTGGCACCTCAGGTGTTTTGGAACTACATTTCCCATGATGCTCATGCACTCTGCAGTGTAGTAGAGCATCATGGGAAATGTAGTTCCAAAACATCTGGGGTGCCAAGGTTCACCATCACTGTTATATGGTATACATGTGTATATATGTGAACAATGAAAGTTATCTGGTTGTAGTTCTCAAAGGTGTTGAGAGTACCATATTGACAGATATATGTGCTTTTACAGTAGCTCTGTCCTTTTTAATTAATGCTAATTAAAATACAGTATATATATATATATACAGAAATTCAAATATACAGAAATCATTAAATAGATCAACATATATCGTAAAAAAAAAAAAAAGTATGTATGTAATTTTTATTTATTTATTTTTACGATATACCGTATGTTGATCAATGATTTCTGTATCATAAGTCCCAGGGGGGTAAAATCTCTGTTTGTGTATATATAAGGTGCATAATGTTATCAGATACGTTACATGGTGTTACAATCAACAAAGGACATCTTCATACATTTATTTCTAAGGAATATAATTTTTATTTATTTATTTTTATTTATTTATTTCAGGTACTTATATAGCGCCGTCAATTTACGCAGCGCTTTACATATACATTGTACATTCACATCAGTCCCTACCCTCAAGGAGCTTACAATCTAAGGTCCCTAACTCACATTCATACATACTAGGGACAATTTAGACAGGATCCAATTAACCTCCCAGCATGTCTTTGAAGTGTGGGAGGAAACCGGAGTACCCGGAGGAAACCCACGCAGGCACAGGGAGAACATGCAAACTCCAAGCAGGTAGTGTCGTGGTTGGGATTCGAACCAGTGACCCTTCTTACTGCTAGGCGAGAGTGCTACCACTACACCACTGTGCCGCCCAATAATATAGAAGTGTTTGTATACAACCAGCAAATACAGTGAGAGAAATGAACAGGAAGGATTAAATATGATATACCGTATTTATCGGCATATAACACGCACTTTTTTCCCCTGAAAATCAGGGGAAAATCGTGGGTGCGTGTTATAGGCCGATCCCCGCCGATTTCTGTGTCATCGGAGCGATCGCGGCAATTGCCGCGGTCGCCGCCGACATACACAGCCGTGGGTACATTCAAAAATGGCGCCGAGACTGCAGGGAGCCGAGATACACATACTCGAGTGTTCTCGGCTTTTTCCGGCGCCGCCGTCACGCCCAGGCCCGCCCCTGGACCTGTGTTATGTCCATCATAGGGCGGGACTGGGCGTGACTGTCAGCGGCGCCGAAAAAAGCCGAGAACACTCGGGTATGTGTATCTCTGCTCTTGTCGGATCCGAGATACACATACCCGAGTGTTCTCGGCTTTTTTCGGCGCCGCTGACAGTCACGCCCAGTCCCGCCCTATGATGGACATAACACAGGTCCAGGGGCGGGACTGGGCGTGACGGCGGCGCCGGAAAAAGCCGAGAACACTCGAGTATGTGTATCTCGGCTCCCTGCAGTCTCGGCGCCATTTTTTGAATCTACACTGAGTGCACAAAGCTGCACTGACATGGCTGGACTGGGGCAGACCTGCACGAACGAAGCTGCACTGGGGCAAGGCTGCATTGGGGCAAGGCTGCACTGGGGCAAAGCTGCACTGAGGCAAGGCTGCACTGGGGCAAAGCTGCACTGAGGCAAGGCTGCACTGGGCCAAAGCTGCACTGAGGCAAGGCTGCACTGGGGCAAAGCTGCACTGAGGCAAGGCTGCACTGGGGCAAAGCTGCACTGGGGCAAAGCTGCACTGACAAGGCTGCACTGACAAGGCTGCACTGACAAGGCTGCACTGATGAGACTGCACTGGGGCAAGGCTGCACTGACACTGAAAAAGCTGCAGATAGACAGATAAGGCTGCATTGATGGGCATTGTAATGTAAGTTTTTTTTCCTTAAACTTCCCTCCTAAAAATGTTTTTTCCTTAAAATTCTCTCCTAAACTTTGGGTGCGTGTTATACGCCGGCGCGTGTTATACGCCGATAAATACGGTAATTATACCCTCCACCCCCCCTTCCCTCTCTAAATTCTGCTGTACAGAGGCCGCAAAAGGCTGATACCAAGTCAAGCTTAAATACTAACACAGCTTGCAAAAAAAAAAAATTATAAAAAAATAAGACATTTAGTGTTTTATTGAGTACAGTGCTAGATTAATTGTGTTTTTCCTTATTGGCTTAGAGTTCAGCTTTAAAGCTGACAATTAGGAAAGGCAATTTTTACATAATTACACTGGTATAGCTTGGATGCCAGCAAGTGCAGGCAATGCTGAGTCATTAACAATAATGTCACTGGCCTCATTCACTTACATGGCCAGGAATCCCCCTCCATGTAAGCAAAGAGGCAGTGATAGTTTTATTTACAAAAATAAATGCAGACTGCCCCCCCCCCACCCTATTTTTCATACCAGGCCTTTTGAGTCTAGTATAGATTTTAGATAAGTACCCCAAAAAAAAAAAAAAGGTGTGTGAGGTTCCCCAGGAAATCCATACCAGACCCTTTTGGCCTGATAAGGATTTTAAGGCGGACCTCAATCAAAAATAAATAAATAAACGAGTAGGGTCCTTCTAAAAACCCATACCCTTCCCTCAATCCAAACATGAAGCCCCCCAACCACACCCGCACCCCCCTAACCATACCAGCAGGGGTGGACTGACAACTCATGGGGCCCCCGGGCAATAGGAGATTATGGGGCCCCCGGGCAATAGGAGAAGATTATGGGGCCCCTGGGCAATAGGAGATTATGGGGCCCCCAGGCAATAGGAGATTATGGGGCCCCCAGGCAATAGGAGATTATGGGGCCCCCAGGCAATAGGAGATTATGGGGCCCCCCGGCAATAGATTATGGGGCCACACAGTATACACACACACATACAGCATACACACACAGACACATAATATACACACACAATATACACACACAGAATACACATACACACACTGAAAAGGTACTGGAGAGGCGGGGCAGCTATAATCTTGGGATTTAAAAAAAAACACAGATTTTTACATACTGTCCCTGGTTTTATTGAGGCTGGCAACCCTGATGGGGCCCCTTAGTGGCATGGGGCCCTCGGGCAGTTCCCGAGGGCCCGAATGGTCAGTCAGCCCCTGCATACCAGGTCACATGCCTTCAAACTTCCTTGAAGCGCGTTGAACCCTGCTCAAACCAAACCCAGTTCAGTTCAGTTTATCAGTGTTCCATACCTGTGGGATCCCAGTGGAAGCTGGAAATCACTGTAGGCACTGCTACTATAGTGATTGCTTCTGTGCCCCATGCTGAGTAGCTGCACTGCTGCTTACTGAACAAAGGAACAGGAGATTGTGACCTCACTGTCTTGTCTCTTCACCTTGTCCAATCAGAGAACACTTTGCAATGATTGAGAAAATGCAAAGTGTTCCCTGAATGGCGACACAGAACGCTAGCAGTAATCACTTTAGCCCTGCAGTGATTTCCAGTTTCCATTGGGTTTCCACAAGTATGGCACATACATATTTGCACTGGTCCAAGATAGACCAATGATACTATGTAAAAATTGTTATACCTAACCTTCAGCTTTAAATAGACTTGTTGTGCTGACTAACTAGAACATGGTTTCCCAATCAGGGTTCCTCCTGAGGTTGCTAAGGGTTCCTTGAGCAATAAGAAATGGTGGACTGATCTCCCACCTGCACTGACCACCAATGCAAGCATGCGACTTTCCATCAGCCCCCAATGTTAAATGGTCACTTCTACACCTTGACCACTAATATTTGAGGTCACCCCCAGTTTTTACTGCCTACCTCTATTGTCTAAAGTTATTATTCCTTTTTAGGAATATCACAAAATAATTATGTCCTGGATGTTAGGTACACTGCACAAACTGTTGGCGCTATATAAATCCTGTATAATAATAATAATAATGTAAGAGACTCTTAAAATCATAAATACAATGGGAAAGTTGCACACAAACCGTCTGAATACTAAACGGTATTTAAATATACAAGAAAAGTGTGCTATCCCTTTAAGAAGTGAAACATATGAAAAGTGCAATGTGCATAATGTGAATTGTTAAATATAAACTGAATGAATAAAGTCCATTACCTTAAGGCGCCAAAGTCCAAATCCAAAATGACAGTGCCTACAAAGGCTTGTGATTGCCACCAAACGTTCTTCCCCACACCAACAGTAGCACACACTGCTTACTGGACTATTTGACTGACCCTAATTCATAAAAGATCAGTCATGCTGTATGTTATATCAGCATCCACATAGATCAGGGGTGTCCAAACTTTTTTCAAAGAGGGCCAGATTTGATGAATAGAACATGCTTGAGGGCCGACCATTTTGCCTGACATTCTTAAACCATTAAAATTTGGTCTAAGTGTGTCCGTCCGAGCACTAATACATGGCCCAACAAGAATTCTCTTGCCTTTGTGCTGTGTGTGGTGAATAGATGAGCTTGGGCATGTTATTTGGATATACCGTATTTAATCGGCATATAACACGCACCTTCACTTTACAAAGGAAGTTTCAGGAAAAAAATCTTAAATTTTAAATAAAGAACTGTGAAGCGAAATAAGGGTCAGTGCCCATCAATGCAGCCTAATCAGTGCCTATCTGCAGCCCCCACTCCATTGCCATGAATGCAGCCCCCACAGTATTGCCATGAATGCAGGCCCCACCGTATTGCCATGAATGCAGCCCCCACCGTATTGCCATGAATGCAGCCCCCACAGTATTGCCATGAATGCAGCCCCCACAGTATTGCCATGAATGCAGCCCCCACATTGACATGAATGCAGCCCCCACTCCATTGCCATGAATGCCCCACCGTATTGCCATGAATGCAGCCCCCACCGTATTGCCATGAATGCAGCCCCCACAGTATTGCCATGAATGCAGCCCCCACCGTATTGCCATGAATGCAGCCCCCACAGTATTGACATTAATGCAGCCCCACAGTATTGACATGAATGCAGCCCCCACATTGACATGAATGCAGCCTCCACTCCATTGCCATGAATTCAGCCCCCACCATATTGACATGAATGCAGCCCCCACCGTATTGACATGAATGCAGCCCCCACCTTATTGACATGAATGCAGCCCCCACAGTATTGCCATAAATGCAGCCCCCACATTGACATGAATGCAGCCCCCACATTGACATGAATGCAGCCCCCACTCCATTGCCATGAATGCAGCCCCCACCGTATTGACATGAATGCAGCCCCCACCATATTGACATGAATGCAGCCCCCACCGTATTGACATGAATGCAGCCCCCACCATATTGACATGAATGCAGCCCCCACCGTATTGACATGAATGCAGCCCCCACATTGACATGAATGCAGCCCCCACATTGACATGAATGCAGCCCCCACCACATTGACATGAATGCAGCCCCCACCACATTGACATGAATGCAGCCCCCACCACATTGACCTGAATGCAGACTCACCTTTGCCGTCAGTGCAGCCTGATTCATGTCCATCTGCAGCCTTGGAGGAGACAGGGAGGGGGTGGGACGAGCGCCAACAGATATACAGGAGAAACTCCTGTTTTTATCGGCAGCCTCTTTAATTGAAAGTCCCGCCTCCTATGATGGACAAAACAATTGTCCAATGGCAGCGCAGGAGACGGGACTTCCTTTTACACAGGACGCCGTGTAAACAGGAAATTCTCCTGTATCCTGTACGGCGCTCGTCCCGCCCCCTCTAAGGCAGCCAGCATATCTATCTTTTGTGGCCCCCGGCGCTCGGGGATTCGTTGGGGGCCACAAAAGATATATATGTCAAAATTACCAGGCGGGCCGCCCGAAACGGGACCACGGGCCGCAAATGGCCCGCGGGCCGGACTTTGGACATGCCTGCTCTAGGCAGTGGGAAAGTACTCAGCAGATAGCTCAAACAATGCTTAGCACGACATAGACAAAGAATATACAAAGGCCAAGATAGTGTACTACCTCTAGGCAACTTTTATTATAAAACACCATGGAGTACTTACAAAAAAATCTCCAATCCCCTGACCACATCGGTTATGACGAAACACATAGGGTGGAGTCATCAATGACATCATCGTCTTTGCTAGCTGAGTGCAGCTGTGCTTGTAGTGGTTGTCTCTCTGGCTTTTTTTGTGAGTGCCCAATGATGTTTTATAGGAGCAGTTGCCCAGTGGTATTTTACACTATCTTGGCCTGTATATCATCTTTGTCTATGCGGTGCCGAGCATGGTTTGAGCCATCTGCCGAGTATATTCCTATTGTCTAGACCAGGGGTCTCCAAGCTTTCTAAACAAAGGGCCAGTTTATTGTCCTTTTTGAGGGGGGGGGTGCAGACTGTGGCTAGCAGGTGTGGACATTTTACTAGCATCAGTGGGAGTAAATATCACCACATTTGATATAAGGTGGAGGAATAGTGCCCCATCATTGGTATCACTGGGAGGAAGAGTTCCCAATCTTTGGTATCACTGGGAGGAATAGTGTTCCATTGTTGGTGTCAATGGGAGAAATGGTGACCCATTGCTGATGTTAGTTGGCAGAATTGTGTCTCGTATAATTGGGAGAATAGTGCCCCAAGGGCCGGATAAAGGCAGGCAAAGAGCGGCATCCAACACCCAGGCCACAGTTTGGAGACCACTGGTCTAGACCAACTATGTGGATGCTGATATAACATACAGTATGATTGACACATTATTTATTATTTTATTTAAAACTTTCTTTATCATATCGATCGTAGTAATGTACCAGGAGCTGTAGGCAGAATCCTTTTGAACAGGGGTTCCCAAGGACTTTCGAAATTCTTTAAATGGTCCCTCAAAGGATGAAAAAGGCTGCACTAGAGAATAACTTGAACATTTTTTTGTATCGTTCTGTGAATTGTTCAATCGATGTGTAGCTCTCCCCCTTCGCTAGTTATGAATTGCTCTGAGCGGTTGCCATTTTTGCTTTGTTGGATATTCTGTGACATCCCTTGGACAAGAAAACAGCCAGATCCTCTCAAACCCAAGCCAGTGCATGAATGTATTCCTCTTTATTCATGGCTATAAATATGTGTAATCATATTACAAGATTCAACAAAAGTAACAATAAAACCTACTATTTATTTTATGCAGACATGAAAAAGCTTTTTGTCATTTTTATGGATTTTTTATATTCTTGTATCCACTGTAAAGACAGCAACATCAAAGAAAATTGGATTTGATCATTTAATATTTATACACATAATGACAAAGATTGATTTATCTGTTTTATTAGGGATATGTGGGTGAATTCAAAGAGAACTGATGTTTTTAATGCAAAGTACGTTTTCTTTCATGGTAATAAATGTGAGGTATTTTAGTGGTCTAATGCAGACTCTGCTTTCCCGCCTGGATATGGAAAAAGCCAAAAAGCGTCAAAGCAAAGCTACAGATAATACAATTTACAAGTTACTGGCTTATTTATCCATGACGGGTTTGGATGAGAAGTTAATTTTTAAATCATTACAGATTTGGCTTTTTTTATTATATGAGGGCGTACTAAAAGTAATAGAAAAGTAGGCATAACTTTTTTTAATTAAATTACATAAGTTGTTCAAATTTCACACTTGTAGAGTAACTCTTCCTCTTTAGCAACTCTTCTTCTTTTTCATTGCAGGCAAATAATGGATTCTAAGAAGAAGCAATGTGCCATCACTGAGTTCCTGACCAAGAAGGAATGTAGGTTGCCCGAAATTAATGATTTCCCATTGTTTAGTTTGTCTTCAGTACTGTTTCCCCTTCTTTAACCACTTTAGGACTGCCCACCCGCATTGTACTGCTGACAGGTGGCTCCTACAGGCACAGCTACTCTTGCCTCTTATGAGCCTCTTAGAGTTGCTGGCCTCTTATGGCTCCTTGGAGTTCTTGACCAAGAAGCCCACCCGGACCGCCCATCAGCATTGTTCTGCAGACAGACGGCTCCTACAGGCACAACAATGTACCTGTACATCGCTGTCTTCTTATAAGCCTCTTGGAGTCGCTGGCCTCTTATGAGCCCCTTGGAGTCGCTGGCCCCTTATGGACTCTTGGAGTTCTTGACCAAGGAGCCCACCTGGACTGCCCACCAGCATTGTACTGCGGACAGGCGGCTCCTACAGGCACATCAATGTACCTGTACATCGCTGTCCTCTTATAACCCTCTTGGAGTCGCTGGCCTCTTATGAGCCCCTTGGAGTTGCTGGCCTCTTATGACCTCTTGAAGTTCTTGACCAAGAAGGGGTGTAGGTTGTCCGAATTGATGATTTCCAATTGTTTAGTTTGTCTTCAGTACCGTTTCCCATTCTTTAACCACTTTAGGACTGCCCACCCCCATTGTGCTGCTGACAGATGGCTCCTACAGGCACATCAATGTACCTATACGTCACTGGCCTCTTATGAGCCTCTTGGAGTCGCTGGCCTCTAATGGCCTCTTAGAGTTCTTGACCAAGGAGCCCACTCGGACCGCCCACCCGCATTGTACTGCAGACAGGCGGCTCCTACAGGCACATCGATGTACCTGTACAACGCTGGCCTCTTATGAGCCCTTGGAGTCAGTGGCCTCACCTTGGAGTCGCTGGCCTCTTATGGCCTCTTGAAGTTCTTGACCAAGGAGGTGTGTAGGCTGTCTGACAATAATGATTTCCCACCATTTAGTTTGTCTTCAATATTGGTCTCCTCTTCTTTAACCACTTTAGGACCACCCACCCACATTGTACTGAGGGTGGGCGGCTCCTACAGGCACAGTGATGTAGCTGGCCTCTTATGTGTACAGGGCGCACACACGCTCCCTCCTGCCAATTCTGGGACCTGCTGTGTCTAATCATAGGGGGATTTTTTCAGCAGGTCCCGGCCAACAATTCATGGCCAGGACCTGCTGATTGGCAATCTCCAATCACAGCCCAGAGGCCTGTGTTGACAAACAACACAGGGTTCTGTAAAGAGGGAATGATCTCTTTGTTTCAAAATAGGTTTTAGTAAAAAACAGCACATAATTCACACTTGTTAGGCACACACTTAACCCCTTGATTAGCTCAAGATGTTAACCCCTTCCCAGCCAGTGTCATTAGTACAGCGTAGGTGTATAGTGTTATCATTGTATTAGTGTCACTGGTTATGTCATTATCAGCTAGTCAGTTCCCACCCAGTGTAAGTTAGGTTCTGCTGGGTCCCTAGCTTGGCACTCACAGATACTTCTCAAGCTTCACCCCACTGGCCTGCTCAGTCCTTGGCTTGACATACAAGGTTGCTCTGCAAGCGTCACCTCCGCTGGCTGGGTCCCTGGCTTGACACCTGCTGAAGTTTCCTAATTGGTGAAAATACTGCTCTGGTACTTGCTTCAGCTACTCACTCTGGTCCCTGGTAATAAGGTGGTTGGTCCCTTGGTGGCGACATCTTCCCCTCCACCTCTGACCACAACAGGTTCTCTGGCCGGCAGAACCGTCACTTCTGGTTGGACTGGAAACCACTGCTCTCTTGCTTCTGGATAGGCCCTCAGACAGCCTAGCAGCCAGATGTGTCCGGGATATGTCCAAACTCTGACCTAGCAGCCCGGGCAGTACAACACACATCAACCCATACAGCCGTCCAAGTGGCACAGAACCACAATCACCTGCCTCCACCCAAATATAAAGGTTCTCCCAGCAGGCCAAGGGATTTAAGAAAACCCCTGCCCATTGGCTGACGTACCCCATATACTCCTAATCTGTCCTTGCTTTGCCCTTGTCTTACCTAATGTCACCAGGTACCCGGCCACCTAGCGGCAGAAGAGAGAGTGCAGCAATTCCAGACTTAGGGGGAGCTCACTAACTACACCTGGCAGGTAAATTTAGGAGCAACCCTGGCTAAACATCAGGGTGTTACACATAGATTGTATTCTTTATGGATAGAAGGGTGACCAAGCCTGTAAGATAATGTAGAAGGCCCAGTTTCATTTTCTATGTTTTCTCTATGCATAGAAAGAGTTGACATGTTTTAAATGATAAGCTATATGTTCTTATTTTTGCACAGGCAAGCCAGATACTTCTCAGAGGTAATAGTAGACAGGCAATTAATTTGTCAGTGCAATGGTAATCAGGAAATTACTGCATTGTGGCCATTAGATGGTGCCGATGATCATAGGAAATAAATGTATTAGGCAAATACAGGATTTTTTTTGTGACATCTGAGCAAATGCTTGGGACATTTGTACATCAATATTTAAATATACTGTAGATGTGAAACAAATAAATCCAATGTAAATCCAATGTAATTTTTTTTTTTAGGTCTGTTCAGTTTTGAACAGAGTGGAGAAGGATTAAAAACTCTTTCAGGTTATGGATTTTCTTGCACTTCCTATTCCAAGTGACACAACATAGAGCAAGTAAAAATCTTCAAAATGAGGAGAATTTCCACCTATTACATTTTTCACCACAGTAGTTGTTCGCATTGAAAGCTTCCTCCCAATCCGGTTCAACCATAATATGGCTTGTCCACCATTTTTTGGTTCTCAGAACCATCTTCCCAGTTGGGACATAGACATAAAGAACAAAGGCTCCAGCCCTTCCCAGTTCTGTGCAAAACTTTAAAAAAAAGTTTTGGATAGAGCTACAATTTACGTACAGAGCAAGTAAGCTGTGCTCCCTATATGCTTTCAGTTTTGTATGGAGTCTGCTGTATATTTATGTGTACAGTAATACAAATAATTATAAGCAGCAAATGTTTCCTTAAAATATGAACCTGAAAGGACTTCCTTGGAACCTAATCCTAAATCTTTGACACTAAACCTTTTCTTTTTTTTTTTCCTCTTCTTGAATGTACGAAATGAACTTGCTTCTCAGTTAAGTTCAGTTTGGTCAGCTGTGGGGATTTTGGGAAATTAATCTGCTTAGTCTCTTTTGTAAAAACCAAATACAAAGATCTATCTCACCAAAAGACTTGGTGCCCTCAGTCTGCTGATTCACTTCTGCGTCACTGTGACTCATAGCCGATGCACTTGTGGATGGAAATTCATCACTGGTTACCCAGAAGGCTTATCTGGCTAATTGCGGGACGCAGATGGTGATATCAAAATGAAAAGCCAATTAATTTGTTATTAAAAAAAAACTGCCTATCTAAAACAAAATGGTACCTAGGACTTTAGAACTTTAGAGAATGTGCAAAACTTACTGTCAGACATGTAAGTGACTCGCACTTTTAGATTTCCTAATCTGTGCTCCATTAGCTGAATGACTAATTGCTAAATTTATACAAATAGGCAGGGCTTTTTTTCTCAGACAATGGGTGCAGGAACTCCCCCTTTCCGAGTCAACCCTTTTCTCCACCCCCTACCCACCTCCCAGTACCGTCCCTTTTAGACAATATAGAACCAAGTATCATTTTGAGGTGCTAAGTAATTTGTATGGAATTCGGTAATGATATCAAGAAAAGCAGTAAAATAGATCCCCTGCAGCCAGCAACAATAGATCCCCCTAACAACAATGGACCAACCACAACAAAATTTCCCCGCCAGCAACAATAGACTCCCAGCAGCATTAACAGATCTCCACACAGCCAGCATTATTAGTCTGTCTGGCTGCCATCAGCAATAGACCCCTCCCCCAACAGTAGATCTCTTTCAGCAACAACTGACCCCCCCCAGCAACAATAGGTCCCCCACCAGAAACAATAGACCCCCCCAGCAACAATAGGTCCCCCACCAGAAACAATAGACCTCCCCAGCAACAATGGACCCCCCTTGCAAAAATAGATCCCCAGCAGTGAGCATCAATATCCTGCAGCCCACCCCAGCACCCCTTGCCATTACATACAGTCAGTCCAAGAGGTGCCGGAACTGCGTTCCCCCGCGTTCCCGCTGAAAAAAAGCCCTGCAAATAGGGGATACAATTAAAGGATGTTTAGTAAAGCAGTGTGAAATACATTAGCCCTCAACAACCAATTACAATTTATTTTTTCATTGATCTGTCTTCAGTGAACTTTTATTTGCTACTGTGGATTGCTCCACATCACACAGTTCATTTATGTATTACAAGTATTTTTACAGTAAAACCTTGGTTTGAGAGTAACTTGGTTTGAGAGTGTTTTGCAAGACAAGCAAACATTTTTTCATAAATTTTGACTTGATATACAAGCGATGTCTTGATATACAAGTAGCATCAAGTCACAACTCTGTATAAAAGAGAAGAGAGGCGCCTCTAATGCCCCGTACACACGATCGGACTTTCCGACAACAAAACCATGGATTTTTGTTCGAAGAGTGTTGGCTCCAACTTGTCTTGCATACACATTGTCACACAAATGTTGGCCAACAATTACGAATGTAAAACGCTGGTTATATCTCCGGCTCGTACTTGATTCCGAGCATGCGTGGAATTTTGTCAGACTGACTTGTGTACACAGGATCAAAAAGTCTGACAACAAACATTTGTTGACGGAAAATTTGAGAACCTGCTAGCCAACATTTGTTGGCGGAAAGTCCAACAACAAATGTTCGATGGAGAATACACACGGTCGGACTTTCTGCCAACAGGCTCACATCCAACATTTGTTGTCTGAAAATCCGATCGTGTGTACGGGGCATAAGTGTGGCAATATGGTTACATTTAATGAAGGTACAACATTTAGCAACTCACATCCTCCCAACTCATCATCCTTCATACCGCCATCGACGTCATCCCTTCCACGCTGCGCTCCACGAGCTCTTCAAGCCTCACTTTAAGATCGTACTACTGCAGGGTGGTCTTCCCGGTCACAATTGCAGACTGACAGTGGTGAGAGTCGGCAGTGCGGAGGACAGTCTATGTGGACAGCTTTACCCCGGATGCCTCCATACTTAGATGTGCCTCTTTTAATCATCATCCATGTGAGTCACTAAATCTTGTACCTTTATTAAATGTAACCATATTGCTACACTTAGGGGCGCCTCTCTTCTCTTTTATACTCTGGAGCTCCTGCTGGATTTTGCTTCTAATCCCCTTGTGGAGGCTTCCATTTGTGGATGGATATTTTATGGTTACACAACCACATTGCTATAATCTTTTTATATGGACTATAAACTGAAGGACATATGAATAAATGGTTGTGGAATGAATCATTTGAGTTTCCATTATTTCTTATGGGGAAATTTGCTTTGATATACAAGTGCTTTGGATTACAAGCATGTTTCCGGAATGAATTATGCTCACAATCCAAGGTATTACTGTATAGCGCTCTGCATATTGTACAGCCGTGGCCAAAAGTTTTCAGAATGACACAAATATGAATTTTCACAAAGTCTGCTGCTTCAGTGTTTTTAGATCTTTTTGTCAGATGTTACTATGGTATACTGAAGATAATTACATGCATTTCATAAGTGTCAAAGGCTTTTAATGTCAATTACATTAGGTTATGCAAAGAGTCAATATTTGCACAGTTGATCCTTCTTTTTCAAAACCTCTGCAATTCGCTCTGGCATGCTATCAACCAACTTCTGGGCCACATCCTGACTGATGGCAGCCCATTCTTGCATAATCAATGCTTGGAGTTTGTCAGAATTTGTGGGGGTTTTTTTGTTCACCCACCTTTTTAGGATTGATCACAAATACTCAATGAGATTAAGGTCTGGGGAGTTTCCTGGCTATGGACCCAAAATTTCGATGTTTTGTTCCCAAAGCCACTTAGTTATCACTTTTACCTTATGGCAAGGTGCTCCATCTTGCTTGAAAAGGCATTGTTCATCACCAAACTGTTCTTGGATGGTTGGGAGAAGTTGCTCTTGGAGGATGTTTTTGTACCATCCTTTATCCATGGCTGTGTTCTTAGGAAAAATTGTGAGTGAGCCCCCCACTCCCTTGGCTGAGAGGCAACCCCACACATGAATGGTCTCAGGATGCTAAAGACCCCATTCACACAGGGGCAACACGACTTGCAGGTCGCCTCAGCGAGGCGACCTGCAAACGACTGCCCGGGCGACTTGCAAAACGACTTCTGTATAGAAGTCTATGCAAGTCGCCCCAAGTCGCCCCCGAAGTCGTACAGGAACCTTTTTCTAAGTCGGAGCGACTTGCGTCGCTCCCCTTAGAACGGTTCCATAGCACAGAACGGGAGGCGACTTGTCAGGCGACTAGGTCGCCTGACAAGTCGTCCCTGTGTGAATGGGCTCTTACTGTTGGCCTGAAACAGGACTGATGGTAGTTCTCACCTTTTCTTCTCCAGACCAGGTTTTTCCGGATGCCCCAAACAATCAGAATGGGGAATCATCAGAGAAAATGACTTTACCCCAGTCCTCAGCTGTCCAATCTCTGAACCTCTTGCAGAATATCAGCTGAATCAACTGTAGGAGACGGTCCTGGGACATGTCTGATGGTAGAGAGGACCAAAAGATACGAACTGTCAGGAAGACTAATGCCCCGTACACACGAGCGGAATTTCCGTCCGAAAAATCTTGTATGGTTTTTCTAACGGAATTCCGCATAAGCTTGTCTTGCATACACACGGTCATACAAAAGTTCTCTGAACTTTCGGCCTTCAAGAACGCGGTGACGTACAACACTACGACGAGCCGGGAAAAGTTCAATGCTTCCGAGCATGCGTCGAATTGTTTCCGAGCATGCGTGATTTTTTGCACGTCAGAATTGCATACAGACGATCGCATTTTCGGATAGGAACTTTTCCCTGACCGAAAAATAGAGAACCTGCTCTCAGTCTTTTGGTGGCTGGAATTCCGCCAGCAAAAGACCGATGGAGCATACACACGGTCGCATTTTCCGACAAAAAGCTCTCATCGGAGTTTTGCTGGTGGCATTTCCGATCGTATGTACGCGGCATTAGTGGTACTATTCAGAGCAGTAAAGCTGCTAAAAGAGAGCCAGGAGGCCGAATGTCATGTTTGTTGCATTGATGGTGGGAACCCCCTGCATGGAAAGACACACCAGTGTGACCTTTTGATGTTCTTTTAAATAAAAGTGGGCAGGAAAACCCTGAACTAGATTTCAGTAAACCCACTGTGCTATCACTAAGCTACAAAACCCCAACCTGTCACAATTGGTGGATTGGTGTGTGCACAAGAAGGGAAGTTCCAGATCCTTACATACCAAAAACCCTGAGTTGTCAGACTGTTCTGCTGTGTGCAGCATCTGATGTGATTGCAGTAAAGTCTGCATGGAGAAGTGTATTGTCTCTGTCCCGCTGCTATCAATCTGCCCAATGAGGAGGGAGACATCAGCGGGAGCTGCTGCTCTTGTGCACATCGCTGGATTAAATTGGGCTCAGGTAAGATTAAAGGGGGAGGGGATCCTGCAGCAGAGAAGGTTTTTTACCTTAATGCATAGAAATGGAGCAAATGGACACACTCCCCTCTACACAGTCTAATAGGGAAACATGGACAGCTTAGGCTGTCAATCACCTACTGTGTGCTGGAGCCCCTCCCCTCTCGACCCCTTAGAGTCAGCACAGCCTGTCAGAAATGACTTGTGCAAATAGCAGAGGAAGGAGTCAGGAGACAGAAATCACACTTGGTGCTTTGGATCAAGGCAAATTCACACTATAGAGGTGTAGCGCAACCCCCTTAAAGTGGTTGTAAACCCTTACAGACCACTTTCACCTATAGGTAAGCCTAGATTAAGGCTTACCTGTAGGTGCTTAAAATATCTCCTAAACCTACACAGTTTAGGAGATATTTACTAATTCCCTGAGCGATGCTTTCTTCCCATGTATTCGGCGCATGCGCACTCTTGAAAGGGCACGCTGTGCCGTTTCAAGCTGGGGTCATGCCGTGACTGGCGGCTCCCGCGTGCATGCGCGGGAGGGACATCACGCGACTCCGGCCAGTCACAGAGCCGGAGTTCGTGGCCCCTGAAGGAAGAGATGTGAGGAATGGACGCTCGCTGCCAGTGAGGAAATCGGGGACATCGCAGGCTCCTGTGTCAGGTAAGTGACACATAATGGGCTACTATGCGATGCACAGTAGCCCATTATGCTTTATCTTTGCAGAGAAACAAAGAGGAAGTAAAACCCACCAGGGTTTACTTCCTCTTTAAGTACCACTGGTGAATAGGGATCTCCCACTATTGCACAACCGGGCACACTGAATCTTCACTGTCACTCCAAAGTCAGAAAACAGTCCGCAGCTTTGTTTTTGTGTTTTATTTAGGGTTAATAAACTTGGATGGGGATAGGAATTTATGGGGTGCCCACTTGACTTCAGCAAAACTCTTCAGGGACACTCAACTATATGCAGTCTATATACAGCTTCTCTTCTTCCTCCAGCACACACTTGCAGGGACCAGCTATGTCACTCTGTATTAGTTTTGTAGCAAAGGCCAAATAGAGGCAGGGACTCACAGCCCCTATACTTGAAGATCAGGTAGAGTGACACAGCTCACACTTTTCTACCACTTCCTACTTGTGGTCACTGATCCCAGAACCACCTCTTCAGGCCCTGCCAGCCCTCCTGGCTGCAGCTGCCCCTCTCACTAACCCTCCCCCCTAACTTCTCCTCCAGACTGACTCTCCAGCACAAACCTCTAGATTGACACTCACCAGCCCACCTTGGTTAACTTCTTCCTCAGGAGTTCTCCCGGATGTGCTGACCTGCTCCTGCTGTCCTTTCACTTGCTCCTGTCTTCCAGCACCCAAGCCCCAGGGCAGAGGTAAGCCCCCCCCCAGAGTAAGGGGGCACCCTCAAGGGCCACCTACAGCCTCCTTAGCACTCTATTTCCATCTTCCACCCAACTCCCAGGCTGGCATGACTCATGCCTATTTATGAAGTGGCTTGCCTCCTGCTGTGGACCTTATAAAAATGCCAAGCAGCTCCTCCTAGTCTCCACCCACTATGTCTAGAACATTCTCCAATGTTCCAGAGAACAGGGGGAGGCACCAGAGATTCTGCTTGTTGAGTCATTCAGCCCTGACCCATAGTAACCCATAGTGACCCATAGCTCAGGCTTGGCCCTGAGCCAAAAAACTATTTTCCTACACTAACAGCAAACCTGTAAACCTACACTATTACCTAGAACTCACTAGAGGGTGCTACAGAGGGATATGCTTTGTACATCTTTCATGTCAGAGGTTTACAACCACTTTAAGCACACCTTAAAGTTTTTTTTGTTTATGAGTAATTATTTTTTTTCTTGTGTTACCAAATATCATACCATGGATGTCTTTACCATAGGCAAGTTCAACAACTTGTTTATTTTCATCTCTTTTTTTTTTTTGTCTTGTTATTTGTCCTATATTGGGCTTGATATGTAAGACCTAATCCAAGACACACGGTTTGCTTATTATAAAACAAATATAATTTCAAATTACATTAAAGACTGTGGTGCATTTTCTTTTTTAGGGAAAATTCCTCAGATTGAACCCAGATTTTAAAGCACATGTGTTGGATTGTAAAAAAAAAATATGGTAATGTCTCCACCATCAGGTGTTGTAAAAGATTGCAGTTACATAGATGTCTTTACAGTGAGGGAAAAAGGTATTTGATCCCCTGCTGATTTTGTACATTTCCCACTGACAAAGAAATGATCAGTCATTAATTTTAATGGTAAGTTAATTTTTACAGTGAGAGACAGAATAAAACCAAAAAATCCAGAAAAAACGCATTTCCAAAAAGTTATAAATTGATTTGCCTTTTAATAAGTGAAATAAGTATTTGACCCTTTGCAAAACATGACTTAGTACTTGGTGGCAAAACCCTTTTTGGCAATCACAGAGGTCAGACGTTCCTTGTAGTTGTAGATGTTTGAACACATCTCAGGAGGGATTTTTTCCCACTCTTCTTTCCAGATTCTCTCCAAGTCATTAAGGTTTCGAGGCTGACGTTTGGTAAAGGATGTTCTCACCCAAGATTTGACGGTACATGGCCCCATCCATCATCCCTTTGATGCGGTCAAGTTCTCCTGTCCCCTTAGCAGAAAAAAACCCTCAAAAGCATAATGTTTTCACCTCCATGTATGATGGTGAGGATGGTGTTCTTGGGGTCATAGGCAGCATTTCTCCTCCCCCAAACACGGCAAGTTGAGTTAATGCCATAGAGCTCAAATTTGGTTGCATCTGACCACAACACTTTCACCCAGTTTTCCTCTAAATCATTCAAATGTTCATTAGCAAACTTCAGACAGGCCTGTACATGTGCTTCCTCGAGCAGGTGGACCTTGCAGACACTGTAGGATTTCTGTCCTTCACAGCATAGTGTGTTACCAATTGTTTTCTTGGTGACCATGGTCCCAGCTGCCGTGAGATTATTGACAAGATTCTCCCGTGCACTTCTGGGCTGATTCCTCACCGTTCTCATGATCATTGAAACTCCATGAGGTGAGAACTTATATGGAGCCCCAGACCGAGGGAGATTGTGTTTCTTCCATTTGCTAATAATCGCACCAACTGTTGTCACCCTCTCACCAAGCTGCTTGGCGATGGTCTTGTAGCCCATTCCAGCCTTGTGTAGGTCTACAATCTTGTCCCTGACATCCTTGGACAGCTCTTTGGTCTTGGCCATGGTGGGAGATTGGAATCCGATTGCTTCTGTGGACAGGTGTCTTTTATACAGGTAAGAAACTGAGATTAGGAGCACTCCCTTTAAGAGAGTGTTCCTAATCTCAGATCCTTACCTGTATAGAAGACACCTGAGGAGCCAGAAATCTTGCTGATTGATAGGGAATCAAATACTTATTTCACTCATTAAAATGCAAATCAATTTATAACTTATTTGAAATGTGTTTTTCTGGAAATTTTTGTTGTTATTCTGTCTCTCACTGTTAAAATAAACCGACCATTAAAATTATAGACTGATCATTTCTTTGTCAGTGGGCAAACATACAAAATACTTTTTTCCTTCAATGTACCTCAAGGAAGCCTGTCATAGGAGGGTACATAGGCTGTCACTTTTGGCCGCTTCTTAAAAATGCTGGTTATCTGGCTGTCTCTGGCATTACACTTGCTAACCCAGATCAAGCATGCAACTAGAGGAAAGTCAGGAGCCAGAGGATTAGCATTAAATCCAAGCCAAAAGCATTTTAAGAAGGATGGGTCAGCAGTGACGGCCTACATAATATAAATCTCTCTGTGCAGGTTTTCTATAATATTGCAAAGTGCAATAAGCAATCATCAATTATCTTTTATTGCACAAATTGCTCTAAAATGATGAAAGCTGATGTTGGTTATCGCATTTCCCACATCATCATTAGTCTGGGTGTTAACAGTTTGTGCTCAGTTATCGTTTCACAAACATAATGGAAGTGTATCCCAATTTGTCCATGATATAATGTCCCTTGGTTTACCTACAGCAAGGGTCTCCAATTCTTTCATTACGATGGCCGCATTATATATTGTACAAATATTTAAGGGCTGAAATAAATCAGTTTTATAAATGGATGAATAAAATGTAAATGAATCCAGGAGTGTCCAGTAGAGTCCCCTCTTATATCCAGGAATGCCCAGCAGAGTCTACCCTTACTTCCAGGAGTTTCTGGATGAAAGAACTCCCTCCTTAGCATTTAGGCAGCAAAGCACCAGGGGAGAAGACTGGGGGGACAGGATACATAGCATTCCTAGCAACCAACATGGGAGGGAGGGGAGAAACCTGCATTGGGGACCAGGGGAGGGTCAAGGTTGTCTGATTGCCAGTGGATGCACCATTTTCTGTATTCTGATACATAAACCACATATCCACTCCCAGCTGGTCAGAATTGCTGTGTGTTATAATCTTGTAGCAGGTCAGATGTAGTATGCAGGTCATAGTTTGGAAACCCCTGACCTACAGAAAATAATTAACTCCATCCTACATATCTTTCAAAGAACATTGGAGATTGCTACCTCTTCCACTCTGTTCCTTCCTGTATGTCAGGTAACTAGTGCTTGTACAGCCAATGCTTGTTCGCTTGTGTGAGCTCATGGACGAATTCTGGCCAGTAATCAGCGGCGCATTCGTGTGCGGCAACATGCATGGGCGTGCACGTCAACACGCATTGGTGCACGCCCAACCCCAAGAATAGCACCAAGCTGCCTATTTAAAGGTGGCATGATGTGTACTGTTCACTGGATGTTCTTCCAGCTCCCTGTGATCCCTGTTCCCATGCTTCTTGGTTACCCTGCTGCCTGACTACCTGGTTACTGGCTCAGCTTGTTCCTGGATATCTTATGGCCATCTTCTAATTGTGACCCCAGCTCGCTGGTTGACCTTGCTCTTGCTTGATCTGCTGGGTTTGACCTGGCTTGTCTCCTGACTTCACTCCTGCTACTACTGTATGACCCTAGCCTGGTTCTTGTCCATGTCTCCTCTTTTAGTTGTCCAACAGTGTATGATCTGGCTCCAACTTCCAGACTACATCTCTCTGCCCGCTCCTTCAGAACCTGGCTATTCTGCCTACCAGACTGGCATTCTTGGGCCTATCAGGCATTCCCACACCAACAGTGCATGGATTGCTTACCACTGCTGAATATTTGTGAGGTATCCCCTACTTGCATCTGTCAGCATCCCTGCAGACCAATCTGCACTCCCAAGCTCCCTGTCTGCTCTATCAGGGGGTTCTCGAGTCAGAGGTGTAAGAGAGGCCTTTCCCTGCATAACAGGCTCTACGATCAGGTACGTGACAGATGGTGTGTTCAGGGTGATGTGCAGTGTTAGTTTTACGCGTTTTGCTTTTAGGCCAAAAAAGTTAAATTTTGGTCTCATCTGAAGAGAGCACCTTCTTCCACATGTTTGCTGTGTCCCCCACATGGCTTCTCGCAAACTGCAAACATGATGACTTATGACTTTCTTTCAACAATGGCTTCCTTCTTGCCACTCTTCTATAAAGGGCAGATTTGTGGAAAGCACGACTAATAGTTGTCCTGTGGACAGATTCTCCCACCTGAGCTGTGGATCTCTGCAGCTTCCCAAGTGTTACCATGGGCCTCTTGGCTGCTTCTCTGATGAATGCTCTCCTTGCCCGGCCTGTCAGTTTAGGTGGACGGCCATGTCTTGGTAGGTTTGCAGTTGTGCCATACTCTTTCCGTTTTCGGATGAAAATGATGATTGAACAGTGCTCTGTGAGATGTTCGAAGCTTGGGATATTTTTTTTTATAACCTAACCCTGCTTTAAACTTCTCCACAACTTTATCCCTGACCTGTCTGGTGTGTTCCTTGGCCTTCATGATGCGGTTTGTTCACTAAGGTTTTCTAACAAACCTCTGAGGGCTTCACAGAACAGCTGCATTTATACTGAGATTAAATTACACACAGGCGGACTCTATTTATGAATTAGGTGGCTTCTGAAGGCAAATTGATCAACTTAGATTTTAGTTAGGGGGTATCAGAGTAAAGGGGGCTGAATACAAATGCACCCCAAACTTTTCAGATATTTGTTTGTAAACAATTTTGAAAACCGTTTATTTTCCTTCACAGTTATGTGCCACTTTGTGTTGGTCTATCACATAAAATCCCAAACAAAATACGTTTATGTTTTATGGTTGTAACATGACAAAATGTGGAAAATTTCAAGGGGTATGAATACTTCCGCAAGGCACTGTATATATTCTGCATATACAGGTAAGAAAAAGTACAACTTTTCTTTAGTATTCCTCTAAAGGTCATAACATTTTCTTTAGTCATCAGGCCTCCCCTAAGTTAAATTTCAATGCAGTTAGGAATATTATAACTAACTGACTCTTAAGTGTAATTTATCCTTTATTATCACCATAGTTTTCTTACAGCTTTCATACCTACATCACAAAACAAAACGGACTTGGTATCCTATTTCTTGTTGCCTATAATCTTTTACATTTAAAACTCTGCTCAATAACGCTAATTATATGAGCGGTTCACACGTTATGAGCGACAATATTAGCATAATGTAATCCTGTCCGCTCTAACAATATCCATTCATTTTTGCATGAAAAGATGTTGCATGTGACTTTGACTTTACATTTATGTTGTACACGCACAGTCAACAGGATTAGGTTTATCTATACATACTCTTGAAATATAATGCTTCGAACCTTTAGTCATCATTAAACAATGCTTTAATGTATTTTCTTCTCCTCTCCCGGATTAAGAAATTCCTAAAATTATAATAGGGTTCAATGAAACTTGAAATCACATATACAGTGCTGTGAAAAAGTATTTACCCCCTTCCTGATTTTTTTTTTTTGTTTTTGCATATTTGTCACACTTAAACGATTTAGATCATCAAACAACTTTTCTTTCAAGTAACGCTTTTTTATTGAACAGATATGCAGGTGAATAAAGAGGACATTGATACTGTGTTGTACAAATTTCAACAGGCCAGCAGTAAAGCCGACATATATCAAGCATCAGTAAATAATAAACCAAATATAAAAGATTCATATCAGGTTCCATATAAAATTCAGTAGTTAACAGGTAGGTTCCAACATGGACCTCAGCAAAATCTAAAGAGAAAAAAGAGGAAAGAGTACAATAGAGAAAAGAAAGAGAGAATAATGTGGGGAGGGAGGGGGAGGGGGAGGGAGGGGGAGGCTCAGCCATTGGTTCAGGGCGGGTCTTCTCGTCTATGCCATTCTTCCCTGACCTTATCATGTGCTTCCAATCTATCTTGCAATCTAGCTGTCATTTTTTCCATCAGCTCTAATGCTGCGTACACACGGTCGGACTTTTCGTCTACAAAAGTCCGACGGACGCTGACGGACTAAAGCTGGCTGACAATCCGATCGTGTGTGGGCTTCCCCGGACTTTCAGCGGACTTTCAGCGGACTTTTCCAGCCGCAAATCTGACGGACTTTAGATTTGGAACATGCTTCAAATCTTTACGTCGTAACTACGCCGGACCCAGAAATCTGCTCGTCTGTGTGCTAGTCCGACGGACAAAAACCCACGCTAGGGCAGCTATTGGCTACTGGCTATCAACTTCCTTATTTTAGTCCGGTGTACGTCATCACGTACTAATCCATCAGACTTTTGTGTGATCGTATGTAGGCAAGTCCGTTCGTAAGAAAGTCTGCCGCAAGTCCGCCAAAAGTCCGCCAAAAGTCTGACAAAAGTCCGTCGAAAGTCTGTCGGACAGGCTGTTGGACTTTTGTAGCCGAAAAGTCTGACCGTGTGTACGCGGCATATGTCTTTTATTCTGGTGTATAGGTCCATTTGAGTGGGCGGGTCCCGTCGTTTCCAATAAAGGGCAACAAGGCATCTCGCGGCCGTCAGGACATGTCTAAGCAGTTTTTTTGAATGTTTAGGAATCTGTAGAGTAGAGACTCCAATGAGGAATGATTTTGGGGTTCTGGGAACCTGTACACCTAGAAGGCAAGTCAGTAAAAGCTGCGCCTCCGTCCAGAAAGGTACTATCTTAGGACAAGTCCAGTAGACGTGGTACAAGGTCCCTTTGTCTCCCTGGCAGCACCAGCATCTATCCGAACTGGAAGGGTAAATGGCGTGGAGAACGTCAGGCATCAGGTACCAAAAAAAAAGTATTTTGTAGGTTCTTCTTGTAGAGTGTACAAAAGGAACTCTTTGCTGCCTGAGACCAAATCGTCCACCATGTCGTTTCTGGGATTTCCTCTCCCAATGCCCTCTCCCAGCGAAGCATATATGCGTGCTTACCCTGGGTGGTAAAGCAGTAGGAATTTAGCACCCGGTATATGTCTGAAATCAAACAACTTTTAATATTACAAAAAGAAAACCCAAGTAAATACAAAAAGCAGTTTTTAAATGATGATTTATTAAGGGAAAAAAGCTGTCCAAACCTGCCTGGCCCTATGTGAAAAAGTAATTGCCCCCTAAAAATAATAACTGGTTGTGCCACCCTTGGCGGCAACAACTGCAATCAAGCATTTGTGATAACTGGCAATGAGTCTTTCACATCGTTGTGGAGAAATTGTGGCTGACTCTTATTTGCAGAATTATTTTAACTTAGCCACATTGAAGGTTTTTCCAGCATGAACGGCCTGTTTAAGGTCATGCCACGGCATCTCAATCAGATTGAGCCTAGGTTCACATTGGAGTGATTTGTTATGCGATTTGAGAGATCAAATCGCATGACAAGTCGTAGCCTATTGGGGGCAATGGCACTGTTCCAATCGGTGTGACACCGATTTGCAAAAGTAGTTCCTGCACTACCTCTGCCGACTTCAATAGACATCTGTGCATGAAGCCACACAGATGTCTATCAAGTAGCACCTGAAATTGCGCTGACCTTGCTACTTTGAAATTGGGCTACTTCAAGTGAAATAGCCCAATTTCAAAGTAGCATCAATGTGAACCAGGGCTTAAAGCGGTTGTAAACCCCATTCATGGAATCTGACCTGGGCACATACTGTATATCTGTAGTGTTTACTTATCTCTCGCCAAAGCTCTAAGTGCCATTACTTTCTACTGCTCTGTTCCTCTAAGCAGAGCTTAGAGGTAGATTAGCCGAGAGCTGATCTATTCACAGTACAGCTCTGCATGTTCCTTCGTTCCTCTGCCTATGTGGAGGGGGGGTGTGCCTTTCCTCTAATCAGTTCTCACACAGCGTATGCCCAGACTCCACACCCACTACTGATTGAGGAAGAAATAATTCAAACATGAGTTGTACTTTCCAAAGGGTGTAGAAAGGGAAAGACTGCAGATATAGATGTAAAACTTGTGTAGGAGGATTTGTTTCATCTCTGTGTATCATCTGAGGCTATTCACTTCATTGGGTATAGTAGAGGGTTTACAACCACTTTAAGTCTGGACTTTGATTAGGCCACTCCAAAACCTTCATTTTGTTTTTTTTGAGCCATTCAGAGCTGGTGTGCTTTGGATCATTGTCCTGCGGCATAACCCAAGTGCACTTGAGGTCACGAACTGATGGCCGGGCATTCTCCTTCAGGATTTTCTGGTAGAGCACAGAATTAATGGTTCCATCAATGATGTCAAGTCATCCAGGTCCCAAAGCGGCAAAGCAGCCCCAGACCATCACGCTATAACCACCATGTCTGACTGTTGATATGGTGTTCTTTTTATGGGTCAACTTTTGCCTCATCAGTCCACAGAATATTTGCCCAAAAGTCTTGAGAATAATCGAGATGTTTTTTGGCAAATGTGAGACAAGCCTTTCTTGTTCTTTCCTATTGTTGAATCATGAACATTGACCTTAACTGAAGCAAGTGAGGTCTGCTGTTCTTTAGATGTTGTTCTGGGTTCTTTTATGACCTCCTGGATGAGTCGTTGTGCTCTTCCAGTAATTTTGGTACGCCGGCCACTCCTTGTAAGGTTCACCACTATTTCAAGTTTTCTCCATTTGTAGATAATGGCTCTCACCGTGGTTCGCTGGAGTCACAAAGCCTTAGAAATGGCTTTGTAACCCTTTCCAGACTGATACATATTGAAAACAAGGAGAGGGGCGCCTCTTAGTATATATCAAAAACACTTTATTATTAAAACAATATCCACTCACATGGAAGAAAGTTTTGTTTGGTGCATCTCTGTGCTGAGCAGGTGGGACTACAGGTCACAGAAAGTCCGCTTGTCGCTGGCAAGGTGCAGCACATCAGATCCTAGGGAAGAGTAGGGCACTGAGCAGTCAGAGCCTGTGGATAACAACGCTGCAGCTCCAAAATCCTATCTGGTGACCGCGATGATGGGAAACGGTCGCACGGTGTGGATTCCAAAACAAGGGTTGGACGGAAAACAGAGTGTCACAGGGCTGTGACGTCACAAGAATGCGAGGCGTTTATGGGCGTGCGCGCTTACGAATGGTACGGTAGCCGCGCTTCTTTGTCAAGCTTGTCATGCTGAAGTAGGATCAAAGTCAGGCCGAAGTAGTGCAGGGAGCATTTTCAAAGTCGGACCCACTTGTGTCGGACCAGTTAAGACGGCTCCCATAGAGAAAAATTGCTTTTCACACATCATGCGTCACACGAGCTCCCAATGTCGGAGCGTTTGTCGTACCAGTGTGAACCCGGCCTAAGGGGTATATCGCTGTACATCAGTAATACAACACTGAGGATTGTTTGGTGTCTTTTATATCCTAATTTTATTGCCTTATTGGCTACAGATCAGAAAAATACAGCAGTGAAGGCGGTCTGTCTTTTCTGTTTTTTGTGCTACACGACAGAAATGCACATCATTGAGATCTGTGACATCTCTGATCATATTCTGTTATATTCCTGCACAGGGCCGCTGATAAGCCAGTACAACTGGCCCTGTTGTACCAGGCCTGGCCAGCAGGGAAGCCCGGGCAATCTGACAGCAGAATGCACGCAGAATAAAAAAATATAAAAATTCTCCGACCAGCACCCCCCGCTCCGACTTATTTGCGGGCTTTTTCTTTTAACTTTCTGGGTCCCTCTGTAGATGTTCTTGTGGATGTGTGGGAGGGACTATTTATTATCGTTAATTGGTATCGGCGAGTACTTGAAAAAAGTATTGGTACTTGTACTCGGTCTTAAGAAAGTAGTATCGGTGCAACCCTAATTGCTGCACATCAGATCTACACAAAAATTTGAAATTGTTTGCGTCTTTTATGGCCTATATTTACTGCCTTATCGACTGCATATCATAAAAACACAGCAGTGAGGGTTTGTTTTGTTTGGTATGTTTCTCATTGTTTTACCTTGCTGCTCTTTAGGGATACACAGCAGGGGGTTGTTGGCTGCACACCAGGGAGACACGGCATTGGGAGCCCTTTTGCACTTGTGCGACCTCTAAATTGCACAGGTTTTTTTTCCTGCGACTTGAGGCAGTACCTGTGTAATCTTGAGGTCGACAGACCTCGGGTCACGCCAAGGGGTGCAGGGACTGCTTGGAGACTTGGAGTTGCACAGATGTGAAAGGTACCCAGTGGAAGTCATGGAGTATGACTTGTCATGCGACTTGCAATCTTAAGTCGCGGGACAGGTCGCGGGAGTGTTGAGGGGGTCTTAAGGTTATCTATCCCTTTTGGTTTATGTTTTCCTGTGCAGCAGAAATAGACATCAGTGAGTTATTGCCTTATTTTGTGGCACACCAGAAAAATCACAGCTGGGAAGGCTGTTTTTTTTCTGTTTTCTGTTTTGCTGCATTGAACCTTGTTGGTGGCCTCTATTTTATTTTGCCTTACCTTACTACACTTCAGAAAAACACAATGCTGCAGGTTACTTGTGTCCTTTCTCAGTTTTGGTTCTATCTGGCTGCACTTCAGATTTACATAACAGTAAAAAGTGTCTTGTGTTTCATATTATTTTACCCTGTTGCACATGAGAAATGCACAACATGGGAGTTGGTGTCTTTTCCGTGTTCATATTGATCCTATAACTGTATTTGGTTACTTGTCAGAAATACGCAACATTGAACGTTGTGTTTTTCTGTCTTATATTTATTGCCTTATTTTGTTGTACATCAGTGAAACACCACAGTGAAAAAAGGGGGTTCCCATCCCTTCTGTATTTATATTGGTTATGGCTTAGCTAGCTGCACTTCAAAAATACGCAGCATTAAGGTTTGCTTGTGTCTTTCTGGTTTTACATTTTGGATGCACATCAGAAAACCAAACAGTGAAGACCTGTTTGTTTGTATTTTTTTCCGGGTCATATCGCTTAAACAGCTTTAGCTTGTTATACTTCAAAGATACACAACCTTGAAGTTCAGATTTGGGTCTCTTCCATTCATATTTGATATGTCGATTTAGCTAGCCGCACTCAGATACACAACACTGTTGTCTATGCTGATGTCCCTTCTGTCTAAATCTATTTCTTTTTTTTTTCTTTTTTTTTTCCAATAAGTTTTTATTGAGGAAAATAAAATCAGGTTGCAATGTCATCAAATAAACAAAACGTGTGTACAAAACAGTATTTGGAGTAGATCTGTGGTATGGAGCTTATGCATGTATAACGAGATCAACAAGTATTTTCTCCATCTTAATACCTAACAACGTATCACCATAGAATTAAATCATGAAAGAAGCAAAAAAGGAAAGGAAAGAAAAAGCTCCTCTACTATTGGGTTCCTAATGGGTGATGCTTAAAGGGGTTGTAAAGGTAATTTTTTTTTTTTTTTTAAATAACAAACATGTCATACTTACCTTCACTGTGCAGCTCGTTCTGCACAGAGTGGCCCCGAACCTGGTCTTCTGGGGTCCCTCGGCGGCTGTTTCAGCTCCTCCCCGCAAGCACTAACCACCTTAATGCGAGCTCCCTTGCATGGTGGTTAGTTATTGTGGGCGCGCTCCCGTGATACAGCCGGCGGCTCACTGCATCACTCGGCCACGCCCCCCGGTGCGCCGCGTCATTGGATGCGATTGACAGCAGCGCGAGCCAATGGCCGCGCTGCTTTCAATCCATCCACTGTAGCCAATCAACGACCAGGCTGAGCTGCAATAGAGATGACGGGAACGAGCAGCGGAGATTCGAGGTGTCAGGTAAGTAAAACGGGGGGGCTGGGGGCGGCGGTATTGTCAAAAGTTTTTTTTACCTTAATGCATATAATGCATTAAGGTGAAAACATTTTTACCTTTACAACCCCTTTCCACTCATGGTGTCCATAAAAATGAAGATGGGTTCTTATGTTTGGTTAATATATTATGTGGTTGTGTGGGGTATAGATTTAAGTCCTGTTCCTTTGCCTTGAGGAAGTGTTTCATGAGGAGCAGGGTGGTAAGATTAGATATTAGGACTTACTCTGGAGAGTTAAGCTAAGTTACTGTATGGATGCGAGGGTCGGAGAGGGAAAGAGAAGGGGAGGAAGGTGGGGATAGGGAAGGGGTAAGGACAGGCAGGGGATTTGCCTCCTCGGTCGCCATCAGAAGCGATATTTTGTCTATATGACAACCTAATGTTGTATGTGGAGGGATGGAGGTGGCGCTCATGCTGTTGGTATGATCGTGGTTTGGGTCCTAAATCTATTTCTTGTGCTTTGCACACAATCTATGGCCTTTATATTTGTGATAATAATAATACATATAGCGCCTTTTATTGCAGACGTTCCTTTCCATGGAAGAGCCAGGAGTTCTGGCTGCAGACATCAGATGTCAGAAAGCCTCAGCCCCTTACATTCAGGGATGCCAGAATCATTTCCTGGGGTTAAACACTGGAGGAAGGCTATAAAAATCACCCTTTTTAGTAAGAACTTGGGAAGTTCTGTTCAGAGGCGTATTATAGCCTGAAGATGAAGTATAAGAACTAATCCCCTGACCTGTACACCTGTCCTGACCGAATAGGTTACGGCTCTGTACAAAACCTTCATATCACCCTCCTAGCAGAACTAGATGTAGCAATATGAGTGTTTTACTCCTGCTATGGACTTTATCTCCTGAAGTAGGCATTCAGGTGTAAGGAAAGCCATGGGTTGGGCGTACCTTCCAAACCCAGGGATCAAACTTCTGTTAATCTATTACCCTTAAGTTAGCTTCCCTTTAGTCTTCACTGACCTAAAGATAATAAGGGTTGTCTGTCAGGGAGCCCTTTTTTAGATTTATTCCCCTGAACAGAGTAGTGTTGAGACAGACCTTCTTATTGATCAATGCAGTGTCCTTGTATATCAAGGCAGGTCTCTGATTAGTCTTTTTAGTGGCTCTAAGTAGCACTTACAGGCACAATAGGCCATGGTTGCTAGATGATTGAGACAGGCAACGTTGCTACCCTACAAGTTTAACATGTTTTCTGATTCCATCTTTAAGAGCCCACTCCACCTAGATCCTGCATCCGAAGCGGGGAAGGCAGGGACATCGGTGGAGCAGAATTGCAGATCAGCCACTTGATCCAGCTAAGATACCTTTATCAGGCGTTATGGAGTGAAGGTAAAGCTCACGGCAGAACTGAGCATTTGCCAAGAAGGTCTTGCAGGCAGTGTTCCCACCCTAAGGTAGGCCTGAAGTTACTTGCTTATCCTCTCAGGTGTGCCGTCTTGGAAGGTGACTAGAGAAAATTACCACCTACACTTACCGGTAACTGCATTTCTAGGAAATCTTCCAGGATGGCAGGCCTACTTCCCACCCATTGGAGGAGGGCAAATTGTTGAACACTAATTGGTGAGTGCCTATGAGGAATGATTTCCTTTATGAACCGGGTTCAGGAGTTACTTCTCTACAAACTGAGGAAGGGGACGGGTGGTGACTTAAAACAGCTATCAAGTGATTGTGTTTCCTGTGGGGAGGAGCCTCTCATCTCCTGGAAGATTTCCTAGAAATGCAGTTACTGGTAAGTGTAACTGGTAATTTTATTTTGTACATATGTATATGGAAGGGCAGTGTTGATCTCATTACTTGATGGACAGAAATACAACTCATTTAGCAGGTAAAACAGCTCCCTAATACTGTATGTATTTTATCTGTGTATTTAGCTGTTTGCTTGGAGTTTATATTTTAATTTAAACTATTTTAGGCGTGACAGTGCTCACCAATGGCATAGGCACCCTACCACTGGGTGGCTTCAGGCTGCTGCGGAGACACATGTTGTGACCACAGACCTATTCAATTAGTTGAGAGAGGAAGGCGTTTAACTTTGAGACAAATGAGTGAAGTCACCAGAAGTACTTAACATCGCCCACACCTTCAGTGAGTTCAAAAAGAGGCACTATGAAAGTTACATGACCCCTAACAAATTAAGTAAAGGTATTGTGTTCTGACACAAAAATATTGAACGTCTTGTTGACATCTCGGGAGTGCTTTGTCTCCCCTGTACTGGTTTCTTTCTTCAACCCCTAAATCACTGCAGGACTTGGGAAGTCTGAGGAAGAAAAAAGTAGTAGAAGCAGGTTACCATAGAGGTCGGTGCCTTGACCTTATATGGCCAAGTGGCCATGTTAGGTTAATGATGTCACAAGCATCCTTGTCCCGCAACTGCATGTAGACAAAGGGGCAGTAATGCTTGTGACATCATTGACCTAATATGGCCTAATAGACCCCTGATGTCTCCGTAAAAGTCACCTGCCCACTTTTTAGCCCACTTGTGATAGGCTAGCAGTAAAGTTTAATAAATAAAACAAATGTGGACATTTAAATGAAATGGATAAAAACAATAAAAAAAAAAAGGGAAAAACACACCCCCATGCCCTCACATATACACACAAATGCAAACATGAGCGTAGGTCCAGCATATATATGTACAGAACCTTGAAAAAATATTCATATCCCTTGAAATTTTCCGCATTTTGTCATGTTACAACCAAAAACATAAATGTATTTTATTGGGATTTTATGTGATAGACCAACACAAAGTGGCACATAATTGTGAAGTAGAAGGAAAATATTTATTGGTTTTCAAAAATGTTTACAAATGAATATGTGAAAAGTGTGGCATGCATTTGTATTCAGCCCCCTTTCCTCTGATACGCCTAGCTCAAATCTAGTGGAACCAATTTCCTTCTGAAGTCACTTAATTCGTAAATGAAGTGCACTTGTGTGTAATTTAATCTCTATAAATACAGCTGTTCTGTGAAGTCCTCAGAGGTTTGTTAGAGAACCTTAGCGAACAAACAGCATTGTGTTGGTCGAGGAACACACCAGACAGGTCAGGGATAACGTTGTGGAGAAGTTTGAAGCAGGGTTAGGTTATAAAAAATATCCTAAGCTTTCAACATCTCACGGAGCACTGTTCAATCCATCATCCACAAATGGAAAGAGTATGACACAACTGCAAACCTACCAAGACATGGCCGTCCACCTAAACTGACAGCCTTGGCAAGTAGCGACTCAATCAAAATAGCAGCCAAGAGGCCCATGGTACCTCTGGAGAAGCTGCTGAGATCCACAGCTCAGGTGGGAGAATCTGTCCACAGGACAACTATTAGTTGTGTTCTCCATAAATCTGGCCTTTATAGAAGTGTGGCAAGAAGAAAGCCATTGTTGAGAGAAAGCCATAAGAAGTCCAGTTTGCAATTTGCGCAAAGCCACATGGGGGACACAGCAAACATGTGGAAGAAGATGCTCTGGTCAGATGAGACCAAAATTTTACTTTTTGGCCTAAAAGCAAAACGCTATATGTGGCAGGAAAACTAACACTGCATATCACTCTGAACACATCATCCCCACCGTGAAACATGGTGGTGACAGGATCATGTTGTGGGGATGCTTTTCTTCAGCAGGGACAGGGAAGCTCGTCAGAATTGATGGGAAGATGGATGGAGCCAAATACAGGGAAATCTTAGAAGAAAACTTGTTAGAGCCTGCAAAAGAGAGACTGGGGAGGAGGTTCACCTTCCAGCAGGACATCAACCCTAAACATACAGCGAGAGCTAAAATGGAATGGTTTAGACCAAAGCATATTCATGTGTTAGAATGGCCCAGTCAAAGTCCTGACCGAAATACAATTGAGATCTGTGGCAAGAATTGAAAATTGCTGTTCACAGATGCTCTCCATCCAATCTGACAGAGCTTGAGCTATTTTGCAAAGAAGAACGGCCAAAAATGTCCCTCTCTAGATGTGCAAAGCTGGTAGAGACATCCCCAAAAAGACTTGCAGCTGTAATTGCAGTGAAAGGTGGTTCTACAAAGTATTGACTCAGGGGGGCCGAATACAAATGCACCCCACACTTTCACATATTTATTTGTAAAAAATCTTGAAAACCATTCATCATTTTCCTTCCACTTCACAATTATGTGCCACTTTGTGTTGGTCTATCACATAAAATCCCAATAAAATACATTTACGTTTTTGGTTGTAACATGACAAAATATGGAAAATTTCAAGGGGTATAAATACTTTTTTAAGGCACTGTAAACAGTGATTGTACCACTTATGCAAGGCATTGTTGTGAATGTCGAGTGTGAGCAATGTGAATGTCGAGTGTGAGCAATAATTCTAGAACCATAATTTACGATTCCCTCTAAATTGTAAGTCTGGGTTCACACCATTGCTCCCCGCATCCAATTCGCAATAGCAGGAAATTTTAACCGGCTCTCTATGGAGCTGGTTCACATATCTTTGCAGCATGTCCAGTGGGTTTTGCACAAAAAAAAACATATCCTGTGCGTTTTTTGGTCTGTTTCAGGTCCGAATTCAGCCCAATATTTGGTCTGAAATCGGACCTGAAGCGGTGAATCAGGATGCACTGGACCCCTGCTGTGAGACGGATGCGGTGATAGTGTGAACCCAGCCTGAAGGCCTTTAAAGTGTCACCTGTGGACATTTTTAGGTACTCTAGTTTGTTGTCATTATACAGGCGTGTGAAGTCTTGACGTAACATCATCTTTTTTATTTTAACGAAAAAGTAAATTGTGTTTGTAAATAGGCTAAAAGACTGCGCTAATGTGTTAACACATAGATCAAAGAAAGCAGCAGCTTAGTGGGAGATACACAACGTTAGATAAAAAAATATGAGAAGCCGCACTAGGAATAGTCCCAATTATTATAAGAGGAACCTTAAAGTACGGTATATATATATATATATATATATATATATACAGTATATAAAAATGAATATAGAAAAGTACTAACAATGAATAAGAGTACTAAAAACCTCACCTTAAACAAATTAAACCACCAAAAGAAAAACATAGCCTGATGAGGGGCAATATTCCACCTTAATTAACCCCTTCACGGACTATGATAGGTGGATATGTACCTTGTAATATTATGGATACACTTTTTAATTACCCAATGTAAATCAATTATTAAATTTGAGAATTATATAAGCAATGCAACATAAAACACCCCTAACATTATGTAAATATTTTATATGAAGACCAAATATTGGATTTAAGTGTGAATAATTCCATAGAATATGGAATATGAATTGAAGATAATTAAATATTCAAATATTAAGTGTGAATTGTATATGTGATAAGTAAATGAAATGAATAATAAGACCAGTACCCCCATAAAATATAAAATAATAATATACCAAAAATTAGTTAATATAGAATAAAATAAATTAAGTCAACTAAATTAATATCCTAGATAATCAGGCCTACACACGTGACTCAGAATGAGTTTACACTGTAGACATTATGAATTGTCTATGAAAGCATTCACGTCACAAGCAAATAGTGTTTGGACACTGAGTGATTTTTAAATCCAGTTTTGATATTGGTAATAGGCTTGTTAAGACGAAACTGTAGGGGGCGTTTAGTCCTCCCTACATATTGAAGGCCACATGGGCACTGCAATAAGTAGACCACCCCCACTGTGGAGCAAGTAATAAACGGTTTAATCATATATTGTATCCGTGTACTGGTGGAAATAAAGCTGGTGTTTCTTCTTTGAGTACAACCGCTCAGAGAACACACCCTACACTTCTAACACTGATAGAACCCAGTTAATTGATGGAAAAAATTGATTCTATTAGTGGGCGGATTCAGGATATTAGGAGCCACTCTATTCCTTATTGAAGAAGCCCCTTTAAACACCACCTGTGGTCTAGCAGGTAACACTGCCTTCGAAACTCTAACGTTATTCACGATGTGCTAATGCCTAGAGATTATCTGCTTAATGCTCCTATGTTGTAAAGAATAAGTGGTCACAAAGGGAGCCATTATAGAAAAAGATCCATCTGTGCACGATGGCCTATCTAGGAGTAGGTCATCCCTATTCCTGGCCTTTACAGATTACAATGTATTAGTCAAAGACTCACTAGTATAGCCCATCTCCAAAAATGTACAGGTTAGGGTCTCAGCTTATGCAAGAAATTCACCCTTATCAGAACAGTTCCTTTGGAGCCTCATATATTGGCTCTTTGGAACCGACTTAAGCCAGGGACCATAGTGGCAACTATCGACAGGAATATAGGAATTCCTGTTGGTAGATTTGAAGAAAGTACACGTAGCCAGTCTATCCCCTTTGACAGTGATCTTCAGATCCAAAAAATTGATCTTTGACTGGCTCATCTCATAACTCAAGTGTATTCCCCTATTGTTGACATTGAGAGACGTAATAAATTCCTGCAATTCCAGGCAATCACTATCCCATAGGTGGAGGATGTCATCAATATACCTTGCCCACAGGACTAATTGAGATCTATGCTGAGCATAGATGACATCCTCCTCCCACTTGGTCATAGTGCAAGCCCCTATCTTGACGAAAAAATTCTCAGGGCTAAATCACTAACAGACCCAGAGAAAGTTGTTCTGGATAAGGGCCTCAAATTTGTGCCACCCAAGAGTTGGAATAAATTTCAAACTTATATGGATGTGCACAAATTTGTAAGAAAATTAAACATTAAAAGATATTTGACCAGTAACCCCATTAAAGATAACAGATTGGCGACCATTGAATTTCTTCACTCCGGGTTGTCCAACGCTTCCTTGTTTAACCCTCCTGTATTTAAAAATCGCTCAGTGTCCAAAACACTATTTGTGCATAATAAAAACCCTTCCAATACCATTTTTTTGGGCATTGACAAATTCAGTCCCCACTGGGGGGGGGGGGGGGGTAGCTCACTAGTGAGGGAAATATCTAAATTAGAAATGTCCTGGATTCACAATTTTAAGACTTATGCCCCTTATGGGTTGAATTTAGATGGCGACGTGAATGCTTTCATAGACAATTCATAATGTCTACAGTGTAAACTCGTTCTGAGTCACGTGTGTAGGCCTGATTATCTAGGATATTAATTTAGTTGACTTAATTTATTTTATTCTATATTAACAAATTTTTGGTATATTATTATTAATTTTATATTTCATGGGGGTACTGGTCTTAGTATTCATTTCAATTACTTATCACATATATAATTCACACTTAATATTTGAATATTTAATTATATTCAATTATTATTCCACATTCTATAGAATTATTCACACTTAAATCCAATATTTGGTCTTCATATAATATAGTTACATCGTGTTAGGGGTGTTTTATGTTGCATTGCTTATATAATTCACATAAATGTAATATATGATTTACATTTGGTAATTAAAAAGTGTATCCATATTATTAAAAGGTACATATCCACCTATCATGGTCCGTGAAAGGGTTATTGCCCCTTATCGGGCTATGTTTTCTTTTGGTGGTTTAATTTGTTTAATGTGAGGTTTTTAGTACTCTTATTAATTTTTAGTTCTGTTCTATATAATTTATATATATATATATATATATATATATATATATATATATATATATATATATATATATTTTATGGTTTATTTCTAATCTTGCCTTGGGCCGTCTTTCCTGGTTTACGGAAGGGCTGCCCAAATTCAAAATTATGTTTGCGGCCAAACACTCGATACTCAGAACGAGGTCTGGCTCTGTTATAAGGGTGGTAAGTCAATACGCTGCCCGTTCCCCATTGAGAACGTCACGTGTGACGAAACATGTCTGGAGGAAGGTACTTGTTGACATCACCACGCTGTTGTGTGTGAAAGCTGATGCAGTCATCTAGACTGTGTGATATTCATTCCTAAGATCATCCGTGCAAGTAAAGGCCTTGGCTGGGCTATAGCCATATGCCTATTTTGCTTGCTATCTGGTAAGCAAGTCTTTCTTAAGGTGACGGTGCACATTTGTTGATGTGAATCACAGTGGTGCCATTGAAAAAAGGATTTATCTTACCACTCCAAACATGGATATAAATTGTGTTTGTGTGTACTAAAATTCATTTTAGTGTATGTTTTCAAAAAATTTGATGAACAACTGCACAAATATTGGGGTTGATTTACTAAAAATGGAGAGTGCAAAATCTGGTGCAGCTGTACACAGTAGCCCATCAGCTTCTAACTTCAGCTTGTTCAATTAAGCTTTGACAAAAAAACAGAAGCTGATTGATTTCTCAGCAGAGCTGCACCAGATTTTGCCCTCTCCAGTTTTAGTAAATCAACTCCATTGTGTGAAACAAAAATTTGCAACAGTCACCATTTTATTCTCTGGGGGTTCTGCTTTCAGCAAATACATAATGTTTGGGGATTCTATGTCAATTTTTTTTTAGCAAAATATGCTGTTTTTAGTATGTATGTGAACAAATTGCCCTGGACAGCATGTGGTTAAGTAAAAGCGCCATCCAAATATTTTGAATCCAATTCTAATATCTGCCTTTTTATCTGACTGAAAGCATCTCATCCCTGTAAATTCTATTTTAGGAGCGATCTCTCATAATGGGTTCTATTATAGGACCCATCTGGAATGAATGCTAACGAAGGTACATGGTTTATCACAATGCCTTGGATAGCATTACAGTATGCATACGCACAAGCTTTATTGTTAGTCAATCTGATCCCAAAATGAATTCCTATTGTAATAATAGCACATCGAGTTTTTATTGTTTAACAAAATAAATGTCAGATTTGCAGCAGACTTTCCTAAAGTAACGCTTCCCTCTTTACAGGAAGTGCCTGATGTTTATTACGCTGAATAAATATTGTCTTTCATCCTTTCCAGACTTGCGGTATTTCTGCTCTGACATACAAAAGATATGTTAACCACAAGCCACACAATAATGCATTCAATTGACATTTGACATTTTTGTGAAAAAGAGGCCTTTCCTGAAATCGGTATTGGGCAACAATGCCACTGAGCCTAGGGCTCAGTCGTATAATGCCTCTAAGCACTGTATACATATCTAACCACAAAAGGCCACATACAAGAATTTTCAGACACGTATGTATTCAATAAATTGGGTACAGCTTGTAGGCGGGTGTAGTTTGGCCTCCCTGCAAAGGTGGCGCTGACAGCACCCTAATGCAGGAAGAGTGGAGGACAGGAGGAGCTCACGTTCCGTTTAGGCCTCCGTGGGGGTCACCAGGTGATTGGACGCTGCTGCCTCGGATGACCCCGCGGCCATCTTTAGCGAGGGCAGTGCTTATGAAAATGCTGACTCCCTACAGTTTGTAGGCAGATGCAGTCTGTACTCCCCTCTGTAGGTGGCGCTTGACTTGAGCAGCAATACAGAAGGGAAGGAAGTTGAGAGGAACTAGATTCCTCTATGATTTCCTGGATCATCGGCAGAGCAGCTGTCTGATTGGATGCGGGTGGCCTTGCGTGACCCCCCGCAACCATCTTGGGTGTGGCCAGTGTTTGTTTAGCAACTAGTAGAACAACCACGCTAATGCCACTAGTGTCTAAATTTGGTAAATAGGAGCAGCGATTTAAAGAAGAAGTAAACCCTGATGGGTTTTACTTTCTCTTTTTCCCCCCTGCAAAGTAAAAGCATAAAGGGCTAGTATGCATCACATACTAGCCCATTATGTTGCACTTACCTGCAAACGAAGCCTGCAATGTCCCAGAGGTCTCCGCTGGTGGCCACGTCCATCTTCACCCCTCTTCCTTCCGGGGACTCCCTCTCTGTGACCGGCCGGAGTTGCATTATGTCACTCCCGTGCATGCGAACAAGAGCCGATGGGCACGGCCCTTTAGAAACGTCACGATTGTGCCCTTTCCTCAGTGCGCATGCGCCGATGACGTCGGCGCAAGGGTAAGGGTATATGGTAAAATTCTCCTAAACCATACAGGTTTAGGAGATATTTCCAGTATCTACAGGTAAGCCTTATTATAGGCTTACCTGTAGGGAAAGTGGTGTGTAAGGGTTTACAACCACTTTAACCATGTGACATAACCACAGTTATTACAAAATAAAACAACAAAAAGCCGTGCTTATTACAAAAAACTGTGAAAAACCAACATTCAGTGAATCATAGCTACATATTGTGAAAATAGTCCACATGAAAAAGTGACAATTATTGAAGGAATCTTCAAGCAAAGTTCATTAAGAAGTCCAACACCAAGGATAATAGAAACTCCTTCTGTGAAATCCACCACCTCAGATAATAAGGGCACTTACCGGATCCTATTGAACCTTGATCTCTAGAGAGGTCAAACGAGCTATGGTCATACTTATAACCCTCTTTGGGATGTTGTAGATGGAAATGCGCTTCTATGGAACTCAGCTCCCACTGTTAGTCTCCAGGCCAGTCATGACGATTACCAAGGATCAAGGTATATAGGGAAAAAAGCGCTCCAATAGTGAAAAATCACGAATTGTTTATTGAAATATTCCTGCGCCTTCCCGAGGGTCTGTGCTGCAGCCTATTGCCTCCCCCTACACCTCTGATGAGGCATATCCTGAACATTCGTCCACAGGACCCTCCCCTGCCACGGGACTCCTCCAGTCATGCCTGCCTTCTGGATCCCCCTTCTGGATCCCCCTGGTGCAGCCTGTGTGTGGGAGAGTGGTGGAGGGGGAGGGGTGGTGCTTGGTGCAGATGAGAGAGGTACAGTGGCTTTTGGTTGACCGCAGATGGACGATTAAGGCCATGGAGAGGTACAGAGCATCCAACAATCTACATCGTACTGTTTATAGTATGTGTGTGGGGGGGTGGGGAGGGGGAGTTTGAGTAATGCAGGAATTGGTCAGGTAGGTCAGTCTAGGGGCCAGGTAGGTCAGTGTGGGGGTCAGGTAGGTTAGTGTGGGGGTCAGGTAGGTCAGTGTAGGGGTCAGGTAGATCAGTGAAGTGGTCGGATAGGTCAGTGTAGGGGTCAGGTAGATCAGTGTAGGAGTCAGGTAGGTCGGTGTAGGGGCATTGTAGGTCAGTGTATGGGTCAGGTAGCTCAGTGTAGTGGTCAGGTAGGTCAGTGTAGGGGTCAGGTAGCTCAGTGTAGTGGTCAGGTAGGTCAGTGTAGTGGTAAGGTAGGTCAGTGTAGGGGTCAGTTAGGTCAGTGTAGGGGTCAAGTAGGTCAATGTAGTGGTCAGGAAGATCAGTGTAGTGGTCAGGTAGGTCAGTGTAGTGGTAAGGTAGGTCAGTGTAGGGGTCAGTTAGGTCAGTGTAGGGGTCAGGTAGATCAGTGTAGGGGTTGGTTATTTCAGTGTAGGGGTCAGGTAGATCAGTGTAGTGGTCAGGTAGATCAGTGTAGGAGTCAGGTAGGTCGGTGTAGGGGCATTGTAGGTCAGTGTATGGGTCAGGTAGCTCAGTGTAGTGGTCAGGTAGGTCAGTGTAGGGGTCAGGTAGCTCAGTGTAGTGGTCAGGTAGGTCAGTGTAGTGGTAAGGTAGGTCAGTGTAGGGGTCAGTTAGGTCAGTGTAGGGGTCAGGTAGGTCAATGTAGTGGTCAGGAAGATCAGTGTAGTGGTCAAGTAGGTCAGTGTAGTGGTAAGGTAGGTCAGTGTAGGGGTCAGTTAGGTCAGTGTAGGGGTCAGGTAGATCAGTGTAGTGGTCAGGTAGGTCACTGTAGTGGTCAGGAAGGTCAGCGTAGTGGTCAGGAAGGTCAGCGTAGTGGTCAGGTAGGTCAGAGTAGGGGGTCAGGTATATCAGTGTAGTGGTCAGTGTAGGGGTCAGGTAGGTCAGTGTAGTAATTTACTCTTTTTTTTTTTTTTACCAAAGACATACACTTCGGCCTCAAGTTATGAGGAAATTTGTGTATTTAAAATCTTTTATGGGATGTGATTTATAGCAGAAAGTAGAAAATATTTGGATTTTTTTTCTAAATTTTTGGTGTTTTTTTGGTTATATTGCAAAAAATATAAATCCCAGTAGTGATAAAATATCACCATAAGAAAGCTCTATTTGTGTGAAAAAAATTATATCAATTCAATCTGTGTACATTGTTGCATGACCACGCAATTTCCAGTTAAAGTAGCGCAGTATCGAATAGCAAAAAATGGCCTGGTCATGAGGGGTAAAACCTTCCAGAGCTTTTCTTTCTTTTTTTTCTTTTTTTTACAACAAGGCAATACATTTTTTCAGACAAAGTCATTTTTAGTAAGAGGTTTCAACCATCTGTACCAATGCCTACTCCATTCTATCCTACCAGAACACATTTTTGCTCATTTTATATACCTCTCTGTGAAGTCCGTAAATTACGACATAAAAATAATATATATTGCTTCCTGTAGAGCTTAAAATGTCTTATGAAAACAGTGATGCTGGGCCTGCTTGAAACACAATCAGAATATATTTAAAAGAGAAGAAATACTGCCGGTACCTTATTTTAGAAAGATATGCTCGTTACTCAGTTGCAAAACAAACATAAAGTAAATCTTAAAGTAATGTTGCCCTCCGCTAATAAAAGGAACGCAGACCTGACCTGCAAGGAGGTAGAAATGTTGGATCTGAAAAACCGGCTCCTGACATTGGTGGCATCCTTCACACAGAGAAAATGTACGACTTCCTAATACAAATATACAAATATTAATTGTTACAAATGTTACCGAGACATTCTGGATGTCTACTCATCCAAGTCTTCTGCCCAATCCATTTATTAAAAAAATCTTGGCTTTGTACAGCCCGTCTTTTTTTTTTTTTTAAACCTATTTACAGTGAACCTGTGTTTTGCCGATGCATGTCAAAGTAACAGGTTCAGTTAACTCTTTTGTTGCCAGAGCTGGCTTTTTGTATTTTTGCACATGTGTTTAAAAAGCTATTTTTAAAATGAAAATAAGATAACTACAGCGCTCACAAAAATACATACATCATTATAAAATCATTATAAAACAAAAGGGTGTGAAAAAATTAATCAAATGGTGATGTGAAAATATATTTAAAAAAACGTCCGTATACAGTTTCTCACAAAAATGAGTACACCCCTCACATTTTTTGTAAATATTTTATTCTATCTTTTCATGTGACAACACTGAAGAAATGACACTTTGCTACAATGTAAAGTAGTGAGTGTACAGCTTGTATAACAGTGTAAATTTGCTGTCCCCTCAAAATAACTCAACACACCGCCATCGTTGTCTAAACCTTGGCAAAAAAAAGTGAGTACACCCCTAAGTGAAAATGTCCAAATTGGGCCCAATTAGCTATTTTCCCTCCATGTGAATGGGGAGCAGGTGTGTTAAATTTGGTGTTATCACTCTCACTCTCTCATACTGGTCACTGGAAGTTCAACATAGCATCTCATGGCAAGGTTCTGAAAAAAGAAATGTTGCTCTACATAAAGATGGCCTAGGCTATAAGAAGATTGCCAAGACCCTGAAACTGAGCTGCAGCACGGTGGCCAAGACCATACAGCGGTTTAACAGGACAGGTTCCACTCAGAACAGGCTTCACCATGGTCGACCAAAGAAGTTGAGTGCATGTGCTCAGCATCATATCCAGAGGTTGTCTTTGGGAAATAGATGTATGAGTGCTGCCAGCATTGCTGCAGAGGTTTAAGGGGTGGGGGGTCAGCCTGTCAGTGCTCAGACCATATGCCGCACACTGCATCAAATTGGTCTGCATGTATGTCGTCCCAGAAGGAAGCCTCTTCTAAAGATTATGCATAAGAAAGCCCGCAAACAGTTTGCTGAAGACAAGCAGACTAAGGACATGGATTACTGGAACCATGTCCTGTGGTCTGATAAGACCAAGATAAACCTATTTGGTTCAGATGGTGTCAAGCGTGTGTGGCAGAAACCAGATGAGGAATACAAAGACAAGTGTGTCTTGCCTACAGTCAAGCATGGTGGTGGGAGTGTCATGGTCTGGGGCTGCATGAGTGTTGCCGGCACTGGAGAGCTACAGTTCATTGAGGGAACCATGAATGCCAACATGTACTGTGACATACTGAAGCAGAGCATGATCCCCTCCCTTCAGAGACTGGGCCACAGGGCAGTATTCCAACATAACGACCCTAAACACACCTCCAAGACAACCACTGCCTTGCTAAATAAGCTGAGGGTAAAGGTGATGGACTAGCCAAGCATGTCTCCAGACCTAAACCCTATTGAGCATCTGTGGGGCATCCTCAAATGGAAGGTGGAGGAGCGCAAGGTCTCTAACACCCACCAGCTCCGTGATGTCGTCATGGAGGAGTGGAAGAGGACTCCAGTGGCAACCTGTGAAGCTCTGGTGAACTCCATACCCAAGAGGGTTAAGGCAGTGCTGGAAAATACTTAACATTGTAGCAAAGTGTCATTTCTTCAGTGTTGTCATATGAAAAGATATAATAAAATATTTACAAAAATGTGAGGGGTGTACTCACTTTTGTGAGATACTGTATAAAGTGCTTTTGTGCTCCAATTGTTATAAGTGCAGTAGTGCTCCAAACTTCAAAGTGTGACACACACCCCTCCTGTGTCCCCACTCACCGGATGGAATGGACCCCTGGCTTTTCAGTCCAGTGGTCATTCAAGCTGAATCGCTAGCCAGAAATGGCAATTCACAGAAGGATCCAATAGAGATAGTCAACCCCAACGTGATAGTCATATATAGGTAATAACACAAGACAGAGAAGTAAAACACGCATGTCACAATGCAAGGATCAAAACCAGGAAACGCCGCATCCAGCGTGCGTTCCACCGAAAGCAGAAGTGACCAAAAACAGAGCTAAAGAAGGATGAGGGGTGAAGATGGATTCGGGACAGCGCGGGCTTTGTTTGCAGGTAAGTGCCACATAATGGGCTAGTATGCGATGCATACTAGCCCATTATGCTTTTACTTTGCAGGGGAACAAAGAGGAAGCAAAACCCATCAGGGTTTACTTCCTCTTAACCGTTTATAAAACACAAAATTGTAGCAAAACATACACTAAAGTTAGTGCACAAAATAAAAATATATTTCACAATTTTTGGTAAAACCTAAAAGATGAGGTTGCACTGAGTAAATAGATAGCAAACATGCCAAGGCTTAAAAGGGTGTGCGCCCATGAAACTGCAGAAATCTTCAGTACCCTATATGTTCTCACTCCGGTGTGTGTAGCAATACGTAACATGTGTATTGCAATCAACGTTTTTGTGTGTAGGCACCCCTGACGCGTGCATTTTAGTTCATATGTGCATGTATCTGGGGATGAGGTTAAAAATGGGTTGGGGGTTAAGTGCAAGGGTGTAATTTTATTTACACTTTAAAAAAAAAATCACTAAACTTCATATCTCCTCACAAAGAGGACAAAAAGTCACAATGTAGGCGAGTGCAGTTCGGCTTCCCCACACAGGTAGCGCTGTTCAGCAACCGCCATGCAGAGAGCGTGGAGGAAAGGGGGGGAACACCTGTTCCTCTGAAGCCTCCATAGATGTCATCAGGAGGAGTGCAGCTGTCTGATTGGATGCTGATGCCCTGGATGACCTCCACAGTCATCTTTAATATGGGCAGGGCTAATAAATAGCACTGCCCCTCTACGATTGGCATGCACTTGCAAAGTGGCTAGGTCAGGGACAGAAACTGGCTGGTCAGGGACAGTGTGGTAGCAGAGGGAAGGGTTTCAGTGGAGTAGGGACAGAGTAGGGTCTGCTTGCCTGTGCCTCTGTCAGAAGCCCTTCTGCATACATGTGCCTTGTTGCCAGACCGCCTTCCAGCCACTTCCTCTGTCAGATGTTGCCGGCATCATAAATCATTTCTGGATATCCTCTGCAAACTCTCTGTAAGTGCTGCCGTGCCAATTTGCCCACGTTTCACATACTTTGTTACCACCGTGTTGGAACTTTGATGCCAATATACATTATTGCAATCTGTGGTCTCAGTGTGAATTCTCCCATCTCTGGGTACCAAACCCCTTGGCCCCGCCTACACCTATATGATGATTTTCTTTTATGACAGGTTCTCTTTAACCGCTTGCCGACCAGCACGCGATGATGTACGTTGGCACGTTGGCACAGCTGTGCCAATGGGCATACATCTACGTCCCCTTTAAATCGTGGGCGCGCGTGCGCGCCGCATGAGTGTCGCCGCGGCCCGCGATCGCGACACAGAGAGGCAGAGTGGGGAGATGCCTATGTAAACAAGGCATTTCCCTGTTCTGCCTAGCAACATGACAGGGATCGACTGCTCCCTGTCATCGGGAGCAGTGATCTCTGTCATGTTCTAGTGAGCCCATCCACCCTACAGTTAGAACACAGTGAGGGAACACAGTTAACCGCTTGATCGCCCCCTAGTTTTTAACCCCCTTCCCTGCCAGTGTCATTTACACAGTAATCAGTGCATTTTTTTAGCACTGATCGCTGTATAAATGTCAATGGTCCCAAAATAGTGTCAAAAGTGTCCGCTGCAATGTTGCAGTCACGATAAAAATCACAGATCGCCGCCATTACTAATAAAAAAAAAAAAATTATAATAAAAATGCCATAAATCTATCCCCTATTTTGTAGACGCTACAGGTTTTGCACAAATCAATGAATATACTCTTATTGCGAATTTTTTTTTACCAAAAATATGTAGAAGAATACATATCGGCCTAAACTGAGGAAGAAATTTTGTTTTTTTTATATATTTTTTTCGGATAATTATTATAGCAAAAAGTTAAAAATATTGATTTTTTATATTGCTTTTTTTTCAAAATTGTCACTCTTTGTTTTATAGCGCAAAAAATAAAAACCGCAGAGGTGATCAAATACCACCAAAAGAAAGCTCTATTTGTGAGAAAAAAGGACGTCAATTTTGTTTGGGTGCAACAAAGCACGACCGCGCAATTGTCAGTTAAGGCGACGCAGTGCCGTAACGCAAAAAGTGCGCTGATCAGAAAGGGGGTGAAGTGGTTAATAAGCCATCAGTGTCTAAAAGACCCCTGATGTCTTATGTGCCCTCTAATAAAGCAGTTCGCACTCCATTAGCTTCTTTGCCGGCATCCTGGCTGACAAAAGTAACACCAGGACCCAGAAGTTACACATCAATTCGAGGTCATTTACAGGAAGAAGAGATCAGCGAATGAACGGGTCCATGGAAAATATGGCAGGGATGTGCCCAGGGGGTGGGGGTTACTGGCATTTACAGGGGTCACAGCCTTCAGATCGCTTCCAACTGACAGCTGACAAAGATACAGTAAAAGGGTTAAAGCTGCCTTTCTCAACCAGGGTTTCTTAGAATCCTAGGGCTTCTCTAGAGATTGCTAGGAGTATCTCAAACAATGAGCAATTTAGCCTCTAAGATAAGTAATTAGCAACACCAACAATCATTTTAGCCATCTGTAGGAGGGGCATTTTCCTCCTTGGCCACCAATGTAGGGAGCAATTTTTCCTGCTGACCACCAATATATAGTTACATAGTTACATTGTAGGTGAGGTTAAAAAAAAAGACACAAATCCATCAAGTCCAACCTATGTGTGTGATTATATGTCAGTATTACATTGTATATCCCTGTATGTTGCAGTCATTCAGGTGATTATCTAATAGTTTCTTGAAGCTATCAATGCTCCCCGCTGAGACCACCACCTGTGGAAGGGAATTCCACATCCTTGCCGCTCTTACAGTAAAGAACCCTCTACGTAGTTTAAGGTTAACCCTCTTTTCTTCTAATTGTAATGAGTGGCCACAAGTCTTATTAAACGCTCTTCTGCGAAAAAGTTCTATCCCTATTGTGGGGTCACCAGTACAGTATTTGTAAATTGAAATCATATCCCCTCTCAAGCGTCTCTTCTCCAGAGAGAATAAGTTCAGAGCTCACAACCTTTCCTCATATCTAAGATCCTCCAGACCCTTTATTAGTTTTGTTGCCCTTCTTTGTACTCGCTCCATTTCCAGTACATCCCTCCTGAGGACTGGTGCCCAGAACTGGACAGCATACTCCAGGTGCGGCCGGACCAGAGTCTTGTAGAGCGGGAGAATTATCGTTTTATCTCTGGAGTTGATCCCCCTTTTAATGCCAATATTCTGTTTGCTTTATTAGCAGCAGCTTGGCATTGCATGCCATTGCTGAGCCTATCATCTACTAGGACCCCCAGGTCCTTCTCCATCCTAGATTCCCCCAGAGGTTCTCCCCCCAGTCTATAGATTGCATTCATATTTTTGCCACCCAAATGCATTATTTTACATTTTTCTACATTGAACCTCATTTGCCATGTAGTTGCCCATCCCATTAATTTGTTCAGATCTTTTTGCAAGGTTTCCACATCCTGCGGAGAAGTTATTGCCCTGCTTAGCTTAGTATCGTCTGCAAATACAGAGATTGAACTGTTTATCCCATCCTCCAGGTCGTTTATAAACAAATTAAATAGGATTGGTCCCAGCACAGAACCCTAGGGAACCCCACTACCCACCCCTGACCATTCTGAGTACTCCCCATTTATCACCACCCTCTGAACACGCCCTTGTAGCCAGTTTTCAATCCATGTACTCACCCTATGGTCCATGCCAACGGACCTTACTTTGTACAGTAAACGTTTATGGGGAACTGTGTCAAATGCTTTTGCAAAATCCAGATACACCACGTCTACGGGCCTTCCTTTATCTAGATGGCAACTCACTTCCTCATAGATGATATAAGATGCATTCTTTCCATTGACCACCAATCTAAGGAAGCATTTCACTGACCACCAACGGCAAATAATTTTGTCATAAAAAAGCACCCCTGGGTGTTAAATACCTTAAAGCGGAGTTCCACCCAAATTTTGAACAATATCTGTATGTATTCTCTTCCTTGCCTAGATGCTGACATGCCATTTAAAAAAATTTAAATCACCGTAATTACCTTTTATTTTTCTATTCTTCTTTGCACTTCCTGGTTCTCCTCCCGTGGGAGTAGGCGTGTTTCTAGCCTTTCCCAGACTCCTGGGAGTTAGTCTCAGGCTTCCCAGGATGCCACTGAGCATGTGCGGGAACGAGCGGTGAATGCTGGGAGCACAGCATTCACCACATCCAGGAAATAAATGCTTGTGGGCTTCAAATGCCCATAATGAAGATGGAAACCGCCTGCAGTGAATAATATAAGTTATTCCTTCCAACGAAATCTGACACAGGCGGACATACTACACACAATATGTGAGTATGTAATGCTGAGAAGAAAAGTTTGTGAATGAACTAAAAAAAAAAAAAAAACGATAGATAGGTGGATCCCCGCTTTAAATATGCCACATTCCTTATTCCTTTATTTATTTTATACCTTAACTCACTGTTTAATGCACTGTGAGCTGCAGATATAAGTGTAATTATTAGCAGGGTTTCCTCTTTTTAAGAAGTTGAAAGAAATGTCCTCTTAGACAGCTATCCCCAGAATAAGTGTTCTCTATTGAAACAACGCGCCGTCATTGAGTTCTTGATGAGGGAGGGGTGCAGGCTGTCCAACATCCACAGAAGGCTATGTCTTGTCATTGGTAATGCTTGTCAATGGTGTCATCTCCGTAAACATTCTGTAGCCTTCTGTGGATGTTAGATAGTCTGCAACCCTTCTTCATCAAAAACTCAATGATGGCACATTGCTTCTGCTTGAAGGGCCATGCTGCTCATGGCCAATTAGGTCAATTAGGGAGGTACTCATGGAAGCAAATGGGGCACAGCACTGAGGCCAGGGTGTCCATACTAGAAACCCAATACTTAGTACAGCCTAGTAACCCTGCATTGGGCAAATTAGTCACTGAGCTGTATGTTTGTAGGCAGCTCTACCACCCAAGGCAGCCATCTTTGCTGTGTAAGGGGTTGGAAAAAATGGCCTCCCTAGGCAACAACCTTTCCTGGCATGGGCCTGGTTGCCACCAAGACTATGCTCAAGTGATACAACTCAGAAAGGCTGGAATATTCTATTATAGCACAGTTCAAGAATGTTCACGTGACTTTACCATTCAACATAAATACTTTACTTTCCAGTTGACCAGTTTTCCTTAAAAATAAAAAAAATATTTATACTGAAAATCCCTGTACAGCTACCCTGTTTTTTTCTGTTTTTAGCTATGAAAAAAGGACAAATACTGGGACATTAGCAACTTCTAAAAATAGAGTGTTGGAGGAAAAAGGACAAGAAAGGAAGAGCACACAGTCGGTATTCTCAAATAATCACTCTCAGCTGGACTTGAGCTATTTGCTTTGGTTGGCCAGTATGTTTGCTGCTGCCTAGAACAGATTGTTGCTACAAGTAAAACCACCAGGTTAATATTACAGAAAGGCTGAGGACACAATATATGGGAAGAACCAATGAAAGATGTCAAGCTGGCTACTTCCCAAACAAACCGGCTAGTCCACAGAGTTTGGCTAAAAATGTTCCATAATGCATTCTATGCTATACCGCCTTCAGGCTCGAAAAAATGTGAGGATGAAAAAAATAACATATTGTACGGCACAAGTGAATAATCTTTAAATGATATTGTGAACTTGAATACTGCAACTTTGACTGCGGTAAATGATCACATTATAGAAGGCCGCGAGCACAATCAGCTGCAGCCAGGAAATCCCTTCCCTCCACTGCAAGTAACATAGTGGAAGGGATGCTGGTGGCATCATTGACCTAATAAGGCCACATGGCCATATTTGGTTAATTACTGTCACTCTTACTACCGCAGGTGGTCAGGCACTGTAGCTGCCTCCTGTGTTCTTCACCTATAGCAGCCCCCTTTCCTATAGAGCAATCATGCCTACCAGTACTCAGTTGCCCCCAAGTCTTATACACAATGCTATAGTGCCTGGCCACCGCGCCGGGGCAGGCGCAAACTGAGCACAACAAACAGATACTTGCGGTTGGTAGACAGGCAGAGTGGTTCAATGACAGTCCAGGTAAAAGGCAGCCAAGTTTCAGAATAGTCAGGGTTAATCCATAGTCAAAAAGGCAGACAGAGTTCAGAGAGTAATCCAAGTTCCAGTCCAAAGAGCAGAGCAAACAGGGAGCTTAAGGCATTTGTTAAACACAATATCGCAAGCATGAGACTACAGACTTGGCTGGCTTAAATCAAATCTGGTCTCCACCCAGAGACTGGCTACATCAATCACCTTGCAGGTGGACAGACAGACAGGGAGAATGTATCACAGCCAAAACCAGGATGCTGGAATGAGGGGCAGGAGCTTAACACACTCCTGACAATTACATTGTACAATTATCTCTATGCGGCCATTTTTAGCTCAATGATATCACAAATATCCCTGCCCCTTTTTTTATGTGTGACCATGGGTTGGGGAAGTCCCCCTCTGCATCTGATTGGCCTGATGGACTGCTTCAATGTGACAGTTTCCTGTGGGTTCAGGCCAAACTAGGTATGGTCCAAACCTCACTTCATCGCTTCTGAAGACCCCTATGGGTTTCTGCACCAAATCCATCAAAGTTGCAATGCCAGCCATTTAAAAGTAGCAAAAAGATGCACATGGACAGGGCAATATCGTGGCTCAATACAAATCTTCCCAGCACTCATTTCATCTAGCCAGCCTACCTAAACTGTTATAACTACAGGCAGTCGCCGGGTTACAAACATGATCGGGACTGTAGGTTTGATCTTAAGTTGAATTTGTATGTAAGTTGGAACAGGTAAATTTTTTAAGTGTAGCTCCAGCCAAAAAAAATATGTTTTATGTTTTTTTGGATAGTATAGGGAAGAGTTAACACCCCTGTAACATTTGTTTTGCTGTCTGTGCCCCTGTTCAGAAGTTTTCACCTCACTTTCTGTCCCTATGACAATTAGATATTGAAAATGTTGGGTTGTTGTGGAAACAAGGATTGGTGATAAAGCATCAGTGGAGACACCTTTTTCCCATGATAACTCTTTTCAAACTTGCAAAAATAAAAAAATAAAATAGCTAAATCCTCCTTTTAACTTAGCAAAAGCCATAATTGCGGTAGTCACTACCTGTAAGACGTGAACTCCTCTGAGTAGATGGCTGCCAGCGTGGTCCTCTCAGGATAGAGAAAATTATGACATCATCACTGGTTTGAAGAAGCACTGAGGTCAGTGTGAAACGCACACGTCACCTCATGGGTTCGGACACTCTCTCTTTGTTGGCTGTCATTTACTATTTTTGGAATAAAATCGTTGGAATGTCCCTGTGGTGTGCAGCCGTTCTTTTCTTCCTATTGATCATCGAAGGCGAGCCACGGCTTGCGCCCAGCGTATCTGGACTGCAGTGATTGCTCACCTGGAGCAGCGTCTTTTGCTATGACTAAGCACCAGTAAGGGGTGTGAAATGCGTCAGCTGATTCATCCACTGTCCTTGATTGCTGTATGGACTGACTTTATTCAATAAAGACATTTTTTACTGGAGTGCGGCTGTCCGGATCTCCTCTATTGCATGGAGCAGCGTCTTCCTTGTTTGAATCATCACAGGGAGACAGCAGAGGAGCAGTGGCCTCGGGTCTTGTCAGGAACCCTAATGCAAGCCATTAGCATAAATGTGCACATGTTTGTTACAAGTGATCGCTCCGTCATTTGACGGAGCGATCACGTGCTAAACGGCCGCCAGGTGTACCAAGATGGCCACTGCTCCGGAGCTAGGCCGAAGCCGCGGCCTTTCCTATGGCCGAGGCCACAGAGCGCTCCGCGGATCTCGGGTGTCCCATACGGATCAACCTCCGCGGATTGGATCACGGATCGATGACGATCCGTTGCACCCCTACTGACTAAGCATGCAAGAATGCGCAAATGCTTGCACAACAGCGTGCATGTGGAAGCACATGCATGTCCACTACAGATACTGGCACCCAATGGACTATATAAACCTGAGCCTTTTATGCGATCATTGCTGGATGATCTTTCAGCTTGTATCTCTGTTATCCCCAATTCTAAATCCTGCTTAACTCTGTTATTGACCCTGCTTTCGTCTGGCCTGTTTCTTGACTACCCCTACCTGTTATGTCTGCTGCCTACCTGTGTTACCGACCTCAACTCTTGACCAAGATTCTGCCTATCAATTCTGTACCTCATTACCTGCACATTGCCAACCTCTTGCTTGTTTGTGACCTTGATTCTGCTCGTGATTTGATACCTTCCTGTCTGGCTGTTACGAAAATCGGCTTGTGACCAGACTCTGCTCCCTACCAATTTAAGTGAAGTTGGGGTTCCCTCATCACCGCGTTCCTGCTTACCTGACACCAGCACTCGCAAGTTCAAGTCTACTGTTCCAGCTTCCAGGCACTTGTGCCCTTACATTGCACTAGCAGTTTCTGTCTCAACTTCCAGTGGTGCTCAGATGGATATAATCTCAAGCTTCTCATACAGGTACGTGACAGGTCCCCTGCACCACAACTGGTGGTAGTGTGGGATCTACTGTAGATGGGGGGGGGGCTATAAATACTAATAGGATGTGTTAGAGGGGGGTTGGAGGAAGGTACTGCGGAAAATTTGTTTTATCCCCTAGTAGGGTTTTAGAAAAATACAAAGTCCAAAGTCTAACCTAGCACAGAACAGAGCCTGTATTACTAGGGAGGTCTCCATTTCCTATTAGACCGAGTGGCTGCACTCTCATAAGAAGCTGCTAATAGCTGCTATGCCGTGTTTAGGTTATGTATACCATTTAAATGCATACTCTACATGCTATGCTCCAAAGGGCTCATTATCTAAATTATTCCATTGACTGCAGAAAAACATTGTACATCCTGTCCATGTATCATTGTCATCAGTCATTACTCAATTCTTAAACATATGGTTACCTGCTTATTTTATACCGTACAGGATACTTTACACAAAGTGGAAAAGTCAAAAGAACTGTAATGTGTCGTTTAACAAGAGTAAATATATGGCATTGTATGTATTGGCAAACCAGGATGGCTAGTTTATGGCAGATCAGTGACTCAAACACGTCTTCATTTCCTCTTGTATTTGATTTGTTTAACATCTGACTGAGAAACTGTGATTTAGTGCATTGTATTCCTTGGGAAACTACCAATTTGCAAAGGGCTGTAGTAAATTGGCCAAAATTAACCTTTTTTAACAACTTTTCCATTGACTGCGACATCATGAAGTGGTCAGAGAGTATTAACAGGTGGAGTTATTTCAGCAAACCCCAGTAGCTGTTTTGGTATATCGGTAACATAAGGTCGGTGTGTTTTTATTATAGCGGACAGTAGTTCCTGAGCAATATGTACTTCCATATTGAGCTGTGTGTGGGGATATGCCAAAAGTTGTTACGTCAACCCAGCAGGTGTTGCCTTCTGGATGGTCACAGGAGATACATGTCTACTGGTGTGTTTAATATTTGCAGAATTCCAACCCAAATGGTAATTGCTGGTGCAAAAACTGATTATGGTTTCCTGGACCAGGAAATTTTCTGCGTGCAACGCTGGCTCCCAGTAATACAGGATGTATGAGTGGTCGCCTGCATGGAACAAAAGACTTTCTCTTCCCAGTTACATCATAACACAGTCATACACGCTAATTGTCTCAAGCTGAAAATTCAGGAAGCAAAACCATTTGTTTAGTGGTTTTATTGGCCTTTTTAATATCCTACATCTATTGCATATTCCAGTCAAGTCATGTTTAACTAGAATTAAGTTTAATGTTAAAAAGCTACTCCCAAATAAATTAATCCGTGATAGGCTAATACGACCTAGAAGTCACTGCAAAATCTGGACACTCATTCACTTTACCTTCATTGTAGCTAGTGTACCCAAGAGGAACTTGGATTCAACAGGCTACAACAAGGAACATTAACAGTGAACTTAAAGGGTGATTCCCCTTTAATGGAAAAAAAAATAGCGATTAAAAAAAAACCTAAAATGTTACTAGACCCACAACAGTAAAATCAGTCTGTATATGCAGTAAAGAGAAAAGATATACAGTTGTGCTCATAAGTTTTTTATACCCTGGCAGAATTTATGATTTCTTTCCCATTTTTCAGAGAATATGAATGATAACACAAAAACTTTTCTTTCACTCATGGTTAGTGTTTGGCTGAAGCCATTTATTATCAATCAACTGTGTTTACTCTTTTTAAATCGTAATGGCAACAGAAACTACTCAAATGACCCTGATCAAAAGTTTACATACCCCAGTACTTATACCGTGTATTGCCCCCTTTAACATCAATGACAGCTTGAAGTCTTTTGTGGTTTTTGTGGATGAGGCTCTTTATCTTCTCAGATGGTAAAGCTGCCCATTCCTCTTGGCAAAATGCCTCCAGTTCCTTGTAAATTCTTGGGCTGTCTTGCATGAACTGCACGTTTTGAGATCTCCCCAGAGTGGCTCAATGATATTGAGGTCAGGAGACTGAGATGGCCACTGCAGAACCTTCACTTTATTCTGCTGTAGCCAATGACAGGTCAACTTGGCCTTGTGTTTTGGATCATTTTCATGTTGGAATGTCCAAGTATGTTCCATGCGCAGCTTCCTTGCTGATGAATGCAAATGTTCCTCCAGTATTTTTTGATAACATGCTTCATTCATCTTGCCAACCATTTTGACCAAATTTCCTGTGCCTTTGTAGCTCACTCATCCCCAAAACATCAGTGTACCACCTCCGTACCTTTCATCATAGGCCTTGTTGACTCCTCTTCAAATGTAGCGTTTATGGTTGTGGCCAAAAAGCTCAATTTTGGTCTCATCACTCCAAATGACTTTGTGGCAGAAGGTTTGAGGCTTGTCTCTGTGCTGTTTGGCGTATTGTAAGTGGGATACTTTGTGGCATTTGCGTAGTAATGGCTTTCTTCTGGCGACTCGACCATGTAGCCCATCTTTCTTCAGGCGCTTTCTTATTGTGCATCTTGAAACAACCACACCACATGTTTTCAGAGGATCCTGTATTTCACCTGAAGTTATTTGTGGGTTTTTCTTTGCATCCTGAACAATTTTCCTGGCAGTTGTGGCTGAAATTTTAGTTGGTCTACCTGACCGTGGTTTGATTTCAACAGAACCCCTAATTTTCCACTTCTTGATTAGAGTTTGAACACTGCTGATTGGCATTCTCAGTTCCTTGGATAACTTTTTATATCCCTTTCCTGCTTTATACAGTTCAACTACCTTTTCCCGCAGATCCGTTGAAAATTCTTTTGCTTTTCCCATGACTCAGAATCCAGAAACGTCAGTGCAGCACTGGATGTAGGATGCAAGGGTCTGTCAGGAGTCCAGAAACACATTGACTTTTTATACACACACATTAATTACAAGCAAACAGATCACAGGTAAGGATGGTTACCTTTAATAGCCATTCACACTCTTTTGTGTCAACTTGTGTGCATGTTATCAGGCCTAAATAACCAGGGTATGTAAACTTTTGATCAGAGTAGTTCCTGTTGCCATTATGATTTAAAAAGAGTAAACACAGTTGACTAATAATAAATGGCTTCAACCAAACACTAACCACGAGTTAAAGAAATGTTTTTGTGTTATTCATATTCTCTGAAAAATGGCCAAGAAAACATAAATTCTGCTAGGGTATGTAAACTTTTAAGCACAACTGTACCTGTTCTCAAATCCCAATAGCTTGTACATGCATGTATTTAAACTATCAGGTGCTAAAGGGGTGTGACAATATATTAACAGTACAAATTCTGGATGAACCCTCTGCACACTGCTATACACCCTTTCCAACAAAACTACGCAAATGAAAAACAGGGATTGTTAGCTCACACATATTGCAATGCATGTGTTGCACCCTCTACTTAGGTAGGTGCTAGAGATTAGGGTTTTTGTAGTGCAGGCAAATTTAGGCAGGGCTAGCCAGCTAGGCCTGTTTGTTTTGGTTTGTAGGGCTGGGAGTGGCTCAGAGTAGCAGATGGTGACTCACCAGCAGCATCACTTCATTGTCACTTCCCTCTTTCTTCTGGAGGATTCTAGAAGAAGAGGAGGGGAAGAGAGGTGGAGCAGCTGGGGGTATCTTAAGGAGCCCTGACCAATCCCCAACTTGGATTGGCAGGGGGCAGGCCTCCTTAAATACCTTGGGTCGGCCCAGTTGGGGAGGTGTTGTCGGGTGGAAGAACTGGACATGGAGTATTAGGCTGTTGGGGCCTTTGAGGGCGCTCCCCAGTCTAGGAGGGGTGACCTAGGGCCTGGGACTCGGGTGCAGGATGGAACCCTTCAAGAACCCATGAAGAATCTGGACAGGAGGCAGAGGAGGAGTCAGAGAGGACAGCAGGAGCTAGTGGGGCTGGGCAAGTCACCAGGAGGGAACCACCGGTTGCAGCCAGGAGGGCTGGTGAGTGGCATGCACAGTCAGGAGGACTGAGGAGGCACACCTGGGAGGACTGGGAGTGTTCAGTCTGGGGTGGGTGCAGAGCCAGCAGTAAGGACTGTGATGTTACAGGCAGTGGATTCGGGCCGCTGCAGCCAGGAGGGCTGCCAGGGCCTAAAGAGGGCTGACTGGGAGCAGTTGTCCACTTTTAAGACAGCTAGCACAAGAGACTTCCTTTTCCTATTTTTGCTACATTAAAGGAGCTCGTGGTCCCTGCCTACAAAGGGTGGTTGCTAAGGCCTGGCTGGGCCAGTGTCAGGCCTAAACGTGTGCTAGTTGTGCCTGGAGTAAAGTGTTGTGCAGGAGGAAGAAAGAGAGTAACAGTCTGCAAGCAACAGTTGTGCTGGAGGAGACTAGAGTAACAGAAGTGTATATAGTTGTCACTAGCAACTTGATATTATTCTACTGGGCATCCCATATTTCCCATACCCCATCCAATTTAAATCCCCTAAATAAAACAACAAAACAAAGCAACGGACTGTTCATTGTCTTTGAGAGTCTGGAAAGTGAATGCCGGGCTGGGCAGGGTGACAGCTGGGCCACATCACTCAGCAACCCCTACAGGGGTACCGCTACACATACTTAAGCTGACCAACTGCATCAAAGTAATCGCTCTTATGGCCAAGTCCTACAATGCCTTGCCACTGAAAACGCTACCGTGGACACCATGCCAACCTGGGGCATAGAGACACAAGGTGGGGGGGGGGAGGCTCTACTGAGTTCAGGTCTGGTCAATGACCTGTGTTACAACAGAGAAAAGATTTACCTGTGCTCAATTCTCACTAGCTTGCACATGTATTTAAACTATCAGGTTCTAAAGGGGTGTGACTACATATTAACACTACAAATTCTGGATGGACCCTCTGCACATTGCTATACACCCTTTCCAGCAAACTATGAATAGGAAAAAATGGCCATAAGAGGAATTACTTTGATGCAGTTGGTCAGCTTAAGCATGTATTGCAATATGTGTGAACTAAAAATCCCTGTTTTTCGTTTGCATAGTTTGCGGTAAAGGATGTATAGCAGTGTGCAGGGGTCCATCCAAAATTTGTATATGCAGTAAAGCATGCTTGTTATACTCACTGTGGAACCTAAGGGGTTAATCCTCAGCATTGTGTAAAATGGCTGTTTGATCCTGTCTTCCCTGATCCTCCCCTTCTTCCATAGTCCTCAAACCATCTCTTGATAGAACAGAGCCATGGGGGTGAGCTGCATATGCTCAGTTTTGTGTGTATTGCTAGAGAGAGAGGTTTTTTTTTTTTTTTGGGAGGCTGCATGTGATCAGCACAGGGCCAATCAGCACTGTTCAGACAGAGGGTTAGGGGTCCTGCAGCCTCATAGGACACTCAGGGGAGAATGGAAACTCCTCCTACAAGCTTTAACCAGACACTGATAGAAGTCACAAGACTGTTATATACGGCTGATGAGGGTGGCAGGCCATGATGGGTGTTGGTAAGATTGCCAGTTCTTTGGCCATTTCCCTGACAGGTGCTTTGGGTCCCCCCAAAGCACCTTGTCCCCATGTTGTCCCTTGTCCCCACAACCCTTGCCTGGTGGCTGTGGGGGTTTGCGGGCAGGGGGCTCAACATTGGGAGTGTGCTTTGGGGTAACCCCCCAAAGCACCTTGTCCCCATGTTGATGGGGAGAAGGGCATCATCCCCACAACCCTTGCCCGGTGGTTGTGGGGGTCTTCGGGCGGGGGGCTTATCGGAATCTGGAATCCCCTTTAACAAGGGGGTCCCCAGATCCTGCCCCCCCATGTGAATGGGTATCAGGTACATTGTACCCCTACTCATTCACCCAGAAAAGCGTCAAAACAGTAAAAATGACAGGAGACAGTTTTTGACAATTCATTTATTTAAAAAAAAAAAGTATCCCGCGATGTCCATCCATCTTCAATCACAGCGCCGATTTTCCCGAAAAACCCCCAAAAAACTGAAAAACTTCACCTCCATGGGAGGCGTCCCGCCAACTGCAGCCTTTTTGTGTTGATAGCTCTTATATAGCCAAGGGCGAGGCCACCCGGTGATGTAACCGGGTGACCCTGCCCCCCTCTGATGGCATGTGACATCACGTGACATCAGATGGGGTGGGGTCACCCATTTATGTCAGCCAGTGGCCCCTCCCTTGACTATATAAAAGCTGTCATCACGAAAAGGCTGTAGTCGGCGGGACGCCTCCCATGGAGGCAGAGTTTTTCAGGGGGGTTTTTGGGACCGGCAGCGATGTGATTAAAGATGGATGGGCATTGCAAGACACTTTTTTTTTAATAAAGGAATTGTCCAAAACTTTCTCCTGTCATTCTCACTTTTTTGACACTTTTTTGGTGAATGAGTAGGGGGTACAATGTCCCCCTACCCATTCACATAGGGGGGATGGGATCTGGGGGCCCCCTTGTTAAAGGGGGCTTCCAGATTCCAATAAGCCCCCCGCCCGCAGACCCCCACAACCACCGGGGAAGGGTTGTTGGGACGAGGCCCTTGTCCCCATCAACATGGGGACAAGGTGCTTTGGGGGGGATCCCTGAAGAAGACTCAGCGAGTTTAAACATGTAGGGGTCCCTCTTTGTCACTCATGCTTTCTTGATGGATGGAGACTTTTTTGTTTTCTGTATATGTTATGCACATGTAATCTGTATGAATTTTAACCTACACATTGTTTTTTAAGCTACTATACAATAAACTTTTTGTATTTTATTATAATATTGGTTCTCATTGGTGCTGCTAAAATCCTCTCCATAGTATTGCTCGCTCTCTTTTGTTCTGGTATGTGGCACCAATGTTGTTGGGCAGTTAAGGCACATCTGATATAACTGATCTGGAGCCCCACCCCTAGGTGTGTAACATGGGTTTGGCTGTCTCTTTCCCTTTTTAAATGTGGGGCCGGGTAATGTAACATCAGAAGGTTGATGGGAATGGGTATCTTGCTGTGAGCTATCATGTAGTTGCAGACTGTCTGAAATATACCCCTCAGGAGTAGGCCTGGAGAAAGTATGAAACGGAAGACATTCTCGGGGAAAAACCTACAAAAGAGGGAAGGCAAATGAGCTGGTTGGCATCCCCTTGTTAAAAGGAGGTTGGAATGGACAGTGTTGTAGTTGGTCCAGGGGTAGAAGGAGGCTAAGTATAACCTGAGTGAGGAGAATTTTGTACCCTGTTCATGTTCGCAGTAAAACATTCAAAAAGGCTGATCGTTTGGACAATCATATATTCAGAGAAACAGGTCTCAGGCTGGGAGTATGGGAGTAGCCATAATGGTGGAGTTTTTCTAATATACAGATGATCGGTGACCATTCTTATTCCTGTCTCAGAAAGATGAAGATATGTGCCCTAAGCCAGCATGACCATTGCAGGTGGTCAACCAGTGGCCCTGCTTACACACTGATGGCTGGATGTATTTTATTTGGAAGACATCATAGTTACATAGTTGATAAGGTTGAATAAAGACATTAGTTCATCCAGTTCAACCTGTGTGGGTGTATGTGTATGTTTATATTAATACCATTTCCCATATCCCTGTATATTGCATTCGTTAAGATGCCCATCTGAGAGTTTTTTTTTCATTTTGAATGCTCCATGCAGACACCACCAATTGCGGAAGGGAGCTCCACATCCTTACCACTCTTACAGTAAAGAACCCCTTACAAAGTTTAAGGTTAAACCACTTCTCCTCCGTCTTCAATGAATGCCACTTGCCCTGTTAAGTGACCTGAGACTGAATAGCTTCCTCACTATGCTAGAATCACCATATATCGCTATCTTTTCCCCTCTTAGGTGCCTTTTCTTCAGGGAGAATAGGTTTAATGTTTGTAGTCGTTCCTCATAACAGATCCTCCAGCCCTCTTATTAGCTTTGCTGCCCTTCTCAGGACTCTCTCCAGTTCCAGCATATCCATTCTGAGTGACCAGAACTGGACAGCATACTCAAGATATGGCCGAACCAAAGTAAAATAAGTCCCATCTAAGGTGGGACTTATTTTACTCTCACTGACACTGTCCACAGAACTTGTATTATCCTCACTGACACCAGGGATAGGGCTTATTTTACTCCCACTAACAGACAATGGGGAATAAGAGGAAAACAGTGGCAGTATGTAGGTGAGTGAAGGGGCCCCTGAGGATGCAGCTTCCTGGAAGTGAGTTATCCTAATTATATGTATATCATATTATGATCTTACACCATAGGCTTTATCCACTGTGAATGGGAATTTTGCTCTTCATACAGCTTTGACATGATATAGTATAGGTCAGTGATGGCGACCCTTGGCACCAAAGATGTTTTGGAACTACATTTCCCATGATGCTCATGGACAATGCAGTGTAGTTGAGCATCATGTGCAAATGTAGTTCCAAAACATTTGGGGTGTCAAGGTTTTCCATCACTGGTATAGGTGTTTATTTAGATGCAGCCCTCCACTCAACTTGTACAGGCAAATGTGGCCCTTGGGCCATTTTAAGTTGGACACCACTAAAATAGAACAAGAAGGAAAATCAGTGGTCTGGTTTAGCACAGTAACCTTTTTATAAGGCATTACTAATTTTACTTGTTGCAACTTTTTTCCCTTCTAATCATAGAGATGGTGGATTAGGCTATAAAAAATTCTCTAACCTTAGAGACTGTCATAGAGTTTGCAATATATCTGAGATATGATTTTATGTAATTATTATATGTATCATAACAGTATTGTCTCCCTTTTATATTGTAAAGCGCTGCGTAAACTGTTGGCGCTATATAAATCCTGTATAATAATAATAATAATAAAAATAAAGATAATAATAAAGCCACACAGTTCCCCAAACAGCCATGCTTTCTTAACAAGGAATAATGCAACAGTATCCAAAAACATGCTTTCATATTGCAGCACCCTCCTAGATAGGTGCTGGGAATTAAATAATTTAAGAGATGGTTGTGTTTTTTAATAGGTAAATTTAGTTGCCATGCTGTAGTCAGTGTGGCTGTATTGTTTTGGTAGGCAAAGGCATATTCTGCTCACTGTTATCAGTGAATCTGTAATCTGCTAGGTAGGTCTACTCAATGTGTTCAGCTGCTGCCACTCTGGTCTATAGCATCCTCTTTATCCAGGGAACTGGATACGTGTCTGGATGATAGGTGTCGAGCTATGCAAATGGCAGCATGAATATTGATACATCCCTGGCCTATCTCAGACAGGTAGGCTCCAATGGCATGCTGAGTAACTGTATATATTCAGTGAGCACACTGAGCCCTTGGTCTTTTTTTCCAGAGTGCATTAGTCCAGCCTGGGGGGCATGCTGCCCTTCCAGGTGGAAGCTGCTGTTGGTGATACCTCAGGTGGGCGACCTGAAATTCTTGAATGCTGAGACCCAGAAGCTAAAGAGAGCTGACTCAGGGGAGCTGTCTGCTAAAAATCTGGTCTGGTATCAAGGAAAGGTTTCGCTTGGAAGTTGGATGGAGGCTACCAGTTGTTCTTGGGCCTTGGGAGGAAAGACGCTTGAGAGATCTTGGGGACCTTTGTGCTTTTTCTACCCCTCTGGTACTCCATTGTCAGCTGTGGGTCTATTTAAAGGGGATACCGACTGGTGTCCTGAAGAGTTTTTCTACCAAATCTCCTACTTAAAGGGACTCTGCTCTTGTGGCTCTAACTACTACTACTACTACTAAGCCAAAGTCTACTGTTTGTTTCAAGTCCAGACTTCAATATAGCTTGTGCTGAAGAATACCTAAGTTGTACATAGTTCTTGTTTTTGGAGTATCCCACCACTACCCTCAACCCTATCCAAGGTCTCCAAAAATAAAAAAGCACAAAACAACATATCCTAGACCGATTATTAAAGAAACGTGTGAATAAACCTGTGTGCCTGGTTGCAGGGCAAAGCCTATGGGAAGACCTGGACAGTAATCCTGCGGCTCCTATGGGAGTAGCACTACAATATGTAGAATATAGCCAAGTTGTTGACTTTTTTTAAGTCATACTGGTACCCGATAGGACTGAGGATGATGAATTTGACAGTCTGGTAAATAGGATTTCGAGACACAACCTTAAAGTTTTACATTTTTGCCACAATCGCTGAACATTTTTATCAGTTTTTCCAGTTGTTTCTTAGTCAAGGGTATCGTCAGTAACAAGAACTCTACTTCCGTCTTTAACGTTTGGGGAAAAAAAAGGTACTGATACGAAAATATAATTAAGTGGTGATTTTTAGCATTAATTCTCAGAGAAATATTTACCCAAGTTGTTTCTGCTTTGAAATGACAACAGTTTCATCACAGAGTGTTTAATGAGGGAAGGATCTATGTCATTTTTTCCAAGCATCCATCTTGCAATTAGCGAGACAAACCTTGCTCCTAAACCCCACTTAGAAGACGTCAGGACAGTAGTTAATTCAAGGGATGTATTTGACAAACAAGACCTTATAAACATGCTCACCATTTGCTTAAGTTGCTTAGGCATAACATAACAGAAAACTCACTGGAAAAGCTGAGATAAACTGGCAGCCATAGTGTTGTCGCTAATCATAAAAATATTCAAAGTAAACAAGTCCGTAAACTGCGTGTCACTCACTGAACTAAAGTCACTGGCGAAATGGTTATTATAAACAACGCAACCTTGAGGGGTTGATATTGAGATCACTGCCACCTGCTAATCCAACAAGCTATTGCTAACCTGTGGCCACCATAAAGTGTCAATGGAACCATGAGAAGTTGATGTTAAGATCGCCGCCACCTGCTAATCTAACAAGCTAATACTAAAATGTGGCCGCCCTAAGAGTGTAAACGTAATCTTTAGGGGTTGATATTGAGCCAACTGCCACCTGCAAATCCAACAAGCTGTTGTTAGCTTGTGGTCACCTTAATTTGTCAATGTAACCCTGAGGGGTTGATGTTAGGATCACCGCCACCTGCTAATCCAACAAGCTAATGCTCACCTGGGGCACCATAAAGTGTCAATGGAACATGAGGGGTTGATGTTGAGATCACTGCCACCTGCTAATCTAACAAGCTAAAACTAAAATGTGGCCACCCTAAAGTGTCAACATAACCTTCATGGGTTGATATTGAGCCAACTGCCACCTGCTAATCAAGCAAGCTGTTGCTAGCTTGTGATCACCCTAATTTTCAATATAACTCTGAGGGGTTGATGATGGGATCACCGCCACCTGCTAATCCAACAAGATAATGCTCACCTGGGGGCACCATAAAGTGTCAATGGGACCATCACTGGCACCTGCTAATCTAACAAGCTAATACTAAAATGTGGCTGCCCTAAAGTGTCAACATAACCTTCAGGGGTTGATATTGAGCCAACTGCCACCTGCTAATCAAACAAGCTGTAGCTAGCTTGTGATCACCTTAATTTGTCAATGAAACCCTGAGGGGTTGATGATGGGATCACCGCCACTTGCTAATCCAACAAGATGATGCTCACCTGGGGGCACCATAAAGTGTCAATGGAACCATGAGGGATTGCTATTAAGATCACTGCCACCTGCTAATCTAACAAGCTAATACTAAAATTTGGCCGCCCTAAAGTGTCAACATAACCTTCAGGGGTTGATATTGAGCCAACTGCCACCTGCTAATCCAACAAGCTGTTGCTAGCTTGTGGTCACCTTAATTTGTCAATGTAACCCTAAGGGGTTGATGTTGAGATGACCGCCACCTGCTAATCCAACAAGCTAATGCTCACCTCTGGCCACCATAAAGTGTCAATGTAATCCTGAGGGGTTGATGTTGAGATCACTGCCACATGCTAATCCAACAAGCTATTGCAACCTGTAAAAGAAAAGACGATTGCAACCTGTGTACACCCTAAATTGCCACTGTAACCCAGAGGGGTTGTTATTGAGTTCACTGTCATCTGCTAATCCAGCAAGCTATTGCTAACCTGTAACCACCATAAAGTGTCAATGTAACCCTGAGAGGTTAATGTTGAGATCACCGCCACCTGCTATTCAAACAAGCTATTGCTACGTTCACCTTAAAGTGTCATCATAACCCTTACATAGTTACATAGTTACATAGTAGGTGAGGTTGAAAAAAGACACAAGTCCATCCAGTCCAACCTATGTGTGTGATTATGTGTCAGTATTTCATTACATATCCCTGTATGTTGCGGTCATTCAGGTGATTATCTAAAAGTTTCTTGAAGCTATCAATGCTCCCCGCTGAGACCACCGCCTGTGGAAGGGAATTCCACATCCTTGCCGCTCTTACAGTAAAGAACCCTCTACGTAAACCCTGAGGGGTTGTTATTGAGATCACTGCCACCTGCTAACCCAACAAACTATTGCTAACATGTGTACACCTTTAAGTGTCACGGTAACCCCGAGGGGTTGGTATTGAGATCACTGTCGCCTGCTAATCCAACAAGCTAATGCTAAAATGTGGCCTTCCTAATACAAACCAAAATATAATATATTGCAGCCTACCAATCCTTTGATGGGGGGCCTGCATTTGTTTTGTTTTCTCTTTTTTTTATTTTCACCTGGTGATCCAGCAAGTAACAAACTTCCTGTCTTAGGGTGGTTTCTCTGTCTATGGTATGGTTACCATGCATTCCTGTTTCCTAGGGACAGCCCCATTTTGAGTGGTCTGTCCCTAGAAAAATGCTTCCCTGTACTGTCCCAGTGTAGTAGTAAACATTGTACTGCACAAGTGCACTGTGCAGGAGACAACCCAAAATGGAGCCACTGAAGCAATTTATTCTTGATCTCCTAACTATGGATGTATATATTGGTGCCTCTTATTTGAAATCTGTGTGTCTTTATACCTTGAATGCCAGCATTCATGTTCCAAAAGTCTCTGATTACTTGTTGAAGGACTTTAAAAATTAGGTTGTTTTTTTTTTTCTTAGGGGTGTGTGGTTAGAAGTGGGTGTGGTCAGTAGGATATCCCTGGATTTCATTTAGAAAATATGGTAACCTTAATTTATGGAGAAGCAATAGAGACACCCTTGGACAGCACTTCCAAGCAAAACAAGAAAGGGAACCACTGTCCATTAAAAGCCTAATGCATATTTATTTAAGTATTCCATGCACAAGCAGGTCCACTTGTCCCACAACCTCTAATATGTTCCACTCCACCCAGAGCTTTTGTAGGGTGTTTGTAAGTGGACTGCATAGAGCGGCCAGCAACCATTGGAAGCCTGCACCCAGTGTCTGAAGAATGAGGGGGGATACAGAGCTCAGAAGAGCCAAAATACGCTTCAGTGCAAGGAAACAACACATGCTTAATGGCACAAAAGTGCCCAGCTTATTCTGATCATTCCTTCTCATTTACAGGTAAACCTAAAGACCCTGCTAAAATGTACTTTGCCAAGACTATGGACATTAAAGTACAGTAAAACCTTGGATTGCAGGCATAATTTGCTTCCGGAAACATGCTTGTACTCCTAAGCACTTGTATATCAAAGCGACTTTCCCCATAAGAAATAATGGAAACTCAGATGATTCGTTCCACAACCACTTATTAAGTCATTCAGTTTATAGACCATATAAAAAGATTATAGCAATGTGACCTGGTTGTGTAACCATAAAATGTCCATCCACAATGGAAGCCTCCACAAGGGGATTAGAAGCAAAATCCAGCAGGAGCTACAGAGTATAAAAGAGAAGAGAGGCGTCTCTAAGTGTAGCAATATGGTTACATTTAATGAAGGTACAACGTTTAGCAACTCACACGGTTGATGATTAAAAGAGGCACATCTAAGTATGCAGGCATCCCGGGTAAAGCTGTCCACATAGACCGTCCTCCTCACCGCCGGCTCTCACCGCTGTCAGTCTGCAATCGTGACCCGGTAGACTGCCCTGCAGTGGAGCGATCTGAAATCGAGGCTTGAAGCGCTCATGGAGCGCAGAGTAGAAGGGATGACATCGATAGGGTGGACGGTCTATGTGGACAGCTTTCCCCCGGTTGCCTCCATATTTAGATGTGCCTGTTTTAATCATCGTCCATGTGAGTTGCTAAATGTTGTACCTTCATTAAATGTAACCATATTGCTACACTTAGAGGTGCCTCTCTTCTCTTTTATACTCAGTTGTGATGTGACGCTACTTGTATATCAAGACATTGCTTGTTTATCAAGTCAAAATTCATTAAAAAAAATTAGCTTGTCTTACAAAACACTTTCAGACCAAGTTACTCTCAATCCAAGGTTTTACTGTATTTAAATAGGTTTACCAAGTAACAAAAAGAGAGCTTTAGAACAAACTCACACTGACCTCTCTAGTTGAATGTACTGTGAAGTAATTCATTCTCAAAGATCACAGCAAAGACTCTGAAGTCAGGTTTCAATTGGTGTCTAACAGCTTAGCTAGATCTACTCTGGGTTTGCATTAGAGAGCTGGCAGACTGCCAAGATCTGCTCTCTATAGGAGATTTCAGTGCCACCTTTGTGAGTTTTGAAGATTAATTTCTCTGCAATGCCTATAGCGACATACAGTAGGTGAATCTTTATCTATCTTTAGACGATCCCCGAAAACCCTTCTCTTTAAAGTAGCCTATCCTGCTTCTAACTAATACTCTGTGTATTTACTTTCTCCTTTAGCTCATCCCCCACAGTTATGACTTTTTGTATCACTTGACCTTCCCTCTTAGATTGTAAGCTCTAACGAGCAGGGCCCTCTGATTCCTCTTGTACCAAATTGTGTTGTAACTGTTCTGTCTGCCCTCATTTTGTAAAGCGCTGTGCAAACTGTTGGCGCTTTATAAATCCTGTAAATTAATAATAATCTTTATTGTTTGTAGTCTGGGCACAGGTTCTCTTCAAGCAAATTGTGGAACATGGCCCAATTCCTCCACTGCACAAGCAAACCTATGAGCATCCCAATGGTCAAGTGAAGGAACACACACAGTAGGCTGGCATTGCTGCTACTACTTTCAGGGTAGTGTGGTTTAATATTGTCAGCTTGCAATGCTATTACTGGAAGGATCGCCAGGTAACAAACATTTCACAAATAATGATTGGAGGGAGACGCCAAGCAGGCTATGGTGTAGCACAGTTTAATATAAAAATATATAAATACACAACAAGATGCACTCACAAAATGTGTAGGGGTGACAGGCGAAGGACAGTGGAGGATATGCTTTTCCGGGATGCACGCCCCCTACCCGGTAGCGTTGGATCACATACTAGGTACATATAATATACACTACAGTAATAAATTACGAGCATAATTCCTTCCAGAAGCATGCTTGTAATCCAAAGCACTCGTATATCAAAGCGAGTTTCCCCATAAAAAAGTGGAAAAAAGGAAACTCAGATGATTCGTTCCACAACCACTGCTGGTGTGTGCAGTACTGTATGTGGCCAGAGGTGTGGGGGCGCTGGTGTATGCAGTACTATATGTGGCCAGAGGTGCAGGGGCACTGGTGTATGCAGTACTGTATGTGGCCAGAGGTGCGGGGGCGCTGGTGGCTCCCAGCACTTCTTGGAGAACTTAGAGACACTCGGAGATGCTCGAAGACACTTGGAGACACCCGGAGACACTTTGGAACTGTTGACACTTCAAAATGCTCCAACGCACATTACGCCCACCCCACCCAGCTGGGAGTGTCTTCGAGTGTCTCCGAGTGTCTCCATGTTCTCCACAAAGCGCTGGGAGCTGCCAGTGCCCCCGGACCCCTGGCCACATGCAGTACTGCACACACCAGCGGCTTTACTACATGGATTGTACTGCTCATATATCAAGTCAGCGCTCACATAGCGTTAAAATTTTTAAAAAATGTTGCTTGTCTTTCAAAACACTCGTATACCGCGTTACTCATAATCCAAGGTATTACTGTAATTTGGGTTAATTTCACCAAAGAAATGTAGCAGAATACAATTTGGACAACATTTATGATGAACAATTATTTATTTGCTAAAATTTTATAATAGAAACAAAGAAAAATGCATTTTTTTTTTTTACTTTTCTGTCTTTTTTCTTTTATTTAGCAAAATATAAAACACCCAGTGTTGATTAAATATCACCAAAAGAAAGCTCTAGTTGTGTGGACAAAATTATAAAAATTGAGTTTGGGTACAGTGTTGCATGACCGCACAATTGTCATTCAAAGTGCAACAGTGCTGAAAGCTGAAAATTGGCCTGGGCAGGAAGGGGGTGAAAGAGCCCGGTATTGAAGTGGTTAAATCAACGTTAATTTATTTTACATGAAATTTTTTTTTTTTAATACAATGTTAAATCCCAGCGCACGTTCTTGATTATAACTCGGCATGTTAAGAAATTCACTGGAGAAGTATCTATCAGTGGCTGCAATGTACGCCAACGTGTTTCAAGATCGACAAGATATGCCAGTGCCAAGGGATAAAGTGAACAAAGCCCAGGACTAAGCTCTTCAAACAATGAGGGTCTATTCTCTGTCACTGCACCTGAGTTCCAACGCATGTACCGCAATTACCTTTTCATTGTTAAATAGCGAGTAGGTGGCGGTGCCAGATTTCACCAGTGCCTATTGACACAGCAAAACAGAATTCAATTATTACATGCTCATAGCTTTCCCTCTGCTGGTGCTACCTGTTATATGAAGAAAATTAAAGCACAACTCCAGGCAAACAGCTAAATACAGAGATAAACTATACACTATATTGTCAAAAGTTTTGGGACGCCTGCCTTTAGACACACATGTACTTTAATGGCACCCCAGTCTTAGGCCCCATACACACTAGCAGATTTTTGTCTTCAGATTTACCAAAACCATGTAGTGCAAGGGCCTGCCTGATTGCATACAAATTTAAACTCTTAAGGTTTTTATTATATGTTTTCGGTAAATCTGAAGACAAAAATCTGCAGAAAATGTTATAGTCTGTATGGGGTCCTAAGCCTCGTACACACGATCCGATTGTTGGCCAACTGAGCGTCATACTTTTTTCAAAAGGGCAAGTGCCTGGATTTTGTCTTGCATACTAACGGCACACAATTGTCGGCCAACAAACACGAAAGTAGTGATGTACTAGGCGTACTACGAAACTACAAAGAGGAAGTTCATTTCTCAAGCGCCACCCTTTGGGCTCCTTCTGCTAATTTCACGTTAGTAGAAGTTTAGTGAGTGTTGATTCGCGCTTTTCAGTTTGCGCTTTTCAGTTAATTTCTGAACGGCCTTTCGTCAACCAGCCATGTTGCGGAATCGGAGGAGAGAATGTGCTGTTATTGGGCTTGGAGTTATTGCTTTGACCCAAGTCCAGTCCAGGAACAGGAGGAGGAAGAGTTCTTGGACCAAAAATTGGTTGCTTAATCAAGACCAATTATGTCATATGCCATTGCTACGGGAGCTCCAGGAAAAAAATAATCCCTGGATGACGGACCCCTGCATTCACCAACTCTTGGCATTGGTGACCGACTATATTAAGACGCAGGACACATGCATGAGGCCTGCCATCACTCCAGAGCAAAGGCTCGTAAACACCTTGCAGTACTTGGCGACAGGAAGAAGTCTCCAGGACCTCAAGTTTACCACTGGGATCTCCCCCCAGGCTCTGGGACTCATTATTCCAGAGACCTGCTCAGCCATTATTCAAGTACTGCATAAGGACTATATTGGGGTAAGTTTTTACCTTTAAGATCACATTCTATGTATTAATGTTTGCTAATGTATTGTATTAATTTGTTGATTACATAATTATCAATATTGTAATATGATGTGAATGTCCTCTTTGTCCTCATGCATGCTGTAAGCTTTTCCTGTTTTTTTTTTGTCCTACATACATATTTTCCATAACTAACCTCCCCAGCATGCTATCCTGGGACCATACACACCTAGCCTAGTAACTTAACAATGTTTTTTGTCAGCTACAATTTGGGGCTTACCCTAAACAACCCCTAAAATGTGTACAAATGTTATTGTTGTCCTCAAATTCAGGCAGAGTTCAAGAGACCATTTTTTGGGGCCCAAACTCATTTGGAACCCTCCATGCTCCATCCTCCAATGCTAAGTAAACAGATACAAATACTCTATATGCTGACTTTGCAAAACCCATACACACTATCCCTCTTTTGTGTTTAAATTTTTGTTTAAATTCACCAAACCATGTAGTGCAAGGGCCTGCCTGATTACCTACAAATTGTAACGTAGAAAGTTTTTGTCTCCTATTATATTGATAGGTATTTTCAGAATGTCAAAATGTGCTGCGATTTGGACAGTGAGTATCCAGATTTTTAGATTATGACACTTCTTACCTGTCCACTGGGCTGCCAATAGTATAAGTAAGGAGGGGCTGGCTAAAGTATCACAGACTATTTATGCAAACAGCTCTCATGGAAGTAGAGATGGTTACCTGTCCAAAACATCTACCCATTACCTTCCCCCACCCTAAAATTTTGCTAATGGGCCACCAGAGGGGGAGATGAATCGGATAAGTTGACCCTGCACCTTTGTCTTTAAATACTCATCCTTATGTTGGCTAAGCATGTTTGTGTCAAATCTGCTTGCAATGTTATGTGCAGAAGTAGTCATTTCTTTTTTCTTTTTTTAATCCACAGTTTCCTTCCAACCCAGAGCTATGGCAGGACGTTGCAGCCCAGTTCCACCATCAGTGATATTATCCCAACCGTGTGGTGCTATTGATGGCAAGCATGTCCGGATTGTCTCTCCACCTAACTCTGACTCAAATTATTTTAATTATAAGGGCTTTTGCAGCATAGTCATGCTAGCTGTAGTGTCTGCCAACTATGAGCTTTTGTATCTGGATGTTGGGAAGAATGGCCGCAACTCTGATGTAGGAGTGATTTTGCGGACAGAATTCTACAAGTGGCTCCAGAATGGCACCTTAAACTTGCCACCTGCTGAGGAGAATGTTGAGGGCCTCAATTTTATTTTTGTTGCAGATGAGGCCTTTGCTCTGGGGGAACATTTGATGAAGCCGTTTCCTATGAGAAACCTCATCCCAGAGCAGAGAATATTCAAATACAGGCTCTCTCGTGCCAGAAGGGTGGTCAAAAACACGTTTGGCATCCTATCCAGTTATTTCAGACTGTTTTGGCTCCAATCAACCTGGCACTCTACAAGATCAACCATGTGGTCCTGTGCTGTTCTAATTTACATAATTTTTAAGGAGGAATGCTACCAGCTACCTTGTTTCACTGCCAAGTGGCATGGACCCTGCAGTGGCAGGCACAGCTAAAGAGGCTGCAGCTCGGCCGTCTGTGGGCGTACTGACGCCTATTGAAAATGCCTGTGCTGGATTGCCCTCAAATTGCCAGAGATTTACGGCAGAAAAACCTTGATTATTTTGTGGGTAGAGGGGCAGTGGCTTGGCAGCAAATTGTAGCTGATTATGCCTAATATAATTTCAAGATCATAAACTCATATTTCATTTGAACTACTGTTGTCTGTGTTTCTTATCTGTCTAATATGTTCACAAATGGGCTTTATTTTGGCCACTTGCTCCAATAGTGCAAATGTACCTTATTTGCTACATGAAGTGACAATATTTTTTTAAGCTAACTATTATGGTGTGCTGTGGGTCTGCTACACACACACAATGTTTTTGATCCCAATGGATCTAATGCATGAAGTTCAAAAACATTATGCCTTTTCAACTCTTATAATTTTTTTGAGGACTAAAAATTGCAGGAGTTGGCCACATTTAGGAGCACATTGTCACTGTAACTACAACAACTTAACAAATACACTGGTATTGACCTGTACCGGGGGCTGCCCTGTCTCTGGAAAGTCAAGAGTAGAGACTACTCCAATAAAATAGGCAGCTTTGGAGAAACTGCTCGAGTTGGTGAAACCAGTGTACCCCAGGGCAGACATCAACTATGTCAAGACAAAAATATCAAACCTGAGGAGTACTTTTAAAAGGGAGCTTGACAAGGTCATGGACTCACAGAGATCTGGAGCATCAGCAGATTACATATATGTCCCCAGGCTGTGGTATTACAACAGCCTTCGGTTTTTGACTGACCAGACAGAACCCAGACCATCGCTGTCTACACACCCTTCTACATCTGCCAGAGGCCACAGCTCCTGAGGTCCACTCAGGTCCTGCTGCACAGGAAGAAGATGTGGAGGAGCCCAGCTTGACCCAGGATTCTAATTATGTCCCATTTTCATACACAGGTAAGTGTCAGTCTGGAGGAGCCAGCAGTCAACAGCCAGACGGAGTCCCAGATCCCTCCCCTATGCCTTCCTGCTTAAAGGGCCAGGAAGAGCAGGAATCGAGGGTTTATCGTAGGGTTCAATATTGAGTTAGTCCTTTGCAGCTATAACAGCTTCAACTCTTCTGGGAAGGCCGTCCACAAGGTTTGGAGTGTGTCTATGGGAATGTTTGACCATTCTTCCAGAAGAGCATTTGTGAGGTCAGGCACTGATGTTGGACAAGAAGGCCTGGCTCGCAGTCTCTACTCCAATTCATCCCAAAGGTGCTCTATCGGGTTGAGGTCAGGACTGTGCAGGCCAGTTAAGTTCCTCCACCCCAAACTCGCTCATCCATGTCTTTATGGACATTGATTTGTGCACTGGTCAAAAAATCATTTGGTGGAGGGGGATTATGGAGTGGGGTTGGGCTTGGCCCCTTAGTTCCAGTGAATGAAACTCTTAAGGCGTCAGCATACCAAGACATTTTGGACAATTTCATGCTCCCAACTTTGTGGGAACAGTTTGCGGATGTCCCCTTCCTGTTCCAACATGACTGAGCACCAGTGCACAAAGCAAGGTCCATAAAGACATGGATGAGCGAGTTTGGGGTGGAGGAACTTGACTGGCCTGCACAGGGTCCTGATCTCAACCCGATAGAACACCTTTGTGATGAATACTGCGAGCCAGGCCTTCTCGTCCAACATCAGTGCCTTACAAATGCGCTTCTGGAAGAATCGTCAAACATTCCCATAGACACACTCCTAAACCTTGTGGACATCCTTCCCAGAAGAGTTGAAGCTGTTATAGCAGCAAAGGGTGAGCCAACTCAATATTGAACCCTACGGACTAAGACTAGGATGCCATTAAAGTTCATGTGCGTGCAAAGGCAGGCGTCCCAATACTTTTGGTGATATAGTGTATATATTGTTTAGTAATGTAAATGCGTATATGGTTATGATTTATAATAATAATCATAATAATTCCCTCTTAGATTGTAAGCTCTAACGAGCAGAGCCCTCTGATGCCTACTGTATTAAAGTGTATTGTATTTGTACTGTCTACCCTCAGGTTGTAAAGCGTTGCGTAAACTGTTGGCACCATATAAATCCTGTATAATAATAATCATCATGTGAGTGAGGTGGATGCTAGGTGTGTATGGAGTTATAGTGAGGTTTGATACCATTTTAAATTGGATGTAAACCCAATGTCATCCTTTCTAAACTACTGCCATAGGGGTTATCTATAAGGATATACATGTCTCCTGCATGTATCTTTACCTGTCAAATGTCTCCCCTCTGTCTGTTATGAGACCCGAAAAACTGCAGATTCTGTGGGTGGGTCTGTTGTCTGGAGCTCGGTGGGTGGAGTTGTGATGTCAGTAGACTCCCCGCCCACCTCTACACTCCCCATGTCAATATGCATTTTCTCCTGTGTATTTCTAACACTGAACTTCTGCTATGATCTCTAACATCCAGTGAAAAGACAGGAAAGTAACCACATGACTTCACCATGCCAAATCATGCTGAGGTGTGGAACAGCCAATCCTTGGAGAGCTGCTGAAGAAAGGAGTGGGGGGTGGGAATTAAAAAATAATGCATGTCTTAGGCTAGTGCACAAGATATGTAAATCACCTGTCACTCACAGCAAGGGGGAGGATTTGACAAAGTTTTTCTCTGTTTGTCAAGATTTATCTCACTGAACAATAAAAGGGGATTGCTCAGAGATGGATTAACTCTTTGTGGCAAGACTGGGCTCAAATGATAGGAAATCTTATACTCTACATTGTGACATCAAAAAATAAATAAAAAAAATTGGGTTTACATCCACTTTAAGCTTATAAATTTGCATATTTTTTATATGATTAATAAAATCATGATTTAATTTAGTCCAGTGAGTTGTAATATATGGTTACTAATCTTCTCTGGTGGTTGAGTTAAGTCAGGCTTTTATAAGTCAGGTTTTGGTAAATAGTTTGTCTCAATACTCTCCTGCTACATATCAGGAGAGTATTGCTGAAAAAAAAAAACAACAGTCTTACTGGCAGGATCACCAGGTGAAAATAAAGGAAAAAAAGCCTAATGTCGTGTACACACGACTGGACTTTTCGTCGGACTGAACTTTGAAGGACTTTTTGACGGAGTTCCAACAAAAGGGACTTGCCTACACACGATCACACCAAAGTCCGATCGTTTCGAATGTGATGACGTACGACCGGACTAGAATGGGGAATTTCAAAGCCAGTAGCCAATAGCTGCCCTTGCGTCCTTTTTCGTCCGTCGGGCTAGCCTACAGACGAACGGATTTTTCGATTGGACTCGAGTGCGTCGGAAAGATTTAAAACATGTTCTATTTCTTAAATCCGACAGAGTTTTCGACAGAAAAGGTCAGATGAAGCCCACCCATGATCGAATTGTCTGACGGATTTGTTCCGTCGGACCAATTCCGTCAAATAGTCTGTATATGTGTACACGGCATAAAAAGGAAAATGAATAAAGCCACCACATCTAAGAATTTGTAAGCTGCAATATTATAAAGGTTTGCTTTGGGGTTTAATACTATGTTAAATTTAAAGAGGAGTTCCACCCAGGGGGTCCATTAATAAAAAAAAAAAAATTAAAAGTCAGCAGCTACAAGTACTGACTTTTAATTGGACACTTACCTGTCCCTGGGTCCAGCGGTGCGGGGGATCGAAGCCCCGCTCGTCCCCCCCCTCCGCTCGTCGGCGCTGGCATTTCAACTGTGGGCGCCGGGCTGTGGCTTCACAGCCTGGCACCCACTGCGCATGGGTGAGCGGCGCCGCGCGCCGTGATTGGCCGCTCAATCACTGGGACCTGTAATGCGTCCCAGATGATTGACAGGAGGGAGGGAGCAGAGCCGAGCCCTTCCTGTGCCGAGGGGGAAGTGATGTCACCAGCCCAGGCAAAGGAAGAGGCAGACTACGAGGGACCCCCTAGCAACAGGCATTTAGAGGTAAGTAAAAAAAAAAAAATATCCAAATGTTTTTTTGTTTTTGTTTTTTTAGAATTTTTCAGGTATTTTAGTTTTTTTGGGTGGAACCCCACTTAAAGTATATACACTGCTTCCATTTAAAAATTGCTTAAATGATGTAACACAAAGTAAAAGGAATTCCTCTCTTAAGCTGGCCATACACCGTCACCGTATTGGCTGATTCCTCTGACATTGACCAAATTAGCTGCAACATGCAATGATCTGTGGCAACATACATAATTACATTTTCGGAATTCTTTCAAATATGCCTGACTTAGAGGCGTGGAAACCTCATTAAAAAATATTTTTGGAAAAATAGCAACATTTCTCTTTTCATAGTATGTGGACAGTTGCTTGACAATATTACTTAGCAGAATGATTTTCATGAACTTGGACCTAGATATGGACTGTCAAAACCAACAGAGATGTATATCCATCTTCATGGTTTCTCTTTTTAATAAAAAAAAAAAAAAAAAAGAAAGAAAGAGAAGTACAAAAAGCCCCAACCCTACTTCAGTCTTCTCTTCCAAAAAAAGGAATTCCATCCTTTGGAATAATACATTATGATACACAACAAGCCGTTTGCCAAATCTTTTCTTCTGAGCAAACTCCAGTATATTCCTATTTTAAGAATCCAAATGTTTTTCAGAAATTATTTTGGAATACTGAAGTGACTTATGACAAAGTCCATATCCCGTCCAAGCCTCTTCAGTTGTTTTCTTATATACTGTATGCCTCAGATTTCTGTGGCTCTTGGTTGTTGACCAATTTTGTCATTGCCCAACTTGTTCTCATTTGATGTACAACTCGTGGCTGAGGAAATGTCTCCTTCATGCTACTTACTTTTAAGTATTACTCTTTTGTGGACTGCAGGATATTCAGTTCCTCTGTCAATGTATCAGAATTTCCTGCTTTGTCTGCCATCTTGTACATCTTCCTTGTCTGCCTAAAAAACAGAAAATTGTTTTATACTTACAGTAATTTTCTTTTCCTGGTGCCTATCCATGGCGGCATACCTGTGACAAGCGCCGCCTTGGCTCCTCCCTCAGGACCAGTGAATATTATAAAAGAAAAGGATTAGTGCACTCCCAGCATTTTACGTAATATAGCATACCGAGGGTGGGATTGTATGCTGCCATGGATAGGCACCAGGAAAAGAAAATTACGGTAAGTATGAAACAATTTTCTGTTTTCCTGGTGCCACCATGGCAACATACCTGTGACAAATAACTACCTTATTTATCGGCGTATAACACGCACTTTTTTCCCCTGAAAATCAGGGGGAAATCGTGGGTGCGTGTTATACGCCGATCCCCCGCCGATTGTGAGCTTTTCGGCCGCTCTCATCGGCTTTCAGCTTTTCTCGACGGCTCTCGCCCGCCTTCGGCCATTCTCGGCGGCCCTCGGCCGCTTTCGGCAATTCTCGGCGGCTCTCAGCCATTCTCGACGGCTTTCGGTCGCTTTCGGCCATTCTCGGCGCCTCCCACAGTCCCGAAAGCCGAGTGCGTCCGAGAGCGTCCGAGAGCCGCCGAGAATGGCCAAAAAGCGGGCGAGAGCTGCCGAGAGCCACCGAGAATGGCCGAAAGTGGCCGAGAACGGCGGCGCCGTTTTCAAAGATGCAAACGACACAGGGCAAGGCTACAGAGGGACTCTGACAAGGCTGCAATCGGGTACCAGACTACAGATGGACACTAACAAGGCTGCAATGGGGGACAAGGCTGCAATGGGGACAAGGCTGCAATGGGGGGCTTTCCCACAGTCCCGAAAGCCGAGTGCGTCCGAGAGCGTCCGAGAGCCGCCGAGAATGGCCAAAAAGCGGGCGAGAGCTGCCGAGAGCCGCCGAGAATGGCCGAAAGTGGCCGAGAACGGCGGCGCCATTTTCAAAGATGCAAACGACACAGGGCAAGGCTACAGAGGGACTCTGACAAGGCTGCAATCGGGTACAAGACTACAGATGGACACTAACAAGGCTGCAATGGGGGACAAGGCTGCAATGGGGGACAAGGCTGCAATGGGGACAAGGCTGCAATGGGGGGCAATGCTGCAATGGGGACAAGGCTGCAATGGGGGACAAGGCTGCAATCAGGGACAACACTATAGATGGACACTGACAAGGCTGCAGATGGACACTGATGAGGCTGCATTGATGGGCATTTAAGTTTTTTTTCCTTAAACTTTCCTCCTAAAAGTTTTTTTCCTTAAAAATCCCTCATAAACTTGGGGTGCGTGTTATACGCCGATAAATACGGTAGCTGAAATGGGTGGGATGATGCATACTAAAACCAACTTGATTATCCATGAAACTATTGTACTAGAGCAGGGATCTGCAAAGTATGGCTCCCCAGCTGCCGCAGAACCACATGTCCCATGAGGTATGAGTAAAAAAAAAGAGAATGCTGGGAGTACACTAATCCTTTTTCTTTTTTAATATTCCCTGGTCCTGAGGGAAGAGCCAAGGCGGAGCTTGTCACAGGTATGCTGCCATGGAGGCACCAGAAAAGACGCTTTTGTACCCATGAGTAGGTATGAACAGATAATAGAAAAGCCGCTTCACTGGTGACTAGGTGGACATTGTTACCAATTGAATATTTCATGACCCAAAGGTTTTAGAATATTAATAATAATATACTAATATTATACTAATATTTGCAGGGGTAGCATGGTGGCTAAGTGGTTGTGAGCTTTTCGGCCGCTCTCATCGGCTTTCAGCTTTTCTCGGCGGCTCTCGCCCGCCTTCGGCCATTCTCAGCGGCCCTCTGCCGCTTTCGGCAATTCTCGGTGGCTCTCAGCCATTCTCGACGGCTTTCGGTCGCTTTCGGCCATTCTCGGCGCCTCCCGCAGTCCCGAAAGCCGAGTGCGTCCGAGAGCGGCCGAGAGCCGCCGAGAATGGCCAAAAAGCGGGCGAGAGCTGCCGAGAGCCGCCGAGAATGGCCGAAAGTTGCCGAGAGCGGCGGCGCCATTTTCAAAGATGCAAACGACACAGGGCAAGGCTACAGAGGGACTCTGACAAGGCTGCAATCGGGTACAAGACTACAGATGGACACTAAAAAGGCTGCCATGGGGGACAAGGCTGCAATGGGGGACAAGGCTGCAATGGGGGACAAGGCTGCAATGGGGACAAGGCTGCAATGGGGACAAGGCTGCAATGGGGGGCAATGCTGCAATGGGGACAAGGCTGCAATGGGGGACAAGGCTGCAATCAGGGACAACACTATAGATGGACACTGACAAGGCTGCAGATGGACACTGATGAGGCTGCATTGATGGGCATTTAAGTTTTTTTTCCTTAAACCTTCCTCCTAAAAGTTTTTTTCCTTAAAAATCCCTCCTAAACTTGGGGTGCGTGTTATACGCCGGCGCGTGTTATACGCCGATAAATACGGTAGCTGAAATGGGTGGCATGATGCATACTAAAACCAACTTGATTATCCATGAAACTATTGTACTAGAGCAGGGATCTGCAAAGTATGGCTCCCCAGCTGCCGCAGAACCACATGTCCCATGAGGTATGAGTAAAAAAAAAAGAGAATGCTGGGAGTACACTAATCCTTTTTCTTTTTTAATATTCCCTGGTCCTGAGGGAAGAGCCAAGGCGGAGCTTGTCACAGGTATGCTGCCATGGAGGCACCAGAAAAGACGCTTTTGTACCCATGAGTAGGTAGGAACGGATAATGGAAAAGCCGCTTCACTGGTGACTAGGTGGACATTATTACCAATTGAATATTTCATGACCCAAAGGTTTTAGAATATTAATAATAATATACTAATATTTGCAGGGGTAGCATGGTGGCTAAGTGGTTAGCACTTCTGCCTAGCAAAGCTAGGGCCGTCGGTTTGAATTTCAACCACAGCACTACCTGCCCTGAGTTTGCATGTTCTTCCTGTGCCTCTGGTTTCCTCCCACAAGCCAAAGACATTCAGGTAGGATAATTGGCTCCTGTCAAAATTGGCCCTAATATATGTATGAATGAATGTGAGGTAGGGACCTTAGATTGTAAGCTCCTTGAGGGCAGGGACTAATGTATATGTAGAGGTTTGCATCACAACTGTCACACAAATATATATGACCACTTTACTTGAGTATAAATATGTATGTTAATGGGGCATACACCGCGCATCTAAGGTTGGCTCATTGTGGGGATAGTGGCAACCAGACAGTCAAAATGGTTTTATTATCCTGAAAAAAAAAACAGCTTGTCCTCACTGAGCCAAATTATATAGTGGGAGCTCTTGGCGCAGCCCACATCATAGTCATTATTTGAGAAGATCTTCTGCCAGTTCAGAATTCTCTCTCAGATCCTCTGCCTCCACCCACCAGGTAGAGGGGACTCGTGAAGGCAAAATCTGTCCCCCCAAATCTGTCCCCCCGACGCTCCATCTTGAGCTCCCCCCACTAGACTCGGTGCACTCACTGGGGTCGCTATGTTTGCTTGCCCAAGCAAGATCCGGGGCTTTAGTCAGACAGGAAGTCCCGTGTTGTTTCTAACACTGATAGGTACCTTGCTGTGGCAATGCTGTAAATCCTTGGTGGGAATTATCTCAGGAATTTCTTCTCAGGAATTTCTTTCTTCTGCGGCTTAGTTTTGAGAATGACAAGGGCCAGGGCTGGTCCCAGGTCAACCTAACTGTGGCTTTCAGACAAGCAATTTCACCTGGTTGAAGCATCTGCTCATCTGATCCACTCTTCCAAAGTCTCCCTACTTTCTCTTTGGGGCCCTTTGTTCTCGCAGGTCACATTGTTATTGCTGATGCAACTGGGGGTGAAAAGTCTCTACAGATACGTTGTTCTTCATGGGTAAAGGGGTGAGAAACCCCTGAACCAGATCAGTGTTGGTCCCTATCAGCAGAGAGCTTTGACCCTGGAGGGCTCGGACACAAAGCTGCCAAAGTGTGAAAGGCATCAAAGTTCCCTACTACCGAAGGGCTGAAGGAGAGCCTGATGGGGACATACCTGTCATACAGGAACCTATGAGTCCCAACTCCACAGATTTCTAATTCTTCCAACTTCCAGAGTGGTATGTGCTTCAGGCTCTTTTCATAGAAGTCTTGGTATAGCAGTGTCACATGTGCTCTAGTATCCAGCAACGCCTTAGTGTAGACTCCTTCTACTTGAATAGGGATTATGAGTGAGGGGGGCCCACTAGGTCATTAGGACGTTTTTCTGGGCCAAGTTCGGCAGTCCGGATATGGGCACTTCTCTTCTTTGATGCTAGCCTTCCTAGGCAGTTTTTGGCAAGCCTAGGAAGAAAGTGTGCCTCGCTCCCAGCACCGGGGGGGGGGGGGGGACAGCAAGTATACTTTGCTGATTGACCTGTGCTTTGGGAGGGTCACAGAGGCAAGTCTATGTTGTCCCCAGTCCCCATATTTGGGTTTCTTGGGAAAGCTTTCACAACTTCAGCCATGAGGTCAGCCATAGCCTCTCCGCTTTATAACTGGGCATAGGGTAGGTTCTCCTCTTTCTGCAGCTAATGTCATAATTGTTTGCTTCAGCGACTTCTGCATGTTGGTATGAGCTTCCATTACTTGCCCTATTGTCTTATGTGCCTCACAAAAGGCCTGCTGTAAGGTAATTCCAGTCTGAGCCATCTGAGCTGTGGCCTGGGTCAACAGGTCTCCCAGAGTGGACACCCCTTCACAGGGTACAGTCTCTGTGTCTAGGCTGGTCTGAGAGAAATAGTTGTTGGCATAAGATTCATCTCCTTTAGGGGTCTCTGACTTACGGGCCTTGGCGGCGATGAAAACGTCTTCCTCCCTGATGGTCTTCATTAACTTAGAATACATCATCGGATCATTTGGATCCCTAGCTCCCAGCTGAGGTACAATGGGGTCTAAAGGCTGAGCCCCTTTCTGAACTTGTGAGCACAAAGATTTACTGGCAGCTTCTGCTTCCATAATGCCCTTCACTAGCACCTGTGAAGAATTTTGTCTAGTCGCTTGATATCAGTCCGATAGTTTCTCATTCTCTTGTTGACAAGTATGCTTGAAGAAGTAGATCAGTGGTTCTTGACTCTCCCACATGTCTCTCAGAGAGCCTCCATGCATTTAGGTATGGTGCATCCCAGCTTATCGCATTTTTAGATTCCGGATCAAGTCTGAAGCTGGGGCCTGTAGGATCACTCTCTGTCTCTTGATAATGCCGGCCACTTCCTACTCTTCAACGGCTTGGACAGTTCGGTCAACCCAGGTGTCAAAACTAGTTGGTGTGGCAGGATGCTTTATAAGACTTTCTTTTAGCTTCCTGAGCTCAGCCAGGAGGGAAGCTGAGATCCCATCAGAAGTTGTGGCAGGGACGGATGTGGCTGACTCTAGATGAGGAGGTGGCTATCTCTGGGTCAAGTGTGGCTTGGCTCGGCCTTTCTGGATTCGGCCCTGGTCTGCCTAGTTGAATTAACAGCTCAGCTGTATTAGTCAGATGGAGACTCCCCCCTGGCAACAAAGCAGGAATTAATTTCTTCCATTTTGTCAGGACATAAACATGAAGTGCATAGAGATTTGCCTTCACAAGGATCAAGGATGAACATTCGGTGGCCTGGAACCAATGCTGCTAATATCTGTCTCACTCACTTGCTCTTTAGACCAGGTGCCCCGGGTATATCAAGCACCACATATAGTTCCGGTTGGCCATTCTTTTCTTGACACCACTCAGCAGCAGCTGTAGACTCCTTGTTAAGGAAATAAAAAGAAAGAGGGGCGCACCAGCCATGTGCATTATCTTTTGTAAAACATTTATTGAAATAAAATGATAAAAGAAGTTACTCACAAGCAGTAGTAAAATCTGGTGTCATAAACTCGAACGACAACAAGCAGCTTGGTGAGGATGATGAGCGAAGCCTACCAAAGGTCTTAGAGGAATATGTAAGCTTCACTACTAGCTGACGCGTTTCGAAGGGCACGTCCCTTCTTCATCAGAGCTCAGCAGACTTGAAATTGCACTGAAAGTGCACTTGGAAGTAAATTCGCTGTAGATCCGAGGGGGACATGCAAGGAGAATAAAAAAACAGCATTTTAGCTTGCACATGATTGGATAATAAAATCAGCAGAGCTTCCCCTCATTTCAGATCTACCCCTCAGATTTACAGCAGCTGCACTTCCAAGTGCCCTTGGATTTGGTTTTCGTAAATAACCCCCATTGTGTCATTCATTTTAAAAATGTTTGACGTCATTAAAAATGTAAACCAACTCTGTGTATGAGGGCCCCCCAAACCTGAAGTGCCCTGGGCCCCCCCAAGGTCTAAATCTTGCCCTATCTGGTAACCTCAGCAGGAACATAAGAATTAGATTGGCAGGTTAAGGTCATAAAAGCATAACTGAGTATATTGGTATGTTAAAATTAAGCAGCATGAACGCAATAATGACTGTATGATTAACCTCACAGGTTTACCTATAGAAGTTTCAAACTCCAACATATTCTGTGACCCCCAAGGGTGTAACCAGTAGTTCTCTGAATAAGATGAATCGTTCCAAGTGACTAAAAAAGAATAACAACGTAGATCAACTTTGCCACTTGAGAGCTCTCAAACAAAGGGGCTAAATTTAGGCCTGCAAGATTAAGATTTAAACTTAAACACAGATCTGCCCTCAGGATTAGGGATGAGCTTCGAGTTCGAGTTGAACTCATGTTCGACTTGAACATCGGCTGTTTGCCAGTTTGCCGAACAGCGAACAATTTGGAGTGTTTGCGGCAAATTCGAAAGCCGCGGAACACCCTTCAAAAGTCTATGGGAGAAATCAAAAGTTTTAAAGGCTTATATGCATGGTATTGTCATAAAAAGTGTTTGGGGACCTGGGTCCTGCCCAAGGGGACATGTATCAATGCAAAAAATAGTTTTAAAAACGACCGTTTTTTTGGGAGCAGTGATTTTATTAATGCTTAAAGTGAAACAATAAAATTGTAATATTCCTTTTAATTTCTGGAGGGTGTCTATAGTATGCCTGTAAAGGGGCGCATGTTTCCCGTGTTTAGAACAGTCCGAGAGCAATCTGACATTTCAAAGGAAAAAAGTCATTTAAAACTACTAGCTATTAATGAATTGTCGGTCCGACATTACACATAAAAGTTCATTGATAAAAATGGCATAGGATTTCCCCACAGGGGAACCCCGAACCAAAATTGAAAAAAAAATGGTCTGGGTGTCCCCCTAAATTCCATACCAGGCCCTTCAGGTCTGGTATGGATATTAAGGGGAACCCCACGCCAAAATTTTTTTTAAAAATGGCTTGGTGTCCCCCCAAAAATCCATACCAGACCCTTATCCGAGCACGCAACCTGGCAGGCCGCAGGAAAAGAGGGGGGGTGCTCTCTCCTGAACCGTACCAGGCCACATGCCCTCAACATTGGGAGGGTGCTTTGGGGTAGCGGCCCCCCAAAGCACCTTGTCCCCATGTTGATGAGGACAAGGGCCTCATCCCCACAACCCTTGGCCGGTGGTTGTGGGGGTCTGCGGGCGGGGGGCTTATCCAAATTTGGAAGCCCCCTTTAACAAGGGGACCCCCAGATCCTTCCCCTCCCTGTGTGAAATGGTAATGAGGTACAAAAGTACCCCTACCATTTCACAAAAAAAGTGTCAAAATGGTTAAAAAACACAAGAGACGGTTTTTGACAATTCCTTTATTTAAAGTCTTCTTCTTTCCATCTTCTTCGGGTCTTCTTCCTTCCTTCCTTCTTCCTTCCTTCTTCCTTCGGTTTCTTCCTCCATCTTCTTCTTCCTCTGGTTCTTCCTCCGATCCTCTGCTTCTTGCTCCGGTGTTCTCGTCCGGCATCTTCCTCTGTGGCATCTTCTTCCCCGCTTTGTTCTTGGGCTGCTCCGCATCCATGGGAGGCTACTACTGTGTGACGCTTCTCTTCTTCTGACACTTCTTAAATAAGGGGGCGGGGCCACCCGATGACCCCGCCCCCTCTGACGCACGGGGACTTGATGGGGACTTCCCTATGGCTTTCCCCGTGACGTCAGAGGGGGCGGGGTCACCCGGTTATGTAACGGGTGACCCCCGCCCGCAGACCCCCACAACCACCGGCCAAGGGTTGTGGGGATGAGGACCTTGTCCTCATCAACATGGGGACAAGGTGCTTTGGGGGGCCTGGCCTGGTACGTTTCAGGAAGGGGGGCGCTCTCTCATACCGCCTGCCAGGTTGCGTGCACGGATAAGGGTCTGGTATAGATTTTTGGGGGGCCCCACGCCATTTTTTTTTAAATTTTGGTGTGGGGTTCCCCTTAATATCCATACCAGACCTGAAGGGCCTGGTATGGAATTTAGGGGGACCCCCATGCCATTTTTTTTTAAAATTATGGTTCGGGGTTCCCCTGTGGGGAAATCCTATGCCGTTTTTATCAATGAACTTTTATGTGTATTGTCGGACCGACAATTCATTAATAGCCGCGAGTTGTTTTAAATGACTTTTTTCCTTTGAAATGTCATTTTGCTGTCAGACTGTTCTAAACACAGGAAACATGCGCCCCTTTACAGGCATACTATAGACACCCCCCAGGTACGAAATTTAAAGGAATATTATTTTTAAAACTTTTTTTTGCATTGATACATGTCCCCTGGAGCAGGACCCAGGTCCCCAAACACTTTTTATGACAATAACTTGCATATAAGCCTTTAAAATTAGCACTTTTGATTATTCACGTTCGAGTCCCATAGACTTTAATGGTGTTCGCGTGTTCGAACAAATTTTTTGCCTGTTCGCATGTTCTGGTGCGAACCGAACAGGGGGGTGTTCGGCTCATCCCTACTCAGGACACAGTGGTTTGAGTAAGTCTTTGTGGTGAACCTTCTGTTGGCTACGTTGGGGCCCTTTGAAGATATTGGCACACAGGGAAATAAAAGTGTGTATATAAACTAGGCTTTGCATCTAGGAAGTTGATCTTAGTGGAGGAGGGGACTCCACGGGTGAATGAGATGATGAATGCCTAAAAAGGGCAGACCCAGTTGCATCAGTCAGGTACTAAGGTGTACATGGTTGCAGTAGTTAAATGTAAGAGTGTGCACGGTTGCAGCACTCTGGTAAGTATGATCAAACAACTTAGCTGTGTTGGGCCTGGTCTAGAGTAAAATGAGCAGTACACACAACAGCAGATGCGTGGTCTATGTCTGCAATTTTTTTTGCAAATGAGTGCAACTTAACAATGAGCCTGTGACTCGCTCACTGCTTACTTTCTCTGCAGTTGCCTGATGGCAGTTGGGTGAATGAATGGAGGGGGGCCCCCTTTGGTGTAGTTGACAAAAGGGGCTAAGCGGTGGTGGCCTGGATCACCAACAAGCGTCCCAGGGTGAGAACCAGAACTGCTGATTATCGAGTCCAGCCTTCTGGTCAAGAATGTGGCAGAATCCAGCTTGACTCAGTACAGGAGCAGCCCGGCACTGCACAATACAGCACAGCACTTTTTCTCCCTTCCTCTCTCTGGTTGGCGCGCTCCCTCCAACTGCCCTGCTCTTTCCCTGGCTTTTTCTTTTAATTCACTCTTCCTGCTCTCAGGTATCCCTGATATTTGTGGCGCAGATCCTCCTCTGGAATACATCTCCCAGAGTGTCAGGTCAATCATTGGCTAAACAAGGCAACACCTGTTACTGCCATCTTGTGGAAGAAAAAGAATTCTGCAATCAGTAACATTACCCTCCGTTACACACATACAGTGGGACCAAGGAGAACAAATGTAGCCACCCTCTAAGAGGAAGTCAAATCACAGCAGCAAAAAGTAGGAATTTGGAGGAGGCTGAGAGCAAAATACATATTTGATTATATTTTTTTTAAACCAGAGTTTAGTGTCACTTTAATTTTCACCGCAAATTCCTTTGCACTGCGAACACGCTCTGCTCCTTTAGTAAATCAACCCAACAGTTTGCAAGAGTGTGGAGTGTAGCTTTAAACATCTGCTGCCATAATACAATATAAGGACACATTGAGATACTAGTCTAATGACTGTAGCCCAATAAATCATACTAGTACATTGGTGTGCCATTTTAGTGGCCACAAGCAGTGCTCTTTACAATCTGTCTGAAATTAAATGGTGTTGTAAGTGATAACATTAAGCCTCTAGCAAGTGCGGAGCAAACAATTGTATGCAAGGCTTACTCCCTCTTCCTTGTCTCATCGCTGCCAGCGAGGCCGCCATTGTCCAACCTGTGAGAAATACCAGACCCTGCTTCATACAATATGTAACCATTGTTTAAATGTTATCACTGATGACTTCCCACACAAAATAAGTATTGTAAAGGAAGCAGGTATTGACCGCATGGATTTCATTTAAGGTTCTTAAAGTGCACACTCGCCTTAATAAGACTACATAACTTTTTCCCAATTCTTCTATCCACACCCACCTTTCTGAACATTACTGGCCGTCGTGGGTGATCTGTGCATCCTTCAGTGCTCTAACCCATATTGGCTGACCTCTAGGCTATGTATAGTGTATATAATATATAGGCTATGTATAGTGTAGCTTACAAAAACTTCATAAAAAAAAAAAGGTTATGGGATTTTTTCCCCAAACATCACAAATAAAAAAATAAATACTAGGCTCAAAATACCATATCTTTTGGCAATGCTCCTGTATTCAGCCTCTTTGGACTTCTGTAATGTCTATTCTTCAACAAGAACTTGTGTAGCACCCTCCCAAAGTAGGATGCTAGGTAAATATAGTTCTTAGTTTCTTCTGTAATCAGGGGAGAAGTAATCATTTGCTCTGGTCTGCTCATGGATTCAAAGGCTGGGAGGTTGATTGTTTTGCCCTGCCTCTGGTAGAAGCTTCCAGAGCTAAGGGCAGGAAAGTAAAAATAGTTGGCATGAATATTTATCATGCCCTGGCCAATGCCTGGGGAGGTGTGACCAGAAGGTGGTCTGGGAGGTGGTAGAGATCCTGGAACCCTAAGGAGACTGTGCTTTCCCCCATCAGGAAAGGTTTCGAGAGCTTCAAGGGGCTGCTTGCCCCTGAAGCACCTTTTGGACTGAGTTGCTGTTTTGCTGGGTCTCGGCTGTGGCAGGGCTGGGACCTGGGACAAATCTGAAACCGGATGCAGGATTTATCTACCAGGGGATCGGGTCTGGAAGGAAAGTGTCACTCACTGGACCATGACCGGAGGAACCTGGAAGGAGGCAGCTGTCCTGGGGACTTGTGAGTAAGAGACCCTGACTGACCCCTTTGACTGAGCAGTGCCCCAAAAATTGCACTGGTTACTTGTAGCTGTGTACAGTTGTAGTAATGTTCAGAAAGGTGTGTGTGGATAGAAGAATTGGAAAAAAGGTTATGTAGTGTTATTAAGGCAAATCTGTACTTTAAAAACCTGAAATTAAATCCATACCTGCTTCCTTTACAATACATTTTTGTGCAGGAAGTCAATCAGAATACTGGAGATAGAAGGAGGACATTGTTGTTTTCTTTAGCTGCAAGGGATACCATCCATGTGGCTGTGTCATCCTTTGCTTTTAGGAATGCAGACAGAAATACAAAATATTTGGCTGGTGAAATGACTCCTATACAGGGTATGATTTTTATCAGTTAACTTAGCTGTTTACGCAGAGTTCAACCTTATGTTAGTGAAAAGCATCATAATGTAAATCATGGAAATAGAAAAGTCCTGGATTGCCGCCCTCCATCAAAAAAGCATCTTTATTGGGTATATAAAATCCAAAAACGCAGACAGGTGATAGAAGTGGACACAACGGGGATCAAATCCCTAACGCGTTTCACATCCAAAGATGCTTACTCATAGCTTACTCATAAGCATCTCTGGATGTGAAACGCGTTAGCGATTTGATCCCCGTTGTGTCCACTTCTGTTACCCGTCTGCGTTTTTGGATTTTAGGTACCCAATAAAGATGCTTTTTTGATGGAGTGCGGCAATCCAGGACTTTTCTATTTCCATTATCTTGTGCATAGCCAGCACCCAACTCTGTTTAGTAGGACGGCAGCACCCTGAAAACACGGAGACTTATAGAGCGGCATTTCTTATCAGTTTCATAATGTAAATCATACTTTCACATCAATAAAACCCCGAAACTGTGCAGAACATAATACCTTGAAGAAGAATTCCAGGTATGGATATTTTTACCCAGTTACATTGACCCATCTTGGGTTAATGTAACTATGTAAACCATAACTGTGGGATGCACCTGGAAGCTGGAAATCGCTGTAGTAGATATCGCTTACTCCAGTGATCTCTACTAGCTTCTAGATCCTGTGCCAAGCAGCTGCCCTTCTGCACAGAAGGTTGCCCACTCGGCATGGGCTCCATTCAGAGAACACTCTGTATTTTCCCAAAGATGCAAAGCATTCTCTGATTGGACAAGGTGAAGAGCACAGGACCTGGAAGTGGAGAGGATTTGGAGTTGCATTGTCAATTTCAGTGATCCCCAGCTTATACAGTGATCCTGCAGGTATGGTATATGCAGTGTCGGGACAAGGTCATCTAGAGCCCCGGGTCTAGAGTGCCAAACTGTGCCCCCCCCCCCAAGATGTATGAGCATTATGTGTCAGCAAAAATCGTCCCCCGCCAAAAACAATTCAGCAGTAATCTGCATGAACACCCCTAAGCATAAATCCCCCCTCCTCCCAAAACAAATCTGTCTCCCTGTTGAAACCCCCCTCCCAGCACAAAACTCTGCCCCCTCTATCCCCCAAATCCCCCAGCACAAATGCCCCCCCCCCAAAAAAAAAATCAAAAAATTACCCCTCCTAGCACAAATTCTTTACCCCTCAAATTTCCTCTTCAAGTACACATTCTCTCGCCCCACTCCAAATCCCCCTTCTAGCACAAATACCCCCCATCCCCTCTTCTAGCACAAACACCCCCCAATCATGTCTAGTAGCACAATCCCCCCCCCAAAAAAAAATCTCCTCCTAGCACAAATCCCCTCCCCATCTATCATATCACCTCTTCTACCAAAACCCCCCTCCCCCCAAATTGACCCTCCTAGCACAAATCTTTCCTTCCCATTCCCCCCTCCAACGCAAATCCCCCTGAATCACCACTCCTAGCACACCTCCTCAAAATGTCCCCTCCTGGGACAATTCTTACTCCTGCTGCCCCCCCCCCCCCACATTCATCCTCCCTACACGAGTTTCCTCCCTCTTCAATCTTTTTGTGGTGCCCACCCCCCACCCTACCTCACACGATACCACAGTGCCCAGGGCAGCCTCCCCCCCCTGCCCACTCCTTGCCCCAGCCCTGGGTATATGTATAGTTATATTGGACCAATGTAACTATGTAAAAATATCCATACCTGGATTTGTTCTCTAAATCCTCTGTGGCTGGATTATTGCACCAAAGCTAGCGACCCATCTGCCCTTGGTTGCTGAAAATCATAAAGTGTTAAGACCTTTAAAAACCTGCCTGTAATGAGAAAGTAAACACAAAATGCAAGTGTTGCGTTCGCCGTTCAGGTGCTGCCCCTTCTTATCCTCGTGTCCTAGGCAGTGGCCCACAATTGCCTTGTGCTCAACACATGTCAGACCGTACAGAACCTTGCCATACATGAGCTGCTGCAGATGTACCCTGCCCGTCGGTTCCACTTCAAAATGGTGTAATGTATTTTATTATCCCAAAGGGGGAAGGGGTTAAACTGTGATTTGTAGATTTTGTTCAGCCAGAAGCTAACATAAATACCAGTGTAAACTGAATAAGGGAAAGAAAAATATTTACTGACATTTTGGTATGCAGTTTCTTTTTACAGGATGAACTCGCTCACAAGTTGGGGGTAACCACAGAACTAGGCAAGAGGCCAGTCGGAATTTCAAGGTTAGAGGCCCTAGCTCAGTAACGTTTCAAGAAATAATATTTTTCCTTCCTGGACACCACTCCCCTCCTTCCTTGCTTTCCCACTCACAAGAAAAGATCTTTGTGAGCTCCGATGCGCTCCTGCCAAACCTGTTGAATTGTTGTACGGCCCAGATAGAAACTGACTCTGCCTTGTGTGTGTATTGTACATGGATACCAGTCCGGCGAGCTCGCTACATTGTTTCTAGTGTGCAATTCAGAGACTGAGCAAATATGCAAAGACTGTACCGAAAGTAATGCAAAAAGTAGGCATAACTTTTCATAGTAACGTACATAGGTCGTTCAAATCTCACATATTGGTAGAGTTAAAAAAAAAATCTGGAGATCACAAGAACAAAAAAAAAAAAAAAATGGAGATCACTAAAAAAACAAAAACAAAAAAAAAAAAAGATTATTCTGGAGATCACGAGAAAAAAAAAACAACAAAAACAAATATTATTCAGGAGATCACGAGAAATAATTAAAAAAAAAAAGTTTGTCAGAACTCTGTGAATATCAGCAGCAAAGCAACTTCTTTATTATAGCATTATAAAGAAGAAGAATGCATCACGATCACTAGAAAAAAAAACTATAAAAAAAACTGGAGATCACGAGAAAATAAAAAAAAAATATGGAGATCACTAAAAAAACAAAACAAAAAAAAAAGATTATTCTGGAGATCACGAGAAAAAAAAACAACAAAAACAAATATTATTCAGGAGATCACGAGAAATAATAAAAAAAAAAAGTTTGTCAGAACTCTGGGAATATCAGCAGCAAAGCAACTTCTTTATTATAGCATTATAAAGAAGAAGAATGTGCTGCATTGAGAGATTTCATAATTTGCCGCGTCACGAATGTAATATCTCCATTACGAACGCTAGTTTTACAAGACCGAGCGCTTCTGGCTCCTACTTGATTCTGAGCATGCGTGAACATTTGTGTGTGGACTTGTGTACACACGATTGGAAGGTCCGACAACAAACTTTTGTTGGCGGAAAATTTGAGAACCTGCTAGCCAACATTTGTTGGCGGAAAGTCCGTCAGCAAATGTTCGATGGAGCGTACACACAGTCGGACTTTCAGCCAACAAGCTCACATCCAACATTTCCTGTCGGGAAAATCCGACCGTGTGTACGGGGCATAACTCTTTCTCTAGATTAACTGTTCTTCTTTTTCATTACAGGTAAAAATTGATTCCAAGCAGAACCAACATGCCATCATTGAGTTCTTCATCCAACATCCACAGAAGGCTACAGAATGTTTACAGAGATGACAGCATTGGCAAGAGCCTCCAAATGACAAAACATTGCTTCAGCTTGGAATCCATTTTTTTTTTTACTTGCAAAAAAAGAAGAACAATGCAAAAGTGGGCATAACTTTTTTAGTAATTTACATAAGTTGTTGAAATTTCACATGTTGGTAGAATAACTTTTCCTCTATAGTAATTCTTCTTCTTCTTTATTGCTGGTAAAAAATGGATTCCAAGCAGAAGCAATGTGCCGTCATTGAGTTCTTAACCACTTCAATATCCGCGTATAGTAATATGACGTCCACAGATGGGATCTCCCATCCTGGGTGGACGTCATATGACGGCCTCGGGTTCCCGGCCGTCTAGGGGGCGCGCGCGCACCCCCCACGTTGCTCGGGACCCGCTGCGTGTGCCCGGCAGCTGCGATGTCCGCCGGGCACCCGCGATTGCCCGTTAACCGGGCCGGACCGTGGATCTGTGTGTGTAAACACACAGATCCACGTCCTGTCAGGTGAGAGGAGAGCGATCTGTGTTCCCAGTACAGAGGAACACTGATCGGTCTCCTCCCCTTGTACGTCCCCGCCCCCTACAGTTAGAAACACTCCCTAGGAAACATAATTAACCCCTTGTCTCCCCCTAGTGGTTAACCCCTTCCATGTCTGTCACATTTATACAGTAATCAATGCAATTTTATAGCATTGATCGCTGTATAAATGTGAATGGTCCCAAAAATTTGTCAAAAGTGTCCGATGTGTCCGCCATAATGTCGCAGTCACGAAAAAAAATCGTGAAAAAATCGTGAAAAAAATAAATAAATATTTTTTTTTTAAAAATGCCATAAATCTATCCCGTATTTTGTAGACGCTATAACTTTTGCGCAAACCAATCAATATACGCTTATTGCGATTTTTTTACCAAAAATATGTAGAAGAATACGTATCGGCCGAAACTGAGGAAAAAATTTGTTTTTTTTAAAAAAAAATGGGATATTTATTATAGCAAAAAGTAAAAAATTTTGTGTTTTTTTCAAAATTGTCGCTCTTCTTTTGTTTATAGCGTAAAAAATAAAAACCGCAGAGGTGATCAAATACCACCAAAAGAAAGCTCTATTTGTGGGAAAAAAAGGACGTCAATTTTGTTTGGGTACAACGACGCACGACCGCGCAATTGTCGTTTAAAGTGCGACAGCGCTGAAAACTAAAAATTGGTCTGGGAAGGAAGGGGGTGGAAATGCCCTGTATTGAACTGGTTAATGAAGGAGGGGTGCAGGTTGTCCAATATCGACAGGAACAGAATGAACATGAAGGAAAACATTACAGAATGTTTACAGAGCTAAGACCATTGACAAAAGTCACCTCAAGGGGGATGGATGTCCCCCGCTCCTCTTCCTGGTATCCAGTCAGTTCCACACCTAGGATATACCAGAACACTCTTTTACTCAAGGAATTTGAGTGGATTAGCAAGGTATAAAATTTCTGCGTTTACCAATGCACTTCTGATGCTGAAACTACTTTCTCAGGATTAGTGAGGATTTAAGATGTCTAAGAAATCCATATAGTCTGGTTGCAGTACTAGTGAAGGTCTGTCAGTTTTATATTGCTACCTATCTTGTATGTCCCCACATCTTGACCAATGTGCTAATTCACAGCTGATCTCTGTGCATCAAGGGCTCTGGTGGTTCTTGGGGGTTGTTACTGTGGTTTGGTGCTTATGGCTCAAAAATATTCAAGGTCCTGAAGAAGCGACGGTTCAGGTCGCGAAACATGTAGAGCAGAACTGTTGTATATCTAGGAGGACATGTAGAATCTACTCTGAGAGAAGCATACATGTATGGGCATATTTAAAGTATTCTCACACAGGAAGTATATCTCATAATATCCTCCAGGGGAACCACCATTCATGGCCGCTCTCTGTGCATCAAGGGCTCTGGTGGTTCTTGCGGGTTGTTACTGTGGTTTGGTACTTATGGCTCAAAAATATTCAAGGTCCTGAAGAAGCGACGATTCAGGTCACAAAACATGTAGAGCAGAACTGTTTTATATCTAGGAGGATATGTGGAATCTACTCTGAAAGAAGCATACATGTGTGGGCATATTTTAAGTATTCTCACGCAAGAAGTATATCTCATCATATCCTCCAGGGGAACCACACTGAGTCCTACTTACTTTTTATTATGATATTTTGTCTGTAACATGCTGTGATTTTTTTTTTATGTAGACTCTTAAAATATATTACTTGTATATGTGCCTTTAAAGTCCATTATTCCTATTTGTTCACCATCTCAGACTATTTAGGATGTGGCACACTATTATTATAGGTGTTGATTGCCACCTAAGGGCATTGCAATCTAATGAAGTATTCCATTGACAAAAGTTACCAATAACAAGACATTGCTCATGTCAATGGTTACATAGTTACATAGTAGGTGAGATTGAAAAAATACACAAGTCCATCAAGTCCAACCAGTGTGTGATTATATGTCAGTATTACATTGTATATCCCTGTATGTTGCGGTCATTCAGGTGCTTATCTAATAGTTTCTTGAAACTATCGATGCCCCCCGCTGAGACCACCGCCTGTGGAAGGGAATTCCACATCCTTGCCGCTCTTACGTAAAGAACCCTCTACGTAGTTTAAGGTTAAACCTCTTTTCTTCTAATTTTAATGAGTGGCCACGTGTCTTGTTAAACTCCCTTTTGCGAAAAAGTTTTATTCCTATTGTGGGGTCACCAGCACGGTATTTGTATATTGAAATCATATCCCCTCTCAAGCGTCTCTTCTCCAGAGAGAATAAGTTCAGCGCTCGCAACCTTTCCTCATAACTAAGATCCTCCAGACCCTTTATTAGCTTTGTTGCCCTTCTTTGTACTCGCTCCATTTCCAGTACATCCTTCCTGAGGACTGGTGCCCAGAACTGGACAGCATACTCCAGGTGCAGCCGCACCAGAGTCTTGTAGAGCGGGAGAATTATCATTTTATCTCTGGAATTAATCCTCTTTTTATTGCATGCCAATATTCTGTTTGCTTTGTTAGCAGCAGCTTGGCATTGCATGCCATTGCTGAACCTATCATCTACTAGGACCCCCAGGTCCTTTTCCATCCTAGATTCCCCCAGAGGTTCTCCCCCCAGTGTATAGATTGCATCCATATTTTTGCCACCCAAATGCATTATTTTACATTTTTCTACATTGAACCTCATTTGCCATGTAGTTGCCCACCCCATTAATTTGTTCAGATCTTTTTGCAAGGTTTCCACATCCTGCGGAGAAGATTTTTCCCTGCTTAGCTTAGTATCGTCCACAAATACAGAGATTGAACTGTTTATCCCATCCTCCAGGTCGTTTATGAACAAATTAAATAGGATTGGTCCCAGGACAGAACCCTGGGGGACCCCACTACCCACCCCTGACCATTCCGAGTACTTCCCATTTATCACCAGACCTCTGAATTCGCCCTTGTAGCCAGTTTTCAATCCATGTACTCACCCTATGGTCCATGCCAACCGACCTTATTTTGTCAAATGCTTTTGCAAAATCCAGATACACCACGTCTACGGGCCTTCCTTTATCTAGCTGGCAACTCACCACCTCATAAAAGGTTAGTAGATTGGTTTGGCAAGAACGATTCTTCATGAATCCATGCTGATTACTGCTAATGATACTGTTCTCATGACTAAAATCTTGTATATAGTCCCTTATCATCCCCTCCAATGGTGTCATCTCCATAAACATTCTGTAGTCTTCTGTGGATGTTAGACATCCTGCACCCCTCCTTCATCAATAATTCAATGACAGCACGTTGCTTCTGCTTGGAATCAATTATTTACCTGCAAAGAAAAAGAAGAGTAAAGCAAAAGTAGGCATAACTTTTCAGTAATTTACATATTACACATTTAAATTCTTCCACTATAGTAAATCTTCTTTTTTTATTGCAGGTAACAAAAATGGATTCCAAGCAGACGCAACGTGCCATCATTGAGTGCTTGATGAAGGAGGGGTGCAGGCTGTCCGACATCCACAGAAGGCTGCAGAATATTTACAGAGATGACACCATTGTCAAGAGTCACCAATGACAAAACATTTCTTCTGTCAGTGGTGCCATCTCTGTAAACATTCTGTAGCCTTCTGTGGATGTTAGACAGCCTGCACCCCTCCTTCATCAAGAACTCAATGATGGCACATTGCTTCAGCTTGGAATCACTTTTTTATTACTTGCAAAAAAAAAAGAAAAGAAGAGCTATGCAAAAGTGGGCATAACTTTTTTAGTAGCTTACATAAGTTGTTGAAATTTCACATGTTGGTAGAATAACTTTTCCTCAATAGTAATTCTTCTTCTTTATTGCTGGTAAAAAATGGATTCCAAGCAGAAGCAACATGCCGTCATTGAGCTCTTGATGAAGGAGGGGTGCAGGCTGTCCAACAAGATATTACTCTTGTCAATGGTGTTATCTCTGTAAACATTCTGTAGCCTTTGCAGAAAGGATATTAGTGCAGCGCATAAATAACAGTCTATGTAGAAAAGGAGAGAATCCCTCGTGGCATGAAGAGGAGAACAATTCTTCTGTACAAAGTGACCTTAACCTCCACCCCAGACATGCAGATGTGCTTACCAGACAGGGTGGACCTCTTATTACAGGAGGTCAAAAACGCATGTAATCAGGAAGTCCACGACCACTAAAGATGTCCTATAGGGCCCCGCAGGAGAACTCTCCAATACAATGGCAGAGGGGATGTCAGCCGGTGTCAGTGTAAGAGACATGCAGCAATCCAGATACAGGGAGGAAAGAAAGTTCTAAGTGCACTCCGTATGGATAGGAGGATTGGGAGGATTTGAGAAAGTGCTGTGGGAGAAAGTGCTGTGGTCAGATGAGACCAAAATTGAGCTCTTTGGCATTAACTTGACTCGCTGTATTTGGAGGAAGAAAAATGCTGACTATGACCCTAAGAACACCATCCCTACAGTCAAGCACGGAGGTAGAAACATGATGCTTTGGGGGCAGTTTCTCTGCTAAAGGTACAGACCAACAGGCCAATGGAAGGGGCCATGTATTGTAAAATCTTGGATGAGAACCTTCTTCCCTCAAGCAGAACACTGAAGATGGGTCATGGATGGGTCTTCCAGCATGACAATGACCCAAAACATACCACCAAGGCGACAAAAAAGGTAGCTCAAGAAGGAGCAGATTAAGGCCATGGAGTGGCCTAGAAAGTCTCCAGACCTTAATCCTATAGAAAATTTACGGAGGGAGCTGAAAATTCGAGTTGTCAAGAGAAGCCAAGAAACCTTAATGACTTAGAGAAGATCTGTATGTCAGTGGGAGGGATAGTGCCCCATCTTTGGTGTCAGAGGAAGAATTTATGCTCCATCATTGGTGTCAGTGGGAATAGAATAATACTTCATTGTTGATATCAGAGGGAGGAAATGTGTCCCAAGGGCCAGACAAAGGCAAGCAAGTACTGTATCCGGCCCACAAGCTGCAGTTTGGAGACCACTGGGCCAACCAATAAGCACTACACCAATCTTTGTGTAAAGACTTACTACAGTGGTGGTCATCTTTCTTGATGTAGGGGGGCCTCAAGTGTGGCTCCTGACATCACCAAAGGGTTACACATAATATTTAGTGAATGTAATGCTATAGAAAGCTATAAGCAAACATGCAACAGGAGACGGTCAAAGGCTACAAGGGATGCTATAAGAAATGGTCAGAGACTATGGGCATACTAAAAGAGATGGTCAGAGAATGTGGACTAAGAAGAGTGGACCAAAATCCCTCCTGAGATGTGTGCAAACCTGGTCAATAACTACAAAAAACGTCTTACCTCTGTGCTTGCCAACAAAGATTCCTCCACCAAGTACTAAGTCATGTTTTGCTTGGGGATGAAATACTTATTTTACTCACTGAACTTAATAGATAGCATTTGTTTTATGTGTTTTTTTTTTCTGTATTTTTGGTTGATATTCTGTTTCTATCATTTACAATACACCTTTGATAAAAAAAAATGATAGAACCTTCATTTCTCTGTAAGTGGTCAAACTTACAAAATTTGCAGGGGATCAAGTAATTACTTTCTGCACTGTATCTTACATTTTTTTCTTGCCAAGGGTGGTTTGTATTGGCATACTGGAGCCAGTGCTTGGACTGGGAATATTCGACATTATCATGCTGTAAAGCGCTGTACAAACTGTATAAATCCTGTATAATAACAATAATATTAATAATAATAATTATTAATAATAATAATAATAATAATTGCAAACATAAAGTGTATGACCTGGGAAGCACACCTGTAAATTATTTTCAGTAAAATTTCATGAATCAGTGGTTAAACCGGACCTTCTCCCTCTCCACCCACTGTCAGTCGTTCCACTCCTACGCCCATCCTCCCGCAATCTTAATTTTTTGCGCCAGTAGCATCCAGTAAGGATTCTATGGTGTATACGAATGTTCATAGAGCCACATTTTTTGATTTAGTGTTACAGATTTGAGTGCAGTGTATTTTTACACGCCTGTGTGAATGTCTCCATTAGAAGAATTTGTTTAACTTCTTGCCGACCAGCCACCATCGTAATAAGGCGGCAGGTTGGCTCTCCTGCGCGAATCGCCATAGCTGTCCACCGGCGAACCCGTGATCGCCTAGTACAGAGGCAGATTCCCATTCTGACAGGGGAACATGTCAGAGATCTGCTGTTCCCAGTCATCGGGAACAGTGATCTCTGTCATGTCCCTGGCAGCCCATCCCCCCCTACAGTTAGAACACGCCCAGGGAACACAGTTAACCCCTTGATTGCCAGTGTCATTTTTACATTGATCATACATTGATCATACATTGATTTTATAGCACTAATCAATGTAATAATGTCACTTGGTCCCCAAAAAGTGTAATTTGGGGTCAGATTTGTCCGCCGCAATGTCGCAGTCCCGCCAAAAATTGCAGATCGCCGCCATTGCTAGTAAAACCAATAAAAAAAATAAAAGACCCTAAATCTATCCCATAGTTTGTAGACGCGATAACTTTTGCGCAAACCAATCAATATACACCTATTGCGATTTTTTTTTTTTTTTTTTACCAAAAATATGTAGAAGAATACATATCGGTCTAAACTGATGAAGAAATTAATTTTTTTGTATCTTTTTTTTGGGATATGTATTATAGCAAAAAGTAAAAAATTTTTTTTTTTTCTAAATTGTCGCTCTTTGTTTATAGCGAAAAAAAAAAAAAATTCAGAGGTGATCAAACACCACCAAAAGAAAGCTCTATTTGTGTGGAAAAAAAGGACATCAATTTTGTTTGGGTACAACGTCGCACGACCGGGCAATTGTCAGTTAAAGTGACGCAGTGCCGTATCGCAAAAAATGGCCTGGTCATTAACTGGGCAAATCCTTCCGATCCTTAACTGGTTCATTTCTGATTGATTTGTTAAGATAATCATTTTGTTTCGTCATATTCGTTATGTTAGAATGATTCATTTTCGGAATTTGTTTCATATATTCAGATTCGTTTTGTATATTAGTTGTTCTAAATCGATTTGTATTTTGGTATATTTCGTATATTCATTTCAACATATTCATTTGTTGTTTCGGGAGATTACTTATGCACTGAGTTTGGGTTGGATGGAAGTGGATCCATCAGAATCTCCAAATCATAACATAACGGATTGAATGAAATTAATTTCAGATTCATTTGTTATGATTTGGAGATTCAGATGAATCCACCTCCATCCAACCCAAACACAATTAGTAGAAATCATCTTATTTCACTTTTATGCCTTCCTGTATTTATTGCAATATGTTTCCATTTCATATGTAGTGCAAATTTTATAATAATAAAAAATGTCAGTGCAAAAAAAAAAAAAAACCAAGTTGATCCGAATTATTCCGGATCATTTGTTATTTCGTTACGTTATTTCAGATGCTTCAAAACAATAACAAACGGCCCAAACTATTATATCATGTCCAGCGAATGAAACAAATAAATATGAATGAATAATTTTTTTGTTACAATTTTATTTTGGATTTGTTGAAATTCAATACTATTGTGATTCGGAGATTCTGATACATCTGAATGAAAATTTAGATTAGTTGCAAAACGAATCGCACATGTCTAGTCTCCATTAACCGCTTCCCGACCAACCACTGCAGTTGGCTCCCCTAGCTATACGTCGGCTCACGGGGACGGGATAGCGGGCTCGTGCGCGCTGCCGGAGGCGCACGCGCCCGCTGCACATCGGGGGTGCCGGTGCTCGTGGTTGATGGTTGCGATGACCGCTGGCCACGAGCGATCATGTGCAGGAGACACAGAACAGGGACGAGTGCGTGTAAACACACACTTCCCTGTTCTGTTCTGACAGGAGTGACAGATCGTGTGTTCCTATTAGCTAGGAACCACGATCCGTCACTTCCTCTAGTCAGTCCCCTCCCCCTTCAGTTAGAATCACCTCCCAGGGAACACAGTTATCCCCTCGAGCGCCCCCTAGTGTTAACCCCTTCACTGCCAGTGACATTTTTACAGTAATCAATGCAATTTTATAGCATTGATCGCTGTATTAATGCCAATGGTCCCAAAAATGTGTCAAAAATAGTCCGATCTGTCCGCCATAATGTCGCAGTCACAATAAAAAATCGCAGATCGCTGCCATTACTAGTAAAAAAAAAAAATAATAATAAAAATGCTATAAATCTATCCCCTATTTTGTAGAGGCTATAACTTTTGTGCAAACCAATCAATATACACTTATTGCGATTTTTTTTTTACCAAAAATATGTAGAAGAATACATATTGGTCTAAACTGAGAAAAAATAAATGTCTTTTTATATATTTTAGGGGATATTTATTATAGCAAAGAAGTAAAAAATAATGCGTTTTTTTCAAAATTGTCGTTTTTTTTTTGTTTATAGCGCAAAAAATAAAAACCGCAGAGGCGATCAAATACCACCAAAAGAAAGCTCTATTTGTGGGAAAAAAGGGACGTCAATTTTGTTTGGGTACAACATCGCACGACCGCGCAATTGTCAGTTAAAGCAACGCAGTGCCGAATCGCAAAAAGTGCTCTGGACAGGAAGGGGGTAAAATCTTCCCGGGCTGAAGTGGTTAAAAACAATGCAGCTGCATTCAGATCTGTAAATAAAAAAAAAGTTGTAAATGCATTTTTTTTTAAGGCCGCATGAATGAAGTATAAAATATATACTACAATCAATTTTAAATCCCCTTTCTATTTCTTCAGAGGGCTGAATACCTATTAAACAAATACATCTGGATCCAGTGGTGGCTCGCTCATAAGGGTCGCAGGGCCGCCGCCCCCCCCAATTCATGCGTCTGTCCCTTAATCTCCACGCAGGGTGCCGGACACATGGATTTCAATGTGGGTTTGTTTGTTTTTTTGTTTTTTTTATATTTTTTCTAATTGGGAGGTTGGGCTCGGGGGGCCCACCCAGTTGTGTAACATTAGCGAATGAATATTCGCTAATGTCTTCCTGCTTCTCCTCCCGAAAAACAAAACAAATAATTCTGCGCTGCCCAAAAGAATAAGCTGCTGACACGGCCAATAGGATTTGTGCATAAATTAGAAAACAAAATAAGTGTAGCGCTAATATGACAAATAAAATGACCTTAGAAGACCATTACATCCTCAAATAGACAAACCCTAAAAAGACAACAGAGAAGTACATCCCATAAAGTAAAGTCCTCAGTGAGTATGTGACTCCTGTAGGGTAGTGACAGTCCTCAATACAAATGTGACTTCATAGATATATCAGTGTGCACGTGACATCTGAAATGGAAGGAGGCCAAGGCCCCGGGCCAGGAGAAGAGGAGGAGTTGCTGGGAAGCGAATGGGGAGAAGCGGAGAGACGGAAGGAGATATAATCATCTTCCACTGTGGACATCACCTCCTAGGGACATACCGGTTCACAGATCATCTCAGGATCTTTCTACAACCTCTACGGAAATCCATCAGCCTTTTATTATTCAAGCCTGTTTGACCCAATTGAACGTATGTTCCTTTGGGTTCAAACATTCCGGTAAGCCTCCCTATTGTCAGTGGTGGTGTTCCTTCCATTTCAGATGTCACGTGCACACTGATATATCTATGAAGTCATATTTGTATTGAGGACTGTCACTACCCTACAGGAGTCACATACTCACTGAGGACTTTACTTTATGGGATGTACTTCTCTGTTGTCTTTTTAGGGTTTGTCTATTTGAGGATGTAATGGTCTTCTAAGGTCATTTTATTTGTCATATTAGCGCTACACTTATTTTGTTCTCTGCTTCTCCTCCTGGCCAATCAGGAAGCGGGTCCTGAGACCTGATTGGCCAGGGAGTCTTAGGACTCCCACCAATCAGGTCTCAGGACCTGTTTCCTGTTCGGAAGGGAAGAGAAGCAGCGGCCCCGACTCTTCCCTGCGCAAGCTGTGGGCCATGTGTAGCCTGGAGGGGCGGAGGGGAAGCAACAGCCTCTTCCAGGAACCCTACCCTGGATCCAGCACCAACACCACCGCCTCGTCATTGTCCTCCTCCCCGAACCTCTACCATACCTCCCAACTTTTTAAGATGGGAATGAGGGACACCTATCAGCAAAAGTATGCAGGCATAAGACACACCCCCTACCACAACCCCCTTAAAGGAGAATTGTACAATAAAACAAGATTTAACCCACAAGTGCTTTTTTACCACCACTATTCCTTTATATTGGCTTTAGGAATTTACTAATGCAGCAATTTAGAAATCAGATGAAAGGTTTAGCACTGGAAAAAACTTTTTGATAGATAAAAAGTGCATTTTATATACAACTATATAGATCAGACCAAAACGAGGGACAAGTGAGGAGGAATGAGGGACAGAGGGACATTGCTCCAAATCAGGGACAGTCCCTCGAAATCAGGGACAGTTGGGAGCTTTGCCTCTACCGCAGCAACAACGAGAGGAGGCCGCCCGGAGCCAAGCAACAGCATCAACCCAGGGGCTCCGTGGTCTCCCCCAAACACCGGCTCATCAAGATTGACAGGTAAGGATAAGATCACCGCCTAACCATCTGGGGGGGGGGGATAGTAGTGCAAATGAGGGGGCCAGGTTTGTTTGCCCCCCCCCCCAAACAAAAACAAAAACAAATATTGAGCACCAGCCGCCACTATCTGGATCAATAAACAACAAAAAAATATGTGACAAATTTGACCAGAACATTGTATGGGACCTTATATGAAAACTGTCCTTTATTATTAAACCTTAAAACACTTAAACAATAAAATCCCAGGTGCTTGATGTCCTACACCTCAACATAATAAACACTGTATGTGATATACTGTATATACACAATGGTATGTACAAGCTGATATGTAAAATACTGTGAATAGTTCCAAATACATATCCTATAAAAAAAGATTTAATTTTCATTTTAAAATATACGGTTGTAAATGAATACTCTCCAATAAATAACCATTGTATATTGAACATAAATGGCTCCCCCGCTTTGTGCTCTGTTGGGTTGGTTTTTCCTCGGCCTCCTCGGCTCCCGAGCCGGATGCTCGTTACTGCCGACCTCCTGGTATCAAGCAATTGGTAGTCTGATCCAGCCTCTGGTGAGTATAGGACCATGCGTTTTGGACCCCTTTGACTAATTGTCATGATACCATGTCTGTGCTGATACTTATTTGGTTCATTATACCCCCTACAGATGTACTACACATGCATCTACCCCTGATGAAGCGAGCATGGTCTTGCGAAACGCGTTGGGCTACTTTTCATGCCTGTGTACTTTGCAATATACATTACTGCCCCAAAGATGCTGCTTGTAGGATGTTTTTTACCATCCTGCCAAGCCAGCACCCCAGTGTGAAAGCATTCAGACTCTCACACTGAGACTGCAGGGGAGGGGTTTTTCAGGCGCTTTACAAGCGCAATTTTTAGCCCAAAAGCACCTGGAAAACGCCCCAGTCTGAAAGGGGTCTAATACTAAGCAGTAAACCTAATATTTAAAGTTTCAATAAAGCCAGACTATAAACTCTCATTACATTCTATATAAGAGTGTTCATACTCACAAAACCATTAAAGCATTTGTTTTGTGTACAGTGAAATATACCTGGTTGATCCTGCCTTCAGCTGTCCCTCCCATCTTCTCTGTGTCCCCACTGCATGCTGAGATTATGTAGAGCAGCTGGTGTCCTCTACTGAGCATGCTCAGGTCTAATATCTCAATTTCCTCCTTTTTCTTACCTGTGCGGCCCACATGTCTATAGAGCCCCACACGTGGGCTTATACACAGTGGTAAATGACACTCCCCTTCCTCCCTGCTCCTCCATGTCGTCCTATTGCATAACACTATGGGGGCGGCATATAGTACGCCGATTGATTGCAATCATTAAGAAACTCACAAAAAAAAAATATTTTTAATATAGATCAGTATTAAATATATCTAATGTAATTTCTAAAAACTGTAAAGTAAAAAAAGAGCCTTGGATGCAGATGCCATCTGAACAAAAGTGTCAATCATCTCTGACACCGCCTACACCATATTAATGCAAAAAAATACACATTTGATGTTCAATAAAGGTTTATTGGGAGCTGTAAAACTGTTTTTTTATATTTATAATTGCTCTTCTATAACTGTTTGTTTTTGGTCATGTGACAGGCAGACCACCAATCAGACAGACTCATACTGTAGTCATAAAAGCCCCTTCTAATGCAGCGTACACACGGGCAGACTTTTCGACCGGACTGGTCCGACGGTCTATCCCACGGACTTTCCCAACGAACGGACTTGCCTACACACGATCACACCAAAGTCTGACGGATTCGTACATGATGACGTACGACCGGACTAAAATAAGGAAGTTGATAGCCAGTAGCCAATAGCTGCCCTAGCGTCGGTTTTTGTCCGTCGGACTAGCATACAGACGAGCGGATTTTTTGACCGGACTCGAGTCCGTCTGAAAGATTTGAAACATGTTTCAAATCTAAAGTCCGTCAGATTTTTGACCAAAAAGTCCGCTGCAGGTCCGATGGAGCCCACACACGGTCGGATTGTCCACTGGATTCGGTCCGTCGGACCAGTCCAGTCGAAAAGTCCGCCCGTGTGTACACGGCATAAGGATCTTTCCCTGCAGATGCCAAAAAACAGGGACAGATCATGTGACCGCACAGCAGCGCTGCAGGAATGAGGTACTTAGAGGATTTAAAAAAAAAAAAAAACAATATACAGGGGCATGATAGATATGATTTATGTAAAATTAAAACAAAGGAAAAATGCTTAGACTAAAAATGATGTGAAAAGAATGTGAAAGCAGCCAGCACTAAAAAGTCTACATACTACGACTTATATCAAATATATCAATAAAGCGCAGTTGATCACTTAGATACGATTTATTTGAATTAATTCTGGCAATTAACACTTCTCTGTTTAGTTTAAGGCGTATCTAAACTCAAAAACAAACATTTTATATATTACAGCCTACCAGTCCTTAAGGCCCCTTTCACACTGAGGCGCTTCTAAACCGCCAGTAAAACCCTGAGCACTTTTGTAGAGCTTTTCAGGTGCTTTTGAAGAGCTTTCCCCAATTTCAAAGGGGAGGGGCGTTTTTTTCACCGCCCTGCCAGCGCACTGCCCCAGTGTGAAAGCATTCATTGATTTTAATGGAAATAGGTTTTCGTGAGCTTTTCAGGTGCTTTTTTTTAGCGTGAAAGCGCCTGAAAAGCGCCTCATTGTGACAGGGGTCCTAAGAGGTGTTCCGAAACCCACCACCCCCATGAAAAAAAATAAAAGTCAGCAGTTACAAATACTGCAGCTGCTGACTTAATAATATTAGTGCACTTACCTGTCCAGGCCGCCCGCGATGTCGGCACCCCAGACGATTTTCAGATCGGCTGTCGGGTGCTGCCGCCGCCATTCCTGGTAAGGGAAACCAGCTTCACAGCCGGTTCCCTACGAAGTGTGCTGCGCTTTCTAACTGACCCGGCGATGGATGAAGGAGGGGAGGGGGGGGCGAACTTTCGAGGGACGGCGGCACCGTCTCCCAGGAGTGGGGAAGGGCAGTGGCAATGTTTTGGGGGGAGCGGCAAACCAACGGCACCCCCAAACCCATGGGAGACAGACAGGAAGGCGGCGATTAAACCCCCCCCACCCGCACGGGAGATGGACAGAAGGGAAGTCAGTGATCTAAGGCCACATTACCTTAGGAGGCAAATGATGAGTGCTGGCCGGGAGGACACCCTGATCTCCCCTCCTCCTCCCTCCACTGTCCGAGCCGGGGAGTGCTGGATGTGGCTGCGGGTGAGCCGTCCCTGGAGACCTCGCTCCGGGACCAATGCTTCTCCTCTCGACCGAACAGGAAGTGGGTCCCGAGATCCCTGGCCAATCAGGTTTTTGGGCCTGCTTGCTGATTGGCCAGGGGAAGAATCAGGAAGACAATAGTGAATATTAATTCGCTATTGTCACACAACTGGGTGGGCTCTGGGCACAGTGCTCTGCTCCCGGAACCCACCCCTTTTTTTAAGCCAATTAGAGCTTCAGGCTCTAATTGTGTGCTTCAAAAAAAATGAAAAAACTCCATTGGAATCCATGCATCCGGCGCCCTGCATGTAAATTAGGGGCTGGGCGCATGAATTAGGGGGGAGGCGCCTCTGCGCCCCTATATGGATGGGTCGGCACTGGGGAAGGGTACCTGTCAAAAACAGGTACCCGCTCCCCCCTCTTACCTGAAAGGTGCCAAATGTGGCACAGGAGACAGATAAGCGGAAGTTCCACTTTTGGGTGGAACTCCACCTTAAATGTGAAGGCTGCATTATGTTTTTTCAGGTTTTTTATTTTCATCCTGCGAATAACACTCCTCCTACGCTAAAGTGGCTACGTTCACCCACTCCACTGTATCTATGGAGAGAGCCATGGGTGTCTGGCTGCTGAACTTCTTCTTTCTGCATGTCTTTTACATGGAGGTTTTCTGTTTCAAACACTTTCTTTTGAAGTGTATGCTCACAATGTCTGAGGGAACATGGAAGAAAAGAACAGGGTCTAGCTAGGACTAAACCAACTAGCACTAAACAGGAGGGGAGGACAGAGGAAGACACCAAAATCGAATTAGTAAACAAGTTGTCATGGCCTGAAACTGCCACTAGATGTCATCATACTACAGAAAAATAATAAACTCATGCAAGTTCAATACAACACAGAAAAATTACATGAAAGTAGGGCAGAACAGGGGGTGGGGAATTTGTAGTTTACAAAAAATGGCTTCAACGGAACTGATGTTGGAAGAGAAGGCCTGGCTCGCAGTCTCTGCTCAAGTTCTATCATGTTGAGGTCAGGACTCTATGCAGGCCAGTCAAGTTCCTCCACCCCAAACTCGCTCATCCATGTCTTTATGGACCTTGCTTTGTGCACTGGTGCGCAGTCATGTTGGAACAGGAAGGGGCCATCCCCAAACTGTTCCCACAGAGTTGGGAGCATGAAATTGTCCAAAATGTCTTGGTATGCTGACACCTTAAGAGTTCCCTTAAGAGTTCCCTTAAGAGTTCCCTTCACTGAAACTAAGGGGCCAAGCCCAACCCCTGAAAAACAAACCGACACCATAATCCCCCCCCTCCACCAAATGATTTGGACCAGTGCACAAAGAAAGGTCCATAAAGACATGGATGAGTGAGCTTAGGGTGGAGGAACTTGACTGGTCTGCACAGAGTCCTGACCTCAACCTGATAGAACACCTTTGGGATGAATTAGAAAGGAGATTGCGAGCCAGGTAGGGTTGGCACCTCATCCCTTTAAAACCAAGCACATTAATTATACAGATTCTGTGGCTGATTAAGGTGGTAATTAAACTCACTTGGTGCCTAATCTGGACTAAATTAGCCTTAGAACCTGGGTAATTCATATGTGTTCAGGTTTAAAGGGATGAGGTGGCAACCCTCGAGCCAGGACTTTTTGTTCAACATCAGTTTCTGATCTCACAAATGCACTTCTGGAAGAATGGTCAAACATTCCCATAGACACACTCCTAAACCTTGTGGACGGCCTTCCCAGAAGAGTTGAAGCTGTTATGTGTGTGCAGGCGTCCTAATACTTTCGACAATATAGTGTATCCCTTTTAAAGCCTGGATAGGGCTGTTCCGGAAACTATTTTGGGTGACAAGCGTCCCGTGATTCTGTTTGCGTGATTTTACCACGATTCGTCGGGTGACAATTGTGGCAAAATCGCGCCGCAATTTGGGTGCCATTCAAAGTAACAGGGATCACAAGGGGGTTCTGTGATTTGCGCTGATTCGGAATCAGGGGCGGAATCGCGGGTAGAATCAATTCCCCCCATGATCCGGAACACCATAGTGTGAACAGAGCCTAACGTTAAAGTGATCTGTCTTCATGTAAGTGCATTTTTATTCAATAAATAAACATTTTGATTTGCCGAGAGCACTATGGTGTTTCCTTTTGTATCTCTCTGAACTGGTTATATTGTTTGATAACATCTGGAAACATTGGAGGAGTGACAGCTCAGTCCAGGTTCTATAAGGGATATGTCTATAACACCTTTTATGGTCAAGCTCAATAAGATAAGGAGAGAACCAGTGGTGGCTAATGCTCCATTTTTTTTTGGGGGGGGGGGGGCGGCAAACAAACCACCCACCACCAACCCCCCGTTTGGTCAGTTGGTCGATCAGTCAAATTCCTGCCACTCCCACCCCCCCCCCATCGCTCGCTTGTTCCGCCCACCAGCCCCACACTAACGCTATCTAGGTCGTGGGCAGCTTCGGCTCCTTCCTGAGTTTCCTCCTCGGCGGCTTCACCCTGCGTCTCCTCCTCCTCATCGGCTTCACGGCGGCTTCACCCTGCGTCTCCTCCTCCTCATCGGCTTCACGGCGGCTTCACCCTGCGTCTCCTCCTCCTCAGCGGCTTCACGGCGGCTTCACCCTGCGTCTCCTCCTCCTCAACGGCTTCACGGCGGCTTCACCCTGCGTCTCCTCCTCCTCATCGGCTTCACGGCGGCTTCACCCTGCGTCTCCTCCTCCTCAACGGCTTTACGGCGGCTTCACCCTGCGTCTCCTCCTCCTCATCGGCTTCACGGCGGCTTCACCCTGCGTCTCCTCCTCCTCAACGGCTTTACGGCGGCTTCACCCTGCGTCTCCTCCTCCTCAGCGGCTTCACGGCGGCTTCACCCTGCGTCTCCTCCTCCTCAACGGCTTCGCGGCGGCTTCACCCTGCGTCTCCTCCTCCTCATCGGCTTCACGGCGGCTTCACCCTGCGTCTCCTCCTCCTCATCGGCTTCACGGCGACTTCACCCTGCATCTCCTCCTCCTCATCGGCTTCATGGCGGCTTCACCCTGCGTCTCCTCCTCCTCAACGGCTTCACAGCGGCTTCACCCTGCGTCTCCTCCTCCTCATCGGCTTCAGGGCGGCTTCACCCTGCGTCTCCTCCTCCTCATCGGCTTCACGGCGTCTTCACCCTGCATCTCCTCCTCCTCATCGGCTTCACGGCGGCTTCACCCTGCGTCTCCTCCTCCTCATCGGCTTCACGGCGGCTTCACCCTGCGTCTCCTCCTCCTCATCGGCTTCACGGCGGCTTCACCCTGCGTCTCCTCTTCCTCATTGGCTTCACGGCGGCTTCACCCTGTGTCTCCTCCTCCTCATCGCCTTCACGGCGGCTTCAGCCTGCGTCTCCTCCTCCTCATCGGCTTCACGGCGGCTTCACCCTGCGTCTCCTCCTCCTCATCGGCTTCACGGCGGCTTCACCCTGCGTCTCCTCCTCCTCATCGGCTTCACGGCGGCTTCACCCTGCGTCTCCTCCTCCTCAACGGCTTCACGGCGGCTTCACCCTGCGTCTCCTCCTCCCCATCGGCTTCACGGCGGCTTCACCCTGCGTCTCCTCCTCCTCAACGGCTTCACTGCGGCTTCACCCTGCGTCTCCTCCTCCTCATCGGCTTCACGGCGGCTTCACCCTGCGTCTCCTCCTCCTCATCGGCTTCACGGCGGCTTCACCCTGCGTCTCCTCCTCCTCAGCAGCCAATACGGTCACTTCTCCTCTCGAACGAGACCCGTTTACTGATTGGCCGGGAGGAGAAGAAGGAAGACAATAGAGAATATTAAATTGCTATTGTCACACAACTGGGTGGGCTCTGGGCGCAGTGCTCTGCGCCCCGAGCCCACCCTTTTTTAAAGCCAATTAGAGCTTTAGACTCTAATCATGTGCTTAAAAAAAAAAAAAAAACCTATTAAAATCCATGTGTCCGGTGCCCTGCATGTAGATTAGGGGCCGGGCGCATGAATTAGGGGGGGCGGCGCCACTGGGCTTTTTAATAGAACGGCCACCACTGGTGAGAACATACCCATAGAAGGTGGTAAATGTGTTCCTCACATTCCAGCCCTGCTGCACTGGGCTGCAAGAGTCTAATACCAGGTCATAGTGTAGCACTTATACAATTTACATTTAAAAAATAAATGTAATGATATAATAATCATCACAGGGATGCATTCAATTGTATCTTTTAGATCCACCTGAAGTTCAGGTTTAAAATGGTGTCATCCATCTGGTAGTGCTGTGTGACGGAGCTGTGTAAATCTCAGTAATGGATGGACAGAAATTCAAAGGCAAGTAAACTAGTACACCTTTGTGCGTTTGATCTGTTTAGGTGGTTGGCCTGGAGTTCAGCTTTAACTTTTATTTTCTTTTACTCTGATGTAACATTTCCGAATTACCACATTCGAGCAAGCACAAAGAACTTCAACCAGTGTGGTCACATCATAGGTTTTGTGTGGTCACATCATTGGTTTTCCTTGACATTCCAGATGCAAGAAATTATACTTTAACATCAACCATCCTTCTGATTGAAGAACTTGTCTTAAATTCCCTAAGGCACCAAATTTGTGAAATTCTGAAAACGATCGTGTTTAAAAGGAGCTTGATTAAACGCACTGAGGAAATCGGGTAGAGGTGTTTTAATTACGTAATTTCAGCAACTGTCAAATTCAGTCTTTGCGTGACTGAGAGATCCGCTTTATAGGTCTAACGACACATTAGAATGTATGTGTTATGGACCTGCACTCTGCCAGCTCAGTCTAGCATGCAATACAAAGGGAATTTCCACATCAATGTTAAAGTGATAATAAAGTGTTACTAAACCCACAACAGTGAGATCAGTCGGTATATGCAGTAAAGCATGCTGGTTATACTCACTGTGGAACCTAAGGGGTTAGTGCTCTGCATTGTGTAAAAATGCTGTTTGATCCTGTCTTCTCTTATCCTTCTTCCACTGTCCCGAAAAGATCTGCTGATGGTTGTCAAAGGCTGTAACATTAAAAAAATGTGTAAAAAGTGAAGCGCTGTGAATACTTTCCGGATGCACTGTATACTGTAAATGGTCATAGATATTCATCAGAGAGATAAGATCTTCAGACTAAAAGTATCTCAAAGCATGTTCTTGCTGGAAGGATTCTTCACCACTCATGTAAAAATATATTAGAAATTGATAAGACTGAAAAAGAATCCCTCTATCCTGTCAGTCCGGCACCACCTGGGCTACTCTCAAAGAACCAGATGTCGAAACTGCTTTAGTGGCTTGGTAAGGAAGATGTAACATCTTATCCAACATCTGTCCCAGTCTACAGGTGATAACATTTTTACGAGATTACTATCACAAGCCCAGGGCTACATGGGCAATTACATCACACGCTTCTGTAAGCTTTAAAGGCCAACTCTACCTTACTGAAAAAAAAAAAATACAAATGAACAAAATCAGCTCTCAATGCAATACTCTTTTTTTCTCTGGTACTGCTCACCAGGGGTGTTGCTAGGGGGTGGCTTTTGGGGCTATAGCCCCGAATCTGAAGCCAATAGCCCAGAGTCTCTGCAGGGGTCCCCAAGGGGAGGGGAGGCTCTCTGGGGACCCTTATGTAAGTGGGGGGCTCTCTGGGGACCCTGATGTAAGGGAGAGGCTCTCTGGGGACCCTGATTTTAAGGCTTAGGCTCTCTAGGGACCCAGATTTAAGGGGGAGACTCTCTGGGGACCCTAATGTAAGGGGGCCTCTCTGGGAACCCTGATGTAAGTGGGGGGGGCCCTCTGGGTACCCTGATGGAAGGGGGAGGCTCTCTGAGGACTCTAATGTGAGGAGGCTCTCTGGGGACCCTGATGTAAGGGGGGGCTCTCTGGGGACCCTGATGTAAGGGGGGGCTCTCTGGGGATATATATACACCCACACGTATAATACTGTATATACATGTGTATGCCCGCCAAGCGTATGACTTTCTTTACTACGCTGCTATGGTCTCTAGCCCCAGATCTTTTGTGGACCTAGCAATGCCCCTGCTGCTCACCCACATCCACCATTCTGTGCCAAACATTATTCAACTTACTTCCTGTGAGCTTAGGGTGTCAAGGACCAGGCACCTTGGGACATGTCATGGCAGAAATTATGCAAAATTCTCAAGGATGCAGATTAAGGGGCTCCAGAAGATCTGTTGAGAGCGGAGAAAACTGGTCTTTTGGTTTTCTCCAGGTTTCCTAACTCTCATTTTGGTGTCTGGAGTCCTGAGACTTCAAAGAGCTTTGGGAGGAAACATACCTCCAACCCAGTGATTTACTGGGGACCAGCAGGATGTTTGTGCACAGCCTTTATAATCAAGACCCTGGCCATAGTTCAGGGCGTCCCGTGCCTAGGCCAGGGCGAGAGTGCAGAGTGACCCCAGTGAGTGCATCAGGGAGCTGTGAGAGGTACAGAGGTGTACGTGAGCTAGGCGATGGTGTGTAATGGTTGGAGGGACCATCCCAAAAGCCTGAGTTTGAGGCTGAGCAGCAGTTACTGCAAGAGTGCGAAAATCCCCTGCAGGGGCAACAGTTCATTTTGTGGAACTTTTACTTTAGTTGTAATTAAAAGCAGGCCAACAAGGCCTGAAAACATAGTTTCTGGCAGGCGTGAACTCACTAAAAAAAAAAGCTCTACACCATTGAGTGACCTCCCCAAACATCAATATACATATAGTAGTAGTAGTAGGACATGTTCTGAAGCCATGGAAACCTGGGATCATGGTGAGATCGTGAGGGACTGGGACAGTTGGTGGGTATGTCTAGTAATATATCTATGTTAGCTTCCGTATGCATACTTCTAAATTTTAGAAGATGAAATAAAGGAAAACCTTGGTGTAGGGGCGACTGTTCCAGAACCCGACAGCGAGACAGGTCCTTAACTTGTGGGACCTCAGGATCATGGTAAATTCTGATGACAGTTTTAAGGTTTGTGTGTCAGTTGTTGCGTTCTACCTGCCGGATGCTGGGATGCTTGGTTGGCCGAATCTATATACTACTGAACTAAGGGTCACCTCTTTTTAGCCCCAGTATACCGCTTTGGCCTGCACGCATCCAGGAGGGACAAGGGTAGGTGAAACTGTATACCGCCCTGTGGGGATTTGCTATCTATCAATACCTAGCTAAAATTGCAACACCCAAGGAACAGCACCTGCACCCACAAAAATATACCCGATTACCATCCCATCTAGTATGCCTTGCTTTTCCATGTGGTTTTTAAACTCTTTCTCAGAGTAACCAATGAAACATTTTCAGTTATGCCCCTGAAGAAGTACTGAAACATTATGTACCCTGAAACGCGTCGGTCTTGAAAAGAGTTTCTGTATACAACATCATTGATTACTGATCCACACGAATTATGTTAATAATGTGATATGTTTTCGTTGTTTATAATGTCCACAATGTTTTTAGAAGATGAAATTCTTTAATAAATAAAAAACACTCTTTTATCCTCTATACGAGTTTGTACTCTTCTACTGTATACAATTTATGTGCAAGTGACGGGAAAATCCACTTAGGGGAACCCCTTCTCTGCTCCATATAGTAGTAGTAGGACATGTTCTGAAGCCATGGAAACCTGGGATCATGGTGAGATCCTGAGGGACTGGGACAGTTGGTGGGTATGTCTAGTAATATATCTATGTTAGCTTCCGTATGCATACTTCTAAATTTTAGAACATCAAATAAAGGAGAACCTTGGTGTAGGGGCGACTGTTCCAGAACCCGACAGCGAGACAGGTCCTGAACTTGTGGGACCTCAGGATCATGGTAAATTCTGATGACAGTTTTAAGGTTTGTGTGTCAGTTGTTGCAATTTATATCCTGTCCAACAATCACATAGTGGCACCAAAATAGCAGTTGAAAGTTTTTCTCTATGTGATTGTTGGACAAGGAGTCATTACACCGTTTTATTTCAAATATCGCCTGCTGAAGGATTCCCCTAAAACCTTTTTCATTTACGTATATGGATAGCAAATCGTTGCGCTTCATACCCTTTATTCATACAGCCCAGGTGTTCCAGCCTAAGTACTGGACTGTACATTGACCTGGATAACATGAAATGTGCTATTAGTCACTGATAATCCACCTTCTGCATTTCCTTGTGTATATATAGATGGTCAAGAATTACATAGCAAAATAACGTAACCCAACTGTTAATAACAGGGCTTGTATCACTTCAAAGGAGACCTGGCATTACTTTTCCTTTTTTTTCATTAGATTGCCTATTTCATATGGTGCATTCAAGGTAATTATATATGAGTATTGTAATTAGACGTGATTGTCATTGCTTATTGCGCATAGTTTAATAGAGGAAAATTGAATTTCCAATATAACGTAGCTCTTTTTATATATCCAGATGTCTTATATGTTTAGAAGAATAATGGTCTTTCACCGGCATTGTACTCGGCAATTCTGCATGCTACTCTGCATCAATAAAGCGTACCTGTTACCTCAAATTAAAAATGGCAGCCTTTCTCTGGCTGAAGGAATATGTAGCCTAGGTCACTAAGAACCCATAATATCAATGAGGCAGTATGCATCATATCACAGTGATGTCTCCAGTTTTTTTAAGTATTAAGACAACCATATAGTAGGTTAGATGGACCAGGCAATCGCTGCCCCTATTTATTCAATTGTTAGGTTTTAAGGAGACTCTGGTAAACTGCAGCTGAAGGTAACTGCAGGCACCTGGAGGTGCACATACCTGCATCAGACACCCCCCCCCCCCCCAGCTTTTTTTTTGCCCCAGCCAGATAGGCAGGCTATTATGACCATTAAAACTCCAAAACACCTGAGTAGTGACAGAGTTTGGCGTTAAGCTTCCCCCAGATATTCCTATTGGCCCATCAGTATATTGAGCAGCCTCAGTGGCCAATAGAAATGTCCTGGAGGTAGGAATGGGAATCTCAGTGTGTCCTAACAATGATGGGCAATGGGCAATGATGGGAAGGTTTGGAAGGCTGCTGTACTATGTGAAGATACATCTAGGTCAGGGGTCTCCAAACTTTCTAAACTAAGGGCCAGTTTACTCTCCTTCAAACTTTAATTGGGCCAGACTTTGGCCAGTGGGAGTAGAAAATGACCTGGTGTCAGTGGGAGGAATAGTTCTCCATCATTGTTGTCAGTGGGAGGAATAGTGCTCCATCACTGGTGTCAGTGGGAGGAATAGTGCCCCATCATTGGTGTCAGTGGGAGGAATAGTGCTCCATCACTGGTGTCAGTGGGAGGAATAGTGCCCCATCATTGGTTTCAGTGGGAGGAATAGTGCTCCATCATTGGTGTCAGTGGGAGGAATAGTGCTCCGTCATTGGTGTCAGTGGGAGGAATAGTGCCCATCATTGGTGTCAGTGGGAGGAATAGTGCCCCATCATTGGTGTCAGTGGGAGGAATAGCCTCATCATTGGTGTCAGTGGGAGGAATAGTGCCCATCATTGGTGTCAGTGGGAGGAAAAGGAATAGGCCATGCTGCGGCTCCATGTGTGAATGGCCACACAAAGCCATGTCGGGAGAACGTCTACTTGGGTGTCCCCACAGCAAGCTACTTGCTGTGGGGGCGCGAGGGAGGGGCCAAGAGCGCCTGCGTGGGACCCGAGAAGAGGAGGATGGGGGCTAGTCTGTGCAAAACCACTGCACAGAGCAGGTAAGATTAACATGTTTGTTATTTTAATGTAAAAACAAAACAAAAAATGAGGGTTTAGTAAACTTTTAAAGCATTATCACATCACAAACAGGAGAGTGCAACGTTTTGAAGTCATTCAGGACCCCTTAATCAGGCATGTGAGGATTGCCAGATTCCAGACAGCTCCTCATATTCGCTATGGGAAGATCTAAGCACCATACTGCGATTCCAGACACTTTCTTACATTTATTATGGTAGCTTAAAGTCCTGCCGCTGTTTTCCTGATACCCCATTACATTTGTTATGGGGAGGTCTAAATCTTGCCAATATATTCCAGAATACCTTGTCACATTTGCTATAGGAAAGTCAAAGTCTTGCACTCAGATTCCTGGCACCTCTTCAGATTTGTTCTAGGTAACGTACCACGATTGAAGACACTTTCTTATATTTAATATGGTGGGTCCAAGTCATGCAGCTATTTTCATGATACCATTTGTTATGGGGAGGTTTAAATCTTGCCAATTGTCAGGAAAGGCTTGCCCATAATGCAAATGAAGTTTTCAGGCACTAACATATGCGCATGCGCAGGCCGCAACCAGCCGGGCTGGTGTGCATTGACGGGGGCACCAATGCTGGTGCCAAAAGGCCTATTTAAACAGGAGGTAGTATTGGCTCATTGCTGTTTGGCCTACAGCTTCTGTGTGCTCATTCCTGATTCCTATGTCTGACCTCTGATCCTGACCCAGCTTGTTCCTGATCTTCGTTCCTCTGTTCCCGGCCTAGACCTCTTCTCGGGATTCTGCTTCTGCCTCCTGATCTTCGTTCCTCTGTTCCCGGCCTAGACCTCTTCTGGGGATTCTGCTTCTGCCTCCTGATCTTCGTTCCTCTGTTCCCGGCCTAGACCTCTTCTCGGGATTCTGCTTCTGCCTCCTGATCTTCGTTCCTCTTTTCCCGGTCTAGACCTCTTCTCGGGATTCTGCTTCTACCTCCTGTTCTTGCCTGATTTACTTCCCATTGCTGACTTGACTTCTGACCCGACTATCCTGCTGCCTGCCATCTATGCCTGATCTGCCCGACCATTACTAAGCCAGCTTGTCTGACCCTGCATCCTTCTCATCCAACCTACTACAGCTCTTCAGTCCAGCAAGTGTACATCTGGTTCCTGCTTCCAGCTGCATATCCACAGTCTGCCGCCAGCCAAGCTCCTTGCCAGCTCATCTGCCACCAGCCTGTTCTGCTCCCACATCCACCTATTCACTGCTGCCAGCCACACAAACTACTGGACTGATCATAGGCACTCATACCTCGGCGTGCTCCCATGGCTGCTGTCTCAATACCAGTGGCCCCCGGAAACAGAGCTGTATGAGAAGTCTTTCTTTTTTTTCATGTCAGACTCAGTAGTCAGGTAGGGGACACCTATATATTCCAGGATACCTTCTCACATTTGTTATAAGAAAATCAAAGTCCTGCACTCAGATTCCTGGCACCTCCTCATACTTGTTATGGGAAGGTCTAGGTAACGTACCATGATTGAATACATTTTCCTACATTTATTTTGGTAGGTCTAAGACCTATAGCTAGGTTCCTGATACCACCAAATGTTTCATATTGGGGAAAAGGTGCTAAGTCCTGTATATTCAGGATACCTTCTCACATTTGTTATTGGAAGGTATAATGCTGGCCATACACTTGTAGATTTCTTTCTTTCAGTCCTGTGGGTTGAACAAGAAAAGTAAATCAATTTCTCCATCTATACTAAACAGCATGAAAGGGGAAATCTACATTACTGGTTGTTGTATTCTGGTATTCGCAGCGGCGGCGGCTTTGCCCTGTTATGCTCTTCCAGCACATAGAGGTTATGAATGAATGAGGTTAACCAAAGGCAGTGTTATGCCTTCCTTGATAGTCCTTGAGGTCAGTTAGTGGCAGTGTATTTGATATACAGTGGGGACGGAAAGTATTCAGACCCCCTTAAATGAGTCCCAAAAAGACTCATGGCTGTATTAGATCAAAAGGGGGCTTCTACTAAATACTGAGCAAAGGGTCTGAATACTTAGGACCATGTGATATTTCAGTTTTTCTTTTTTAATAAATCTGCAAAAATGTCAACAAGTTTGTGTTTTTCTGTCAATATGGGGTGCTGTGTGTACATTAATGAGGAAAAAAAATTAACTTAAATGATTTTAGCAAACGGCTGCAATACAAAGAGTGAAAAATGTAAGGGGGTCTGAATACTTTCCATCCCCACTGTATATAAATATATATATATAGAGAGAGAGATAGATAGATAGATAGATAGATAGATAGATAGATAGATAGATAGATAGATAGATAGATAGATAGATAGATAGATAGATAGATAGATAGATAGATAGATAGATAGATAGATAGATAGATTTATATATACTCTGCATTTGACGTAGACTAGATTTTCAGTGTAGACTCTATATTCAAGTCAGTGCAGGCAGTGTATTTGATATACTGTTTACATATATATATATATATATATATATATATATATATATATATATATATATATATATATATATATATATATATGTATATATACTCTGCATTCAGTGCAGTCTATATATTCAGTGTAGCCTCTATATTCAGTCAATGCAGGCAGTGTAGTCTATATAACACAGTGTATTGAAGTGGTTTAGGGGAACCCTGCGCCCAAATTTTTAAAAAATGGCGTGGGGGCCCCCCCAAAATCCATACCAGGCCCTTCAGGTCTCGTATGTATTTTAAGGGGAACCCTGTGCCAAAATTAAAAAAAATTACGTCAGAAGGGGTGGGGATACCCAGTTACGTCACCAGGTGGCCCCGCCCTTGGCCATATAACAGCCGTCACCACAAAAATAACAGCCGTCCCGCAGTCAGCGGGATGCCTCCTATGGAGGCGGAATTTTCCTTCTTCTATTTTTTTCTTGGGACCGTCTGAGCCGTGAAAAAAAGATGGATGGACATCACAGGACACTTTTTTTTTTTCTTTTAAATAAAGGAATTGTCAAAAACTGTCTGCTGCCATTTTTACTTTTTTGACACTTTTTTGGTCAATGAGTAGGGGTACAATGTACCCCTACCCATTCACATCGGGGGGCCGGGATCTGGGGTCCCCCTTGTTAAAGGGGGCTTTCAGATTCTGATAAGCCCCCCGCTTGCAAACCCCCACAACCACTGGGCAAGGGTTGTGGGGATGAGGCCCTTGTTCCCATCAACATGTGGACAAGATGCTTTGGGGGGGACCTGAAAGCACCCTCCCCATGTCAAGGGCATGCGGCCTGGTACGGTTCAGGAGGGGAGGGGTGTGCTGTCTCGTCCCCCCCTTTTTATGCAGCCTGCCAGGTTGCGTGCTCGGATAACGGTCTGGTATGAATTTTGGGGGGTATCCCCATGCCATTTTTTTGTTTTTTAATTTTGGCACAGGGTTCCCCTTAATATCCATACTAGACCCGAAGAGCCTGATAATGGACTGGGGGGAACCCACACCGTCTTCTTCGATGATTATTTATGTATATTGCCGGGATCCGACAATACATTCCAGCCGCGAGCAATTTTACATGACATTTTTTCCTTTAGAAATGTAATTTTGCTGCGGTACTGTTATAAACACGGGAAAGAGGCGCTACTTTACAGGCAGACTAAGGGGACCTCCCAGGCATGATATTTAAAGGAATATTTCATTTTTATTGTTTCACTTTAAGCATTATTAAAATTACTGCTCCTGAAAAAACTACCATTTTTAAAACTTTTTTTTTGCATTGATACATGTCCCCTGGTGCAGTAACCGGCCCCATAGACTTTTTTTATGGCAATAACTTGCATATAAGCCTTTAAAATTTTGTTTTTTCACGTTCGTGAAAACGGTGTTCTTTAATGGTGTTCGCACAAATTTTTTGTCTGTTCGCATGTTCTGGTGCGAACCGAACCAGGGGGGGGGGGTGTTCGGCTCATCCCTACACAATACTGCAAAAATGAAAGAAGTAATAGTGGATTATAGGAGATCAAGAAAGACCAATCTTTGCCTGGTATATATAGGTGATGAGGAGGTGGAAAGGGTGGACACTATTCAATTTTTTGGGAGTGCATATTACAAGGGAGTTGTCATGGTCTCAATTTTTTTTTTTTTCTAGTGAAAAAAGCGCAGCAGAGACTGTTTTTCCTTCAGAGACTGAAGCAGGCTGGATTGCAATTAAGGCTTCTGGTCAATTTCTATCATTGTACCATTGAGAGTATTCTTCTCCACTGCCCTGTAGAGTGGTATGCCAGCTGCAGGGCGGAGGATAAGTAGTGCTGGTCTCGTGTGGTGAAAACAGCACAGCGGATCATAGGAACAGATCTACCGAATTTGGACACAGCATATGCCAGCCGATTAAAAAAGCGGGCAAAAGCTATTAGTATTGGTCCAACTTACTCAGGTTACAGTGTGTTTGTCCCATTGCCATCAGGGAAAAGATAGAGGACACTTAAATCGCACACTAATCGCTTAAAGTATAGTTTTTTTCACTAGGGCCATATTGTCCATAACCCCATCAGGTACAGTGTTTTAGGAATTTTATGTGGAATTGTAATTTTTTTTAAATAACATTTTATATTTTGTTATATTTAATATGTGGACATATGCGCTAGGAGTATGTATTTGTGGTTTTGTTGAGAAGTGTTTTATTGCTGCTGTAAAGCGTATCCGGATAAATTTTGTTGTGTATATATATGTATGACAATAAAGTATATCTATCTAAAGCCTCGTACACACGATCGGATTTTTCGCAGACAAAACCTCAGACTTTTGTCCAAAGGCCAGGAACTTGTCTTGCATACAAACAGCAAGGAATTGTCAGCCAACAAACACGAACGTAGTGATGTACTATGTGCTTTTTTAGCTCTTTAGCACCACCTATTGGGCTCCTTCTGCTAATTTCGTGTTAGTAGAAGTTTGGTGAGTGTTGATTCGCGCTTTTAAGTTCACACTTTTCATTTCGTGCTTTTCAGTTCGTTTCTGAACAGCTGTTCGTCAACCAGCCATGTTGCGGAATTGGAGGAGATAACGTGTTATTTATTGTTGGCCTTGGAATTATTGCTTTGACCCAAGACCAGTCTAGGAACAGGAGGGAGGAGTTCTTGGACCAAAAATTGGTTGCTTTATTAATGGTGACCAATTATGTCGTATGCCTTTGCTGCGGGAGCTCCAGGAGAATAATCCAGATCATTTTTGGAATTATTCCCGGATGAAGGACCCCTGCTTTCACCAACTTTTGGCATTGTTGACCCCCTATATTAAGAAGCAGGACAAATGCTATATTTACCAGATCAAAACAAAGCAAATGAGTACATTTTATTGTTAGGGATTGCATATACTTTAAAGAAACATACCTTAAGGCAATACATTTATATTTCTGATTTTTCAATGGGACACCTTTTTGAAAAGGAGGGAAGCGACTTAGTCAAATGGAAATTCCTTAAGCTGCTAAATGCATAAATCAACTGTAAAGAAAACATAAATGTTCTTTGTAAAAGCAGAATACTTCAGCTGCCACTAAACCTTCTGAAGCCGAGACTACCAGGAGGAAGCTAATATTTAGGAAGCTCCAACTCTCCAAATTGCTTTTAGCGCTGATCCTAATCCTGTAGAAAGACCTCTTCTGTGATAAGAAGTGCTGATAAGCAGTCACATTACAAATACTGGGGGATTAGTCCAGGTTTGAGTACCCTTCCTTAAAGACGCATAGGGATCAGCTGAGCTGGAGGATGTTACAAAAGTCTCAGGAAAGAGCTCAGCTTTCACTTTCTAATCTAATTGAAGAGAAGCATGCATGAAAGTCTGAGGGACTTGCTCTTTGATGTAAAAGTGGGCTTCTTATAAGGGACAGCTGAAACCCTCATTACAGTTTGGCTAAATGTGTCAGAACAGGAATACGGGAACTGTGCTATATAATTTTGGAAGGAGTATACACCTTGCCTGCCGAGTCCTTACTTCGCTATTTTGTGGGTTAATGCCCCTGAACTAATGTATGGATCTATGAGGGATATATTGGAAGTAGTGCAAAAGTGGGCATAACTGTTTATTAATTTACTGTACATAGCTCATTAAAATTTCACATGTTGGTAGAGATAAGCCTCATACACATGATCAGATTTTACGTAGACAAAACCTCAGACTTTTGTCCAAAGGCGTGTGCCTGGATTTTGTCTTGTATACAAACGGTACACAATTGTCGGCCAACAAACACAAACGTAGTGATGTACTAGATGTACTACGAGCCGAAAAAGAGGAAGTTCAATTGTCAGGCGCCACCCTTTGTGCTCCTTTTGTTAATTTCGTGTTAGTAGATGTTTGGTGAGTGTTGATTTGCACTTTTCATTTCACGCTTTTCATTTTGCGCTTTTCATTTTGCGCTTTTCATTTCGTTTCTGAACAGCCGTTCGTCAACCAGACATGTTTCGGAATCAAAGGAGATAACATATTATTTATTATTGGACTTGGAGTTATTGCTTTGACCCAAGTCAGAACAGGAGGAGGAGGATTTCTTGGGCCAAAAATTGGTTGCTTTATTAATTGTGACCAATTATGTCATATGCCTTTGCTGCGGGAGCTCCAGGAGAATAATCCGGATGATTTTCGGAATTATCTCTGGATGACGGACCCCTGCTTTCACCAACTCTTGGCATTGTTGATCCCCTATATTAAGAAGCAGGACACATGCATGAGGCTTTTATTTTATTTTTATTTTTTGGTTGAATAATAATGATTTGATTTGGTATATTTTCTATATTTTTGGATGCATAGAATGCGCTTTTTGGTTAAGTTCTATTGGCAGATAGCATGTCTAAATTTATTTGTTTTCTCTTTTTAATGCACAGTAAAAACAATTGTGGAGAATAATACTTGGCTGTGTGTTTTACTTCAAATGACAGTTTGGGAGTAGACAGTTACATGTTAAAAAATAATGTAAAAATGTAAAATTAACAAGGGACACCAACATAGTTGTATCTTTAATCTTAAAAACTACAGGATAATGGTGTTGTAGTAACTTGCCCCCCAGGCCAAAAAAAAATTACAAGCATAATAATATTATTCTTGATATCACTAGAAAAAAAAGCCTTTGAAAATATGTTTGCAGTAACTCCATCAGTATCACCAGCAAAGCAGCTTCATTATTATCCCATTAAAGAAGAAGAGAATTGTGCGCTGCATTTCCAGATTTCATAATTTGCCGCGTCACGAATGTTAATTCTCCATTACGATCGCTAGTTTACAAGACCGACAGCTTCCGGCTCGTCCTTGCTTCCGAGCATGCGTGTTTGTACTTTGGACTTTTGTCCGACAGACTTGTGTACACACGCTCGGAAAATCAGACAACCGACCGTTGTCCGTGGAAAATTTGAAAGCCTGTTATCCAACATTTATCCGTGGAAAATCAGACAGCAATTGTCCACTGGAGCGTACTAACGGTTGGATTTTCCGCCAACAGCCTGTCACCACAAATTTCCCATCTTAAAATCCGATCGTGTGTACGAGGCTTAACCCTTCCACTGTAGTATCTCTCCTTATTCTTATTCACAGCACTTCACTTTTTCCACATGTTGTTATGTTACAGCCTTATTCCAAAATGTATGTTCCTCAAAATTCTACAAACAATACCCCATAATGACAACGTGAAAGAAGTTTGTTTTAAATCTTTGCAAATCTATTAAAAATAAAAAAGGAAAAAATCCCATGTACATAAGTATTCGCAGCCTTTGTCATAACACTCAAAATTGAGGTCAGGTCCATCCTGTTTCCACTGATCATCCTTGAGATGTTTCTACAACTTGATTGGAGTCCACCTGTTGTAAATTCAGTTGATTGGACATGATTTGGAAAGGCACACACCTGTCTAGATAAGGCCCCACAGTTAACAGTGCATATCAGAGCACAAACCAAGCCTTGAAGTCCAAGGAATTGTCTGTAGACCTCCGAGACAGGATTGTATGGAGGCACAGATCTGAGGAAGGGTACTAAAAAACTTCTGCAGCATTGAAGGTCCCGATAAGCACAGTGGCCTCCATTATCCGTAAATAGAAGAAGTTTGGAACCACCAGGACTCTTCCCAGAGCGGCCTGATTGGCCAAACTGAGTGAACGGGGGAGAAGGTCCTTAGGGAGGTGACCAAGAACCTGATGGTCACTCTGACAGAGCTCCAGCGTTTCTCTGTGGAGAGAGGAGAATCTTCCAGAAGAACGACCATCTCTGCAGAACTCCACCAATCAGGCCTGTATGGTAGAGTGGCCAGACAGAAGCCACTCCTCAGTAAAAGGCACATGACAGCCCACCTGGAGTTTGCCAAAAGGCACCTGAAGGACTCTCAGACCATGAGAAACAAAATTCTCTTTTCGGATGAAATAAAGATTGAACTCTTTGGCCTGAATGGCAAGCGTCTGGAGGACACCAGTCACCACTCATCACTTGGTCAATACATCCCTACAGTGAAGCATGGTGGTGGCAGCATCATGCTGTGGGGCTGTTTTTCAGCGGCAGGAACTGGGAGACTAGTCAGGACTGAGGGAAAGATGAATGCAGCAATGTACAGAGACATCCTTGATGAAAACCTGCTTCAGACCGCTCTGGACCTCAGATTGTGGCCATGGTTCATCCTCCAACAGGACAACGACCCTAAGCACACAGCCAAGATAACAAAGGAGTGAACGTGAATGTCCTTGAGTGGCCCAGCCAGAGCCCAGACTTGAACCCTACTGAACATCTCTAAAGGAGCTTGAGAGGTCCTGCAAAGAAGAATGGAAGAAACTCCTCAAAAGCAGGTGTGCCAAGCTTGTAGCATCATACTCAAAAAGACTGTAATTGGTGCCAAAGGGGCTTGAAAAAAGTATTGATCACAGGCCGGGAATACTTATGTACATGGGATTTTTTTTTTTAAATAAATTTGGAAAGATTTTCTTTCACGTCATTATGGGGTATCGTTTGTAGAATTTTGAGGAAGCTATTAAATTTAATCAATTTTGGAATAAGGCTGTAACATAAAATGTGGAAAAAGTGAATCACTGTGAATACTTTCTGGATGCAGTGTAAATAATGGATTCCAAGCAGAAGCAAGGTGCTGTCATTGAGTTTTTGATGGAGGGTGCAGGCTGTCCGACATCCACAGAAAGCTACAGAATGTTTATGGAGATGACACTGCTGACAGGAGTAATGTCTTGTCATCGGTGACTCTTCTCAATGGTGTCATCTTAATAAACATTCTGTAGCCTTCTATGGATGTCGGACAGCCTGCACCCCTCTTTTGTCAAGAACTCAGTGACAGAATGTGGCTTCTACTTGGAATCCATTTTTTTTACCTGCAAAAAAAAAAAAAAGAAGCAGAGTTACAATAGAGGAAGATTTACTCTACCAACAATATGTTATATCATTAACAATTTTATACCTATTTAGTACACCTGAACCCAATTGTTTGGAAGTAGACAGGTACGGTTCATTTCGTTCCAAGCTGAAATTCGGATGAATTTTTGCTTTTCGGAAATTTGGATGTATCTGAATTTCCGAATTACAATAGCACAGAATTTAAATAAATCCGAAATAATGAAAAAAAAATTTTGGACGAAATTCGAATTTGAATGGTTTTCGAATACTTTTGGAATTCAAATAGTTTTCAGATTTGAATAGTGTTCAAATTCAAATAGTTTTTAAATTTCGAATAGTTTTCGAATTCAAATAGTTTTCGAATTTCCAAAGAGAATAAAACAGAATATAAAATAAAGGAATAGAATAGAAAAAAAAGAATAGAAAAGAATATAACAGAAAATAAAAGAGTAGAGTAAAACAGAACAAAATAAAATAGAAAATAAAAGAACAGAATAGACTAGAATATAACAGAAACAAATAGAATAGAATAGAATAACATAGACAGAATATAACATCTTCTCAAATTTGAATTTCAAATAGAATAAATTTGAATTTGAATACATAAGAAAAGAATAGACTAGAAAAGAATAAAATAGAAAAAAAAGAATAGACTAGACAAGAAAATAATTCTAAAAAATAGAATAGAATATAATAGAAAGAATATAACCATCTTCCGAAATTGGAATTCTGAATAGAATAAGTTTGAATAGAGAAGAATAGAATAGACTAGAATAGAAAATAAAATAATAGAATAGAAAAAAATAGAATAAACAAATAGAAAAAGAATACAATTTAAAAAAAACAATAGAATAGAGTAGAACGAATATAATAATTTCCCAAAATTCAAACAGTATCTATTGGAATTTGAATAGAATTGAAAATAATAGATTAGAATAAGAAGATGTTCATATTCATTCTATTCTATTCTGTTTTTTCCTATACTATTGTGTTATTATTTATTCTATTATACTCCTTGTTTTTTATATTCTATTCAAATTATTCAAATTGATTCTATTTGAATTTGGGAAAATGGTTATATTATTTCTTTTCTATTCTATTCTATTGTTTTTTTTAATGCTATTCTTTTCTATTATGTTCGAATTTCAGAGGATGGTTATAATCTTTCTATTTTTTTATTCTATTCCTTTTTATTCTATTCTATTCCACTCTATTCTGTTCTTTTATTTGATATCCTATTTTGCTCTGTTTTACTCTATTATATTCTATTTATTGATTTTTTTCGTGGTTATATTCTTTTCTATTCTATTCTTTTTTTTTCTATTCTTTTCCTTTATTTTCTATTCTGTTTTATTCTCTTTGGAAATTGGAAAACGATTTGAATTAGAAAACTATTCGAATTTCGAAAACATTTCGTATCGGTCCGAATTCAAAAATTCGAATCGATTTGAATAAGAATAAATGGATTAAACTAACTTAACTAAACAAATTTATGTAAATTATGCATTGAAACGTAGCAAAGCGAAACAAATTTTTTCGTTCTGCACATGTCTATTTGGAAGGGTTTACATACTTTTGGCCATAGAAAAGGTGTGATTCTCAGGTGTCTACAAGCTTTTGCCCATATAATGTATATCATTTTTTTGTTGTTGTTGCAAAATTGAAAGTGTATGTATAGGATAACGGAGAAGGTTTGGGTGTATTCTGACAGCGATGAAGTCTCTGATGTCAGAATACTAATAACACAATGGGGGCAATGAAAAGGAGCCCTCATGAGTGGGATTTATCGGCAACAGGGTTATGTGCAAAAATATTGCTTTATTATTGACAAAATACATTTGCGATAAAAACATTAAATAGCATAGATACAAAGGCTGTTCGTAGTTTATGTTAGATACGGTATACAATTTTCCCACCAAATGTGGGTCAGAACTTGAGATAGTTCCCAAAATAACCAACGCGTTTCAAGAATGATATCTATCTGTTCTTCTTCAGGGGTATAGATGCACCACAGAAAGGAACTTTACTCTATTACAATGTGGTACGGTATACTGTCAAAATAGCCATAATAGAAAAATGTATAAAATTATGACTAAAGGATTCGTCAACCTAGGTCCCCACTTCCGGACCGCCGCAGGCCGATACACGTCGGTACTTTGAAGAGGGATATCTTTGCCATGGCAGCAGCTAGCTGCCAAAACCCCAGTATCCTCTTCTTCAGCCGGCGGTCCGGTTTCCGATAATAGTGGTCCCTTCAGCGGATTCGCCGCGAGATAACTTTTATCGGTGTCGGGAGAGGGGACCCCCTCCAGCCGCGCTCTGGTGCCTTCCGCCACTTACCGGAGCCTTTGCAGCGGCGGAGGCGATCGGGTCCTTCTGCTGGCTTGGTATGGAGACGAGTGAGGGGAAGATGGAAGATGGAAGATGTCAAAACGTCACTTCCGCCCATAGCTCTTAAAGGGACATTTTTTTTTTTTTCAAATGACAATTTATTTATTTATTTATTTATTTATTTTATTGCATTTAAGTGTAAATATGAGATCTGAGGTCTTTTTGACCCCCAGATCTCACATTTAAGAGGTCCTGTCATGCTTTTTTCTATTACAAGGGATGCTTACAAAATTCCTTGTAATGGGAATAAAAGTGACACCAGTTTTTTTTAAAAGAAAAATGTAAAAATAAAAGGTAAAATACAGTATCTCACAAAAATGAGTACACTCCTCACATTTTTGTAAATATTTTATTCTATCTTTTCATGTGACAACACTGAAGAAATGACACTTTGCTACAATGTAAAGTAGTGAGTGTACAGCTTGTATAACAGTGTAAATTTGCTGTCCCCTCAAAATAACTCAACACACAGCCATTAATGTCTAAACCACTGGCAACAAAAGTGAGTACACCCCTAAGTGAAAATTTCCAAATTGGGCCCAAGGTGCCAATATTTTGTGTGGCCCCCATTATTTTTCAGCACTGCCTTAACCCTCTTGGGCATGGAGTTCACCAGAGCTTCACAGGTTGTCACTGGAGTCCTCTTCCACTCCTCCATGATGACATCACAGAGCTGGTGGATGTTAGAGACCTTGCGCTTCTCAGATTGTAGCAAAGTGTCATTTCTTCAGTGTTGTCACATGAAAAGATATAATAAAATATTTACAAAAATGTGAGGGGTGTACTCACTTTTGTGAGATACTGTAAATAAGAAAAAAAAATTTAAACACGCCCTGTCCTGCCGAGCTCGTGAGCAGAAGCGAACGCATACGTGAGCAGCGCCCGCATATGAAAAAGGTGTCCAAACCACACATGTGAGGTATCGCTGCGATTGGTAGAGCGAGAGCAATAATTCTAGCACTAGACCTTCTCTGTAACTCAAAACATACAGCCTGTAGAATTTTTTAAACATCGCCTATGGAGATTTTTAAGGGTAAAATGACGCTATTCCAGGAGCGGGCGCAATTTTGAAGAGTGACATGTTGGGTATCAATTTACTCGATGTAACATTATCTTTCACAATATAAAAAAAGATTGGGCTAACTTTACTGGTGTCTTATTATTTAATTTAAAAAAGTGTATTTTTTCCAAAAAAAGTGCGCTTGTAAGACCGCTGCACAAATACGGTGTGACAGAAAGTATTGCAACGACCGCCATTTTATTCTCTAGGGTGTTAGAAAAAAAATGTATAATGTTTGGGGGTTGTAAGTAATTTTCTAGCAAAAAAACCTGTTTTTAACTTGTAAACAACAAATCTCAGAAAGAGGCTTGGTTCTTAAGTGGTTAAAATATAGAATAAAGACACGGACTGAGTGACATGGGTTTTATACGGCCACAGCAGCCAATTTTATTAACCAAAGAATAAAATAACATAACATTAAAAATACCAATAAGTGCAAATTCAACAATGTAATGATGAACAACAAGATGTCTTTGGGTGTCCTTAAGGCACAATTTTAAATGTAATCGTCCATGTCCTCAGCCGCGCCCCAACCAGCTCCAAGACGTTCCGACATCACACATATTTCCATATTCCCCTCCCCCAGGGGACCTCGCTCCAGTCAAACACTAACCATGAGTGGAAGAAAAGTTTTTGTGTTATCATTCACATTCTCTGAAAAAAGGCCCAGAAATTATAAATTCTACCAGGTGTGTAAACTTATGAGCACAACTGTATATATATATATAATTGTTTTTAGTTGTTTTTTGTATACACTTGGTTAAAACTTGAGACATAAAAAAACTACCACTACCTATCCACTGCCACTTCTCCTGACTCCTTGAAAGGTGAAAGAACTCCCTCACCACAAAGACCTTCACATCTGACCCTTTCCCCTTAAACCTCTGCCTCCAATCAGGTAAGGGCTACACCCCCACCAAGATCACTGACCTAGCTGACCATTCCGTGACCCTTTTCCTCACGTAGTCATGCAGCCCCTCCGTCCATTTCCTCCTCCAGGTCTCACTTGAAACACATCCTTGAATAACCACTGGGGGGGGGGGGATGGGGAGAGCCGGCCAAAAACCTCTGGGCCACTGGGGTCGCAAGAAAAAGACACAAACCAGACCACAACTTTGTATTATATAGGAATATTGTGCAAGCTGGTCACATAGTAGGTACTGTACATTTACAGAAGCTGCAAATATTAGCAGAGAGAGGGAAAGCCTCCAATGATATTTTCTGTATAGAAAGTCAATGTGTGTGGTCTTGTATGCCCATGGATGGTCAGAGGAAGGAAGGAATAATGCAGTGGGGAGGATTCCTCCATCCACCTTGCTTGTGTGGATGGAGAAATCCATTTGTTTTGTTTGATCAGCCCACTGGTTGATTGAAAAAAAAGATGATCCATCTGTGGCCAGCCTTAGTCCTGTATTTTGTAGCTACTACTGCATCCATCTGTGTCCCCTAAGGAAAGATAACCTTCATTACCAGTCCCATAGACACCACAGTAAGTAAAAGGAAATCTCTCCAAATAAGGGAAATCATCTCTTAAACTGACTATAGCTGGATCATTTTTAATTTCATCCAACCAGCGCATGAATAGAGGAATCCTTCCCGTTGAGACATTGCATTCTGACAGCTGGGACTTTCCGCTGTCAGAATACACTGAGCAGCAGCTGCAGCTCATTCCAATTTTCCAAAAATCCTGTTCAACAGAACTCATTCACTGGATGGACTTCTGTCAAGCAGAAGCAGCCACACGTGGATCGAAATTCAGCCGATCCCTACTGAACAGGCCAAATTTTGATCCGTCAAACAGTTGTCAACAGACAACAGTGTCCCCACTGGAAGATTTCCGCTCTATTTCTGTACCAGTGAAAGCTCAAATTTCTGGATTTCCCCTAAATTCTAATTCACTAATTCACCATGCTTCTAATTCACTGTCTGGTCATCTCTCGCCTCGACTACTGCAACTCCCTCCTCATTGGATTACCTTTACATACCTTTACCTTTACATAGACTATCCCCCCTTCAGTCCATAATGAATGCAGCTGCAAGACTCATCCACCTTACCAACCATTCAGTGTCCTCCACCCCTCTCTGCCAATCCCTCCACTGGCTTCCACTCACCCAATGAATAAAATTCAAAGTACTAAGAATAATTTGCAAAGCCATCCAAAAAACGGCCCCCAGCTACATCACTAACCTAGTCCCAAAATACCAACCAAACCTCTCTCTTTGGTCCTCCCAAGACCTCCTGCTCTCTAGCTCCCTTGTCACCTCCTCCCATGCTCGCCTCCAGGATTTCTCCAGAACTTCTCCTATCCTTTGGAACTACCTACCCCAATCTGTCCGACTGTCCCCTAATCTATCCATCTTTAGACGATCCCTGAAAACCCTTCTCTTTAAAGAAGCTTATCCTGCTTCTAACTAATACACTGCTTTACTTCCTTCATCAGCTCATCCCCCCACAGCTATTACCTGTTGTATCAATTGACCCTTCCTCCTAGATTGTAAGCTCTAATGAACAGGGTCCTCTGATTGCTCTTGTACCAAATTGTAATGTAACTGTTGGCGCTATATCAAGCCTATATAATACTAATGCCCCGTACACACGGTCGGACTTTGTTCGGACATTCCGACAACAAAATCCTAGGATTTTTTTCCGTCGGATGTTGGCTCAAACTTGTCTTGCATACACACGGTCACACAAAGTTGTCGGAAAATCCGATCATTCTGAACGCGGTGACGTAAAACACGTACGTCGGGACTATAAACGGGACAGTAGCCAATAGCTTTCATCTCTTTATTTATTCTGAGCATGCGTGGCACTTTGTCCATCGGATTTGTGTACACACGATCGGAAATTCCGACAACGGATTTTGTTGTCGGAAAATTTTATATCCTGCTCTCAAACTTTGTGTGTCGGAAAATCCGATGGAAAATGTGTGATGGAGCCCACACACGGTCGGAATTTCCGACAACAAGGTCCTATCACACACTTTCCGTCAGAAAATCCGACCGTGTGTACGGGGCATAATAATAGAGTTGTCACTGGAGCAGAAGCAAAGGGGAAAACTCCAATGGGAACACCGGTCAACAGGACACATACTGTAGAAATGGTGCATCTTCTCCGAGGGGGGCATACATACAGACAGCAGTCATAACCTCTACTTTTCACCTTGATGAAGCGGTCCATCGTGCTCCTGAAACATTGGTGCATTTGTTCTGCTGAAATGGGACTTTTTGTCATTGGGTTTGCTATTAGCGTGCTGGTCATTTTTTCTATTGACTTATGCAGGACCACTGTTTAGTCATGCACCTACCCTCCATTAGGGGTTATTTAGAAGTCTGTGTGGCATGGTTTGATGTAGTTAGGAGTAAGATGTTAGTTAGGTTTAGGCTTGAATCCTACTTTAACAGCTTCAGCCCCAGAAGATTTTACCCCCTATTCTGACCAGAGCACTTTTTGCGATTTGGCACTGCATCGTTTTAACTGACAAATGCGCGGTCGTGCGACGTTGCACCCAAACAAAATTGACGTCCTTTTTTTCCCACAAATAGAGCTTTCTTTTGGTGGTATTTGATCACTTCTGTTTTTTATTTTTTGTGCTATAAACAAAAAAATAGCAACAATTTTGAAAAAAAAAACGCAATATTTTTCACTTTTTACTTAAAAAAATATCCCCCAAAAATATATAAAAAAACAATTTTTTTCCTCAGTTTAGGCCGATATTCTTCTACATTTTTTGGTAAAAAAAAAATCGCAATAAGCGTATATTGATTGGTTTGCACAAAAGTTATAGCGTCTACAATATAGGGGATAGATTTATAGCATTTCTATTATTATTTTTTTTTTTACTAGTAATGGCGGCGATCTGTGATTTTTATAATGACTGCGACATTATGGCGGACACGTCGGACAATTTTGACACATTTTTGGGACCATTGGCATTAATACAGCGATCAGTGCGAATAAAAATGCATTGATTACTGTAACCATGTCACTGGCAGTGAAGCGGTTAACACAAGGGGGCAGTGAAGGCATTATTGTGTTTCCTAGTGTGTGTTCTAACTGAAGGGGGGAGGGGACTGTGCAGGGAATATAACAGATCGCTGTTCATACTTTGTATGAACAGACGATCTGTCACACACACAGTTCTGGGTTCTCCGTGTCTCAGCGGCGGTCGCAGGAGCCAGGCGGTGATCGAGACCGCCGGGCACTCGTATCGGCTCAGGGGGCAAGCGGGGGGGCGCGCGTGCCTCCATCGGCGTGTGTGCGCCCCCTAGTGGCCACAGGGCGAAGCGATGTTACATAACGTCGTTTCGCCCAGCCGTGCCATTTTGCCGCAGTAAAATTGCGGTGGCTGGTCGGCAAGTGGTTAAAGCGGAGGTCCGCCTACGCCTGCAAAATGTAAAAGCTAGCAGCTACACATACTGCAGATGCTGACTTTTAATAATAGGACACTTACCTGTCCTGGAGTTCAGCGATGTCGGTACCGCAGCTGATGTTTCCATCAGCTGTCTGGGTGCTGCCGCTGCCATTGCCGGTAAGGAAACCAAGTAGTGAAGCATTACGGCTTCACGCCGGGGCCCTACTGCGCATGTGGGAGGCACCGTTGCACTCTCCTACTGGAGGAGGGAGCCGAGCTGCTGATGTAATTCACCGCGGCCCGGTTTCCCGGAAGTGAGGACAGGATACCTGTCAAAGACAGGTATGTGCTCCCCCCCAAAAGGGGCCAAATGTGGCATCGGAGGGGGGGAGGGTGGAACTCCGCTTTAAGTATAGGTACACTTTATGTTTTCCTATTCCATATTCCATATTGACTATGTCCAGTAAATTACACAGACTTTTTAAGTTAGCATTTTATTAGCAATAAAAATACAAGTTCTTAAACTAATTATGGATCATATATTTTGTGAATAAGACACCATAAAAGTCCTTTATAAAAAATAAAAAGAAGCCCACATCATGTCATGGTGATCTTGACAGTGGATCATAAAAAAGAAAATTAACGTCTGCTGGATTATATAACGAGTGTAGCTCAGAGAAGTCATACCTTTTATTTATTTTTGGAATTCATGGAAAATAATTTCACTTATTCCAAGAGAACAAATTTAGTATGTATAATGGTTGTATATGACTTAAAACAGTGCCCATAGACTATCCTTCCTTTTAAGCCTGAAAGGTCTTTTTACACCATGACAACCAACAGTTGGCCCAACTGATGGCCTATAACAGTGTCCATAGACTGTGCTTTCTGTTGAGCATAAAAGGAGGTTGTATACTTTGTCAACCAACAGTTGGCCCATCTGATGGCCTCCACCAACTTTTGGGAAGCTGATTGATCTATGATTTTTTAATTAAACGACTGCAGAGTTTATTTTCTTCTTTTTTTTTTTTTTTTTTTATTAACATGTCATGGACAACAGCTGGTCCATACGACGGCCTATAACTGTGCCCAAAGACTGTGTTTTCTATTGGGCCTGAAAGTTTTTTTTAGACTTTATCAACTAACAGTTGGCCCATCTGATGGTCTATAACAGTGCCCATAGACTTTGCTTTCTAGTGACCTGAAAGACGTTTTAGACTTTGTCAACCAACAGTTGACCTATTTGATGGTCTACAACAGTGCCCATAGACAGTGCTTTCTATTGGCCTGAAATGACATTTTAGGCTTTGTCAACCAACTGTTGGCCCACCTGATGCCCTCCACCAATTTTTGGGAAGCTGATGGATCTTTGCTTCTTTATCAAATGACTGCAGAGGGTTTTTTTTATCATTCTTTTTTAATAAGATGCCATAGACAAAAGCTTTTTCATACAATGGCCTATAACTGTGCCCACAGACTGTGCTTTCTATTGCACCTTATAGGTCTTTTTAGACTTTGTCAATTAACAATTGGCCCATCTGATGGCCTATAACAGTGCCCATGGACTGTGCTTTCTATTGGGCATGAAAGGATGTTTAGACTTTGTCAACCAACAGTTGGCCCAACTGATGACCTATAACAGTACCCATAGACTGTCCTTTCTATTGAGCATAATAGGAGGTTGTATACTTTGTCAACCAAGAATTGACCCATCTGATGGCCTCCACCAACTTTTGGGACTGCAGAGGTTATTTTCTTCTTTTTTTTTAATTATCTTTATTAACATGTCATGGACAACAGCTGGTCCATACAATGGCCTAAAACTGTGCCCAAAGACTGTGTTTTCCTTTAGGCCTGAAAGTTTTTTCTAGACTTTATCAACTAACAGTTGACCCATCTGATGGCCTATAACAGTGCCTATAGGCTTTGCTTTCTAGTGACCTGAAAGGACGTTTTAGACTTTGTCAACCAACAGTTGACCTATTTGATGGTCTATAACAGTGCCCATAGACTGTGCTTTCTATTGGCCTGAAATGACATTTAAGACTTTGTCAACCAACAGTTGATGCCATAGACAAAAGCTTTTTCATACAATGGCCTATAACTGTGCCCACAGACTGTGCTTTCTATTGCACCTGATAGGTCTTTTTAGACTTTGTCAATTAACATTTGGCCCATCTGATGACCTATAACAGTGCCCATAGACTGTGCTTTCTATTGGGCATGAAAGGACGTTTTAGACTTTGTCAACCAACAGTTGGCCCATCTGAAAGCCTATAACAGTGCCCATAGACTGTGCTTTTTATTGGGCCTTAAAGAACGTTTTAGAATTTGTCAACCAACAGTTGGCCCATCTGATGGCCTCCACCAACTTTTGGGAAGCTGATTAATCTCTTCGCTTGTTTATCAAACTACTGCAGAAATTACTTTTCTTTCTTTTTTTTTTAATTCTTCTTATTAGGATGCAATACACAACAGTAATAAAAAAAAAAAAACATTTAAAACAAGAACAGATTTGACACCTGCGACTAGTACAGTAAACTAGCAATAATAAAATCGGTCCCAGAGGGCCCATGTGGCCCGAAATTATACACATTCCATCCTTCAGGGGAACATTCCCCACTCAGGATATAGTAATCAAGGGAGAGGCAAGTAATGAACAAACCACATTAAGGTTTTGGGTCAAGGATCCAGGCACCCAGTTCAATTTTGTTGTAGGGTGTTATAAAGTTGACATCCTTCCATAATTACCATATATTACCATGTATTTACTCAGAAAGAGTGGTATTAGTGTTTATCCTGCAATACCAGACTTTGTTGAAAGATACATGTCTGTTAGAATAGGTGGCTTTATAGAATGGTTATGAAGACTTTCAAGGTTTGTATTATGGGTGTGCTGGTGGAAGTTATTTTCTAAAGGGAACCTGGCACTGAGAAGTCATGGTCTCTTATTTCTTTTGAAAATACATATCTCAAATGGTTTCTCCTGTGCCTGCTCTGTGTTATCCCTTCGTTCATCCACGAGTTTGACTTTTGACATTGTTCTGTTCACCTCTGATGGCATTTGACTTAAACCTGCAGATAAGTGGCCACCACTATTAGCAAGGACTTGAAAACAGACACTTGTCATTTTAGGTCACTTATCTCTTAACTCTATCCGGTGAAATGTCAAAAGTGCCCCAAGGCTACTTCTTTCTTATCGCCTCTAATTAGATATAGTCAATGGTGGTTTAAAGTGCAATAGGTAAAAGGAATGTCATGTTTTATCTTCACGCCAAACAGAAAAAATAATATGCTTTCAAAGCCCGTCAGCTTCTGTTTTATTTAGGCTCGAGTGGAGGAACTATGCTTTCAGTCAAAGTCAATGTATGTTTGTGCAAGGTAAAATGTTTTAGCTATAAAGACTGATGGTAATGTACATAATACGCAAAGCGCCTTATAAATTGTCATCTCTATATGAATTCCTGTAATAAAAAATAATTAAATAATAAAGAGACTGTGCTGTGCCTGTGTAAAGCTGTATGAGTGTAAGCTGACATCTAAAGCAAAACTCCAGGAAGAAAAATGAATGTACCAGTAAAAAGCAACTTTGCAATACTCAACCTGGAACTGTATTCCACCACTCCTTTTCGACACTAGATGTCCCAAATTGTAAGGGGACTTATGATTGGCTAGGTGTTGGCGCCAAACTATGCAAGTCCCCGCTGTGCTTCTTTTTGGATAGGACAGCTGCCCACCTGTTGTTGATGGACCCCTCTGCCATATTGTGTCATACTCCTGGCCATAGGCCTGCTGGCGATATTCCTGGCCGTAGGCCTAATATTCTGGAATAAAGGAATGTCCATGCATAACATGCACTTTTCACACTTTACTGTAGCTTTGCAAGATATCCGTGAGATCTGACATTACATTTGACATATAGGGATGGTCCTGATGTTCGAATGGAAGGTAAGTTCGACTCGAACATCGAGTGTTCGTTTGTTTGCAGACAAACTGAACATATGGGGCGTTTGCTGCAAATTCGAGAACCTCATAAGGCACTGCGAGATCGCAGTGCATTGACGGCTGCTGATTGGCCAAAGCATGCACCTGACCTGCATGCTTTGACCAATCACAGCGCGATCTGCTGTGAGAGCCATGATTGGCCAAAGGCAGGGTGCCTTTGGCCAATCATGGCTCAGGGGGCTAAGTCCACTCCCCACATTATATAAGGCTGCTAACATGGTTGCCGTATGTAGTGTGATACCTGGATGAGATTGAGAGAACTTGAGCTAGATTAGGCAGGTTAGTTAGTGGCGTGCAGGCATATGTGTATGTGTGTATATGTGTGTATATATCTATCTATCTATCTATCTATCTATCTATCTATCTATCTATCTATCTATCTATCTATCTATCTATCTATCTATCTATCTATCTATCTATCTATCTACCTATAGATATATATCCAGTATCTCACAAAAGTGAGTAAACCCCTCACATTGTTGTAAATATTTTATTATGTCTTTTCATGTGTCGACACTGAAGAAATGACACTTTGCTACAATGTAAAGTAGTGAGTGTTCAGCTTGTATAACAGTGTAAATTTACTGTCCCCTCCAAATAACTCAACACACAGCCATTAATGTCTAAACCGCTGGCAACAAAAGTGAGTACACCCCTAAGTGAAAATGTCCAAATTGGGCCCAATTAGCTATTTTCCCTCCCCGATGTCATGTGACTCATTAGTGTTACAAGGCCTTAGGTGTGATTGAGGAGCAGGTGTGTTAATTTTGGTGTTATTGCTCTCACTCTCTCATACTGGTCACTGGAAGTTCAACATGGCACCTCATGGCAAAGAACTCTCTGAGGATCTGAAAAAAAGAATTGTTGCTCTACATAAAGATGGCCTAGGGTATAAGAAGATTGCCAAGACCCTGAAACTGAGCTGCAGCACGGTGGCCAAGACCATACAGCGGTTTACCAGGACAGGTTCCACTCAAAACAGGCCTCACCATGGTCGACGAAAGAAGTTGGTTGTCTTTGGGAAATAGGCGTATGAGTGCTGCCAGCATTGCTGCAGAGGTTAAAGTAATGGGGGGTCAGCCATATGCGGCACACTGCATCAAATTGATCTGCATGGCTGTCCTCCCAGAAGGATACGCCTCTTCTAAAGATGATGCACAAGAAAGCCTGCAAACAGTTTGCTGAAGACAAGCAGGACATAGATTACTGGAGTCATGTCCTGTGGGCTGATGAGACCAAGATAAACTTATCTTGTTCAGATGGTGTCAAGCGTGTGTGGCGGCAACCAGGTGAGGAGTACAAAGACAAGTGTGTCTTGTCTACAGTCAAGCATGGTGGTGGGAGTGTCATGGTCTGGGGCTGCATGAGTGCTGCCGGCACTGGGGAGCTACAGTTCATTGAGGGAACCAGGAATGTCAACATGTACTGTGACATGCTGAAGCAGAGCATGATCCCCTCCCTTCGGAGACTGGGCCGCAGGGCAGTATTCCAACATGATAACTACCCCAAACACATCTAAGTATAAGACGACCACTCACTTGCTAAAGAAGCTGAGGGTAAATGTGAGGGTGCTGGTCAAGCATGTCTCCAGACCTAAACCCTATTGAGCATCTGTGGGGCATCCTCAAATGGAAGGTGGAGGAACGCAAGGTCTCTAACATCCACCAGCTCCGTGATGTCGTCATGGAGGAGTGGAAGAGGACTTCAGTGGAGACCTCTGAAGTTCTGGTGAACTCCATGCCCAAGGGGGTTAAGGCAGTGTTGGAAAATAATGGTGGCCACACAAATTATTGTTGCTTTAGTCCCAATTTGGACATTTTCACTTAGGAGTATACTCACTTTTGTTGCCAGCGGTTTAGACATTAATGGCTGTGTGTTGAATTATTTTGAGGGGACAGAAAATTTACACTGTTATACAAGCTGTACACTCACTACTTTACATTGTAGCAAAGTGTAATTTCTTCGGTGTTGTCACATGAAAAGATATAATAAAATATTTACAAAAATGTGAGGGGTGTACTCACTTTTGTGAGATACTATATATACACACAGTACAGTCAGTGTAGAATATACATATATACAGTGCAGGCAGTGTGTATATATATATATATATATATATATATATATATATATATATATATATATATATATATATTATACAGTGTGGTATATATACTGTATATATATATCTATATCTATATACAAACTGTTGTAACTCCTACACCGTTCATCTGATTTGGATGTAAATACACTCAAATTAAAGCTGAACGTCTGCAGTTAAAGCACATCTTGTTTGTTTCATTTCAAATCCATTGTGGTGGTGTATAGAGACAAAAAGATTAGACTACCAGGCTTGACAGGAAGACGTCTATGGAAATCACGGAGAAGGACAGGGGCATGTACGTCCGAGGATGAGACCCAAGAGCGTTCCTCCAGACCATACCCTTTCCAATGCACCAGGTACTGTATGCGCCCACGGAACCTACGGGAGTCAACAATGGACTGTACTTCATACCCCTCATGGTTCTCAACCTGTACAGGGTGAGGACGTGGCACAGAGGTGATAAAGCAGTTGCTGACCAAAGATTTTAATAGGGAGACATGAAATACATTCTAGATACGCATATTAGAAGGAAGGTGTAATGCGTAAGCCACTGGGTTAATCCTGCAAAGAATACGGAAAGGTCCAATAAACTGAGGTGCGAATTTCAAAGAGGGAACATGAAGTCGGAGGTTGCGAGATGACAGCCAGACCCTGTCCCCAACCTAGTAGGAAGGCGGAAGGCAGGTGTCTGCGGTCAGCATGGAGTCTGTACCTATCATTAGTATTCTTAAAGCCTCCTGGACTTGTGCCCAAGGGGAACGAAGACCACAGAGATGCTCCTCTGAAGCAGGAATATTCTGCGGGACAAAAGAGTCAGGCAACATGGAGGGTTGGAAACCATAGTTCTCCATAAACTGAGACAATCGGGAAGCAGAATTCAAGGCAATATTGTGAGCAAACTCCGCCCACAGTAAGAGGTCTGACCAGTTGTTATGATGGTCAGAAATATAGCAACGTAGGAATTGCTCCAAGGACTGATTGGCTCGTTCTGCGGCCCCATTAGACTGCGGGTGATACGCAGAGGAGAAAGCAAGCTGAATTCCCATCTGTGCACAAAAGGCACAAACTGACTACCCCTGTCTGAGACAATCACCTTGGGTAGCCCATGTAAGCAAAAGATCTCCTGAGCAAAAATGGAATCCAGTTCCTTAGAAGTGGGGAACTTTTTTAGGTTAATACAATGAGACATTTTCGAGAACCGGTCAACCACCATAAGGATAACTGTGTTGCCCTGGGAGTTGGGTAACTCCACAATGAAATCCATAGACAGGTGGGTCCAGGGTCTCTCTTCATTGGGTATGGGTTGTAGGAGACCCACTGGAAGGTGTCGTTGAGTCTTATAGGGCGTACACACGGTCGGACTTTGTTCGGACATTCCGACAACAAAATCCTAGGATTTTTTCCGACGGATGCTGGCTCAAACTTGTCTTGCATACACACGGTCACACAAAGTTGTCGGAAAATCCGATCATTCTGAACGCGGTGACGTAAAACACGTACGTCGGGACTATAAACGGGGCAGTGGCCAATAGCTTTCATCTCTTTATTTATTCTGACCATGCGTGGCACTTTGTCCGTCGGATTTGTGTACACACGATCGGAATTTCCGACAACGGATTTTGTTGTCGGAAAATTTTATCTCCTGCTCTCCAACTTTGTGTGTCGGAAAATCTGATGGAAAATGTCCGATGGAGCCCACACACGGTCGGAATTTCCGACAACAAGCTCCGATCGGACATTTTCTATCGGAAAATCCGACCGTGGTATGGGGCATTACTCTGAGCACACACAGAACAGGCAGCTACGAAGGCGGTTACATCAGCACATAGACTAGGCCACCAGAATTGTTTGGAAATGGCCCAAAAGAGTTGATTCTTCCCAGGGTGGCCAGCAGCCTTGGGAAAATGGTAAGTATGAAGCACGGCAATACGGAGACTCTCTGGGACAAAGCAGCGGTCACAAGGTTTCTCAGAAGGAGCATGGACCTGAGCAGCAAGAATTTTATCACCCAAAGGAGAAGTGAGACTGGTGCGAATGCTAGCCAGAATACGATCAGGAGGAATCAAAGGTACCGGAACCGACTCCATCTTGGAAGTGGAGGAAAATTGTCATGACAAAGCGTCAGCCCTTACATTCTTAGTACCCGGTAAGAATAAGCCAATGTAATTGAAACTTAATAAGAAAAGAGCCAATCCTGCCCTTCTGGGAGAGAGGCGTTTAGCCTCAGACAAGAATGTGAAATTTTTATGGTCAGTAAGAATGATAACCGGGACAGTGGTACCTTCGAGGAGATGTCTCCATTCTTTCAGGGCTAAAATGATCGCTAACAGCTCTCTGTCACTAATCTTGTAATTGCACTCCGCAGGTGACAATTTCTTGGAAAAGTAGTCACAAGGATGCATAGCGCTCTCAGAGGTAGGACGTTGAGACAGAAGGGCGCCAACTCCAGTCTCAGAAGCATCAGCCTCAAGGATAAAAGGTAACATAGGATCAGGATGTACAAACACAGGAGCAGAAACAATGGCAGCCTTGAGACTCTCAAAGGCCGTAATAGACTCTGGAGACCAATTCTGTGGGTTACCGTCCTTTCTGGTCATATCAGTCAGGGGCTTGACCAGAGACGAGAAGTTACGAATAAACTTCTGATAATAGTTGGCAAAGACAGGAAAAAGCTGCAGAGGACGTAAACCCACGGGTCGGGAGCCACTGTAGGACTGCTGAAACTTTCTCGGGATCCATCGAAAAACCAGCAGTGGAAATTACATAACCCAGGAATTTAACCTATTCACGATGGAATTCGCACTTCTCCAATTTACAATAGAGATTGTCCTCTCTTAGTTTCTGACATCAGACATCTGTGTGGTGGCTCTCCAGGGACTTGGAAAATATGAGGATAAACTACCACACATAACTGCAACAAATCTCGGAGGACATCGTTAATAAATTCCTGGAAAACTGACAGGGAGTTACAAAGGCTAAAAGGCATTACGAGGTACTCATAATGGCCTTTTCTGGTATTAAACGCAGTTTTCCACTCGTCGCCCTCCTTAATCCTCACGAGATTGTTTGCCCCTCTCAAATCAAGCTTTGTGAAAACCGTTGCTCTCTTGAGCCGGTCAAATAACTCCATAATCAATGGAATCGGATAGGCATTCTTAATCGTGAAGCGATTGAGACCCCTATAATCAATACAAGGTCTCAGTTCACCACTCTTCTTATTCACAAAGAAGAAACCAGCACCAGCAGGAGACGAGGACTAGCAGGTGAAACCTCGAGAAAGTGCGTCTGCAACATATTCCTCCATGGCCTTATCCTCCAAGACTGACAAAGGGTAAACCCGGCCACGAGGGGGTATGGTACCAGGTTGAAGATCAATTGCGCAATCATACGACCTGTGTGGAGGCAAACTAGTGGCTTGACCTTCGTCAAAGACATCGCTAAAATCGTGGTACTCCTCCGGCAGGGAGGAGAGTGAAGAGGTGCACAGGACCATGACTACCTTCTGGAAGCATGTCTTATTGCATTGTGGCAACTAGGAGAGAACCTCAGCACGGAGCCAATCAAAAGAGGGGTTGTGCCTATGTAACCAAGGATAACCAATAACCAGTGGAAACTTAGGTGAGGAAATAACTTGGAATTGGATTATCTCATGGTGAAAAGCCCCTATGGCCATGGACAACATTACAGTCTCATGAGTCACATGGGCAGGCTGTAGAGGTCTCCCGTCAAGAGCCTCAATGGAAAATGGAGTGTCACACAGCAGCTTCTATACAAAGGCAGCATCAATGAACATGCCTGCAGCCCCAGAGTCGATTAGAGCCTGTATATCGACGGACAATTTAGCCCAAGAAAGGGTAACCGAAACCAGGGGTTTATCCTTTTGCATAACTGGGGACAAAAGAACGCCAGCTAAGGTCTGTCCGTGACAGGACCTCAAGGTTCGGTCATTCTCTGGACGGGTAGGACAAGACTTCAAAAGGTGACCAGCTTGGCCACAATAAAGGCACAATCTCTCCCTCCTCCTAAGGGTTCTCTCATCTACAGAAAGACGCATGAAGCCCAAGTGCATGGGTTCACCTTCACTGACTGACTCCGTACCAGGAGGCATGGGAGGTGAGGGTGGCATGGGTGGGACTGCAAAGCTTGGAGACAAATGTACAGGAGGCTTCCGCAAGCGCTCCTTAAAAGAGAGTCTTTCTCTGTGTCTAGAGTCAATGAGGATGGCAAACGTGATCAACTTCTCCAGCTCAGTGAGTATGCTATCTCATCCTTGATGGTATCCGAAAGACCATGAGAAAAAGCAGCCACAAGGGCCTCATTGTTCCATGCAACCTCTGCTGCCAGAGTACAGAATTCAATGGCGTAATCCTAATCCAGTCCGAAGTATCCTGAAGCTTCCAGAAAGGATGCGGGATGATCCAAAGCAGCTGAAACAACATGAAAACAGGAGTGTGGGATTCTCATTAGCATAACAATAATCATTTATTAAAAGATAATAATAAAACACCTACAGTTAATCTTGGAATCAGCATAGGTGGTAAGAATCACCAAGGTGGAGACAAAGCAAGGTTGTATACAGGAAATGGCGACTCCACATCCCCTGGCCAGCATTACAGGGACCGCTATCAAAAAGGGCAGCATCAAGTGCCGCTGCCTAAAGCCTTGTGATGACCTCTGCGTGCTGTTGAAAAGATGGGGACGGTAACATGTTTCGAAGCTCATACCCTTCTTTCTCAAACCTGCCCCTAAAGGTAACAATTGGACTTATGGAGGATTGGATTATCCAGGAGTTTGAGAGGCCTGCACATTAAGCGCCAACCTCACCAAGTACCAACTATAATGAGGGCTTGTAAGCAGGTGCAGTTTTCCTCCCATCTGTAGGTGGCACTGTATTACCAGAAGGGAATGGATGACTTTGTTCCTCTTAAGCCTCTGTACATGTCATCAGGGAAGCAGCTGTCTGATTGGATGCTGCAAGTCTGGATGACCTCAGCGGCCATCTTTAAGTGAGGACAGTGCTTATATAAAGCCTTGGCTCACTGCATTGATGCACAGTGCTTAGGTTAGGGACAGGGCCCTGCTGGGGAGGAACAGTGTGCCTAGCATAGGGAGAGGTTCTAGTGGAGCAGAGACAGAATAGGGCCTGGTCTATAGATGGGAACTTCCCCTGCATTAGATGCTATTACCGCCACGCCGCTCTACAGCTTCCTCCTTCTTCAGATGCTGCCGGGTGCAGTAAGCCGCCTAGTTTGTCTTCTACAGAAGACCCACAAGGCCCTGCTGTAACTCGCTGCTGGTTCTTCTGCATCATTTAAGCCTGTTGGCCAACTTGCTGGAACTGTGTGTTAATACATCCGTGGCCAAAAGTTTTGAGAATGACACACAAATATTAATTTTCACAAAGTCTGCTGATTCAATATTTTTAGATCTCATTGTCAGATGTTACTAAGGTATACTTAAGTATAACTACAAGCATTTCATAAGTGTCAAAGGCTTTTATTGACAATTACATGAAGTTTATGCAAAGAGTCAATATTTTCAGTGCTGGCCCTTTTTTTTCAAGACCTCTGCAATAAGCCTTGGCATGCTGCCAATCAACTTCTGGGCCACATCCTGACTGATGGCAGCCCATTCTTGCATAATCAATGCATGGATTTGGTCAGAATTTGTGGTGGGGGGGGGTTTCACCCATCTCTTGAGGATTGACCACAAGTTTTCATTGCGATTAAGGTCTGGGGAGTTTCCTGGCCATGGACCCAAAATTTTGATTTTTTTGTTCCCCAAGCCACTTAGCTATCACTTTTGCCTTATAGCAAGGTGCGCCATCATGCTGGAAAAGGCATTGTTCCTCACCAAACTGTTCTTGGATGGTTGGGAGAAGTTGCTCTTGGATGATGTTTTCATACCATTCTTTGTTCTTAGGCAAAATTGTGAGTGAGCCTGCTCCCTTGGCTGAGAAGCAACCCCATACATGAATGTTCTCAGGATGCTTTACTGTTGACATGACACAGGACTGATGGTAGCGCTCACCTTTTCTTCCTTGGACAAGGTTTTTTCCGGATGCCCCAAACAATCGGAAAGGGGTTTCATCAGAGAAAATTACTTTACCCCAGGCCTCAGCAGTCCAATCCCTGTACCTTTAACAGAATATCAGTCTGTCCCTGATGTTTTCCCTAGAGAGAAGTGGCTTCTTTGCTGCCCTTCTTGACACCAGTCCATCCTCCAAAAGTCTTCTCCTCACTGTGCGTGCAGATGCACTTCCACCTACCTGCTGCCATTCCTGAGCAATCTCTGCACTGGTGGTGCCCCGATCCTGCAGCTGAATCAACTGTAGGAGAATGGTCGTGGCACTTGCTGGACTTTCTTGGGCACCCTGAAGCCTTCTTCAAAAATACAGTAGAAATGTTTTTTTTTTTTTTTTAATGGAATTAGGTTAATTTTCATGGCAGAGAGGGACTTTGGAATTAATTGCAATTCACATGATCACTCTTCATAACATTCTGGAGTATATGCAAAATGCCATCAAAAAAACTGAGGAAGCAGACTTTGTGAAAATGATTATTTATGACATTCCCAAAGCATTTGGCCACTGCTGTACATTGTCCTGTATTCCCATCAGTCTCCGTGTGCACCTACTCCCCATTGGGGTACCATACAACGGGCCCCAACTACAGGCTGGTATCAATGGTTCTAGTCCCACATGTTGGGCAATATCTTTATACAGCTGTGCTGGATCACATTTCAAATTAAATATATTTTTCAAGATAAATCGACTCTCCTTTCTAATGAAGCATCATTCCAAAGAATATATAAATGACACAAAAAGGAAGCAATCCAGATGGATCAGTGGGAGTGTCAGAATAAAAGGACCGCTAACCTAACAAGTTATTTGTCACTATTTACAAGTATAAATTTCAAAACCTTGGCTCTGAAAGTCGGAGTAATTCTTCCATAGATCTGACATACAGAAAGCACATCTACAAGGTCAGATAACTCAAGGTCATATTAACCTTGGCACAGGAACAGGAAAAATATTTTGAAGCAACCACATTGAAATATGGTTTGACTTATAACAATATCACCTTGGACCTTAATAGTCTGATCTCAAAGACTATGAACTCTGTGAATGGAAAGTAATGGGACGGAGGTAAATGTAGTGTCCTTAGTAGTTTCCTTTTACACAATTCATAGGAACCAATGCAGAATGGAATGGTGTTTCTGTAAATATTCATGACAACTTGACAGCTGAAAGCAACGACGGTTGGCTGTGTTTTGCATAGGCATGCTTAGTTAGCACTCAGTACTGACAATTTAAGGGGTAGTCTTGTCTAGAAATTGAACATACACTATATTGTTAAAAATATTGGGATGCCTGCCTTTACATGCACATGAACTTTAATGGCACCCAGTCTTAGTCCATAGGGTTTAATATTGAGTTGCAAACAAGGCCAAGGATAAATCCAAGGGAAAAACCAAGCTTAACTTACCACCAGCTCGCAGACAACCAAATAACCTGTCTAACAGTATGCGTTAAAAGCAATGGTTTAGCCTGCACACATTTGCAAATGCATGCGTAAGCCACAGAGCCTCATCAAGGCACCCTAGTATCTGTGGTACCTAACACTAATTTATAAGTGTCCCCACAGTGGAGGCATATGCATTCTGATGGATATATAAAAAGAACCACCAGGAGAAATAATATTCTCAAAAAGGTGTTGCCACCATCCCAATAGTCATTGTATAAAGACCCTGAAACAGGGACATGAGTACCCCCTGGTACAGCGGGACTTTAAGGGCGAACAGAATATATTGGTGTATCATAAAATATCATTTATTGGAAAAGATTAAAAAAACATATACAAAAATGTGATAACAAATCATACAGCATTTTAGATGCATGATAAGAAATGAATTTTCATCGTGTTTATATTGTTCACATATTTTTTGCAGATAAACACAATTTTCCTCCAGTTAGCCTGACATGTTTTGGGAACAATTCCCTTCTTCAGAGGCTTCTCTTGAGTGAAATAGTGAAATATTTGAGTGAAAAATCTATATTTTTATATAAAAATGTTGAGATGTCAAAAAATATGTCAAATGCTCATTTAGGAAGGTAAAGGTTTAAGAATGAATAGGTTGTATTCACTTTACATTCTAATTTCAAAGCTATTTACGGTATCATAATAGTTCAATTGAAAACTCAGATGAATAAGAAGAAATTCTTTTTGCAAATTGGCTAGATTGAGAATCCGATGAATGGTAACAAACCTTTTATCTGCTGATACTAGATGCGTGACCGATCGTGGCTAAGTAGCTGCCTGCAAGGAATCTCAGTGTGCGGCGTTGTTGCGTGTAATAACGCGGTGACATCATCGCACAGCGACTAAGGGATAAAAAGCGCAACGCAAACGATTACAAATAGGTCATTTGATGGGCGGGCCAAAATGAGGGAAAAAAAAGGGGGAGGATTTTCTGTTAGCCACTCCCTAACAACACATATAGAACGCACAAAAACTGGAAGGAAAAGAAAAATCGGGCACAGCAGGGGGCCATGAAAACCGAAGGGAAGAACCATGGGGAGGCAATATGAGGGACCCCCAGGGCCGGAAATGCATGGAGCCGCCTCAATGCGAAATGGCAGCGGGGAAGCGCCATGCAGATCAGGCCCTCCGGCGCACGATTGCCGCAAAACCCCAAACGACCGAAGTGGATCGGGGATGCAGTGTATAATGGCGGCCCACCACCCCAACCCATACCAATTGAGGAAAAGGAAAAAATGGGCCCCCTTGCATCGGGCGGTGATGAATCAAAACCCCCTGTAAAAGGGGGAGCAAGATGGGAAATTGGATAGTGAAAGAATCATTGGGGACCAAAAAATTGGTATTGATTCATAGAGATATTATTCAAGAGATAAAACAAATCAAAGTATATAATGGTACGTATGCAAGTATGATCAAATACATCATATGGTACTGAGATGGAAAACAGCATGGAAAACATACAGATATGGCTTGGCTTCTTACAGTGTACAGATGTATAATGTGGTTCTATCATCCGACATGCATTATTAACATCTACAGATTATTAATGATGTTAGTTAAACAAACATAAAGAGAAATGTACAGAACAAAAGCAGATACAAGACATTTCTGATATTGATACAAAAAATACATTTACAACATATGTTCAAGGAGTAATCGTCTTTTTTACAGATAACCTCAAAAATAGACTATAGTTCCTGGTTTTGAAATTAGTCTTTTTCACAACCTCCTGAAACAAATCCGTCTACAAAGGGACGGAAACTTAGTTGAGTATTAAGACCTGGGAAAGAGGTTGTGTTGAGATTAGCAATCCAACAGACCTCCCTCTGGAGCAAGATTTTGTTCCAATCACCACCCCTGTTGTCCAGGTGAACCCAGTCAAGGATGGTGAAGAGAAAGCAGGGAGTTTTGCCCGCATGATGGTCTCGTACATGTCGCCCCAGACGGAGGTCCGGGTTCGCACATCTCATGCTGGTAATATGTCGGGTTGCTCTTTTGTAAAATTCTAATTTGGTTTTACCAATGTAAAAACATTTACAGGTTAGCAGATAGACAACGCCAGGTGTTTTGCAGTTGGCGTAATGTTTGGGTCTATACATCTCACCGTTGGGTAGTACAAATTTTGACTGTGTGTTCATGTATGGACAGCATATGCAGCCGCCGCATGTGAAAGTCTCAGGCCTTTTACAGATATCAGATCGAAAGGAGCCTGTTTATTCAACTCTTCCACGTCAATAGCAACTAATAAAGAATGAGGTGGGAGGTGTAATCCTTCTAAGCTTTGTAGCAAATGAATAGTGTCTTTGGTATATGAAAATAAATTAGACACCAAAGGTCTTAGATGAATACATAATACACAAAAATTGAAAAAATTCCCCTGGCCGGCCCATTGTCTCAGGGAATGGTTCCATAACTGAAAACCTGAGTCAATTCATAGACAGTCATCTTAGACCTTTCGTGTCTAATTTATTTTCATATAGCAAAGACGCTATTCATTTGCTACAAAGCTTAGAAGCATTACACCTCCCACCTCATTCTTTATTAGTTGCTATTGACGTGGAAGCGTTATATGGCTCCATTCCCCACAATCTAGGTCTTTCAGCAATAAAACATGTCATATCACAATCTCATGAAGATGATCAAAAACTATATTCTTTTCTGCTAGAAGCATTGGCGTTCATCTTAACGCATAATGTCTTTTCTTTCAATGGGGCCCACTACCTCCAGGTACAGGGGGTTGCGATGGGGACCTGTTGTGCCACATCATATGCCAACTGTACCTGGGGGAGTGGGAACAATCTCTTTTGTCTGATGACAGCTTATCGGTCTACACCATGCACGTGTTGGTGTGGTTTAGATATATAGACGATGTCCTCATGGTATGGGACAGTACCCCTGAGAATTTAGAAGGCTTTATTTGTGCCATGAACAAAAACACGCTCAATCTATACTTTAACATGTCCTTTAGCAATACCTCTATCACGTTTCTTGACTTACACATCACCAAACTGGCAGATAGTTCAATATCCAGTGGTCTCTATCACAAAGAGACCACTGGAAATGCCATTCTGCATGCGACTAGCTCAAACCCTGAGTCCCTGGTTCGGTCCATCCCATATGGGCAGTATCTGAGACTCAGACGCAATTGCTCCACAGATCCAGAATTCATTCACGAATCCAACTTATTGAGAAATCGACTCTTAGATTGAGGATATTCACCTACGTGCCTTAAGAAGGCTTTTAAACGTGCACGCGGACAGTTAAGACAAGACATCCTTTTTTCTAAACAAAAACCAAACAATTCAAAACCAATCACCAGATTAATAACTACATACAATAAACAACACAAAGCCATTCAGAAAGTATTGCAAAAGCACTGGCACCTGTTGCAAATCGATCTAAATCTAAAGTCAGATATATTGGCAACACCCACGATAACTTTCAGACGAGCATGTTCCCTAAGAGCATACAAAAGTGAATAAACAGGCTCCTTTCAATCTGATATCTGTAAAAAGCCTGGGACTTTCACATGCGGCGGCTGCATATGCTGTCCATACATGAACACACAGTCAACATTTGTACTACCCAACCGTGAGATGTATAGACCCAAACATTACGCCAACTGCAAAACACCTGGCGTTGTCTATCTACTAACCTGCCAATATAATTGTTTTTACAATTTTTGTTTTTACCAAATTAGAATTTTACAAAAGAGCAACCCGACATATTACCAGCATGAGATGTGCGAACCAGGACCTCCGTCTGGGGCAACATGCACGAGACCATCGTGCAGGCAAAACTCCCCGCTTCCTCTTCACCATCCTTGACCGGGTTCACCCGGACAACAGGGTTGGTAATTGGAACAAAATCTTGCTCCAGCGGGAGGTCCGTTGGATTGCTAAACTCAATGCAACCTCTTTCCCAGGTCTTAATACTCAACTAAGTTTCCGTCCCTTTTTAGATGGATTTGTTTCAGGAGGTTGTAAAAAAGACTAATTTCAAACTCAGGGACTATAGTCTATTTTTCAGGTTATCTGTAAAAAAGACGATTACTCCTTGAACATCTGTTGTAAATGTATTTTTTGAATCGATATCAGAAATGTCTTGTACCTGCTTTTGTTCTGTACTTTTTCTCTTTATGTTTGTTTAACTAACATCATTAATAATCTGTAGATGTTAATAATGCATGTCGGATGATAGAACCACATTATACATCTGTACACTGTAAGAAGCCAAGCCATATCTGTATGTTTTCCATGCTGTTTTCCATCCCAGTCCCATATGATGTTTTTGATCATACTTGCCTACGTATTATATACTTTAATTTGTTTAATCCCCTGAATAATATCTCTATGAATCAATACCAATTTTTTGGTCCCCAATGATTCTTTCACTATCCAATTTCCCATCTTGCTCCCCCTTTTACAGGGGGTTTTGATTCATCCCCGCCCGGTGCACGGGGGCCCATTTTTTCCTTTTACTCCATCGGTATGGGTTGAGGTGGTGGGCCGCCATTATACGCTGCATCCTCTATCCACTTCGGTCGTTTGGGGTTTTGAGGCGATCGTGCACCAGAGGGCCTGATCTGCATGGCGCTTCCCCGCTGCCATTTCGCAGTGAGGCGGCCCTGTACATTTTCGGCCCTGGGGGTCCCTCATATGTGCCTCCCCATGGCTCTTCCCTTCGGTTTTCATGGCCCCCTGTTGTGCCCGATTTGTCTTTTCCTTCCCGTTTTTGTGCGTTCTATTTGTGTTGTTAGGGAGTGGCTAACAGAAAATCCCCCCCCTTTTTTTTTCCCTCATTTTGTCCTGCCCATCAAATGACCTATTTGTAAGAATCTGCTTTGCTCCTTTTATCCCTTAGTCGCTGTGCGATGACATCACCACATTATTACACGCAACAACGCCGCACACTGAGATTCCTTGCTGACACCACATGGTTGTTCAGCACTGCGCATGCGCCGGCGGCTTTTTAAGCCCACCCCTGGCGCAGTACGCTTAAAACCCTCAGTCCAGGCAGCTACTTAGCCACGATCGGTCACGCATCTAGTATCAGCAGATAAAAGGTTTGTTACCATTCATCGGATTCTCAATTTAGCCAATTTGCAAAAAGAATTTCTTCTTATTCATCTGAGTTTTCAATTGAACTGTTATGATAAATAGCTTTGAAATTGGAATGTAAAGTGAATACAACCTATTAATTCTTAAACCTTTACCTTCCTAAATGAGCATTTGACATATCTTTTGACATCTCAACCTTTTTATATAAAAATATAGATTTTTCACTCAAATATTTTATTACTCCGCAGGGCTCATTTGTAGCTGTGTTGTGCTGGCCGTTCGGTGGGGACCCTTGTGTGGGCTGTATCAAAGACGGGGTTTATCAGCTTTGATGGACCATTAATGACACAAATTAGGGGTTTCTGAAACTTTCTTTTATAAAAATCAAATATATTTTCTTCATATTCTAAGAACTGGTACATATGTTGGTTATGCTCACACATTATGGGGGTGTTTATGCCTTGAGAAATGCTATGTTAAAACCAATCCTCTTTTTCAGAATACACCACACTGTTTCCTATAGACGCCTCTGAAGAAGGGAATTGTTCCCGAAACATGTCAGACTAACTGGAGGAAAATTGTGTTTATCTGCAAAAAATATGTGAACAATATAAACACGATGAAAATGTATTTCTTATCATGCATCTAAAATGCTGTATGATTTGTTGTCATATTTTTATATATGGTTTTTTTAATCTTTTCCAATAAATGCATGCGTAAGCCACAGAGCCTCATCAAGGCACCCTAGTATCTGTGGTACCTAACACTAATTAGACTGTGGGGACAATTTTGATTTTGATTTTTTATTTTTGTTTTTTATATTGATTTTGATTTTTAATTCCAATATATTCGTCTTTTAGCTATCCTCGGTTTTCAACACCAATTTCATACTTCAGTACTCATTTTTACATTTTTATATTTTTCATTTCTTATTCCCTTTTTCATCCACGGTCTGCCTATTATTGCATCTAGTGTACCATCCCTTGCCAAATATTATTTTTATTTTTTTATTTTTATTTTTATTTCCATTTTGATTTTTATTTAATTTTTATATTTACTCCTATACCATCCTATCGCCCCCCCTCTCTTCTATTGTGAAGCACCCAATTCCCTTATCTGCATTCCTGCATTCCATGTTCTAGCACTTGTAGTTCCCCAGCAATATTCATTTATGCCTGTTTTCTGCCACATACTTTTGTTGTATTTTGTTGTAATTCTTTCTCATATATATATATATATATATATATATATATATATATATATATATATATATATATATATACACACACATATGTATCCACGACCATCAGATTTTGGTTTTATTTGTGGTGTACTTGTTAACATTCCCCTATCCTTGTGCCACATATACGTTGCAGAATCCCGAGTTCCTCCCTGTTGCACCGCTATGGTCGTTAGTACCCAGGAGCTCTGGCAACTCAATGTATAAAGCCCGCAACCAAAATTTCCTCCATCAGGCCTGAAGAAGGAGTGCAAATGCGTCGCCTGCTACTGACAACCCGTCCAACCGGAAGTGAGTCATCCATCGGCATCCCGTGCGACTGAGGACCAGGAAACACCAGAATCCACAGGCGAAACCTGCTCCACGGCTTCCACACCTCTGCCCTGATGGACTCCCTCCTGGACAGCTTACCTTTACATTTCTGACATGCTTACTAATCACATACTTTTGTGAGTACAATATATCCTGTGCTTGAATAAATTGTTTACAATACTGCACTTAGAGTGGCGCTTTTGTGCTTTCTCTCCCATGAGGAGAGATCAACGTAAAGACCCATTGGGCAGTATTTTAAAGAAATCTTTGTCCGTTCAGGATTCCCAGATGTTGTTAAAAAGTTCCATTAAGGGAGCTAAGGTGGCCTATAAAGAATGGGAACAAATGAGGCTGCAAGATGGAGTCATATACCGGAGGGGCCCATCTGAGGAACCAGAGGGTTTTTGTCAACTGTTCCTACCTGAGAAACATTGGTTGGTAGTGTTAGCCACCCTTCACGATGACCATGGCCATTTGGGTCCAAATAGAACTTTCAAACTGGTCAGGGACCGATTTTATTGGCCGTCCATGAGGGTTGAAGTAGAGGGTTCCTGTCATTCTTGCATCCAGTGAATTCAGAGAAAGACCTTGCCACGTAAGGCAGCCCCAATGGGGCATCTACAGAGTCAGGGACAAATGGAGCTGGTGTGCATTGATTTCTTATGTTTGGAACCTGACCTGACTGGAGTAATGTCCTAGTTGTGACAGATCATTTTACCCATTAAACTCAGGCCTTCCCTACTAGATATCAGCAAGACAGTACTATAGCCAAGACCCTGGTGGAGAAGTTTTTCATTCATTATGGGCTGCCTCAAGGCCTACACTCGGATCAATGTCGAGACTTTGAGAGTAAACTCATCCGAAGATTGTGTGAGCTCCTGAATATCCAAAAGTCAAGAACTACACCTTACCACCCTCAGGGGGATCCACAGCCTAAACGCTTTAACAGTACTCTGTTGAACATGCTAGGGACCCTTCCTTTGGAGAAGAAGCAACATTGGGGAGACCACATTGCTGCCGTGGTTCATGCCTACAATAGTACAGTGAATGATTCAACCGGATACTCCCCCTACCGGCTAATGTTTGAAAGGGAAGCTCGCTTGCCGGTAGATTTGGCCTTTGGGACGTCACTAGATCACACATCTCAGGCTTCCTACTGAGAATACATCTACAGACTTCGGAAGAACCTAAAGACTGCTTATGAGAAGGCTAAGGAAGCATCTACCACCAGGGAGCAGAGGAACAAGAAAAACTTTGACCTTAAAGTGAGGGTTCAGAACCTGCAACCTGGAGATCGGGTGCTATTGCACAACCTAGGAGTGCTCAAAAAGCATACGTTGGCTGATCGATGGTGCTCCCAGCCCTATATTGTATGTAGACGCTTACCTGGACTTTCCGTATATAAGGTCCACCTGAAGGAAAGACTGGCCCCTTGAAAACTTGGCACCAAAACCATTTGTTGCCTATATCCAAGGCTGTTCGAGTGCTTCCACCCCCCTTCTCAGAGACCTACCGGTCTCCTACTCTAATGCCTAGGGCCTTGAACCCATGCCTCCAGATGAGGAGAGTGAAGAGGAAGAACTAACCCTTGATTGGTTATGGGTTCCCCCCCTATAGGTTGAGACAGAAGATCTTCCCTCCCAAGAGATTGACTTTCGACAACTTTGGGGAAAGCTCTGATGAACTTATTCCTACCGCTCAATGCTCTAGTCAAGCATTTGCCTCCTTTATCAAACCTTTGATAGGGGATGACCTTGATCTACCTCCTGACACTACTGGGTGGGCCACTAATCTATTACTGGCCTGTCATGAAATTGATATGACTTTACCTGAAAATGTATATAGTTTGCTGCTAGAAGATTCTTCTTTGGGTCACTTGTTGACTACTGCAGCTTCTGGTTTGTGACATAACTAATTTTTACTTCTTAGGATGCAGTAAAGTGATTTTACAGGTTGTGTTCTGTCTTCGGGGACCAAAGACTTTCAAGTGGGGGGAGGATGTAGCGATGTGGACTAAAGTCATAACATGGTACAATTCCCCATCATTCTTTACCTATAGACATATCCCTCTAGTGCTAGGCACCAGTGACTGTCATCACATCTGTGAGCCCGACCAGAAAGGATTGTGGGATTTGTAGTCTTTCAGACCGGCGTTTCCTTTGTATGATATGACATCAGGACCACACATCCCAGGGATCCTTGCTACAACCCGAAGGGACTCCCAGGAGGAACTATAAAAGGGTCCGGAGGTCCACGCCGCTCTCTTCTTGCTGGGCCTTTCTGTACGCACATCTCCCTTTGCGGGAGGGGAGAGGCTGCGGCCTACCACGCGGTGATTGAGTGATTCCAACCTGGCTTCAGAGGGCCCAAGACTGCCTGCTGTTCGTTCCAGCAGCTCTACACTATGGGCGCCTGCATCCATCAGCCGTGGGTCATTGCCGGTTGTTAGCTGAAGAACGTCTCTTCCAGGATCGCTGTCTGCAAGGTGTAAGATGGTCTGGTCGTTGCTGAGAGGACAATTGCCCATCCTTTGCAACCCTTCTTTGCTACTATACTTGACCATTGTGTACAGACACCTTTACCTTGCATTACTGTTCGGAACACTGTACATAGACACTGTTACTTAAAACCACTTCAAGGAGTATCACTAGCTTGTTTAAGCCCCTCAGCTATTACCGAACCACTGTGCCGTATCGGATACAATCTAATGAGCTCCAACTGCCTGTAAAGACTATCTTGGACACTGCTGTTATTACCATACAAAGGGCCCTACTCTATCCCCTATTTCATCTGATCTCTCATTAGGATATAAAGGTTTAATAGGCTGGCCTGGGGTTCCCCTTTAGTGTGAGACTGTCTGTCCTGGATAGTTAACCTTTTACTGCCTTTACAGGTTATGCTTCAAGTGGTAATTCATTGTAAATATATGTAAATTGTGTTTTGTGCTGTTGTACTGTTTTAAGCTGCCTTTTAGGGGAATTATTCTTCCGAGTCTGGGCTGTTATCCAGCACTCGGCTGACCAATTCCCCTTTTCTGTGTGTGAAATACCACATAACTTACTTCAGTAAAAGTGCATATACTATAAACATATTTGACTTGTGTCAAATGTGTTGTGGAAGATGTCTGAATCCAGAGTGTCAGGTGGGTTGGAATGTTCACAGGGTCATGGCAATGCAGAGGAACAAGTAAATCCAAGCAGTCCCCAAGGGGGCCTAGCCCAGGGCCATCTTTAATATTGATTGGACCCTTGGCAAACATTTTCCATGCAAATTTTCGCTCCACCCCAATATTCCAAAAAACAAAAACACACGTTAACTTCTGTATTGAATTGTATTGTAACTGTACTGTCTGCCCTCATGTAGTAAAGCACTGCACAAACTGTCGGCACTTTTTAAATCCTGTATAATAATAATGATGATGGGAGGATAGAGGAGTCCAGGATGATGGGTGAGGGGGGTAACAGAGTGCAGGATGATGGAGGGAGAGATAGGGAAGTCCAGGATGATTGGGGGGGGAGAGATGGGGGAGTTCAAGATGATGTGGGGGGAATAGGGGAGTCCAGGATGATGGGGGGGGGGGGTAGAGGAGTCCAGGATGACACACAGGGGTTGGGAGTGTACTGTGAGGTGTTTGTATCATACAGGGCACAGAAAAAAATCAGCACAAGGGGCTGTACTTGCATATTCTCCCCCCCCTCCCCCAAAGTAACCATCTATTGGTCACCTCTGCACACTACTTTGCTTACCTCTGCACCCTCATCCACAGTTCACCTCTGTACCCCCTCCATCCACAGCTCACTTCTGTACCCCCCTCCTTCCACAGCTCATATCTGTACCCCCCTCTATCCACAGCTCACCTCTGTACCCCCCCTCCATCCACAGCTCACCTCTGTACCCCCCTCCATCCACAGCTCACCTCTGTACCCCCCTCCATCCACAGCTCACCTCTGTACCCCCCTCCATCCACAGCTCATCTCTGTACCCCCTCCATCCACAGCTCACCTCTGTACCCCCCATCCACGTTCACCTCTGTATCCCCCCCATCCACGTTCCCCTCTGTATCTCCGTCCACCTCTGTACCCCCCCCCCATGTCCATCTCTATACCCCCCTCCCATCCACATTCACCTCTGTATCCTTTCATCCACCTTTGTACCCCCCATCCACGTTCACCTCTGTATCCTTCCATCCACCTCTGTACCCCCCTTCCACCTCTGTACCCCCATGTCCACCTTTTTATCCCCCATGTCCACCTCTGTATCCCCCCATCTACGTCCACCTCTGTATCCCCATCCACAGTTACCTCAGTATCCTTCCGTCCACCTCTGTACCCCCCATCCACGTCCACCTCTGTACCCCCCATCCACGTTCACCTCTGTACCCCCCCTCCTCCACCAACTCTGTACTCCCCATTCACGTTCACACCTCTGTACTCCCCATCCACATTCACCTCTGTACCCCCCTCCTCCACCACACCTCTGTACTCCCCATCCACGTTTACCTCTGTACCCCCTCTCCTCCACCACACCTCTGTACTCCCCATCCACGTTCACCTCTGTACCCCCCTCCTCCACCACACCTCTGTACTCCCCATCCACGTTCACCTCTGTACCCCCCCTCCTCCACCACACCTCTGTACTCCCCATCCATGTTCACCTCTGTACCCCCCTCCTCCACCACACCTCTGTACTCCCCATCCACGTTCACCTCTGTACCCCCCATCCTCCACCACACCTCTGTACTCCCCATCCACATTCACACCTCTGTACTCCCCATCCACGTTCACCTCTGTACCCCCCTCCTCCACCACACCTCTGTACCCCAAATTCTCTGCACATGTGAATCCCCTTCTCTCCACGGTGATCTTTCTCACCTGATGACACAACACAGTCTCCGCCTATCAGACCCGTAGCACACAGCCAGAACACTTTACTCAGCTCTGTGCTACACAGATCTGTCAGGCGGGGGTGGGGGGCGGGAGGAACATGAAGCGCCGCTCTGTCATTCCCTGTCACTCCGTTCCGCGGCTCCTGACAGAGGGAGAAGTGGTACGACCGGGCTCAAGCACATGAAGCCTGCAGCTGTCCCGCTCTCTTGTCATATTGTGGATTGGGACAGCAGGGTAGGGGGGATCGGCTGCACCCGCTACTCCGGGAAAACTGCGGGAAGCGCTGGGCTTAAGTGGCATCTGCTTTGGGCCCCACAGTGATGATAGGGCCCGGGGCAGCTGTTCCTTTTTCCCTACGTTAAAGACGGCCCTGGTCGTGCTACATTCGTTTACAGCGCAAAAAATAAAAAACCCAGAGGTGATCAAATACCACCAAAAGAAAGTTCTATTTGTGTGAAAAAAAATTATATAAATGTAATTTGGGTACTGCGTTGGCCTGGTCATAAAGGGGGTAAAACCTTCCGGAGCTGAGGTGGTTAGGGCCCCGTTCACATTAGTACGACTTGCCATGTGACTTTGGACACATAGGGGTTGATTAACCAAACCCGGAGAGTACAAAATCTGGTGCAGCTCTGCACAGAAACCAATCAGCTTCCAGGTTTTATTGCCTGAGCCTAATTGAACAAACTGAGGTTAGAAGCTGATTGGCTACCATGCACAGCTGTACCAGATTTTGCACTTTCCGGTTTTAGTAAATCAACCCAATAAAGTCGCATTAATTTCAATGCCAACCGTTCCAATCTATGAGTCTTAAAGTGATTGTAAAGTCTAATTTTTTTTCTATAAAGATAACAAACATGTTATACTTCCCTTTTCTGTGCAGTTGGTTTTGCCCAGAGCAGCCTAGATCCTCCTCTTCTTGGGTCCCTCTTTGCTGCTCCTGGCCCCTCCCTCCTGTTGAGTGCCCCCACAGCAAGCAGCTTGCTATGGGGGGCACCCGAGCTGAGTCACAGCTACCTGTGTCCATTCAGATACGGAGCCGCAGTATTAACCCCTTCTTCGGCCGCTAGCGGGGGGGGGGTTAAAAGCGGCCCGCTGACGGCTGAAAAAAGCGCCTCTAAAGCGACAGTGTGAAAGTAGCCTTAGTCGCACATATATGAATGGTTACCATTGGAAAACATGGGAAATGACTTGTCATGCCACTTTGATGTCCAAAGTGGCATGACAAGTTGCACAAATGCGAAAGGAGCATAAGAAAAACAGGAAATTAGGAGAAATCTCCCAAATGTGTCTCCAGACAGCAGTGAAAGGTTTACAGAGGTCCTAACCCTTCCTTATCTTATCCAAAACTTAAAAAAGAAAAAAAGATTTGTGCTGGAGTTGGGCTTTACCGGGTTTGGGTGAAGCTGGCCTTAATGGAGCTCTACTGTGCACAGTAAGTCACCAAGTTCCATGTTCTACGAGGAACAAGGCCTCACCAGGTAGCGTAGATCATATATTGGGCAAAGAATTCTCTGCTTTTACCCGGAGAAGGTGGCAGATAAAAGACAAGACATTCAAGTAGCTGACAGAGTAACTTATAAGTGGCTGTCTGTGCAATCTACTTGTCAGCTTTTCAGTTGGGAGAGGAGACGTGTGCCATCGCTGTCAGCTTTCTGTCATTCCTCCCCTCCGCCTTTCAGCACGTTGACTTCAATGAATGGATATTATGTTAGGCCTCTGCCGAGCAACAAAGGAGATTATACATAGATTATACACGGTTATTTCAGCACAATGTTATGTTCTCTACAATTTGGAGAGCTGTTCCCGGGACTATGATATAAAGCCATACAAGTCCTATTATCTCTAGCCAGAAAAGTAATAGAAGTGTATGTATTCTGGTCCCCTATATGTAACACACCATGCCAAGTTTTTAACCCCAAAAGATTTACCCCCCCCCCCCCCACCCTTCCTGAGCAGACCATTTTTTGCGATACGGCACTGCGTTACTTTAACTGACAATTGCGCGGTTGTGCGAGGCTTTACACGAAAAAAAATGTATGTCCTTTTTTTCCTACAAATAGAGCTTTCTTTTTTTTGTTTGCAAAATTTTTTATTAGGAGCAAAATAATGGTACAAAACATTATATCATAAGACTAGAGAAATATAGTATATAAGGCCCCTTTCACACTGGGGCGGGGGCGGCGTCGACGATAAAACTGAGCTATTTTTAGCGCCGCTTTACCGTCGTTTTAGCAGTGGTATTCGGTCGCTAGCTGGGCGGTTTTACCCCCCCCTGCTACCGGCTGAGAAAGGGTTAAAACCACTGCAAAGCCGCCTTGCTGGCAGTATAGCTGCGCTGCCCCATTGATTTCAGTGGGCAACACCGCTCCTTCACCGCTCTAAAGATGCTGCTAGCAGGACTTTTTTTACCGTCCTGCCAGCGCACCGCTCCAGTGTGAAAGGCCTCGGGGCTTTCACATTGGAGACACAGCAGCGGCTCTTTCAGGGTGCTTTGCGGCACTATTTTTAGCGCTGTAGTGCCTGCAAAGCCCCCCAGTGTGAAAGGGGTCTAAGAGTCATCGTTATTGGGGTTTATGACAAAATAATACAATGAATGAACAATTATTTCTTATAGTTAACACCAGTGGTAAACAAATAATCAGGTAGTAATTTAGAATATGGTCTTGTTTTTTTCCTGAGTGATTTTGGTTGAAGAAGGAATCTTTATCCAGGATTTAAGAGGTGGTCTAAATGGGTAAACCAAGGGTTCCATTTCTTTTTGAGTAGATGTGTGGCATTGTATGAAGTGTGGAAATTTTTTTCCTTGAGGTAAATATTATTAATTCTAGTTTTCAGTTGGTTTATTGGTAACGATGAAGATTTCCAATGTTAAGCTATAAGCCAGTGAATGGAAACACAAATTGTGTGAACTAGTCTTAAGTGATAATGTAATAAAGATAAAACTGCACTATTAGTTAAAGCGGGGGGTCCACCTATCTATCGTTTTTTTTTTTTTGGAGTTCATTCACAAACTTTTCTTCACATGATTATCTACTCACATATTGTGTGTAATAAGTCCGCCTGTGTCCGATTTCGTTGTAAAGAATAACTTATAAAATTCACTGAAGGCGGTTTCCATCTTCATTGTGGGCATTTGAAGCCCACAAGCATGTATTTCCTGGATGCGGTGCATGCTGTGCTCCCAGCATTCACCGAGATGTTGTGATGACGCTGTTGCACAATGCATGCTGGGAAGCCTGAGACTAGCTCCCAGGGGACTGTGGGAGGTCTGGGAGAGGCTAGAAACACGCCTACTCCCATGGGAGGAAAACCAGGAAGTGCTAAGAAGATTAGAAAAAAAAAAGGTAATTATGGCGATTTAAATTTTTTTACACAGCATGTCAGCATCTAGGCAAGGAAGAGAATGCATAGAGATAATGTTCAAAATTTGGGTAGAACCCCGCTTTAAATTGGAAGCTGCGGCTCAACATGTTATACAACATCAACAGAAATAAGTAAAAAGGGGAGCTGCGCTAAATATAGTAATACTCAATATTTTTCCTGATACACAGAGAGTATACTGCAATGAATATTGGATAAATATAAACCGTGATAAACTAGTAAAAATTTAATTATGAAAAATAAGTAATGCTGTAAACTGATCAGTATATGTGCTATGAATAAACTGTCACTTAAATGCATATAGTGGCAAAAATCAAAATCAAATGACAAAGTATATAAACAAATCATGTGACTGAATAAAGAAAGTCCATAAGTGATGCTGAAGAACTAATAAGTTAGACTGAAGACCATATCGTGAAAAATGAATTAACAAAAAGTCAGTGTAGAGACTGGTGATTCTTCAATAGTGATGTGATGTGGGATTTCCCAAGACAGTAACAAGTGAAAATGGCTCCACCACAGGAAAACACTGCCGCTTACCAGGACTAGGTGGTCCCTTATTACACGGGACCCCACCAAGCGGATGGCTGTAACCCCAGCCCGGGATCTCTCTGGCACACAGCGGGCTCCTCAGCCACAACATAAACCGCAGATGGGTCAATCCAGGTTCGTGGTATATTCCCCCTTTTGCTCTCCTACACAGAAGTTGTCTGAGGTTCCCGGGCCAAGAGCTCTTGGTAAGAATACGCCACTAAGGGACCATCCACCCTATTACCAGGGACCACAGAGAGTAGCTGAAGCAAGTACCTGAGCAGTATTCTCACAAACCGGGGACGGTGAAGAATTGGGAAACTTCAGCAGGTGTCAAGCCAGGGACCCAGCCAGTGGAGGTGACGCTTGCAGAGCAGTCTTGTGTGCCACGTCAGGGACCGAGCAGGCCGTTGGAGTGAAGCTTGAAGAGAGTCTGTGAGTGCCAAGCGAGGGACCCAGTAGGGACGCGGGGGTGACGCCTGAGGAAGATACTGAGTGAGAAGATTGAAAGAGCTCAGGAGATCCAGTGGCAGTGGATCAGCGGGTCTAAGTGATAGACTGGGAGCTCAGTTGAGTGAAGAGCTAAAAAGGAGATTGTGGAGGAAGTGAAGGAGTTCATTACAACTTTTGTTAGAAACTGTTCAAGATTGTTGCCATAGGAGACCGCGTTTCTACACATGCAGACGTGGTGTCCGACTGGGTGCCTTTCCCTGCATGGCTGTCTACCTATAGAAATCTCGGAGTCTGCTAGTTAACATTGCAACTACTAAAGGGTGTCCTGGCCCTAACCCTCTCTCCCACAGTTCTGTTTAAGAGGAAATAAATCTCTATGCACTCAAGAAGTGTCTGGCGCCCATTAATCTACCTTACATTACACCCACCATGCCTCGTAACCCACTCTACATAGAAGGATTTCAACTGTCCCTAACTCTGGAGGTCACCATTAGGCCTGGAGAGGCTCGGGACTTGGCTACACAATAAGAAAAAAGAAAAAAAATCTAATTTCTTCATCAGTGTAGGCCAATATGTACTTTGCTACATATTTTTGGTAAAATAAAATCCCAATAAGCGTATATTGATTGGTTTGAGCAAAAGTTATCGCGTCTACAAACTATGGGATAGATTTTTTCGAATTTTTGTTTTATTTTTAATAGTAATGGCAACGATCAGCGATTTTTTTTAACGGGATTGCGACACTGCGGAGGACAAAATCGGACACTTAGTAACACTTTTTGGTGACCAGTGACACCAATATAGTTATCAGTGCTAAAAAAAAAATGCACTGTCACTGTATAAATGACACTGGCAGGGAAGGGGTTAACATCAGGGGGGCAATCAATGGGTTAACTGCGTGCTCCTAAGGAGTGCTTTCTTACTGTGTGGGGGATGGCTCAACTGGAGGAAAACAGAGATCTATGTTTCTGCTTAGCAAAAAAACAAGATCTCTATTTTCCTCTCTGACAGAACGGCGGTCTGCCTTATTTTCATGGGCAGACCACCGTTCTGCCTCTCCTGTCAATGATTGGCGGGTCCCAGCAGGAAATGGCATTCGCCGGAGCGCTAATTGGCGCTGGAAAATTTAGCCACAGTGACCCCTGTGGCGGGAGGACTATTGTACAACATAACTGAACCAGAACTTGCAGCAGACTTGCACAATGTTTGCAAAGAACGTTGATCTGGAGTCATGCAATGCGGACTTTGCTGCAATTGGGCAACAAATTTGTGAAGCCCGGCAAGTCTAGCAATAGCTTAGCAAGTCATTTTCAAACTTGCAGCACAATTGCTTGCTATCTGGGTGTGTATTCTGCTACATATGTTCGGTAAAAAAAAAATCACAAAAGGCGTATATTGATTGGTTTGCGCAAAAAGTTATAGCAAATTTTGATTAAATGTTTTTTTTTTTATACTAGTAATAGCGGCGATCAGCGACTTATAGCAAGACTGCCATATTGCGGCAGACATTCTGACACTAACACTTTTGACACTTTGTGGGAACCAGTGACACTAGGACAGTGCTAAAAATATGCACTGTCACTGTATTAATGACACTAGCTGGGAAAGGGTTTAAACAGCTGGGGCGGATCATAGAGTTAAATTTGTGCCTAAGCAGTGTTTTTTTTCCCACAAATAGAGCTTTCTTTTGGTGGTATTTGATCACCTCTGCATTTTTTATTTCTTGCGCTATGAACAAAATACGACTGTCAGTTTTGAAAAAAAAACCAATATTTTTTACTTTCTGCTATGAAACATACCCAATAAATACATTAAAAGAATGTCATTTCTTTTTAAATTTAGGCCATTGTGTATTCTGCTACATATTTATGGTAAAAAAAAAAAATCCCAATAAGCGTATATTGATTGGTTTGCACAAACATTATTGCATCTACAAACTATGGGATATTTTTATTTATTTTTCTTTTATTTTTACTAGTAATGGTGGCGATCAGTGACTTGAGCGCCATGTCTATACAGAAGAAGGATCCCCTATACATAGTGCTATGTCCAGGGCTGGCAGCACTGCGATATTGCAATATTTTTATTTTTTTAATTTCTTTTCACTAGTTATGGCAGCAAACAGTGACGTATAGCGGGACTGTGATATTGTGGCGACAAATCTGACACTAATTGCCACTTTTTGGCAACCAGCGACACTAATACAGTGATCAGGGCTAAAAATATACCATGGACCTCTTGGCTGCTTCTCTGATGAATGCTCTCCTTGCCCGGCCGGTCAGTTTAGGTGGACGGCCATGTCTTGGTAGGTTTGCAGTTGTGCCATACTCTTTCCATTTTCGGATGATGGATTGAACAGAGCTCCGTGAGATGTTCAAAGCTTGGGATATTTTTTTTTATATAACCTAACCCTGCTTTATACTTCTCCACAACTTTATCCCTGACCTGTCTGGTGTGTTCCTTGGCCTTCATGATGCTGTTTGTTCACTGAGGTTCTCTAACAAACATCTGAGGGCTTCACAGAACAGCTGTATTTATACTGAGATTAAATTACACACAGGTGGACTCTATTTACTAATTAGGTGACTTCTGAAGGCAATTGGTTCCACTAGATTTTAGTTAGGGGTATCGGAGTAAAGGGGGCCGTATACAAATGCACGTCACACTTTTCACATATTTATTTGTAAAAAATTTTGAAAACCATTTATCATTTTCCTTCCACTTCACAATTATGTGCCACTTTGTGTTGGTCTATCACATAAAAGCCCAATAAAATACATTTATGTTTTTGGTTGTAACATGACAAAATGTGGAAAATGGCAAGGGGTGTGAATACTTTTTCACTTTAAACTGTTTTAAATTATCATACAAGTATAAATTGGAAATCATATCTTCATTATTTTTTGACAATAACATTTATGCCAGTCACAGGCTGTGTCACGCCCCTCCAGCTTGTGTCTTATGCCGCATACACACGACCGGACTTTACGGCATACTTGGTCCGGCGGACCGGAGTCCGTCGGACAATTCGATCGTGTGTGGGCTCCAGCGGACTTTTTTTTCTCAAAAGTTTGACGGACCTAGAAATGAAACATGTTTCAAATCTGTCCGACGGACTCGAGTCCGGTCGAAAAGTCCGCTCGTCTGTATGCTAGTCCGACGGACAAAAACCGACGCAAGGGCAGCTATTGGCTACTGGCTATGAACTTCCTTGTTTTAGTCCGGTCGTACGTCATCACGTACGGATCCGTCGGACTTTGGTTGATTGTGTGTAGGCAAGTCCGTTCGTTGGGAAAGTCCGTCGGAAAGTCTGCCGTAAAGTCCGCTCGTGTGTACGCGGCATTAGAATAAGAGGGAGGTGAAGTCTCCATCAATCTTCATGTAATATCCTGTCCCCATCGTGTTTAGCTGGTAAGCGGACATGGAGGAGGAGGAGGAAGTGGGCTGTCATTTAGCACTGTGTATACGCCCACATGTGTGACTCTATAGTCACATGGGCTGCTCAGATGTGATAGGGAGGAAATACTCCGCATAGAAACTGCATTGTCAAATCACAAAGAGATATTGATATTATATTTATTGTCTCTTGCTATGTTTTGTTAACTTATTTTTGATTTATTCATGATATGCACATTATGTTTTTATTATGATTGTTTGGTTTATAATCGTCACTTTTATTGTGTTTGTGTTATCACTGGTATACATAGGTGTTTAATACATGCAGTATCTCACAAAAGTGAGTACACCCCTGACATTTTTGTAAATATTTTCTTCTATCTTTTCATGTGACGACACTGAAGAAATGACACTTTGCTACAATGTAAAGTAGTGAATGTACAGCTTGTATAACAGTGTAAATTTGCTGTCCCCTCAAAATAACTCAACACACAGCCATTAATGTCTAAACCACTGGCAACAAAAGTGAGTACACCCCTAAGTGAAAACGTTCTATTTGGGTCCAATAAGCCATTTTCCCTCCCCGGTGTCATGTGACTCGTTAGTGTTACAAGGTCTCAGGTGTGAATGGGGAGCAGGTGTATTAAATTTGGTGTTATCGCTCTCACTCTCTCATACTGGTCACTGCAAGTTCAACATGGCACCTCATGGCAAAGAACTCCCTGGGGATCTGAAAAAAAGAATTGTTGCTCTACATAAAGATGGCCTAGGCTATAGGAAGATTGCCAAGACCCTGAAACTGAGCTGCAGCACGGTGGCCTATATAAGTCGCCGCGCACCTCGCACACAGCATTACAGCGGGAGAGAGCATCGTGTCAACATCGGAAGAAGAGAAGAGGGAACTACACGACGCAGAAGAGCGGGTCACCGCTAGCAAAAGAGTGGCAAAAGAGCAGAAGATAGTGGAAGAGTCCAGCAGAAGAACCGGAGAGCGGGAGAAGAGGCCGGAGAGAGCGGAGAAGTCGGAAGAAGACCCCCAAAGTCAGAAGAAGACCCCCGGAGCTGCCTAATAAATTACTTTTAAAACCTGTGTAGTGTTTTTTTATTGACACTTTTTTCCCCAGGTGAATTGGTAGGGGTACGATGTACCCCATACTCATTCACATAGGGTGGGGGGGCGGGATCTGGGGGCCCCCTTATTAAAGGGGGCTCCCGGATTCTGATAAGCCCCCCGCCCGCAGACCCCGAGAAGACCCCGAGAAGAGGCCCTTGTCCTCATCAACATGGGGACAAGGTGCTTTGGGTGGGGGGGGCTGCAGGGCGCCCCCTCCCCCAAAGCACCCACCCCCCATGTTGAGGGCATGCAGCCTGGTACGATTCAGGAGGGGGGGCGCTCGCTCATCCCCACCCCTTTTCCTGACCGGCCGGGCTGCATGCTCGTATAAGGGTCTGGTATGGATTTTGGGGGGACCCACACGTCATTTTTTCGGAATAGGGGGTTCCCCTTAAAATCCACACCAGACCTAAGGGACATTGTCGTCTCCCTCTCGTGCTCGCTGCAATAGGAAAATGTGTTTTTCCTATTGCAGCGAGCGCGAGATGTACAGTACCCTGTCGCCGTGAACCAGCGTGATAGGATCGCGCTGGAAACATTCTCGCGGGCAGGTGCTGTAGCTGCCCTTGCGTCGTATTTGGTCCTTTGGACCAGCATACAGATGAACGAGGTTCCTGATAGGAACTGGGTCTGGCTGAGTTCCGGCGGGAAGATTTGAAACAAGTTCGACCGAAACGGTCCATCGGAAGTCCGATGAAGCCCACACACGGTCGGATTTTTCCGCCGGCTTCGGTCCGTCGGACCAGTCCAGTCAAAAAGTCCGCTCGTGTGTACGTGGCATAAGGATTTGAGAAAAAAAATTGTGGAAAAGCATGGACAATCTCAAGGTTACAAGTCCCTCTCCAGAGATCTTAATGTTCCTGTGTCCACTGTGCGCAACATTGCCAAGAAGTTTACAGCCCATGTCACTGTAGCTAATGTCCCTGGATGTGGACAAAAAGAGAAAGATTGATCAAAGACTTTGCCAAAACCTACTTAAGAAAGCCAAAATAATTTTGGGAGAATGTGCTGTGGACAGACGAAACAAAAGTACAGCGTTATAGTAAAGCCCATCATTCTACTGTTTTCAGAAAAAAAAATGACGCCTTTGAAGAAAAGAATACAGTCCCCACAGTCACACATGGTGGAGGTTCACTGATGTTTTAAGGTTGCTTTTCTGCTTCAGGCACTGGATGTCTTGACCGTGTCCATGGCATTATGAAATCTGAAGACTATCAAAAAATTATGGTTTGCAATGTAGGGCCCAGTGTCAGAAAGTTGGGTCTCCGTCAGAGGTCATGGGTCTTACAGCAGGACAATGACCCAAAGCGCTCGTCAAAAAGCACCCAGAAATGGTTTAAGACAAAGTGCTGGAGAGTACTGAACTGGCCAGCAATGAGTCCAGATCAAAATCTCCTAGAGCAGTGGTCATCAACTCCTGTCCTCAGGGCCCACTAACAGGCCAGGTTTCCAAGATAACTGAAATACATCACATGTGATATCATTTGCTGCTCAGTGATTGCAGTATTCTAGTCTGCATCTCCCCAAGGTAATACATAAAACCTGGCCTGTTAGTGGGCCCTGAGGACAGGGTTGATGACCACTGCCCTAGAGCACCTGTGGAGAAATCTCAGAACAGCAGTTGGGAAAAGGAACCCTTCCAATCTGAGAGACCTGGAGCAGTTGGCGAAAGAAGAGTGGTCCAAAATTCCAGTAGAGAGGTGTAAGAAACTCATTGATGAATGATTAAAGGAAGCCATTGATTTCAGTTATTTTTTCCAAAGGGTGTACGACCAAATATTAAATCGATGGTGCTGAAAAAAAAATTTCCAGTCCATTTTTGGAGTTTTGCGTGGAATGTGTCAGATTTGGCTTTTTGTTTCTCCACTTTTTTTTGTCGTACCAATATAAACAAAGTAAATAAATGTACAAATTTACAAATTATATTTGTAATTGCAACAATTGCCTTGGCAAAATGCCTAAAAATTGCCCAAAACTTCTATACAAGCCGGAGTGTGGATGAAACCCGCCTTTTAGTTACACAAAGCCACAGATTTTTATTGTGCACCATTACGACCTTCTAGCTGCCGGCGTCCTAAAAACCAATGACGTCATCAGTTAATAGGGAGAATGACGGTTGCCTGCACGGCATCTTTGTTTGACCCTCCCCTGCATCTCTCCATCAGCGCTGGGGTCACATTAGCTGAGTGATGGAGAAAAACTGAGGGAGAAGAGAAACATTGGAATACTAGTCAGTACCAGTGTGCTAAAGTGTATTTGCTGTAGAAGAATAAATCACCGCGAACGTTGGGTGTCCTACAAGTGTGGATGTTGCTGCATTATGTAAAACTATTAGAATAGTTTTTTTTACATTTAGAATGGGATGCCTTGAGACTGTCCATAATTTTAAAGGGTGCCTTGACTGAGAAAAGGTTGAGAAACACTGGTGTATACCATAGTTTGTAGACTTTTATGAAGACTAAATATTATACACTGATTTTTTTTTTGTTTTTTGTTTAATACATTTTTATTGAAGACAAGATGAGAGGTACAATTCGTTTTTAAACAAAAGAACACACATGACATGCAATCATGTAATATCCATAAACCTATAAGTCACTTATCAATGTGTTAACTCGCCTTATGACAAGCCTTTTGTTCATTTCAGTTGTTATTATACACTGATTTGGGTTATTTTTACCAAAGAAATGTAGCAGAATACATTTTGATCTAAATATATTAAGAAAGATTATTTGTTTGCAAAATTTTGTTTTTTTTTCAAAATTATCAGTATTTTTTTGGTTTCTATAGCAAAAAATGTAAAACCCAGCGATAGATATTAAATACCACCAAAAGAACACTCTATTTGTGTGAAAAAAATTATATAAATTTCATTGGGCACAGCGTTGCATGACTGCGCAGTTGTCATAGAAAAATAGAAAAAATGCCCTGGCCTTGAAGAAGGTAAAACCTTTCCAGAGGTCAAGCAGTTAAATATTTTTATATCTGAGTTCATTATTATTCTAAAAATATTAAAAAATAAATAAATAAATAAAAAGTAAATACTTTCAGTCAACAAAAGTCACGTTTTTCTAATCCTACTAATTTTGTGTCTTTTCTAGTAAACAAACAATCCTCCAGAATGTAATTAGCCTTTAATTAGCCAGCCTCAATGCAGGAAAACACGTAGATTCCAATCTGTTTAGAAATATTCAATATTAAAAACACGAGACGTCAATGTTTATTTGTACCGAACCTAAAGGGCCCCTCATTGGCATCCACACCGGTTCCTACTCTGCATTTCTGAAGATCCTATCTGGCATTCTGGCCTCTAAATAACATTTCAAAGGCAGGAAGAAAAAAAAAATAGAATACCTGAAACGTGGTAATTACAGAGACGGAGATAAGAAATGCGCAGCGTTAAAAAATAGATAGATAAATTATCAGAGCGCTGAGCTGATAAACCATATTTAGTACACTAATCTCAAGTGTTTGTTTTGCATTCCTGCTCCTTTTAAGATGACAGGATGTGATCAATTGCTTCCTTAAAGGTTGGCAGATGTCCTGCTCTAGCATTTACATTCTTTTTGATGTCATCTCGTTTGTGTTAACGTTTGTGAACTACTGTTCAGATATAGAACCATGATTAAAATAATTTGTGCATCTGGTTATAATTAAAGGCCGGGTTCAACGTAATGACAACTTTATCCAAAGGCTGGCACGGCGGTAGCCTCTTCTTGAGAATCAATGTTAGATTGTATTAACTGTCTTCTGTTTGATCTCTGTGTTACCCAAACACTGGCCTATTGTGGTCAATGACACAATAGCTGTCACTGTGGAAGGCAATTTTATAAGACATATATATATTTAATATATATATATATATATATATATATATATATATATATATATATATATATATATATATATAAATATAAAAATATATATATACTATATTACAAAAAGTATTGGGACACCCGCCTTTACACGCACATGAACTTTAATGGCATCCCAGTCTTCGTCCATAGGGTTCAATATTGAGTTGGCCCACCCTTTGCAGCTATAACAGATTCAACTCTTCTGGGAAGGCCATCCACAAGGTTTAGGAATGTGTCTATGGGAATGTTTGACCATTCTTCCAGAAGCCCATTTGTGAGGTCAAGCATTGATGTTGGACTGAAGGCCTGGCTCACAGTCTCCGCTCTAATTCATCTCAAAAGGTGTTCTATCAGGTTGAGATCAGGCCAGACAAGTTCCTCCACCCCAAACTCGCTCATCTGTGTCTTTATGGACCTTGCTTTGTGCACTGGTGCACAGTCATGTTGGAACAGAAAGGGGACATCCCCAAACTCTTCCCATAAAGTTGGGAGCATAAAATTGTCCAAAATGTCTTGGTATTCTGAAGCCTTAAGAGTTCCCTTCACTGAAACTAAGGGGCCAAGCCCAACCCCTGAAAAACAACCCCCCACACCATAATCCTCCCTCCACCAAATGATTTGGACCAGTGCACAAAGCCAGGTCCATAAAGACATGGATGAGCGAGTTTCGTGTGGAGGAACTCAACTGTCCTGACCTCAACCTGATATAACACCTTTGGGATGAATTAAAGCGGAGACTGTGAGCCAGGCCTTCTTGTCCAACATCAGTGCCTGACCACTCAAATGTGCTTCTATAAGAATGGTCAAACATTCACATAGACACACTCCTAAACCTTGTGGACAGCCTTCCCAAAAGAGTTGAAGCTGTTATAGCTGCAAAGGGTGGACCAACTCAATATTGAACCCTACGGACTAAGACTGGGATGCCATTAAAGTTCATGTGCGTGTAAAGGCAGGCGTCCACTGTATGTACAGCCCCAATTTCAAAAAGTTGGGATGCCGTGTAAAATCTACATAAAAAAAGAATGCAATGATTTGCAAATTTCATAAACCCGTATTTTATGCACAATAGAAAAAAGTAAACGTATCAAATGTTTAAACTGAGGAAATGTACAATTTTAAGAAAAAAATAAGGTCATGTTGAAATTGGCAGCAACGCATCTCAAAAAAAGTTGGGACAGGGCAACAAAAAGCTGGCAAAGTAAGTGGTACAAACAAGGTAGAGCTGGAAGGACATTTTTGCAACTAATGAGGTTAATTGGCAACAGGTCAGTAACATGATTGGATATAAAAAGAGAGTTATGCCCTGTACACACGGTCGGATTTTCCGACGGAAAATGTGTGATAGGACCTTGTTGTCAGAAATTCCGACCGTGTGTGGGCTCCATCACACATTTTCCATCGGATTTTCCGACACACAAAGTTGGAGAGCAGGATATAAAATTTTCCGACAACAAAACCCGTTGTTGGAAATTCCGATCGTGTGTACAAAAATCCGACGGACAAAGTGCCAGGCATGCTCAGAATAAATAAAGAGATGAAAGTTATTGGCCACTGCCCCGTTTATAGTCCCGACATACGTGTTTTACGTCACCGCATTCAGAACGATCGGATTTTCCGACAACTTTGTGTGACCGTGTGACAAGTTTGAGCCAACATCCATCGGAAAAAATCCTAGGATTTTGTTGTCGGAATGTCCATACAAAGTCCGACCGTGTGTACGGGGCATTAGGCCGGCCATACACAGTTCAAATCTTGTCCGGTTCAGCAGGAACCAAGGTTTGAACCATTAATGGGCAGGCTGAATATACCAAGTTGATTGATTGATCAACTTGGGTACAACCAGCCTGTTGGTATTCACTTGCGATTATCGCAAGCAGCTTGCTATTGCTATTTACAATAATCACTGTCTTCTCCCAGCGGGGGCAGCTTACCCCGCCTGCCCCCATCCCCCTGCCGAGAGCAGACAAGGTCTTGGAAGAAGAGATTCCCCTATCAGCACTGTGTGTGTTGATGGAGGGAATCATGACAAATTTCATTCCTGCAACCCGTAGTCGAACTCCGAACAATTTTCTTTAAAAAATCCCAAATTTTGCAAATTTTGTGATCCGATGGTGCCACCATTGATTTCGAAATTAGATCAACAAAGCCTTCAATTTCACCTCATGTTGCTACAGAAAATAATTTTCATGGCCGGGATTCTTCTTTTCTTTCCAGGAATTTTCTTTTTTTGCGCTCATGCGCATTTCTTTTTCCATTATATATCCTGCACGATTCTCTCATCCTTGACTAGAAATTTCTTTGTTTTTCATCCCCGATCACTCAAATTCAATGGCTGCGTGAAAATCAGCCGTAGCTGGGGTCCACTAATTCGAAATTCGAATGAAAGTTCTTAGTTACGATTTTCGAAAGAAAATTAGTTTGGAATCCAAAGGTCTTTCATTGATTACACTGCTTGTAACATGATCTGTGAATGGAGGAGAGAATCATGTGGCTGATCAGATTCTAACCCCAATCAGAGATCATATTACAAGCAGTGTAATCAATGAAAGACCTTTTCCCAATGGAGACAGAGGAAGGAGGGAGCGTGTCCCTGTCACTCCATCTGTACTGCTGTTCTGCCTGAAGACTCGAAACTGTTAAAGACAGGAAGAAGACGGGGTATCTCTGCAATGAGGGTTTTTCCTGGATCTGAATGGGTGAGAATCTGATCAGTTACAGGATTCTCTCCTCTGTTCCTTGATCATGTTACAAGCAGCCTAATGAATGAAAGAAGAGAAAGGAGGGGGAATGTACCCGTCAGATTATCTGCACTGCTGTTCTGCCTGAAGATCTTAAGCTGTTAACCATTGCAGCATCAGAAGTTCAGTGAAATTCAGTGTAATAAAATTAAAGTACATGTCTCAATGGAGACAAAGGAAAGAGGGAGCGTGTCCCTGTAAGACCAGCTGTACTGCTGTTCTGCCTGAAGACCCGAAGCTGTTAACAGAGTCAGGAAGAAGACGGGGCATACCTGCAATGAAGTTTCCCCTGGATCTGAATATCTGAGAATCTGATTAGTTACAGGATTCTCTCCTCCGTTCCCAGATCATGTTAGAAGCAGTGTAATCAATAAAATAACTTTTCTCAATGGAAGAAGAGGAAGAGGAGAAGTGCTCCCATCGGATTATCTGTACTGCTGTTCTGCCTGAAGACCCGAAGCTGTTAACAGAGTCAGGAAGAAGATGGGGCATACCTGCAATGAAGGTTTCTCCTGGATCTGAATATCTGAGAATCTGATCAGTTACAGGATTCTCTCCTCCATTCCCAGATCATGTTAGAAGCAGTGTAATCAATAAAATAACTTTTCTCAATGGAAGAAGAGGAAGGAGGAGGAGTGCTCCCATCGGATTATCTGTACTGCTGTTCTGCCTGAAGATCTGAAGCTGTTAACTATTCCCGCACAAGAAGTTCAGTGTAATAAATGAAAGAACATGTCTCAATGGAGACAGAGGAAAGAGGGAGTGTGTCCCTGTCGGACCATCTGTACTGCTGTTCTGCCTGAAGACCCAAAGCTGTTAACAAAGATAGGATGAAGACGGGGCATCTCTGCAATGAGGGTATCTCTTGGATCTGAATGGGCGAGAATCTGATCAGTTACAGGATTTTCCCCCTCCATTCCCTGATCACGTTACAAGCAGTGTAATGAATGAAAGAATTTTTCTCAGTGGATGAAGAGGAAGGAGTGGGAGTGTACCCGTCTGATTATCTGTACTGCTGTTCTGCCTGAGGATCTGAAGCTGTTAACCAGTGACGGCTGGTGGTATATTTTTTGGGGGGGCGGCAATCCATCCGACGCCACAGCCACTCCCCAGTCGGTCGATCACTAGCCCCGCAACTACCCGATCTAGGTGGCAGGTTACCTCCGAGCAGCGGGGGGCCGCTTCACCCTGTGTCTCCTCCTTCCTCAGCTTCGCGGTAGCCGATAGGATCGCTTCTCCTCTCGGCCAATCGGGTCTCAGGACACACTTCCTGAGCCGGGATTGGCCGGGAGGAGAATGAGGAAGACTATAGCAGATATTCATTCACTTTTGTCCCACAACAGGGTGGGCTCAGGGCACAGTGCTCTGTGCCCCAAGCCCACCCTCTTTTTAAGCCAATTAGAGCGGGAGGCTCTAATCATGTGCTTCTAAAAAAAAAAAAACCCTCCATTGGAATTCATGGGTCCGGCGCCCTGCATGTAGATTAGGGGCTGGACGCATGGATTAGGGGTTGGCGTCCCTATATAGATGGGCCTGCCGCTGCTGTTAACCAATGCAGCACCAGAAGTTCAGTGTAAATCAGTGTAATCAAAGAAAGAATATTTCTCAATGGAGACAGAGGAAGGAGGGAGTGTGTCCCTGTCGGACCATCTGTACTGCTGTTCCGCCTGAAGACCCAAAGCTGTTAACAGAGACAGGAAGAAGACAGGGCATCCCTGTAATGAAGGTTTCTCCTGGATCTGAATGGCTTAGACTCTGATCAGTTACAGGATTCTCTCCTCCGTTCCCTGATCATGTTACAAGCACTTTTCCCAATGGAAGAATAGGAAGGAAGAGGTGTGTCCCTGTCGGATTATCTGTACTGCTGTTCTGCCTGAAGACCGGAAGCTGTTAACCATTACAGCACCAGAAGTTCAGAGACAGGAAGAGGACCGGACATTACTGCAATTAAGGTTTCTCCAGCATCCAGCTACCTACACAGCATGGGACATCCTCCTTACACATAAGTAATTAGAGTAAAGGGACTATTTCAGCTAAACTTCAGCTTTCAGACTGGATAGTCATTTTCTTGAAGAGCTCTCTGTAAGAACAAAAAAAAGTTGTTTTTATTTTATACTTGGCCAGTTCCTGGTGGGTCCAGCGTGTTGACTAGTGCCCAGCCAATACTTCACTTTAATCTGTTTTCTACAAAATACACTTGGGGGTGAGTATAATGACTTACTCCTCTAGAACCAACGATCTTCCATTTCCTGAAGTCATCAGAGAAGTAAAAAGGAGATCCTTGTCCAGCTTGTTGACACCCGAATAGCGCTCTCTTCACACCCTTGGAAGTTTGAGTTGTAGTAAGTGTTCACAGCAATTCAAAATGATTCTTGTCATGCTCCGGGGCAGTCGTATCACACAGTAGACCTTAATACTTGTCTTATAAAATGTTGTATGTTCAAGCCTCCTCCTAGGTGTTAATTAGCGCAAAACTCAGCAAAGCGTAATTTTCGGGCTACGTGGTAGCCAGAAAAATATGGGAAAAGTCAACACGTTTCTATCAAAAAAGTAGATCAAACAAGGCAGCTAATATAATTAGGCCACTGTGCAGCTTATGATTCACCATGGTGGAAAACTTCGACGTTGGCTGCATGATTTCATAGGCGGAAATAGGTCAGTTGTGTGATATTTCGGGAGGTTGCTATAAAGCGTCTCATTTAGACCGATGCAGTTACACAAGTAAGAGATTATGTGTTGACAAAGTTATGGGTCTCCCTACTCTGTAATGTTACATTAAGTTATTTTATTTCCTAGAATGAAAAAAGTTAGTTCCAAGGTTAATTTATTAATTCACTTGGCAGGTGTGTGCTTGTTCGAAAGCTTGGAGACACACACAAGACATAAACATGTCATTGTAATCTATGTAAAGTCAACCTGTGCTTACTCCATGCAGGGCAAAGCAACAGCTTCTCTTAACAGCCATCCTACAAAGTTTCACATACCCCCCCCCCCCCCCCTCGATCCTTTTTCCTTCTTCCCCTTGAACCCTTCTACCCCACTTCATCCCAAATTCCCTATTTTGATCATCACCCCCTCTTGATCCCTCCTTGATCCCCCCTTCATCCCTCATTTTCCCTTAATCCCCCTTAAATCACTCCTTTCTCCCAGCTCGATCTCCATTTGCTCTTAATTCCTCCTTCATCCTTATCCCCCTTGATCCCCCCTTTTACCACCTTAATCCCCATCTCCCCACAACCCCCCCTCCTTGATCTTTATTCCCCCTTGATCCCCCCTCAGCCCCTTCATTCTCCCTTTCCTCTTAATCCCCATCCCCCCTCAACCACCCCATCACCCCTCATCCCCCTGAACCCCCCCTTCATTCCTCATTCCCCCTTTCATCCCCCTCAACCCCGCCTTCATTCCTCATTCCCCCCTTCATCCCTCATCCCGCTTAACCCCCCTTCACTCCTCATACCCCCCTTCATCCCTCATCCCCTTCAACCCCCCCTTCATTCCTCATTCCCCCTTCATCCCTCATCCCCCTCAACCCCCCCTTCATTCCTCATTCCCCTTTCATCCCTCATCCTCCTCAGCCCCCCCTTCATTCCTCAACCCCCCTTCATTCCTCATTGCCCCCTTCATCCCTCATCCCCCTCAACCCCCCCTTCATTCCTCATTCCCCCTTTCATCCCCCTCAACCCCCCCTTCTTTCCTCATTCCCCCTCATCCCTCATCCCCCTCAACCCCCCTTCATTCCTCATTCCCCTTTATCCCTCATCCCCCTCAACCCCCCCTTCATTCCTCATTCCCCCCTTCATCCCTCATTCCCCTCAACCCCCCCTTCATTCCTCATTCCCCCCCTTCATCCCTCATCCCCCTCAACCCCCCCTTCATTCCTCATCCCCCCCCTTCATCCCTCATGCCCTTAATTATAGATGTGTATATTTTTATAAAATGGGAAAATCTCCCCCCCCAGTGGGGTTTTTCTGCAGCAAAGTTACAGTCATTGGAAGAGTAGTATTAAAAAGGGTTTTTATTGAAAAACTGGCAACAATGCATATACACATAAATGTTTAAAATATGAGCTCTGGTCGGAGATGTATGACATCATTCAATATATCTACAACATTATATACCCATACAGTGGTACATTTTGTCAAAAAATTCTCGTATGCCAATTTCCAACGCGTTTCGACGTGCATAGTCAAAGTCTTCCTCAGGGATTTCATTTGCTGTCAAAGAAGTATATATATGTACATTGTTTAAACATATTAGCATTATTGCTAATATGTTTAAACAATATATATATTTCTTTGACAGCAAATTAATTTTATTATATCCAAATAAAATGTATGTCCTTTTCTCCCTACAAATAGAGCTTTCTTTTGGTGGTATTTGATCATCTTTGTGGTTTTTTTTTTCTACGCTATAAACAAAAAAAAAAAAAATAACGCCAATTTTGAAAAAAAAAAAAACAATATTTTTTTACTTTAAGCTATAAAACATATCCAATACAAAAAGTAAAAAAATCAAATTTCTTCATCAATTTAGACTGAAATGTATTCTGCTACATGTTTGTTTGTTTTTTACCACTACTGTTCCTTTATACTGGCTTTTGAAATTTACAAATGCAGCAATTAAGAAATTGGATGAAAGATTTAAGATAAATTTTATATACAGCTGTATAGATCAGACCAAAATGAGAGACAAATGAGGAGGAAAGAGCAAGAGGGGGACTTTGTTCCAAATCAGGGACAGTCCCGTGAAATCAGGGACAGTCCCTCGAAATCAGTGACAGTCCCTCGAAAATCAGGGACAGTCCCTCAAACTCAGAGACAGTCCCTCAAAATCAGGGACAGTTGGGAGCTATGCCACAAGCATGCTCACTGCGTGCTCCCAGCACAGTGACCTATCTTTTAAAGACAGCTTACAGTCTCTAATAATGATCAGGGTCGGGCGAGACGGGCTCCCGATCACGTGACTACTGTGACATCCAATCAAAGTGGTCACGTGATCAGTCAGTACAACCCAGTTTAAGGGATGCCATGGCTGGGCAGGAAAGGATTAATAAAAGAAGTGAGGCACAAGGCGAGTCCTTGCTGAAAAGGTTTTAGAACTTCTGCTATTGCTGGATTTTGCTGGATAGGTGGAGTATTTGAGAATCGGGGGTGGGGGTTGCAATAAAGGAGTGGGCTTTTGTCAAGGGCCCCTGGGAGCCGAGGATTTCCACCTTGTTCTCTAAGCAAAACGCCCTCTAACTGTATTAAAAACAGAACTACATTGCATCTGAGCACCAGAAAACAAGAACACTAATTGATTCATTTTCCATTTTTTGCTCAGAAACCAATTTGAACCCCCCCCCCCCCCCCCCTAGCATTTTGGGCTGTGGCCATCTTGAGTAAGGGCAGATGATTCATGTATGGGTGCTGAACCTGTGACCCTCCAGCTGTTGCGGAACTACAAGTTCCATGAGGCACTGCAAGGCTGACAGTTACAAGCATGACTCCCAAAGTCAGAGGCATGATGGGACTTGTAGTTTCTCAACAGCTGGAGGGCCACAGGTTGAGCACCCAATATGTAGCATTTACTTATTGGAATTAGGGTTGCACCAATACCACTTTTTTAAGACCGAGTACAAGTACCGATACTTTTTTTTATGTCATGTGACAGTGGCGCTAATATGCAGCACTGATGACGTGTGGACTGTGTCAGTATTTTTTTATCTTATTTTTTTTTTTACAATTTTATTTTGTACAATTTTTTAAAACTATTTTTTACAATTTATATACCATATTTATCAGCGTATAACACGCACTTTTTTCCCCTTAAAATCAGGGGAAAATCACGGGTGCGTGTTATACGCCGATCCCCTGCGATCCTGAGCTTCAAAATCGCCGACCGCAATTTGAAAATGGCGCCGCCGGCGCCGAAATACACTGAGCCGGTCCTCAGCTCTTCTCGGCCACTTTCGGCTTCACTCGAGCGCCGCCCGAACCTAGCCGAGTGTACTCATCTAGGTTCGGATAGCTCCGCTCACAGTCACGCCCATCCCGGGCGGGACTACGAGTGGAGCCGAAAGTGAACGAGAGCCTCCGAGAAGAGCCGAGGACCGGCTCTGTGTATTTCGGCACCGGCGGCGCCATTTTCAAATCGCAGTCGGCGATTTTGAAGCTCAGGATCGCAGGGGATCACAGGATTTTCAAACTGCGAGATGCAAGGCTGCACTGGGATAAGGCTGCAATGGACACTGGGGAAGGCTGCACTGACATGGCTGCACTGACAAGGCTGCACTGGGGCAAGGCTGCACTGACAAGGCTGCACTGACAAGGCTGCACTGACATGGCTGCACTGACAAGGCTGCACTGGGGCAAGGCTGCACTGACATGGCTGCACTGACATGGCTGCACTGGGGCAAGGCTGCACTGAGAAGGCTGCAATGATGGGCATTTAAATGTAAGTTTTTTTTCCCTTAAACTTCCCTCCTAAAAGTTTTTTTTTGCTTAAAATTCCCTCCTAAACTTGGGGTGCGTGTTATACGCCAATAAATACGGTATATATATATATATATATATTTTGCAATGCTAACTTTTAGGGGGGGGGGGAGTGTCAGTGTTTGTTTGTTTTTTACAATGTTAATTTTTAACTTTGAAATATTTATTAATTTTTTTTTTACTATATATGTATTTTTTATCAGCCCTGTTGGGGGGGAGGGGGGCTTTGGTTAGATATCAGGGGTCTGACATCTCCCCTTTGAGACAGAGAAGGGGACTGAGGACACAGACTCCCCAGATTTTTCAGTCCTTTTCTCTGCAACTTCAGCTGCACTGAAGATCAATGGACAAGAGACAAAGGCTCCTCTCCACTCATAAACTGAAGCACACAGTTTACAATGCTCAGTTATTCAGTTATGAATGGACAGGGTCAGTGATCACTGACTCTGTGCATTCAGAAAAGGAAGGAGCCGGTCAATGACAGATTGACCAGCTCCTTCCTCCGCTGACAGATCTGGGACAGGGGGAACTGGAGGAGCACGGAGGACACGGAGGGGGACTGGAGGAGCACGGAGGACTCGGAGGGGGACTGGAGGAGCACGGAGGACTCGGAGGGGGACTGGAGGAGCACGGAGGACTCGGAGGGGGACTGGAGGAGCACGGAGGACTCGGAGGGGGACTGGAGGAGCACGGAGGACTCGGAGGGGGACTGGAGGAGCACGGAGGACTTGGAGGGGGACTGGAGGAGCACGGAGGACTCGGAGGGGGACCGGAGGAGCACGGAGGACTCGGAGGGGGACTGGAGGAGCACGGAGGACTCGGAGGGGGACCGGAGGAGCACGGAGGACACGGAGAGGGACTGGAGGAGCACGGAGGACTCGGAGGGGGACCGGAGAAGCACGGAGGACTCGGAGGGGGACTGGAGGAGCAACGGAGGACTCGGAGGGGGACCGGAGGAGCACGGAGGACTCGGAGGGGGACTGGAGGAGCACGGAGGACTCGGAGGGGGACCGGAGGAGCACGGAGGACACGGAGAGGGACTGGAGGAGCACGGAGGACACGGAGGGGGACCGGAGGGGGACTGGAGGAGCACGGAGGACTCGGAGGGGGACTGGAGGAGCACGGAGGACTCGGAGGGGGACCGGAGGAGCACGGAGGACACGGAGAGGGACTGGAGGAGCACGGAGGACACGGAGGGGGACCGGAGGGGGACTGGAGGAGCACGGAGGAGGACATGGAGAAGGACACAGGGGACAGTCAGGGATGATCTGTGCGGCGAGCTACAAGCACTGATCTCCCTGTATAGATTTCAATAAAGCAACTGAAAGCCAGGGGGGGGGAGTGAAGCGTCTGTCAGCTGCTTTATTTAAATCTTTACAGGGAGATCGGTGCTTGTAATGGCCCCCACCGCCGCACTGATCACCCCTGACTGCCCAGGTATCGGGTCAAGCATTGGAGCATTTGGACGAGTCCAAGTACTCGTGCAAATGTTTGGTATCAGCACCATTACCAGTATCTGTATTGGTGCAACCCTAATTGGAATCCATCTGCCCTTAGCTCAGATATGCAGGCAGGAGGGTGTGCTTAGCTGAGAAAACCCTTCCTCCTCTCCTGCAGACTTCTGGGATGTATGACATCATTTGCCTAGGCCTGAAAACCAGGAAGTAACTGAAGAAATGTAAAAAGGAAAGTTTAAAACAAGTACTTATGATATAGTTTCCTATCTATTTTCCAAAGCTAGCAACATAATGGTTAAAGTGTTACTAATCCCACAACAGTAAAATCAGTCTGTATATGCAGTAAAACATACTTGTTATACTGACTGTGGAACCTAAGGGGTTAATCCTCACCATTTGTGAAAAATAGCTGTTTGATCCTGTATGCACAGATCCTGTCCTACTTCCACAGTCCCCAAACCATCTCCTGATAGAATAGAGTCTTCAGGGCACTCTGCACATGCTCAGTTTGGTGTGTAGTGCTAGAGAGTTTTTTCTTTTTCTTGGGAGGGTGCATGTGATCAGCACAGGTCCAATCAGCACTATCCAGACAGAGGGTCAGGGGTCCTGCAGCCTCATAAGACAGTCAGAGTAGAATAAAAACTCTTCATACAAGCTTTACTCAGGCACTAATAGAAGTCACAGGACTGCTATATACTGCTGATGAAAAAAGGTATTTAGTTTATATTTACTAAAATAATTGCATTTCCATGTTGTGTGTACTGTGGGGGACCAGATATAGTGAATGTAGGGTCCGGGGTTTAGTAACACTTTAAAAATAGTCAATGCTGAATGAGAGAGCGGAGTTCCGCTTTAAGAATTCTCTATCAATAATGTAGAGACACGCTAAAATCCATTTCTGTGTATTGCGCACAGAATACGCTTCTATCAGGGCTCCTCCAATTAAAGGTAACAGGATTATCCACACCCTGGGAACGATCAATAATCTCAATGACATTGGAGAAAAAAACGATTCTCACAAAAAGTCAACTCCAGCAATTAGTGGAGAATTAGAGGGAAGAACAAAAAAAGAAAAAAAAAAAAAACTGCTTTCTTTGTATGTCCTTAAAAACGTTAATCCTTGACTGCAAATTAAGTTGGATTGCATTTCAAAGTCGGACAATTGCAGGGGGAGTGAGCTGAAAGTGAGAAATGGTCATTGCACTTCCATGCTCAGCGCCTGTTCAAAGAGGATTGTCGGCACCCTCACCTGAGTATATTACGTTTGATGTATTTAAAGGTGAAGTCCGCCTTTTACAAAGAAATAATAAAGGCACATATACTGTGTATGTGTGTATATATATATATATATATATATATATATATATATATACTATATTACCAAAAGTATTGGGACGCCTGCCTTTACACGCACATGAACTTTAATGACATCCCAGTCTTAGTCCGTAGGGTTTAATATTGAGTTGGCCCACCCTTTGCAGCTATAACAGCTTCAACTCTTCTGGGAAGGCCGTCCACAAGGTTTAGGAGTGTGTCTATGGGAATGTTTGACCATTCCTCCAGAAGCGCATTTGTGAGGTCATGCCGACGGGAAATGTTGGATGTGAGGTTGTTGGCGTAAAATCCGACTGTGTGTACGCTCCATCGGACAATTGTTGTCTGACTTTTCGCCAACAAGTGTTGGCTAGCATGTACTCAAATTTTCCGCCAACAAATGTGTGTTGTCGGATTTTCTGAGCGTGGGTACACAAGTCCGTCGGACAAAAGTCCAAAGTTGGACATGTTGGACGAGAAGGCCTGGCTCGCAGTCTGCCATTAAAGTTCATGTGTGTGTACAGGCAGGTGTCCCAATACTTTTGGTAATATAGTGTATATATATATATATAAATGGGCACCTATTTTTTTTTTAATGCATAGGAGACTGCAATGCATTGCAACTGCGTTCAGTCGGGTGAAATGCCAGGCTCCAGCAGACTCTTCCTTCAGCCAGGGGCGGATCCAGAGTCTAGTCTCGGGAGGGGCACTGCCAGAAAATATATTTTTTTGGGGTACATCTATGGGGAAATGGCTGGTGTTGGCGCTTCAATCATCACGGCACCATGGTTGTTATGGTGTCAGGATGGTTGAAGCGCATTATTACTATTATTACATTGTTAAAATAAATTAAATAGTTTAACTCACCATAATGCAGAATCAGTGGGAGCCCCGAGTGTGTCACTTGCCACGTCACCTGTCACCAGATGCAGATTGTCACTTGCCATGTCACTTGCCACGTCACCTGCCACCAGATGCAGATTGTCACTTGCCACGTCGCCTGCCACCAGATGCAGATTGTCACTTGCCACATGTTGCGGACTGACAGTCATTTGCTGTGTCACTTTCCTTCTAAGGTGGTCTCTTGTGTCCCAGAGTCAGGCAGCAGAGAGATGATGTAATCTCTCTGCTGCCGCAGCTGCCTGCATGGTGAGGGGGGAACTGCAGGGATGCAGGGCGGGCGCCGGGCGGTGAGAGATAATGTCATCTCTCTGCTCCCCCGCCCGCCGGCTCCCTGATTGGCCAGCAGCCCGCAAACACATTGAGCGGCACATCTCACCAACCGAGCCGCCAGGCCAGCCCGCTGTCTCTCCTGCAGAGCCACCTGCCGGCTCTCTCACTTACGGAGCCGCCCGCCGGCTCTCTCACTTACGGAGCCGCCCGCCGGCTCTCTCACTTACGGAGCCGCCCGCCGACTCTCTGACTTAAGGAGCCGCCCGCCGGCTCTCTCACTTACGGAGCCGCCCGCCGGCTCTCTCACCTATGGAGCTGCCCGCCGGCTCTCTCACTTACGGAGGCGCCCGCCGGCTCTCTCACTTACGGAGCCGCCCGCCGGCTCTCTCACTTACGGAGCCACCCGCCGGCTCTCTTCACTTACGAAGCCGCTCGCCGGCTCTCTCACTTACGGAGCCGCCCGCCGGCTCTCTCACCTGTGGTGCCGCCTTCCGGCTCTCTCACTCACCCGCATTTCTCGGAGGGGGCAATTGCCCCATTGCCCCCCCCCCCCTGGATCCGCCCCTGCCTTCAGCCCTATGTCCATACCAAGGTAGGGGGTTTCAGTTAGGGCTCTTTCATATAGCTGATAATGCTGATCACCCTCTGAAAAGCAATCCGCAATGACATGCTTTTCAGAGGGCAGTATAGCAGTGGCTGGCAGGCATTCAAAAGGCGCTACTGCTACCTTCGGATGCCTGTTTGTTTTGTTTTTTTTTCCTTTTTTTTTTTTTATTGGCGAATGGCAATTTTACATTGCAAGACCATGCCATGCATGTGGCTCATGGATGCCATGTGGGGCCCCCATTGATCTCAATTGGCCATTCCACCTGTCAAACTCTGCAGTCCAAGTAAAAATGGTTTAAAAGCTCCGCCCCCCAAGTTCTTCCCGGCAGCAGCACAAGGTAAGGGGGGTGCACTGTGATGTAAGGTATGGTGAGGGGCACTTGACTTCTGATGGAGGGGGTGCTCTGGACATCTAGTCTTAAAGCCCGTACACACGATAGGATTTTCCGACGGGAAATGATGGATGTGACGTTGTTGGCGGAAAATCTGACTTTGAGTACGCTCCATTGGACAATTGTTGTTGGACTTTCCACCAACAAATGTTGGCTAGCATGTTCTCAAATTTTCTGCCAACAAATGTCTGTTGTCGGATTTTTCCGATCGTGTGTACACAAGTCCGTCGGACAAAATTTCAAAGTACAAACACGCATGCTCGGAAGCAAGAACGAGTCAGAAGCGGTCGGTCTTGTAAACTAGCGTTCGTAATGGAGAATTAACATTCGGGACGCTCCAAATTATGAAATCTCCAAATGCAGCGCACAATTCTCTTCTTCTTGCTGGTGATACTGATGGAATTATTGCAAACAAATTTTCAAAGGCTTTTTTTTTCTAGTGTTATCAAAAATAATATTATTATGCTTTTTTTTTTTTTTATTATTTGGGCAAGTTACCACAACACCATTATCCCGTAGTTTTTAAGATCAAAGACACAACAATACAATGTTTGTGTCCCTTGTTAATTTTACATTGTATTTTTTAAAATATAACTGCCGACTCCCAAACTGTCATTTGAAGTAAAACACACAGCCAAGTATTATTCTCCACAATTTTTTTATTGTGCATTAAAAAAAGAAAACAAATAAAATTAGACATGATATCTGCCAATAGAACTTAACCAAAAAGTGCATTCTATGCATCCAAAAATATAGAAAATATACCAAATCAAATCATTATTATTCAACCAAAAAAATAATGTCAAAGCAATAACTCCAAGGCCAATAATAAATAACACGTTATCTCCTCCGATTCCGCAACGTTTCTGGTTGATGAACGGTCGTTCAGAAACGAACTGAAAAGCATGAAATGAAAAGCGCTAAATGAAAAACGCGAAAAGAAAAGCGCGAATCAACACTCACCAAACTTCTACTGACACGAAATTAGCAGAAGGAGCCCAAAGGGTGGCGCTAAAGAGCTGAAAAAACACGTAGTACGTCACTATGAGGGCTTGCACACTGGAGCGATGCGCTGGCAGGACGGTAAAAAAAGTCCTGCCAGCAGCATCTTCGGAGCGGTGAAGGAGCGGAGTGTATACCGCTCCTTTACCGCTCCTGCCCATTGAAATCAATGGGACGGCGCGGCTATACCGCCGGCAATGCACCTCTGCAGAGGCGCTTTGCGGTGGTATTTAACCCCTTCTCGGCCGCTAGCGGGGGGTAAAACCGCCCCACTAGCGGCCGCATACCGGCTAATAATAGCGGCGTTTTACCGCCGACGCCGCCCCCCGCCCCAGTGTGCAAGGGCTCTAATTATTGGCCAACAGTTCCTTTCCGTTTGTATGCAAGACAAGTTTGGGCCAACGCCCTTCGAACAAAAGTCCACGATTTTGTTGGCCAACAATCCGATCGCTTGTACGAGGCTTTAGCGTCTGAAAAAAGACTTGAGACTGGGGCAGAGGTTCACCTTCCAGCAGGACAATGACTCTAAACATACAGCCAGAGCTACAATGGAATGGTTTAGATCGAAGCATATTCATGTGTTAGAATGGCCCAGTCACAGTCCAGACCTAAATCCAAATGAGAATCTGTGGCAAGACTTGAAAAGTGCTGTTCACAGACGTTCTCCATCCAATCTGACAGAGCTTGAGATATTGCACAAAATAGAATGGGCAAAATGTTTTCTCTCTAGATGTGCAAAGCTGGTAGAGACATCCCTAAAAAGACTTGCATCTGTAATTGCAGAGAAAGGGGGTTCTACAAAGTATTGACTCAGAGGGGCGCCATACAAATGTACCCCCCACACTTTTCACATATTTGTAAAATATTTTGAAAACCATTTTTCATTTTCCTTCCACTTCACAGTTATGTGCCACTTTGTGTTGGTCTATCACATAAAATCCCAATAAAATACATTTACGTTTTTGGTTGTAACGTGACAAAATGTGGAAAATTTCAAAGGGTATGAATACTTTTTCAAGGCACTGTAAGTGTATTGATCAAATAAATAAAAAAAATAAAGTTCAGGTGCTAAAATGATATCTTCCACCACCGTGTCAGATCGGTATCCAATCTTCATGTGTATGTCCACACAAGACCCTGAAGCTCACTCACCAGAAAGATTTGATGTGAGATCTACAGCACAAAACACTCATAATAATCACATCCAGGAGATAGAGATCTGACACGATGCCGGAAGACACAATTTTAGCACATGAATGACATTGATTTATTTGATTGTTACATTTATGTTCGATACAAATACTTATTATATTGATTATACTTATGATTATATTGCCTAATTGTATTGTTCTATTTTTGGCGCTGCACATTTGTTTTTATCTGTATCCGCTTGCGGACTTCCTAGTGGCCCGCTGCACCGGACCACGTGTACGTACAGTATCTCACAAAAGTAAGTACACCCCTCACATTTTTGTAAATATTTTCTTCTATCTTTTCATGTGACAACACTAAAGAAATGACACTTTGCTACAATGTAAAGTAGTGAGTGTACAGCTTGTATAACAGTGTAAATTTGCTGTCCCCTCAAAATAACTCAACACACAGCCATTAATGTCTAAACCGCTGGCAACAAAAGTGAGTACACCCCTAAGGACTGGTTCACACCTATGCATGTTGCAGTTTGCATATTTCAGGTGCATTTTTTTTTTTTCGTTTTTCGCTACACTTTTTTTATCTATTGAAGTCTATGGAACCAAAAACCAGAAAAAACTACCTGGCCCTTTCCATAAAATGCACAGATGTGAACATGACCCATAGGAAACCATTTTAAATGGACTGTAGTGTGTTTCTGCAAAACTGAAAATGCACTAAAAAATGCACAGGTGTAAACCAGTCCTTAGGCTCAATTCACACCTATGCATGTTGCTTTTGAGCGTTTTTGGAGTTTTTTTTGTCATGCTTGCCACATTTTTGAGCAGCGTTTTTGTAGCGTTTTTACAGTGTTTTTACAGCGTTTTTGCGGCATTTTTGCCGCGTTTTGCATTTTGCGTTTTATATTTTATTTTTTTTACAGTTTAAAAAAAACAAAAAACAGCAAAAACGCATCAAAAATGCATCAAAAACGCTGTAAAAACGCTGCAAAAATGGTGCACATGCGTTTTTGATGCTGGTCCATTGAATTGTATTACATGCAAAACGCTGCATTTTGCATGAAAAAACATCCCTGACCCTTTCCAAAAATGCAGAGGTACAAAAAGGCATTGATGTGAACATGTTCCATAGGAACCCATGTTAAAAAATTCCCATGCATTTCTGCAAAATGCAAAATGCATCAAAAAACGCGCTAGTGTGAATGGAGCCCTAGTGAAAATGTCCAAATTGGGCCCAATTAATCATTTCCCCTCCCCAGTGTCATGTGACTCTATTGTTACAAGGTTTCAGGTGTGAATGGGGAGCAGGTGTGTTAAATTTGGTGTTATCGCTCTCACTCTCTCATACTGGTCACTGGAAGTTCAACATGGCACCTCATGGCAAAGAACTCTCTAAGGATCTGAAAAAAAGAATTGTTGCTCTATATAAAGATGACCTATAGGCTATAAGAAGATTGCCAAGACCCTGAAACTGAGCTGCAGCATGGTGGCCAAGACCATAGAGCTGCTTAACAGAACAGGTTCCACTCAGAACAGGCCTCACCATGGTCCACCAAAGAAGTTGAGGTCACGTGCTCAGCATCATATCCAGAGGTTGTCTTTGGGAAATAGATGTATGAGTGCTGCCAGCATTGCTGCAGAGGTTGAAGGGGTGGGGGGGTCAGCCTGTCAGTGCTCAGACCATACGCCGCACACTGCATCAAATTGGTCTGCATGGCTGTTGTCCCAGAAGGAAGCCTCTTCTAAAGATGATGCACAAGAAAGCCCGCAAACAGTTTGCTGAAGACAAGCAGACTAAGCACATAGAATGCATTAAAATAAGAAACCTTCTGCATTTACAACTCCCTTAAGGCTGTATTTGCACATGTGTGAATGACAAATCGCATAATGCACATTTCAGATGACATTCATTTGAATGGCATCTAAAAAGGCGACGCTGTTCTGGCGTAACTGTTGCGCTACAAATCGCACTGCAAAACCACACTGCGCGAAGCTTTTCACCCAAAAAGAAAAAAAACGCAGGAGGTTCTTTTGGGTGACATGCTTGATGGTCAGCCTGTCAGTGCTCAGACCATACACCGCACACTGCATCAAATTGGTCTGCATGGCTGTCATCCCAGAAGGAAGCCTCTTCTAAAGATGATGCACAAGAAAGCCCGCAAACAGTTTGCTGAAGACAAGCAGACTAAGGACATGGATTACTGGAACCATGTCCTGTGGTCTGATGAGACCAAGATAAACTTATTTGGTTCAGATGGTGTCAGGCATGTGTGGGGGCATCCAGGTGAGGAGTACAAAGACAAGTGTGTGTTGCCTACAGTCAAGCATGGTGGTGGGAGTGTCATGGTCTGGGGCTGCATGAGTGCTGCCGGCACTGGGGAGCTACACTTCATTGAGGGAACCATGAATGCCAACATGTACTGTGACTTACTGAAGCAGAGCATGACCCCCCCCTTCAGAGACTGGGCTGCAGGGCAGTATTCCAACATAATGACCCCAAACACACCTCCAATACGCCCACTGCCTTGCTAAAGAAGCTGAGGGTAAAGGTGATGGACTGGCCAAGCATGTCTCCAGACCTAAACCCTATTGAGCATCTGTGGGACATCCTCAAACGGAAGGCGGAGGAGCGCAAGGTCTCTAACATCCACCAGCTCTGTGATGTCGTCATGGAGGAGTGGAAGAGGACTTCAGTGGAGACCTCTGAAGTTCTGGTGAACTCCATACCCAAGAGGGTTAAGGCAGTGCTGGAAAATAATGGTGGCCACACAAAATATTGACACTTTGGGCCCAATTTGGACATTTTCACTTAGGGGTGTATTTACTTTTGTTGCCAGCGGTTTAGACATTAATGGCTGTGTGTTGAGTTATTTTGAGGGGACATCAAATTTACACTGTTATACAAGCTGTACACTCACTACTTTACATTGTAGCAAAGTGTCATTTCTTCAGTGTTGTCACATGAAAAGATAGAAGAAAAGATTTACAAAAATGTGAGGGGTGTACTGACTTTTGTGAGATACTGTATGTGATCCGGCATTTCTGGGTAGGGGGTGTGCGTGCGCGTTCACTACAGCACAAGCCGATCAGCAGGTCCTGGCCAATGATTTATGACCGGGACCCGCTGATCGGCTTAGCGAATGACAGTTCAGAGCCCTGTGTTTACTAACAACACAGAACCCTGAACTGAGAGCTACAATGTGTTTGTGTTTTCTCCCTGCAAAGCAGGGAGAAAACACAAACCCATCGCTTAACAAAAGCAGCACATACTACACACAGCGGTTCACACTGCTGCGACTTGAGAATCCAAAGTCGCATGACAAGTCACACCCCATTAATGGCAATGGAACTGTTCTAATTGGTACAACTCAAACTGACTTAGAAAAAGGTTCCTGCACTACTTTGATGCAAATTCAAAACAACTTGCATTGACTTCTGTTAAAGCCATATGCAAGCCGCGATGAAGTCACGCCGGGATGTCGGATTCAAAGTTGCACACCTTTGGTGGGATTTTATTCGCCAAAGACATGTAGCAGTGTACATTTTTGCCTAAATTTGTAAAGAAATTGGATTTTTAAAAAAAGTTTTTATTGGTTATGTTTTATTGGCCCATTGGTAATCCAGCACTGTTAATGGCCATAGTTTTTGGAATGGGATGTCCATCAAGCTCATATCGTTCTGTTCTGTCGGTCAGGAAACCTCCAGGAACCTGCACAGTGTTTAAAGTTGTTTGTTACCCCAACACTTCCTATTCCTGATATGTGCCTCCTGTACCATGTACTTCTATGAAAAAGTATCCTGCTCTCTATTGCTTCCTTTGTGTGAACTCTCTGGTGTTCCAGCTAGTCCCTCTGCTTTCCTATTAAAAACTGACCATGCTAAGCAGTAAAGCACAGCATGGTCAGTTCTCTACCTATGCTGGGAACTCAGAATGCTCTCCTCTGATGATCAGACTTTGTCTTGCACAGTGATTCATTGAGAAGACCAGTGTGCTGCTGTTTCTTCTCCCCTCAGCTCTTAGGGAATGTGATCACTCATTAAAAAGGGAAAGAAAAATGTATTTATAATGTTTTTATACAAAAATGTTTTGTCTTTCCCTTTTATTTTAAACGGAATGGATTGTTTTACAAGGTGATCGTTTACAATCACTTTAACTGTTGAACAGTTTACCTGTTAAGAAAAAAAAAGAACTACTATTGTTAAAAATTATTATTATTATTATTATTAATATTATTATTACACATGATTTATATAGTGCCAACAGTTTATGCAGCACTTTACAATGTAGAGGAGAGACAGTACAATTACAATACAGTTCAATACAGAAGGAATAGGAGGACCCTGCTCATGGAGCTTACAATCTAAACATATTGTATTCTTATACCTGCATATGGATAATACCCACTTTTTTCTTCTCTATGTTTTTTTTAAATATTTTTTTTAGCTGCATAATTAACGTGTAATAATAAAACATAAGTGTGTCGCAGGTTACATGTAACAGACAACTGTAAAAACTTTCAACATGGACAGCTTTTTTTTTTTTTAAATGTAGACAGCTCCACCTAGTGGTAGCTAAAGGAATATTTTAAGAGTCTAGTAGCAAAAAAAACAAAACGTTAAAGTTAACCTGTTGCAAATCTGGACAATTTAAACAAAGTATAGTAAAGATAAATAAATACTAATACAAGGGTTACATTCTGCGGAAATCATTAGTAGATCCAGAGGCACAGGCAGCTAAAGGTACATGCAATTCTTGACCTTTCTAAAAAATGAAGGTTGGTCCCATCCATGCTCTTCTTCTGAACCTCCATCACATTAGGGCAGCCTTTCTCAACCTTTTTACCCCAGAGGAAACTTTGAAATAATGTTCAGGTCTCAGGGAACCCCTGGTAAGGTTCGTCTTTTAGGGGTCATTAAGAAAATGCCTCTAACATTGGTGTTGGTAAGTTGGGAAGAATACCCCCCTTACAGTGGTGGCCAGAATGACTCCCTTCCCTTGCAGTCATGCCGCTGGCTCTTCCAGGTCGATTGGACCTGGAGCTGTGCAGGCACCATCAGATGGGAGGTCGGGTTAGCCACAGCTCAAGGAACCCCTAGATACACCCGGAGGAACCCTAGGGTTCCACAGATCCCTGGTTAATAATGGCTGCATTTAGGCTCCATTCATACCTGGGCGTTCTGGAATCGTGGGCCAAATCAGGCTTTTCTGCCTGCGATTCCAGAATCACGGCGAAACGCAGGACGCTTTTACGATGCCATTACTTCTTTAGTCACCCCATAAGCGATGCGATTTTGCCTTATTATAGGCTTACCTGTAGGCAGGGGCGGACTGACCATTGAGCCACTCGGGCACTGCCCGTGGGCCCTGGGCCACTAGGGGGCCCCATCAGGGTTGCCAGCCTCAGTAAAACCAGGGACAGTATGTATATATCTGTAGTTTTTTTACATCTGTCTGTGTATACTGTGTGTACATGTATGTGTATACTGTGTGATTGTATACTGTGTGTGTGTATACTGTGTAGCCCCATAATCTCTGATTACCTGGGGGCCCCATAATCTCCTATTGCCCGGGGGCCCCATGAGTTATCAGTCCGCCCCTGCCTGTAGGTACAAGTGGTGTAACAGAGTTTACAACCACTTTAAATGTAGTAAATCTAAAATTAGTGACCCCAACAATGCATACTTACCAACATTTTAGTCCTGGTCCCGTTCACAGTTAGCCCCACCCACAGTTCTCCTTAAGCTCAGAGACTGGATGGTGCCACTCAGACCCCACCCACTTGTCAAAGCGGCCTACCCAACATTGCCTGGGTTACAGCACCATCAGGACATAGGCTTTCTTCTAGAGTGCTCCTTGGGGCCCTGAGAGCCAGAACACTCCATTATGTAAATATTGATGTAGCACCCGCCTAACTAGGTTGCTAACAGTTTGCGGCAAACTTAGTTTTTGGTACCCCTGTAGCCAGTGGAGCGAAGTTTGATTACTTTTGGCTGTTCTGGGTTTTGCTGGTTGTAGGCCCTGCTGCTTTCCTCTGAATTCTGGTAGGTTCCAGAATGTAGTGGGTGGAGGAAGTCAATCCCTGGCAGGAGGAATGGCCAGTAGGGGGCTGAGATGTGTATAACTATTCTGGGGCCTGAAACAGCAGGGTCCTTGTCCTGTGGGACCTGTAAGCTAGGCCTGTTTGTTTAGATCTGTGTGGGCCGGGAGTGGCTCAGTGTAGGCTGGTGACTCACAGATAGCATCATCTTTCGGTTACCTCCCTTCTGCTTCTAGAGGATTCTAGAAAGAAAGGAGGGGAAGGAGCTGTCTGAAGGTGTCTCAGGGAGCCCTGACCAATCCCCAACTAGGATTGGCAGGGGGCAGGCCTCCTTGATGTACCCAAGGTCAGCCCAGCTGGGGAGGAGTTGTTGGGTGGAAGAAGCTGGAGATAGAGCGCTAGGCTGTTGAGGCCTTTGAGGCGCTCCCCAGTCTTGGGATGAGGGGTTGACCCTGGGCCTGAGGTGTTCAGGTGGAAGTTGGAGCCTTTCTGAGAAACGAAGAAGGATCTGGACAGGAGGCACAAAGAGGAACCAAGAAAGACAGCGGGAGCTAGTGTTGCCGGGCAAGTCTCCAGGAGGGATTGACTGGAGTGCAGCCAGGAGGGCTGGTGAGTGACAGGCACAATTAGGAAAGCTAGAGAGATATGCCAGAGTGGACTGGGAGTGTGCAGTCTGAGATGGATGTAGAACCAGCAGGAGAGACTGTGATGTCATGGGCAGTGAAGTTCGACAGCTGCAGTCAGGAGGGCTGGCAGGGCCTGAAGAGGACTGCCTGTAGTCCATTATAGAACAGCCAGCACTAAAAGACTTTTCTTCCACTATTTGTTGCTACACTAAAGGGGCCCGCGTTCCCTGCCTGCAAATGGCATTTGCTAAGGCCTGAGTCAGAGTTGGGCCTACCATGTGCTAGCTGTACCAGTAACCAAGTATTGTACAGGAGAGAGAGAAACAGTCTACAAATAAGCATTGTGCTGGAGGAGACTGGAGCTCTAGAAGTGTAAATAGAGGTTCCAACTGATCATCTTATTGATTTCATTATTGGTTATGGGCATCCCATAATTTCCCTTACCCTATCCAAGTTCAAAATCCCTCAATAAAATACAAAACAAACATACAGAATGTTCATTGTCTCAAGAGTGACTGGGAAGTGAATGCTGGGCTGGGCAGGGTGACAGGTGGACCACAATATCCAGCAGCCCCTATGGGGGTACCGCTACATACACTTTCATTAGAACAGGGAGGAGATCCTGGCTAAAAGTACAGCAGATAACAAACATCAATACACATGGATACCAGAAAAAGCCTTCAGCTGGCATGCAGACACTCAGGATCAGCTGGAGGTGGGAATCATAACATTTCAGAGTAAAGACCCCTTCTTCAACACCTGTCTTCATGTGGTACCCAAACCATTTAAAATGTGCTAAAATGGCTCCTAAACTCACTAGACCACCCCCCCCCCCAACACTGAGAAGAGCAGACTGTTCTTACTACACACTCCATCATTTAAAGTGTTAGTACACCTTTACCATAGGAGGGTCTACTGCCCTCTACTGTCAGCTGCTAGTGTCACATTGTATAGTAAAATGATTTATGCCACTTCCTGACTCTGAGGTTTTTGGGAAAAGAGCCTGGAAGGAGGAAATGTGGAGAGAGAAGGTCTCAATCACATGTCCTGTCCATACTACTAATACCAGATCGGAAGAGACGATTATGTGAGTAGTTCTATACTCTAATAGTTTAACTGCAGCTGCCCATAGCTTATTGAGTGTATCGCTGAGTCCTCATGACAGAGTATATCTATTATTTTATCTCACATGCACAATGTCAGATAACTAGGACTGCATTCCAGGCTGGTTCGGTAATGGCTGGGGGATCTCCTCATCACCGCAGGTCTCCAACACAAAGACAAATGCTGCATCATCATCCTCAGGGGCCCCAGCAACAGGACTTTGCTGCAACACCCAAATACCAAAAATGTAATATATTGTCGCTTGCCAATCATTAGATGTGGTGGCTGCACTCATTTTCTTTTGTCAGGTTTTTCCCCTCTGTTTTCACCTGGTGACCTGGCCAGTAACACACCTCTTGTATTAGAGTGCTCCCACTCTGGAGAAAGGAGCTCATGGGGCACAATTGGAAAGCAGCATTTTCAGTCTGGTGGGAGGGCAGTGTTAGGTGGACTAGCAAGTTTACATACACTAACAAATTGAAGCCAAACTCCAGCTAATGCTTTATAAGCAGTTTCAGCAAACAGATTTTTTTTTTCCTTTTGGAATAAAGGTTTTACATCAGTAAACAAAAGATGATCGTTGTAAGCACCCCTGATAGTGTTAAATGGCTTGTCTCCTGTCTGCAACTGATACATTCTGCTGGATAGCTTTTGAAAAAAAAATAATAGACAATGTTATACTCTGTCCAACGCGTTGCGTCATTGATGACATGACTCCATCAGGGGTGTGATCTATGACGCAATGCGTTGGATGAAGCTGGGTGATGTCACTTCCAGTCTGAAATCAAAACTGGAAGTTCGGATAGGTAGTGTATGTTCATGCAAACCCAAATTTTTCTTGTTATTTGGAGAGCTGTTACTTCAATCCTTATGTAAGTGGAAGTTTTTAAATTAAGAGACATTGCTTTCTGATTACTACTTCCAGCTGGTCTAGTGAGATTCCAGCCTCTTAAAGGGCATACCTATCATCTGGGTCCAGAGTACTAAGTTTTTGAGAGAGACATCGAGCCCAGATTACCCTGAGGTGGGCATAAGTGCATGAGACCTCTATCATCATTTTTACTGAGGTGAAGCACTGTCACTGACAAGATTTTGGTCTACAGTGGAGCACGGGGGGGGGGGGGGGGTACTGTTGTAACGATTAAAGAAGGAAAAAAACTTCACATCTACAGTATATAAACCCATATGATCATTTGTGTTGTTTACCCACTTCAGCCCCGCACCATTTGGCTGGCCAAAGACCAGAGAACTTTTTGCGATTCGGCACTGCGTCACTTTAACTGACAATTGCGCGGTCGTGCGGCGTGGCCCCCCAAACAAAATCGATGTCCTTTTTTTCTAAATCGATGTCCTTTTTTCTCCACAAATAGAGCTTTCTTTTGGTGGTATTTGATCACCTCTGTGGTTTTTATTTTTTGCGCTATAAACAAAAAAATAGCGACAATTTTGAAAAAAACGCATTACTTTTTGCTATAATATATATCCCCAAAAAATCTATAAAAAAATTTTTTTTTCCTCAGTTTAGGCCGATGTGTATTCTTCTACATATTTTTGGTAAAAAAAAATCGCAATAAGCGTTTATTGATTGGGTTGCGCAAAAGTTATAGCGTCTACAAACTAGGGGATAGTTTTATAGGATTTTCATTAATATTTTTTTCTTTACTAGTAATGGAGGCAATCATCGATTTTTATCGTGACTGCGACATTATGACGGACACATTGGACACCTTTGGCGCTTTTTTGGGACCATTCACATTTATACAGCGATCAGTGCGATTAAAAATGCATTGATTACTGTGTAAATGTGACTGGCAGTGAGGGGATTAACCACTAGGTGGCGCTGTAGGGGTTAAGTGTGTCCTAGGGAGTGATTCTAACTTTGAGGGAGGGACTATGTGTGATACGACACTGATCACCACTCCCGATTACAGGGAGCTGTGATCAGTGTCAGTGTCACTAGACAGAATGGGGAAATGCTTGTTTACATTGGCATTTCCCTGTTCTTCCTCTCCGTGAGGCAATCGCTGGTATCCCCGTGGACATCGGGCGCGCACGCGATGACATGGCGGCAAATTTAAAGGGACGTACCTGTGCCTGTCTGTGCCATTGTGTTGACGTAAATGTACATGCTGCGGTCGTCAAGCGGTTAAATACTAATTTGTAGCAATGGTGGTGTGGTATCACTTGGTTATTTCACCACAGTTTGTAAATTGATACATGTAAAGGGACATACAGTGCCTTGAAAAAGTATTCATACCCCTTGAAATTTTCCACATTTTGTCATGTTACAACCAAAAACGTAAATGTATTTTATTGGGATTTTATGTGATAGACCAACACAAAGTGGCACATAATTGTGAAGTGGAAAGAAAATGATAAATGGTTTTCAAACTTTTTTACAAATAAATATCTGAAAAGTGTGGTGTACATTTGTATTCAGCCCCTTTTACTGTGATGCCCCTAACTACAATCTAGTGGGACCAATTGCCTTCAGAAGGCACCTAATTAGTAAACACCTGTGTATAATTTAATCTCAGTATAAATACAGCTGTTCTATGAATCCTTCAGAGGTTTGTTAGAGAACCTTAGTGAACAAACAGCATCATGTAGGCCAAGGAACACACAAGACAGGTCAGGGATAAAGTTGTGGAGAAGTATAAAGCAGGCTTAGGTTACAAAAAAATATCCCAAGCTTTGAACGTCTCACGGAGCTCTGTTCAATCCATCATCTGAAAACGGAAAGAGTATGGGACAACTGCAAACCTACCAAGACATGGCCGTCCACCTAAACTGACCGGCCGGGCAAGGAGAGCTTTTATCAGAGAAGCAGCCAAGAGGCCCATGGTAACTCTGGAGGAGCTGCAGAGATCCACAGCTCAGGTGGGAGAATCTGTCCACAGGACAACTATTAGTCGTGTTCTCCACAAATCTGGTCTTTATGGAAGAGTGACAAGAAGAAAGACATTGTTGAAAGAAAGCCGTAAGAAATCCAGTTTGCAGTTTGTGAGAAGCCATGTGGGGGACACAGCAAACATGTGGAAGAAGGTGCTCTGGTCAGATGGGACCAAGATTGAACTTTTTGGCCTAAAAGCAAAACGCTATGTGAGGCGGAAAACTAACACTGCACATCACCCTGAACACACCATCCCCACCGTGAAACATGGTGGTGGCAGCATCATGTTGTGGGGATGCTTTTCTTCAGCTCTTCAGCAGAGACAGGGAAGCTGATCAGAGTTGATGAGAAGATGGATGGAGCCAAATACAGGGCAATCTTAGAAGAAAACCTGTTATGTCATGTTACACACGACCAGACTTTCCGTCATTCCGTCGGACATTCCGATCGTGTGTGGGCTTCATCGGACCTTTCTTTTCGAAAATTCTGACGGACCTAGAATTAGAACATGTTTCAAATCTTTCTGACGGACTCAATACCTATCGAGAAAACCGTTCGTCTGTATGCTAGTCCGACGGACCAAAAACGACGCAAGGGCAGCTATTGACTACTGGTTATTGAACTTCCTTTTTTCTAGTCCCGTCGTACGTCATCACGTTCTAAACGATCGGACTTTGGTGTGATTGTGTGTAGGCAAGTCCGTTTCAGCGGAACTCCATCGGGACTCCATCGGAACTTTGCATTGGAAAGATCGTCAGAGTCTACTCTGACGGAAAGTCCGCTCGTGTGTACGCGGCATTAGAGTCTGCAAAAGACTTGAGACTGGGGCGGAGGTTCACCTTCCAGCAGGACAACGACGCGAAACATACAGCCAGAGCTACAATGGAAAGGTTTAGATCAAAGTATGTGTTAGAATGGTTCAGTCAAAGTCTAGACCTAAATCCAATTGAGAATCTATGTCAAGACTTGAAAATTGCTGTTCACAGACGCTCTCCATCCAATCTGACAGAGCTTGAGATATTGTACAAAGAAGAATGGGCAAAATGTCCCTCTCTAGATGTGCAAAGCTGGTAGAGACATCCCCAAAAAGACTTGCAGCTGTAATTGCAGAGAAAGGTGGTTCTTTTTAGATTGGTGTAGGCACGAGAACATAAAAACTTGGCCAAAGCTGGAACAGGCACAGAGTAGTGTTCCGCTACAAAGGGCCCCTTGGTGTTTCAGAGACCTTCCATCTTCAATAAAGACACATCCCTTAATAGGACCCACTTTGCGGCAATGTTTAGGGCTTTTCTCTAGGGGTAAGCTCTCAACATTAGAATCTCCATTGTTCCCCATTTTGGGGTCACCCACAATTTGCACCAGGCCTGAAGGGGGGGGGACTTTTGATGGACTGATGGACCGGGGGTTATGTCAGACCTCTCATTATACAACATCTGAGGAATGGCCTACATTTCAAATGCTGACCTCAGGAACGGGCCCGTATCAATTGGATTATTGGAGAGCAGTGCAATTGAGACATTTTTTTATATACTTTACCCACTCCTGATGTTTTTGAGCGTACTTTACTCCCTTTTCGAGGAATACTGTACGGAGAGAGGGTTACTATCTCACACTATCTCAAAGATATACGCTTTATTGGTAACACCTTCTGAAAACTTCCAATTGCCATTCTTTCGGAAATGGGAGTTGGATTTGGATATGATCTTTACAGAGGAACAGCGTGCTAACATAATCCACTCCACTGAATCTTCAATCTGTACAAAAATACAGGAAATAAATTACAACATTTTTTTCTCAATTGTATGGAACTCTGGTCTTTCTTCATAGATATTACGTCTCGAAAAGATGCTGGTCATGCTCCAGAGTGGAGGACTATTGGAGAGAGGTCCGCAGGATTACTCAAAAATTTAGTGACTTTGAGATACCTGAATAAGCAACTGTCTTTCTTTTACACGGCTTCAAAAAAACGTACATAAAAACTCCATAGTGTTCTACCTCTTAAACGCGGCTAAGTCCTGCATCCTTTCTATATGGAAGCAGACCCAACCACCAACAGTAGGCCTATGGCTCAGGAGGGTGGAAGAAGTGAATAGAATGGAAGACTAATGCCCCGTACACACGGTCGGACTTTGTTCGGACATTCCGTCAACAAAATCCTAGAATTTTTTCCGACGGATGTTGGCTCAAACTTGTCTTGCATACACACGGTCACACAAAGTTGTCGGAAAATCCGATCGTTCTGAACGCGGTGACGTAAAACACGTACGTCGGGACTATAAATGGGGCAGTGGCCAATAGCTTTCATCTCTTTATTTATTCTGAGCATGCGTGGCACTTTGTCCGTTGGATTTGTGTACACACGATCGGAATTTCCGACAACAGATTTTGTTGTCGGAAAATTTTATAGCCTGCTCTCCAACTTTGTGTGTCGGAAAATCCGATGGAAAATGTGTGATGGAGCCCACACACGGTCGGAATTTCCGACAACAAGGTCCTATCACACATTTTCCATCGGAAAATCCGACCGTGTGTACGGGGCATAAGTGTGGACAACCAGGCAGAAACAAGAGATATATGTTAAAACATGGACCTCATGGAACCTTTTTATTCAGAGGAGAGGAAGACTCTCATAGATGTGAACCCCACTAACTGAGAGAGAAGCCAACGCCCCCCTTAAGACAGTTTGGCTCGGTGGGTGAATGCTACCCTACCTGGCACTGGTGGGGGATGGAGGGAAGGAGGAGGAGAGAAATTTAGGGGAGTCTCCCCTTATTCTCTGATTATGGGACTAGGCTGTCAGACTCATTGGATACACGACAGAGAAGGGAAAGACATTTTGAATAATATGATGATAGTAAATATATTATTGGACTAAACAGGTTGCGACTAGTGGAATGTACTATCCAATATTGTGGTTATCATTATCTAGATATGTAAGTTTAAATGCATGGAGCGCTTTTTGTTTCTTTTTTTTCTTTTCTATTATCTAAATAAAAGGATTTAAATACCAAAAAAAAAAAAAAAGAAAGGCGGTTCTACAAAGTATTGACTCAGGGGGGCTAAATACGAATGCACGCCACACTTTTCACATATTTATTTGTAAAAAAACAAAATGTTGAAAGCCATTTATCATTTTCCTTCCACTTCACAGTTATGTGCCACTTTGTGTTGGTCTATCACATAAAATCCCAATAAAATACATTTATGTTTTTGGTTGTAACATGACAACATGTGGAAAATTTCGAGGGGTATGAATACTTTTTCAAGGCACTGTTTGAGTAAATGTGGATAATTATATGACACTAGCACGCATGGTAAAACGCTTCATTTTGCAGTGCAGGTTATTGTAAACCTAGCCTTATCATGTATGTTCATGCAGATTGCGTTACATCTTTTTCTTGTGCATTGGCATGCATTTTTATGTCATCTGTTGTGAACTGACAGGTCTCTGGAAGTGTCAAAGTACTCACAAATAAATCCTTACTTGCAATGTGTTGCCTTTACATGCGTTTCTTTAACCACATCATAACCGCCCTATAGCCAAAAGGCGTCTACAGTGCGGCTCTGTTGTTTTTGGGAGGGCGTCCATAGATGTCCTCACAGAACCACGCCCCTGCGCACCCCCCCCCCCCCTTCGGACACAGCTGATCACAGATTGTGGTAAGTGGCCAATCACACCGGCCCTTTACCATGTGATCAGCTGTGTCCCATCACAGCTGATAACAACGTAAAAACAGACTTGCTGGTTATCGGCAGAACTTTCCTCAAGCGCTGACACAGCTTGAGGAAAGTAACGAGCAAGTGTGACAGGGGACATGTACACAGATAATCAGGGCATTGATCTTCAGTGCTCATCAATGCCACCTATCAGTGCCTCCTCATCAGTGCCACCTATCAGAGCAGCCTATCAATGCCTTCTCATCAGTGCAGCCTATCAGTGCTTCCTCATCAGTGCCTCCTCATCAGTGTGTGTAGAGAGTTTGGAAAAATCATGGCCTTTGTAGGCACCAAGGTACAGAGCTTTTCTTTCAAAAGTCATACATTTTATTAAAATATTTTCCTTAAAAAAAAATTACAAGATACATTAAAAACATACAATAAACTTGCTACCCAAAATTAGCTGATATCACCAACTGAAACACTATAGCAAACCCTACCCTAGTCCAAATTGTAAGCGCCAGTGGAGTATGGCTGCCAGTATCCAGGCGGGCTTGGTGGAGGTTGATGTAGCTCAATAAAGCTCTACATGTTTTGTGCAATTGCACTTTCTCAGGAGCTTAAGCAATCAGTGCCTCCTATCAGTGCCTATCAGTGACGCTTATCAGTGCCCATTCGTGATGCCTATCAGTGCCCACCCATGATGCCTATCAGTCTGTGTAGAGAGTTTGGAAAAATCATGGACTTTGTAGGCACCAAGGTACAGCGCTTTTCTTTCAAAAGTCATACATTTTATTAAAATATTTTCCTTAAAAATATCCTAGTCCATAGTGTAAGCGCCAGTGGAGTATGGCTATCAGTATCCAGGTGGTAGAGGTTGATGTAGCTCAATAAAGCTCTACATGTTTCGCGCAATGGCACTTTCTCAGGAGCTTAAGCAATCAGTGCCCATCAGTGCCACCTATCAGGGCCTATCAGTGCCCATCTGTGATGCCTATCAGTGCCGCCTATCAGTGCCACTTATCAGTGCCCATCCATGATGCCTATCAGTGCCGTCTATCAGTGCCCATCAGTGCCGCCTATCAGTGCCCATCAGTTCCCGTTAGTTCCACCTATCAGTGCCCATCAGTTCCCGTTAGTTCCACCTATCAGTGCCCATCAGAGAAAGAGAAATATAACTTATTTGTAAAATGTTATAACAAAAACTAAAAAAAAAAGTTTTTTTTTTTTTTTAAATGTTTGGTCTTTTTTTGTTTGTTTAGTAAAAAAATAAAAACCCAGTGGTGATTAAATACCACAAAAAGAAAGCTCTACCTGTGGGAAAAAATATATAAAAATTTCATATGAGTACAGTGTTGCATGACCGCGTAATCGTCATTCAAAGTGTGACAGCGCTGAATGCTGAAAATTGGTCTGGTCAGGAAGGGGGTGAAAGTGCCCGGTATTAAAGCGGTTAAATGTACACAACATTGTGGTGCAAACAAGGCACAGAAAACCATTGCTTTATATGCGCCCTTGCAGTCACCTGTGTCGATCCGGTGCAGATAAAATACAGGTCATTGTACAAGTGAAGTGAACAAGTCCTGTTAGTGCAAATGAAAAAACCTTCCCAGACAGCAATCAACTACGTTGTCATATGACATTCTGACCACAAGAGGGGGTGGTATACCACTGAATATACAAGCTCATTCTCTACTAGTACTCACAGGAAACTTCATGTCCTTATTTTAAAGCCGTATTAAATCCAAACGCAAACATTTATTATATCCTTAGATGTGACGGCTGCATTTGTTTTCTTTTTTTTAGGCTTCTATTTCCATCGGGTGATCTGCCCAGTAAGCCTGTTGTTTTTCAAAAGAACAAGCTCTCCAGCAGAAGGCAGCAGTTACATGGATGACACAAACCGTTTAACACTGACAGGGTTGCTTGCAATGATCAGCTTTTATTTTATTTATTTTTTTAATGAAAAACCTTTATTCCAAAAGGAAAAAAATGTTGTAAACTGCTTTCAAAATACAGCATCATCATATAACTAGTATGGCATTGATCAGGGACATTGACTGGTAAAACTATGAAAAAAAAAAACCCATAGTACACTGTACTACTCTGGGGAGGTGATCAGGATTTATTTTTTTGTTCTCGTTTTTACACACTATGAGCACTTATACCAGTGATAATCACTGTTATAAGCAACCTTTTTTTCTGAAATCCATTCATTCAGTGTGTACAATTGTGATTATCTATGATTGGCTACAGCGCTAATCACATGGTAGAGATAGACTGTGATTTGCCCTGTCTGTAGCATGTGATTACTGTGACCAATCACAAAGATCAACACAATAGTACACAATGATTGGCATGAACTGAAGCTATCCATTGTGTACAACTGGGCTAACTTTACTGTTTCGTGTTTTTTTTTAATTAATTAAAGTTTATTTTTTCCAAAAAAAATTGTGTTTCAAAGACCGCTGTGCAATTTTATTCTCTAGGGTCTCTGCTACAAATATATTTTATATGTATATGTATATATATATATATATATATATATATATATATATATATATATATATATATATATACAGTGGGGATGGAAAGTATTCAGACCCCCTTAAATTTTTCACTTTTTGTTATATTGCAGACATTTGCTAAAATCATTTTAAGTTCATTTTTCTCCTCATTAATGTACACACAGCACCCCATATTGTACACACAGCACCCCATATTGTACACACAGCACCCCATATTGTACACACAGCACCCCATATTGACAGAAAAACACAGAATTGTTGACATTTTTGCAGATTTATTAACAAAGAAAAACTGAAATATAACATGGTCCTAAGTATTCAGACCCTTTGCTCAGTATTTAGTAGAAGCTCCTTTTGATCTAATACAGCCATGAGTCTTTTTGGGAAAGATGCAACAAGTTTTTCACACCTGGATTTGGGGATCCTCTGCCATTCCTCCTTGCAGATCCTCTCCAGTTCTGTCAGGTTGGATGGTAAACGTTGGTGGACAGCCATTTTTAGGTCTCTCCAGAGATGCTCAATTGGGTTTAAGTCAGGGCTCTGGCTGGGCCATTCAAGAACAGTCATGGAGTTGTTGTGAAGCCACTCCATTATTTTAGCTGTGTGCTTAGGGTCATTGTCTTGTTGGAAGGTAAACCTTCGGCCCAGTCTGAGGTCCTGAGCACTCTGGAGAAGGTTTTCATCCAGGATATCCCTGTACTTGGCCGCATTCATCTTTCCCTCGATTGCAACCAGTCGCCCTGTCCCTGCAGCTGAAAAACACCCCCACAGCATGATGCTGCCACCACCATGCTTCACTGTTGGGACTGTATTGGACAGATGATGAGCAGTGCCTGGTTTTCTCCACACATACCGCTTAGAATTAAGGCCAAAAAGTTCTATCTTGGTCTCATCAGACCAGAGAATCTTATTTCTCACCATCTTGGAGTCCTTCATGTTTTTTTTACCAAACTCCATGCGGGCTTTCATGTGTCTTGCACTGAGGAGAGGCTTCCGTCGGGCCACTCTGCCATAAAGCCCCGACTGGTGGAGGGCTGCAGTGATGGTTGACTTTCTACAACTTTCTCCCATCTCCCAACTGCATTGCTGGAGCTCAGCCACAGTGATCTTTGGGTTCTTCTTTACCTCTCTCACCAAGGCTCTTCTCCCCCCCGATAGCTCAGTTTGGCCGGATGGCCAGCTCTAGGAAGGGTCCCAAACGTCTTCCATTTAAGGATTATGGAGGCCACTGTGCTTTTAGGAACCTTAAGTGCAGCTGAAGTTTTTTTGTAACCTTGGCCAGATCTGTGCCTTGCCACAATTCTGTCTCTGAGCTCTTCAGGCAGTTCCTTTTATCTCATGATTCTCATTTGCTCTGACATGCACTGTGAGCTGTAAGGTCTTATATAGACAGGTGTGTGGCTTTCCTAATCAAGTCCAATCAGTATAATCAAACACAGCTGGACTCAAATGAAGGTGTAGAACCATCTCAAGGATGATCAGAAGAAATGGACAGCACCTGAGTTATTTATATGAGTGTCACAGCAAAGGGTCTGAATACTTAGGACCATGTGATATTTCAGTTTTTTCGTTTTTTAAAAATCAGCAAAAATGTCAACAATTCTGTGTTTTTCTGTCAATATGGGGTGCTGTGTGTACAATAATGTGGAAAAAAAAATGACTTAAATGATTTTAGCAAATGGCTGCAATATAACAAAGAGTGAAAAATGTAAGGGGGTCTGAATACTTTCCATCCCCACTGTATATATATAGCGCCCTGCTCCTGAAGAGCAGATGCTATTCTTTCGAAAATGAAGTTAGTTGAAGCTACAGTTTGGCTCAACTTATTATTACCTAAATTTACTGGTTTCTGTACCAGTTTGGCTGGACTGTGCAGATTTCCATCCGACCATGGGTGGTGCTGTTACCATTGGTGGATGTTGTAAATACAGTCTGGCTGGACATATTGAATACTCTTTGCTCAGAGACAGTTCGGTGAGAGTGGTTCATCCACCGTGCATTCTGGGTAGGGGGTATTTAAGGAGCAGACACCATGTTGTTGGGGTTGGTGCTTCCTGACCTCATGGCCCTCCTGGCCTGGGGAATTGCTGTTGCCTAAAATTCTGCCTTGAGGTTGGCGGACCCAAGGCCCAGCTACTAGAAGAAGGCTCAGAGTTTTAGTGGCCTATTGGTCCATAGGATGGTCTCTTTGCTGTCTGGCCTGCGGGAAGAAGCAAGGGATTGTAGTGACCAGGGGAGGACTCTTCAGGAGAGGACCGAGCATAAGGCTGGTATCTTGAGAAGAGCCTGGGAACTCAGTCGTAGACGCATCTGGGATCAAGCACAGCAATCAGTTCATTCAAGATTGTCAGGTCTGTGGCAGAGACCGTGTCCGAGCATCACATTGGCTGCTAGGTTGGTAAGAGAGACCTATCTGGTGGTTGCTAAATCCAGCTGTGGAAGTGCTGCTCGCTGGATATAGAAAATTACCTCTAACCGCAAGATTCAAGGTACCTGAATCCCTTTCACCCTCTACCTTGCTATTGCATATTTTGTTTCTTTAATAAAACTTGGAAAAAGGACTAAGTGTTGGAGCCAGTGTTTTCAATTGAGTAACTACTATGGGACCCCTATGACCAACACTGTGAAGATGGTAACGGTAAGCCCAAATCAAAATATCAGCAGCTCCTTCAGGGGTCAGTGCTTCATATATATAATGTTTGGGGGTTCCAAGTAATTTTCTAGCAAAAAATACTGAAAAAAGAAACAAGTGTCAGAAAAAAGGTTTAGACTTTAAGTGGTTACACTTCCCTCATGTCAGACCAGTTCATTCCTTTGACAGCTGAGTGAGCAGAGAACGCTCTACACTTGTTACTAGACATGTGCATTCGTTTTCGTCCGAATTTCAGGTATTTTCGTTATCGTTTGAAAGCGCAGAATACGAAAACCGAAAGATCCGACATAAACAAATGCTTTATTTTAGTTTTCGTTGCGACAACAGTTCGATATAGATAGGAGATTCGACATGACGCTGACAATAGTGATCTGTGTCTATCGAACCTGTGGTCGAATGTGCCTAACCTTAACTCTATTAGTCCAAGATTATTCTACATAGAGAGAAAAGATTCGACATAGAGAGGAAAGATTCGACATAGAGAGGAAAGATTTGACATAGAGAGGAAAGATTCGACATAGAGAGAAAAGATTCGACATAGAGAGAAAAGATTCGACATAGAGAGAAAAGATTCGACATAGAGAGAAAAGATTCAACATAGAGAGAAAAGATCGCTGTTGGAATTGGGTGGGGAAAATAAAATAAAAATAATGATGATGATGAATGTTATTGGCCGATTGTAACCAAAGAGGAGGGGCAGTAAAATAGCTAGAACTAAGTACACACGTACAGCCAACTTACTTTTTTTTTTTTTCTAGCAGAGAGAGACACACACACTGAATCATTTCAGAAGACAATCAATCTTAGCCGGTCCGTTTGTCAGAGAACCTGAATTATTTAGCAATTAAGCATAAGCACAGCAGCAGAACAGTAGTGAAACAAGCTACAGTTCAACTTAAATTGGTGTTCCGGCCGAAATTATACTTTTTAAATAAAAATACCCCTATAATACACAAGCTTAATGTATTCTAGTAAAGTTAGTCTGTAAACTAAGGTCTGTTTTGTTAGTTTATAGCAGTAGTTTGTTATTTTATAAACTTACAGCAGGCCGTGGCCATCTTAAGTGTGGGCATCTGAAGCCAGACTGAATTTCTTCTTGCATCTCATCCTTGCAGATCTCGCACATGCTCAGTGCAGCACAAGCAGTGTAATAGGTTTCAGGTCAGGTTTCCATAGCAACGGCAGTGTCAGAGGAAGTTTCCGCCCCTTCCCAGAAGGCATTGCAAACAGGAAATGATGCGATGGGCCGCGGCCAGGGAGGAGGAAGTGAAAAATGAATACAGTAGATATACAGTAGGTGCTGAGAAAATTTTTTTAAAAATATCCAATTCGTTTACAGTGCACAGTTTAGTGAGGGATGCTGAAGAGTTGTAAAAGTGGGTGAAACTCCACTTTAACTTTTTCATAATAATCTGCTGCTATTGTGTTAGTGTTGTGAACTTGATAGTGATACTAGTGTTGCTAGTGTTGTGATAGCCTCAGAGGCTGCCCGTGTTGTGGGGGGGGGGATTTATTATTATAGATTCTATATTATAATGCCATATCAACATCTGACACAACGTCGGATGCCGAACCCGCCATTGCACTTGGAGATTGAGAAAGGAATGTAAAAGTTGGCTGACTGTTGGGGTAGAGTAGACCATTCAACATGAAAGCAGCGAAAAACATACAAATGTCGAATCTTTGGCTTATGGTGTCTGTCGAAAGTTCTAAGAAGATTCGACGGAGCAGCTAAACTGTACGACGCTGCAATCGTACATTTCCGGTCACATGCATCCGCCCATAGGCTATAGAAAAATTCTAATGTTGGTTGACTAGTAAAATAATTAATAAATATAATTATTACTAGTCATGCAACATTAGAATTCTACTACAGCTAGCTTGTAGGCGGAAAATTCGACCGGAAATGTACACATACAGTTTAGCTGCTCCGTCGAATCTTTTTTGAACATTCGACAGACACCATAAGCCTTCAATGACAGATTCGACCTTGATTAATTTGGATTTTCGGACGAATGCAATTTTTAACGAAAAACGAAATAAATAAAAACGAATTTCGGAAGTAACTAAATTACTTTTTCGGAACGAAAACTAAATTCCGAAACGAAATATTTCAGTGTGCACATGTCTACTTGTTACATGAAGGAATCGGGGGAATTCTGCATAGAGATCGTGAGCGTGGTTGAATCGAGATCACGATTTTTTAACAATTAATCGTGCAGCTCTAGTGCGCGTGAGGCGCGATCCTGGGAGGACATCATATGACGTTCACCCAGGATTGGAAAGTAAAATGAAGGCCGGGCAGGAAGCAGTTAAATTAGTGACAGGGTCCCCATAACCACTTCAGCCCCAGAAGGATTTACCCCCTTAATGACCAGAGCACTTTTTACAATTTGGCACTGCGCTGCTTTAACTGGTAATTGCGCAGTCATGCAATGCTGTAACCAAACAAAATCTGCGTCCACCATCTGGTAGTATTTGATCACCGCTGGGATATAAACAAAATAGACCGAAAATTTAGAAAAAAAAATGATATTTTCTACTTTTGTTATAAAAAAAAATCTAATAATCTCAATATTAGTCATACATTTAGGCCAAAATGTATTCAGTCACATGTCTCGGGTAAAAAAAAAGGTCAATAAGCGTATATTTATTGGTTTGCGTAAAACTTATAGCGTCTACAAACTAGGGTACATTTTCTGGAATTTGCGCAGCTTTTAGTTTATGACTGCCTATGTCATTTCTTGAGGTGCTAAAATGGCAGGGCAGTACAAACCCCCCCCAGATGACCCCATTTTGGAAAGTAGACACCCCAAGCTATTTGCTAAGAGGCATGATGAGTATTTTGCAGACCTTGCTTTTTGTCACAAAGTTTTGAAAATTGAAAAAATAAAAAAATAAAATACATTTTTCTTTCCTATCTCCTTTTTCCAAAACAAATGAGATCTGCAAAATACTCACCATGCAGCTTAGCAAATAGCTTGGGGTGTCTACTTTCCAAAATGGGGTAATGGGGGGGGGGTTGTGCTATCTGGACATTTCATGGCCTCCGTAACTGTGATAGGTAGTAAGGAGTATAATCCCAATTTTACGCCCTTAGAAATCCTGAAGGCGGTTCTTTGTTTTCGGGGTCCTGTATACAGCTAGGCTCCCAAAAAGTCTCACACATGTGGTATCCCCGTATTCAGGAGAAGCAGCAGAATATATTTTGGGGTGTAATTCCACGTCTCTTGGCAGGTTTGCTGTTTTGTTGTGCCATGTTCTTTCCATTTGGTTATGATAGATTTGATGGTGCTCCTAGGGATCATCAAAGATTTGGATATTTTTTTATAACCTAACCCTGACTTGTACTTCTCAACAACATTGTCCCTTACTTGTTTGGAGAGTTCCTTGGTCTTCATGGCAGTGTTTGGTTAGTGGTACCTCTGTGCTTAGGTGTTGCAGCCTCGGGGGCCTTTCAAAAAGGTGTGTATATGTAATGACAGATCATGTGACACTTAGATTGCACACAGGAGGACATCATTTCACTAATTATGTGACTTCTGAAGGTAATTGGTTGTACCAGAAGCTTTTTATGGGCTTCATAACAAGGGGGTGAATACATACGCACATGCCAATTATCAGTATTTTATTTCTGAAAAATAGTTTTATGTATATATTTTTCTAATTTTACTTCACCAACTTAGACTATTTGTGTTCTGATCCATCACATATAATTCAGATTAAAAAAACATTGAACTAAAGGCTGTAATGTAACAAAATAGGTAAAAAGCCAAGGGGGGTGAATACTTTTGTAAGGCACTTGTATGTGTACTGGTGTTAGTGAAGTGCTTGGTGTACTCACTATGGATGTCTTCTCCTCTCGCGCTGGAACCGAAAAGGGCTCCACGAAGGGAGATGATATCACTTCCTCTGCCTGTGTTTACATTACATAGGCAGAGGAAGAATTTCATTCGCCAGAACCGATCAGCAGGTCCAGGCCAGGACTAATTGGCCTGGGTCTGTAGATTGATCGGTTGTGTAGTGAATCCAATCGCCGCAGGGACGGCGGGGGCACGCGCACACGCCCCCTACCCGAGCGATGTACACCTACGACGATTTGCACAGCTGGGCCAACCTGCCGCAGTCTAACTGCGGCGGCTGGTCGGCAAGGGGCTAAAGAGTACCTCCACTTTTGTTGAGAAAAAAACCTTCCCCTCCGGGTGATCTCTGTACATTACAAGGATTTTATTAAACTTTGTTGTAGATTCCTAAAGATGAAAAGTTGTGCTTATTAATCAGAAAACACCAAAATAAAGTCCAAAAAGTGCTAACAAAGTCCAATTCAGCAGCACAAGCTGAGTGAAGACAAAGGATAATACGATGAATAAACATCAACTGAGGTGCTTAAGTGGACGAACGTGAAACAAATCCAAAGAAATCCTCCACCTTGTGAGTCACCAACATTAAAGTCCAGACGTGCTCTTACCCCAAGACGTGGACCCTCTAATATGGAAGGTCGAACAAGCATTTGAATATCCCAGCTGTGTCAAGAATGTTTGTGTTTAATCTGCTTTCCATGTTTATGTGCAAAATGATTAATTTATTTTTCTTGTTTGACTCCACAGTTTCCTTCCAACCCACAGGAATGGCAGACTGTGGCCTCCCACTTTGCCCAGCAGTGGGACTTTCCTAACGGTGGAGGGGCAATTGATGGGAAACACGTCCACATCGTCCCACCACCCAACTCGGGGTCATACTATTACAACTACAAGGGGTTCAATAGTATTGTGATGTTGGCGGTGGTGTCAGCTACATACGAGTTCTTGTATGTGGACATGGGGAAGAATGGCCGGATGTCAAATGGTGGAGTCATTGCCTACACGGAGTTCTACAGGCGTCTCCTGAATGGCAGCTTGGGCTTGCCACCTCCAGAAGACAATGTGGAAGGACTCCCATTCGTCTTCATTGCGGATGAAGCGTTTGAGCTGGGGGACCATCTTATGCATTCCCTATGAGGACCCTCACCCCGGACCAGAGGGTTTTTAATTACTGGCTGGCCAGAGCCAGAAGAGTGACAGAGAACACATTTGGAATAATGGCCAGCCGGTTCCGCCTATTTCTTACACCCATACACATGGCGGAGTATAAACTGAATCACATCATTCTGGCTTGCTGTGTTCTCCACAAATTTTTAAGGAGAAATTCTGTGAACTATGCTGGCTCAGTTGGGCCTGAATACTTTGCGGGTAGGGGGACCATCAATAAGCCAGACAATGTCTGAGAAATTTTTTAAATAAAAAAAAAATTTAAATACTAAAATATTTGCTGACATTTACTGCTTGTGTTTCTTTTAGCTGACCATGACATAAATTTGGGGAATCCTGAAAATGACGTGATTGTGTAACATTAGAAAGCACTGTTGGGTGTTATTTACTAAAGGCAAAGACACTTTGCACTACAAGTGCACTGGAGACTGCACTGAAACTGCACTTGTAGTGCAAAGTGGATTTGCCCTTAGGAATAACCCCCATTGTCACAGATAACAACAATTTTACCACACCCAAAGTTTTGGAGCATTGAAAGAACAATCCACACCTTATTGATTATCAATCTTTTTAATACCAGCACAATCACATGTGCATTTAGAAAAGGTTTTTAAAACAAACCAACATGTTTGTTGTATAATAAAAGTAGAAATGTCCATTTAAGGTAAAACAGTCATGTTTAAAAGCAACAAGAAATACACAAATCTGGAACATACAAAGTTCAACTTTGTTCTAAATTGAAGGCAATATCAGACATGAGTATTTATAAACTGTGTTTGATATTGCGTTCAGCAGATGGGGTGAAGTCACCCCTGGAAAAGCCAAATTTTGAAGATGCACACAAATTGCAGAATGTCAACATGTGCTATCTGCCATCATGGGGCGACAAGGGACGTGTTTTGGGGGTGCAACCCCTTCCTCTCAGCTACTTTATTATTGAGAAAGGGGTTGCACCCACAAAACGCCTACATTGATCTCCTGTGATGGCAGATAGCCCATGTTGACACACTGTGTGCATCTTCAAAATGTGGCTTTTCTATAATATGTCAAAAAATGTTAAAACATTTTTCATAAAAAAAAAACACAACAAAGTAAGGGATTTGGAGGTGTTTTAAACTCTCTCTAAAACATCAATGATGTTCTTCATTTTGTTTTGAACATCATTGATGTTTTGCTTGAGGTTTTCCAAGTCCCTATTACACCCCATTAGCTCCCCGATCAGGATCTGGACACTTTCACTGGTGAAATGACCTGGATCCACAACATCACGATCAACTAAAAATTTAGAAACAAAAACACACCATGTATTATAAATATGCCGGCATCCGTCTCTTACCTGAGGCTGTGGTCACAGACACTCACCTGTTGTGGTGACAATTTACACCACGTCTCCCTCCTCCTCCTCTGCTTGGCTTTGGGGGATTTCCACTTCTTCCTGAGGTGGGGGGTATGTTGTCTCCTCGGATGAGGGGTGTCCTCCGAGTCTTTTCTCCCCTATGTAAAAAAATAGGTATACTTAGCACACAGATATTTGATGGCAGAAATAGGAGTAGGAAACATTGCTTGGAAGTGGGGTACAATTGTCTATTTTGTCCGAGTTCCAAGATGAAGAAATATTTTGTCACTTTGTGAAGCTTGAATACTTACTTGCTTTGTACAAGCTTCAGAGATGGAGTCACCCCTATAGTATACACTGGAGCACCTGTGTGGGCCCCCTAATAAAAAGGGTGTTCTGGTGTCCCACACTAGTGCTCCAGTGTCCGGATGTGTAAACAGCTGCTGAGTGTCCTCTCCTTACACAGAATCTAGTTTGCATTACATTCTAGTTCCAAACCCATCTAGACAACAACATTTATTTAACAGAAGTATGCCTGAAAAAATGTTTAGAACTGCATCTGGACAAAACATGGTGTTTTCTAGGCCGAACGAACTAATAATGTGCCCATGAACATGAAAGTTGCCATTTTAAACTGTACAACAGTTAAGAAAAGCACATGGAGCAGCACGAACGTAATAAAAATAAACAATAGGAATACAGGACAACTACTTACTTTTTTGCAGCACTCTCCTGATCCTTCTATACTGATCGTGCTCCCGTAATTTGAGGTCCGACCACCACTTCCTGAGTTGATCCTTGGATCGCCATACCCCAAAATTCCGGTGCAGACTCTTGACAACTTTCGCCATGATCTTGGCCTTTCTGACATTGGGATTGGGGTAAGGTCCATACTTCCCGTCATAGTCGGCCCTCTTCAGTATGTCGACCATCTCCAACATCTCCCCAAAGGATATATTTGATGCCTTAAATCATCTCCTCTGGGATCGGGACGTTTCTGGCTCCGGGCTTTCCTCCTCCTCGTTGGTGTAGTTATCAGACACCTGCTCTGTCTCCGCCATGTGCTCTTCCCCACTGCGCTAAATGAGAAGGGGGCGGGGAATAGACTAGAAAGAACGTCAGGGGCGGGTGGAGTTTCACGCATGCGCAGTGTATATAAAGAGTAACACGCGTGCGTAGCACGTACGATCTGTGAGCGGAGGAAGGAGTATCGGAGGCGCCGATTGTGATAACGAAGGTAAGATTTAAACTTGGGCCTATACTGCTTCTAGATTGAGGGCTATATTGTGACAAGATTAGGAGACTTTAGCCTGACATTAGTGTTTGTCTTGTGTTGTGTCTTGCAGAGAAAATGGATATCTTGAAGGATCAGGAGTTTATCTGCATATTCATATATATGTTCAGGGAGCTGCCCTGTCTGTGGCAGGTAAACCACCCTGATTATAAGAACCAAACAAAGAGGAAGGCAGCATTGGATAATTTGCTGCAATTTGTGAAGCCGGTGATCCTAACCAGCAGACATCCCCTATTTGACAGCCCTAATTGGTGGCATGAGGAGCACTTATCTAAGGGAGCGCAAGAAGGTCCAGGTTTCCCAGAGATCCGGAGCTGCAGATGACATCTATCTCCCCAGGCTGTGGTACTATGACAGGCTGCATTTCTGGCAGGTCAGACTGAACCCAGGCCAGCTCTCTCCAGTCTTCCTACCACGCTTCCTTCCCCCCCAGCTGAGGCTTCTGACGCCCAACCTGGGCCTTCCAGGCAGCAACATGTGGAGGAGCCCAGCTTGAGCCAGGTATAGCATTCTTCTGAATATTTCTGGTTGTCAAATTAATGATGTTAAATCTATGTTAGTTTGGAGTACTAATTTATGATTGTGATTGATGAACCAAAAACTAAAACCATGTCCCTTTTTCATACACAGGGAAGTCTCAGCCAGGAGGTGGCCAGGCCAAGTAGGCTGCCTGATACCCAGGTCCCTCCCCTCCGCCTTCAAAGAAAAAGTGGCAGGAAGAGGAGTAACCTGGAGGAGGCTGCAATTGGCCTATTTTGGAAGGCTACTGAGGCCCTCAGAACACCCCACAGTGTGGAAGAGGATTTTGCAGACCTAACAGCCTGCAAAATGATGCAAATGGAGGAGGGCCAACGCCTGTTAAGTGAGTTTGTAATTTTAGAAGCTCTACTTAAGGGGTTGAGGGGCCAACTCACATGCGAAAGCCACATTTGCGAGCTCACCCATGGTCCTCCTCCTCCTCCAGGTCCTCCTCCTCCTCCAGGTCCTCCTCCTCCTCCTCCTGCAACACCTCCAACACCAGAGCCATAGCCGGGAAGGAAGCGTCTAAGGAAGACCAGAGAGTGATGACCTGGGTTCAGTCTGGTCTGGCAAAAGATGCAGCCTCTTGTATGACCACAGCCTGGGGACATAGATGTCATCTGCTGCTTTCATGATCTCTTGGACTTCTGGACCAGACTGCACTCCCTTAGATAAGGACTCCTCAGGCCACCAATTTTGCTGTAAAATAATTGATGTGTGCCCTGGGGGTCAAAGGCTTCGCCAATTTCTGATGTTTATCCAGCGTTGCCTCCCTCTTTGTTTGGTTATGAGCCCTTAATAAAGGAATTTTTGTTTTAATTATACTCGCCTATGTGTGTTTTCCTTCAAAAAGGACAGTTTGTTTTGTGAGGAGGCAGGTACAATGTGAAATTGAGACACCAACACCAAACAATCTCATTGAGATTAAATAATACAAGATAATAATGGTGTTGTGGTAACTTGACACACAAAACACACCCAAAAATATTCTAGAGTAAAACAAAAAAAATAAAAAAATAAAAAACAAGATCAGGCTTCAGAAAAATACAAACAAAAAAAAAGAAAAAAAAGAAAAATGTTTTTGCCAGATGCGACAAATCAAAATATATTGATGAAATCACGATAAATAATAAAGAAAGAAGTTTGTGAGAAGTCTGTGTGAATATGAGCAGCAAAACAACTTCATTCTTCTAGCATTATAAAGAAGAAGAGAATGCGCCGTGTTAAACAATTTAATTTCCGACAACAAGCTCCGATCGCACAGTTTCCGTCGGAAAATCCGACCGTGTGTACGGGGCAATACACTATTTTGCCAAAAGTATTGGGATGACTGCCTTTACACGCACATGAACTTTAATGGCATCCCAGTCTTAGTCCGTAGGGTTCAATATTGAGTTGGCCCTCCCTTTGCAGCTATAACAGCTTCAACTCTTCTGGGAAGGCCGTCCACAAGGTTTAGGAGTGTGTCTATGGGAATGTTTGACCATTATTCCAGAAGAGCATTTGTGAGGTCAGGCACTGGTGTTGGATGAGAAGGCCTGGCTCGAAGTCTCCGCTCTAATTCATCCCAAAGATGTTCTATAGGGTTGAGGTCAGGACAATGTGCAGCCCAGTCAAGTTCCTCCACCCCAAAGTCGCTCATCCATGTCTTTATGGACCTTGCTTTGTGCACTGATCCAAATAATTTGGTGGAGGGGGGATTATGGTGTGGGGGAGGGTTTTCAGGGGTTGGGCTTGGCTCCTTAGTTCCAGTGAAGGGAACTCTTAAGGTGTCAGCATACCAAGACATGTTGGACAATTTCATGCTCCCAACTTTATGGGAAGAGTTTGGGGATGGCCCCATCCTGGTCCAACATGACTGCACACCAGGGCACAAAGCAAGGTCCATAAAGACATGGATGAGCGAGTTTGGGGTGGGAGAACTTCACTGGCCTACACAGAGTCCTGACCTCAACCCGATAGAACACGTTGGGGATGAATTTGAGCGGAGACTGTGACCCAGGCCTTCTTGTCTAACATCAGTGCCTGACCTCACAAGTGCGCTGGAAGAATGGTCACACATTCCCATAGACACACTAAACCTTGTGGACAGCCTTCCCAGAAGAGTTGAAGCTGTTACAGCTGCAAAGGGTGGGCCAACTGAGTATCGAACCCTACGGACAAATGCCCCGTACACACGGTCGGACATTGATCGGACATTCCGACAACAAAATCCATGGATTTTTTCCGACGGATGTTGGCTCAACCTTGTCTTGCATACACACGGTCACACAAAGTTGTCGGAAAATCTGATCGTTCTAAACTCTTGACGTAAAACACGTACGTCGGGACTATAAACGGGGCAGTAGCCCAATAGCTTTCTTCTCTTAATTTATTCTGAGCATGCGTGGCACTTTGTCCGTCGGATTTGTGTACACGCGATCGGAATTTCCGACAAAGGATTTTGTTGTCGGAAAATTTTTTAGCAAGCTGTCAAGCTGTGAAAATGTGTGATGGAGCCCACACACGGTCGGAGTTTCCAACAACAAGGACCTATCACACATTTTCCATCAGAAAATCCGACCGTGTGTACGGGGCATAAGACTGGGATGCCATTAAAGTTCATGTGCGTGTAAAGGCAGGTGTCCCAATACTTTTCATAATATAGTGTGTGTGTGTGGATAGATAGATAGATAGATAGATAGATAGATAGATAGATAGATAGATAGATAGATAGATAGATAGATAGATAGATAGATAGATAGATAGATAGATAGATAGATAGATAGATAGATAGAGAGAGAGAGAGAGAGATAGACAGACAGACAGACAGACAGATAGATAGATAGATAGATAGATAGATAGATAGATAGATAGATAGATAGATAGATAGATAGATAGATAGATAGATAGATAGATATTAATGGATGGATAGATAGATATTAATGGATAGATAGATAGATAGATAGATAGATAGATAGATAGATAGATAGATAGATAGATAGATAGATAGATAGATAGATAGATAGATAGATAGATAGACAGACAGACAGACAGACAGACAGACAGATAGATAGATAGATAGATAGATAGATAGATAGATAGATAGATAGATAGATAGATAGATAGATAGATAGATAGATAGATATTAATGGATGGATAGATAGATATTAATGGATAGATAGATAGATAGATAGATAGATAGATAGATAGATAGATAGATAGATAGATAGATAGATAGATAGATAGATATTAATGGATAGATAGATAGATAGATAGATAGATAGATAGATAGATAGATAGATAGATAGATAGATAGATAGATAGATAGATAATAGATAGATAGATAGATAGATAGATAGATAGATAGATAGATAGATAGATAGATAGATAATAGATAGATAGATAGATAGATAGATAGATAGATAGATAGATAGATAGATAGATAATAGATAGATAGATAGATAGATAGATAGATAGATAGATAGATAGATAGATAGATAATAGATAGAGAGAGAGAGAGAGAGAGAGAGAGAGAGAGAGAGAGAGGTAGATAGATAGATAGATAGATAGATAGATAGATAGATAGATAGATAGATAGATAGATAGATAGATAGATAGATAGATAGATAGATAATAGATAGATAGATAGGTAGGTAGATAGATAGATAGATAGATAGATAGATAGATAGATAGATAGATAGATAGAATTGATTAATTTATTATTATTATTATTTATTGATTTTTTCATGACAGTGGAATTACCCTTTTCACCTGTCTGATCATATCATTTACACTTAGTATTCTGCATTTCTACCACAGCCGACTTTACTTTCCAGTAAATAGTATTAGCAGCATTTCCCGTCCTTGGTCTTATCTTACAGCAGGCAAGATTTATAGCATTCCTGGCACATTCCTCTCATTCTTCCATCTGTTTACCTGGAGAATGCAGTATTGTGTTCTCGGGCAGTTATGGCGCCCTCATATACCGTAGTGAACACACCATTCCTGATCACAACACAGTAGAGGATGTGATGTATTGTGTGATCTACACACCCCATCACACTGCAAACACCATAATGGCCGATGACGTATCATTCACTCCGACTTTCTCTGGTTTTATTATCGGCATCCTTTTAAGTGGTAATTCGGAAATACTATTATTCATAATGTGAGATATTCGGGGCTGATGAATGGATTACTCACACATCCTCTCCGATGACATCATCGCCCCTTTCCCTGTTTTGTACACATACCTAGACCTCGGGTGGGACCACACCATAGAAAACACATGACTCCATGTGTGGTAGAAGTGCGGAGTGTCAGCACATCGACACATCATTGCGGTCATTTCACCTGAAAAACAAAGAAAAGTTTGGAAGTCTGACTCAGAAGACATACCAGACATAACAAATCTCAGATTTCCTCTCTGTCTCGTCATGTTGAACAGATTCTCGATGTATCATTTTTATATAGCAACCGGAAGGAGGCTGGGCATAAAAAAAAAAAATAAACACTCCCTTCTGGGTGATCCATGTAAATTGCTGGGATTTTACCAAACTTTGTTGCAGATTCCTACCCCTTTCTACTCTGAAGAAATAGTGGAATGTTTCACTGGACTGATTCTGATTGGGAGGGTCTGGTTCACTATAATCACCTGCTGCACTCTCAGTGTCCTAATGAGGAAAGTTGCAGGGTCTGTGTCCCTTTAGAAGGATTTAACCCTTAGTAGGTATCTCAACAAAAAAGGCATTTCTGTTACAGAGGATACCTAAAAATCTGATTTGTATCTTAATGCAGACTTCTGGGAAAACAGTGAGCCAATCACACAAGCAGGAAATGACATTTCTAAAGGCGTTCTGTAAACCAACTGCATGAAGAATACCTCCAGGTTGCCGTATTACATGGAATCTGAATCTGAAAGATTGAAAAGGAAAGGTCATTTTTAATAACATTAAGTTACATGTATTTATTTATGTGACTTTTGTTGCAATTGTATATGCTATATTAATATTTTTTGTTTTTTATTTTTATCCACAAAATTGGGGTCACTCTTTAATTTTGATACTGTTATGCACACTGAAGAGCTAGGAGACACAGGGCTTAATTTAATAAGCTAACCCCTGTACTCATATTGTTACATAATTGGGACCCTGCACTCTGTTTAGTGCATACTTCTGCACTTTGTATGTTTCATACTCCTGGCCCCTGCATTATATACTGCTGACCCCTGCACTCTGTACATTACATACTCCAGGCCCCTGCACTCTGTACATTACATGCTTCTGACACCTGCACTCTGTACATTACATACTGCTGTCCCCTGCACACCATACAATACATACTGCTGACACCTGCACTCTATACATTACATACTGCCGACCCCTGCACACCATACATTACATACTGCTGACACCTGCATGCTATACATTACATACTGCTGACCCCTGCACGTCATACATTACATACTGCTGACCCCTGCACACCATACATTACATACTGCTGACCCCTGCACACAATACATTACATACTGCTGACCCCTGCACACCATACATTACATACTGCTGACCCCTGCACACCATACATTACATACTGCTGTCCCCTGCACACCATACATTACATACTGCTGTCCCCTGCACACCATACATTACATACTGCTGACCCCTGCACACCATACATTACATACTGCTGACCCCTGCACACCATACATTACATACTGCTGACCCCTGCACGCCATACATTACATACTGCTGACCCCTGCACTCTGTATATAATACATTGCTGACACCTGCACTCTGTATGTTACATACTCCTGACCCCTGCACTCTGTATGTTACCTACTCCTGATCCCTGCACTCTGTATGTTCCATACTCCTGATCCCTTCACTCTGTATATTACATACTCCTGACCTCTGCACTCTGTATGTTGCCTACTCCTGACCCCTGCACTCTGTATGTTACATACTCCTGACCCCTGCATTTTGTATGTTACCTACTCCTGACCCCTGCATTCTGTATGTTACCTACTCCTGACCCCTGCATTCTGTATGTTACCTACTCCTGACCCCTGCACTCTGTATGTTACATACTCCTGACCCCTGCACTCTGTATGTTACCTACTCCTGACCCCTGCACTCTGTATGTTACATACTCCTGACCCCTGCACTCTGTATGTTACCTACTCCTGACCTCTGCATTCTGTATGTTACCTACTCCTGACCCCTGCACTCTGTATGTTACATACTCCTGACCCCTGCACTCTGTATGTTACCTACTCCTGACCCCTGCACTCTGTATGTTACATACTCCTGACCCCTGCATTCTGTATGTTACCTACTCCTGACCCCTGCACTCTGTATGTTACATACTCCTGACCCCTGCATTCTGTATGTTACCTACTCCTGACCCCTGCACTCTGTATGTTACATACTCTGACCCCTGCATTCTGTATGTTACATACTCCTGACCCCTGCACTCTGTATGTTACATACTCCTGACCCCTGCACTCTGTATGTTACATACTCCTGACCCCTGCATTCTGTATGTTACATACTCCTGACCCCTGCACTCTGTTTGTTATGTACTTCTGACCCCTGCACTCTGTATGTTACATACTCTGACCCCTGCATTCTGTATGTTACATACTCCTGACCCCTGCACTCTGTATGTTACATACTCCTGACCCCTGCACTCTGTATGTTACATACTCCTGACCCCTGCATTCTGTATGTTACATACTCCTGGCCCCTGCACTCTGTTATGTACTTCTGACCCCTGCACTCAGCGTGCTTACCGTGCTGTCTTATTATTGTCCCCTGGCTGTTTAGGAGGGCCCTGTCACTTAGAATGTACAGGACCCCAGGATTTCTAATAAACCTGTAAATAATAAACAAAATGTCATCTAAAAAGTCACTTACAAACATTTACTTGGATTGCAATATCTGGTGTTCCCAACAATCAGGTTACTGAGTGTATTCCACCTCGATGAATTCCTCCAAGAGACGTCTTGTAGTCACCTTCTTCTATTTCCTTGTACTTCCCCCAGTCCGGCCATCAGATCATAACCTTATATTGCAACACAACAGATCTACCTGAGCAGGTGAGCAAACAGAAGAGAACAGCAATGGTATTTATTACCAACAGGTGACACTCCGTATTTAATGTCAGCGGGTTACCAGGCCGCCCTTTTAACCATTAATTCAAAAATTCAACTGCAAATTGTCCTTTACTGCAAAAAGTATGGATTTGTATAGATCTCTATATGGATCTCTATGGACCTCTGTATGGATCTGTATGGATCTCTGTATGGATCTCTGTATGGATCTGTATGGATCTCTGTATGGGTCTGTATGGATCTCTGTATGGATCTGTATGGATCTCTGTATGGATCTCTGTATGGATCTGTATGGATCTCTGTATGGATCTCTGTATGGATCTGTATGGATCTCTCATAGCTTACTTCTACATCATGAGAAAATAAAACAGTGAACATTAATATTATAATATTACCAAAATGTAACATTATAATACCAAAAATAATAATGTAGACTTTATTCATTAATTGAGTACTTAATTATGTATTTATTTATCATTATAAATAATAATATATCAGAGTAAAATAAATAAAAGGAAATCTAAAATTAGAGATCTGTAAAAATAAAAAAATAAACTATACAGATTTGATGATCGGGCCGGTATCTGGGGGGCTCCCTTATTTTTAACCACTTCAATACCGGACACTTTCACCCCCTTCCTGTCCAGGACACTGTTCAGCTTTCCGCGCTCTCACACTTTGAATGACAATTGCTCTGTCACACAACACTGTTCACAAATGACATTTGTATCATTTCTATGAGAGAGATGGAGCTTTCTTTTGGTGATATTTGATCACCACTGGTGACCCTGACTCTGGTGTAATCAGGATTACCAGGACTAGCATCCCCATTGGAAGATTTCTACTCCATTCCTATTCCACCTTACATGAGAGTCCCCCTTACATGAGCGTCCCCCTTATATGAGAGTCCCCCTTATATGAGATGTTTTATATGATTATATGTTTAAATCAGAGCCCCTGTCAAAGCCCCTCTGACATTGGAGATCTCCCTTACATGGGATTCCCCATAAGAGTCTCCCCTTACATGATAGTCCTCATCAGAATCCCCCCTCCCCCCCGTCACATGAGAGTGCCTATTGGAATCCACACTTACGTTAAAGTCCCCCTGACATCAGAGTCTCCCTTACATGAGAGTCCCCATCAGATCCCCCGTACATTAGAGTACTCTTACATAAGAGTCCCCATCAAAGTCCCCCTTACATCACAGTCCCCATCAGAATCTCCTTTTACATCAGAGCCCCCCTTACATCAGGGTCTCTAGGAGAGTCTCCTCTTACATTGGAGTCCCTCTTATACCAGAGTCCCCCCTACATTAGAGTCCCCATAAGCGTCCCCTTTACATTGTAATCCCTCTTATATCAGAGTCCACCTTACATGAGAGTGCCCATCAGAGTCCTCTTACATCAGAGTACCCATCAAAGTCCCCTTTCATTAGAGTCCCCCCTACATGAGAGTCCCCATCAAAGTCCCCCTTATAACGGTGTATCCCCTTACATCAGAGCCCCCTTTACATTAAAGTCCCCCTTACATCAGAGTGTCCCTTTACATGAGAGTCTCCATCAGAGTCCCCTCCTACGTCAAAGTCCACCTGACATCAGAGTCTCCTTTACAGTAAAGTCCCTATTACATCAGAGTCTCCCCTTACATGAGAGTCCCCATCAGAGACCCCCCTTACATGAGAGTCTCCATCAGAATCCCCTCTTACATCAAAGTCCCCCCTGACATCAGAGTCTCCTTTACATTAAAGTCCCTCTTACATCAGAGTCCTCCTTACATGAGTGTCCCCATCAGATCCCCCTGTACATTAGAGTACTCTTACATAAGAGTCCCCATCAAAGTCCCCCTTATAAAGGTGTCCCCCCTTACATCAGAGTTTCCTTTTACATCAGAGCCCCCACTTACATTAAAGTCCCCTTTACATAAGAGTCCCCGTCAGAGTCCCCCTTACATCAGTGTCTCCAGAAGAGTCCCCTTATATCAAAGTCCCCCTTACATGAGAGTCCCCATCAGAGTCCCCTTACATCAGAGTATTATTTTTTAGATTGTAAGCTCTAAGGAGCAGGGCCCTCTGATTCCTCTTGTACCAAATTGTAATGTGACTATAATGTCTGCCTTCATGTTGTAAAGCGCTGCGCAAACTGTTGGCGCTATATAAATCCTGTATAATAATAATAATACATGAGAGTCCCCATCAGAGTCACGCTTACATCAGCATCTCCTTTACTAGGAATGTCCTCTTATATCAGAGCCCCCTTGCATCAGAGTCCCCTCTTACATCAGAGTTTCCCTTTCATTAGTCCCCCTTATATGAGAGACCCCATCAGAGCCCCTTTACATCAGAGTCACCATCAAAATCCCTTTTACATCAGAGTCCTCCTTACACAAAGCCCCCCCCCCTTACACCAGAGTCATTATCAAAGTCCCCCCCTTACTTTAGAGGGCCAGATAAAATATTGCAGCAGGCCAGATTTGTCCCCGTGGTTTTGACACCCCCACAGCAAACAATAGTAAATAGGGCTGACGGCGCAGCAGATCATTGCAGACACTTTGGGGTTGATTTTACTAAAGACAAATAGGGGGCGATTTACTGGAACACTCAGAATCTGGTGCAGTTGTGCATGGTAGCCAATCAGCTTCTAACTTCAGCTTCTTCAATGAAGCTTTGACAATAAAACCTGGAAGCTGATTGGTTTCTATGCAGATCTGCATCAGATTTTGCACTCTCCAGCTTTAGTAAATCTCCCCCATAGTCTGTGCACCCTGCAAAGTGCATGTGCTCCAGATCTTAGTAAATGAGGTAAAGCTTCACTTTGCAATGATTACCCAAGAAAAATCGTAAAAAAAACAGCATTTTTGCTTGCACGTGATTGGATGATGGAAATCAGCAGAGTGCACGGTCTATTCGCCTTTAGTAAATCCCCCTCCTGTATGCAGTGCAGGCGCCTCTCCTGCTGCAGTAAAAGAAGAGTTAACAGACAGAAGAGAAGGGCGCGTGGCCCTCGGGTGCAGGTCTAAGTCCAAGCAGAATTTCATGGCCTGGAGGATGAATGTTTGTGTTTTGCATTCATCACCATCCAGATTGGAGGCCTCCTGATCCCCGCCGCCCCATACAATTGCAGGAATCTGTGCAATGTCTGCCCCGCTCTCACTCCATGCCCGGGGATTAGGAGCTGCCCTGGCGGGGATGTGCTGCACAGGTAAGGCCCCCCCCCATCTCTGGCATGCTGCGACTTGCTGGTGCTGGGAGCAATGGGCGGGAGCCACCTCCCTTCACCTGTATGGGTGGCCCCTTCCTCCGTCACAGCTGGGTGGAGATCATTCCTGGAGTCCTGTTGTGTCTCAGGAATCCAGGTAGACGACGGAAGGACGGAAGGACGGACGGTGCCGCTCACAGGAAGCCAAGGTGAGTCCATTGTACCCTTTCTAGAAATGTGGCAAGTACCTGCAGAAGAGCAGACCTGAGCCGCATCGCCTACCAGAGTCTGACCATACACTATGCAATCTGATTGTACAATCTCCTTTAGATCTATATGCTGTGTGAGAAGGCCTTGCTGACTTGATACAATTCCAATGTGTTGTTTAGATGTCATATTCCGGGGCTTAGTAAATCGAAAGTACGTTGGACAGTGCCTTGAAAAAGTATTCATACCCCTTGAAACTTTCCACATTTTGTCCTGTTACAACCAAAAACATAAATGTATTTTATTGGGATTTTATGTGATAGACCAACACAAAGCGGCACGAAATTGTGAAGTGGAGGGAAAATGATAAATGGTTTTCAGAATATTTTACAAATAAATATGTGAGAAGTGTGTGTGTGGGGGGGGGATTTGTATTCAGCCCCCTTTAGGGCCGCTTCACACCATAGAAACGCAGTCCGGATACGTTCAAAAATACTTTTCTGCATGCGCGTTTTTGGTGCGTTTTTGATGCGGTCCAGTGCACCCCCCCCCCTCTTTAGTCCTAACCTTCAGGGCCAGTTCACACCAGATGTACAGGCATACCCCACTTTTAAGTACACAATGGGGTTTATTTACTAAAGCTGGAAAGTGCAAAATCAGCCTCACTTCTGCATAGAAACCAATGAGCTTCTAACCCCAGCTTGTTCAAATAAGCTTTGGTAATAAAACCTGGAAGCTGATTGGTTTCTATGCAGAAGTGAGCCTGATTTTGCGCTTTCCAGCTTTAGTAAATAAACCCCATTGTGTACTTAAAAGTGGGGTATGCCTGTATTTCCATGTGCTTTTTTTTTTTCTGCACAAACTGCATGCACAGTGTTTTCCATGCATTGCATTGGCTCTAGTTCACAGCAATGCAGTCAGTTTCCAGTGCAGAAACTGACCAGAAACTGACCTGTAACTGACTGCATTGGTGTGAACTAGAGCCAATGCAATGCATGGAAAACACTGTGCATGCATGCAAAAAAAAAGTGCACGGAACTGCATCTGCTGTGAACTGGCCCTAAATAAGGACATGTGTGTGTTCTAGTGCGTTTTTGGTGCGTTTCCGGGGGTGTTCCAGTGCGTTTTTTTTATGCATTCTGGGGCGTTCCAGTGCATTCTTGGTGCGTTTCCAGGGCGTTCCAATGCATTTTTCATGCTTTTTAGGGCCAGTTCACACCACATGCAGTCCAGTGCATTTTTCTTCTGCATCAAAAAAACGCATGGAAAGTCGGTTATATGGTTTTCAATAGCATAGTGCTTGCAGTTCCATTAAAAAAAAAAAAAAGTAGAACATGCTGCATTTTTCCTGCGCTGGAAGGGCCAGTTCACACCATAGAAATGCAGTCTGGGTGCGTTCCGGGTGATTTCTGCATTCGTGTTTTTGGTGCGTTCAAGTGCGTTTTTGTTGCATTTTTAAAGCAGTCCAGTGCTTTTTTTTTTTCCCCCTCTTTTTTCTTAACCCTAAATAAGGATGTGTGTTGCAGTGCATTTTTGGTGCATTTAGGTGTATTCCAGTGCGTTTTTGATGCATTTTACAGCGTTCCAGTACAATCCAGTGCAGGAAAAATGCAGCATGTTCTACTTTTTTTTCTGGAACTGGAACGTACTGGAACTGCAAGCACTGGTGTGAACTATGCCATTTAAAACCGTTCACACCATAGAAACGCAGTCTGGATGCGTTCCAGATGCTTCTCTGAATGCACGTTTTTGGTGCGTTTTTGATGCAGTCCAGTGCATTCTTCCCCCCTCTTTTGTCTTAACCTTAAATAAGGACATGTGTGATCCAGTACGTTTTTTGGTGCATTAGGGTGCTTCCGGTGCGTTTTGATGCTTTTACAGCATTCCACTACAGTCCAGTGCAGGAAAAATGCAGCATGTTCTACTTTTTTTTCCTGGAACGCACTGGAACTGCAAGCACTGGTGTGAACTATGCCACTGAAAACCATATCACCTACTTTCCATGCGTTTTTGATGCAGAAAAAAACACACTGGACTGCATGTGGTGGGAACTGGCCCTACAAAAGCATCAAAAACGCACTGGAATGCACCAGAACGCACCTAAATGCACTGGAACACACATGTCCCTATTTAGGTTTGATTAAAAAAACGCATCAAAAACGCGCATGCAGAAAAGCATTGGTTTTCATTTTCGTTTCATTCTTTTTTTTATTTTGTGTGTTTGTTTTTCGGGTTATTCGTTATGATCGCAATTCGTAAATTTGAAAATTCATACATTTCGAAGATTTCAAAATTCATAAATTCGAAAATTTGTAAATTTGTAAATTCGAAACTTCAAAAATCAGAAAAAATTAGAAAGAAAATCCGAAAATTCAAAAGCATAACTAACTAATAATAACTAACTATTAAATTATAGGTATTCGAATTTCCTTTCAAATTTGGCTGTTAGTGAACATAACGAATACGAATTTATCCGAAGTTACGAATTATCCGAAATAACGAATGCCGCATCTAAACTTATGGAATGTAACAAATTAATAATAAATAATAATATTAAACTACGTAATATGAGGACACGTCTGAAGAATCCATTCAGTCCGTATCAAAACAAATCAGGTCTTTGCCCTACCATAGCCACCTATCGTAATGAATGGCCACACACAGCCAGGCTTGCGTATACTCGTGTATGCAGGTAAACTCCTCCTGAACGTAGTGCTTGTGCATTGAGAGATTTTATGCCAGCGCAGGGTATACCCGCATATAGCTGGCATACAGCCATTCATTACAATGGGGCGGTTGTATGCTGCAGCCGTCTCTCCCGGGTGCAGAAATATGCCCACAATTTACAACAGATTCATGAGATTGTCCATCCACAAGCTTATTTGACAATATGTAAGTGTATGTACATGTCTATTAGATTGTAAGCTCTCAGGAGCAGGGCCCACCTAACCCTTTTGTATTGTATTGTTGCTGTGCTGTCTCCCTTTATTTATTTATTTATTTATTTATTTATTTATTTAAAGTGTTGCATCTTTAAAGCATTTATTTATTATTTAAATAAATGCTTTATTTATTTATGATAATGTGTATATTTTTATTTATTTATTTTATGCTTTAATTAACTATTTAAGCATTTATGACAGAGAGAGAGAGAGAGAGAGAGAGAGAGAGAGACAGAGACAGAGAGAGAATAGATAGATAGATAGATAGATAGATAGATAGATAGATAGATAGATAGATAGATAGATAGATAGATAGATAGATAGATAGATAGATAGATAGATAGATAAAGGTTTCACTGATGGGCACTGATATGCTGCACTAATGTATGTACACTGATTGGCACTGGTGGGGCTGCACTGATTATCAGTGTAAATGTGACCTGTCAAAGGATTAGCCGGTTATCGGCCTTCCTTTCCGTCATACACTGACAAAAGGGTCAGATTTGTCCGCCACAATGTCGCAGTCCTGCTACAAATCGCAGATCTCCGTTTGTTTGGGTACAACGTCGCACGACCGCGCAGTTCTCAGTTAAAGCGACGCGGTGCCGTATCGCGAAAAATGGCCTGGTCATTAAGGGGGTAAATCCCTCCGGGGCTGTAGTGGTTAAACGCACTGTAAACACACTGTATATAGCTGGTTGCTAAGCCGGCCGCCGCGTCCTTAACAACCAATGAGCCATCAGCTGTCAGCGGGCTTCTCCACTGAAAGTGAAAAAAAATGCCGGCAAAAAGAAATCGCAAAAAAAATAACAGCGTGGGGTTTTTCCCCCCAGGTCTATACCGGGCCCTTCAGGTCTAGTATGGATTTGGGGGACCCCCACGCCAAAATTTTTTAAAAATGGCATGGGGTCCCCCCCAAAATCCATACCAGACCCTTATCTGAGCATGCCAGCAGGTCAGGAAAGGGAAGGGACGAGTGAGTGCCCCCCCCCCCTTCTGAACCATACTCCAGACTCCAGAGCTTCGTTATTGAGGTAAAGCTTTACTTTACAAAGAATACCCAATCATGCGCAAGGAAAAAAAAAACTGCATTTCTGCTTGCACATGATTGGATGATTGAAGTTGACAGAGCTTCTGCTCATTTACTAAGATCTGGAGCAACTGCACTTGCACAGTGCACAGTCTATTTGCCTTTAGCAAGCCAACCCCTAAAAGTGTCATTTCTGTCTGCTGCCTCGTTCTTCTGCTATCAGCATGAGACACTTCTGACAAGTTTTCCTGGATCCAGGACACAGCCTGTGATTGACAGCCTCAGTTCTGTCCCTGTGTGCTGTGACATGAAGAAGGGGGGTGTGTCCCTTCCCTCCAATCAGCTCTCAGAGCTCTCCTCACTGAGCCCTGCAGAGTGTAATTTCAGCAGTCTGCTCCATTTTTTTTCCTGAAAACTCAGACAAGCTGTATAAATTCTGGACTTTGAATGTATGTAGAGAAGGGAAGACTGCAGATAAACAGGTACAACTTATGTAGGATTATTTGTTTCATCTCTGTGTATCACACAGGCCAGTCATTTCATTGGGTATATGAAAGAGTTTACGACCACTTCAAATGTAAACAATCTTACTATTGATGTATTAGGCACGGTTCACACTGGTGACTTAGACACCTAACAAGTCGCACTTAAGTCAGTGCAATGGAACTGTTCTAATTGGAGCGACTCAAGTCACTCCGACTTAGAAAAAGGTTCCTGCACTACTTGGGGGTGACTTCGCAGCAGCTTGCATTGACTTCTATTAAGAAGCCGCACTGAAGTCGCACTGTACAGGGCGGCTTCAGAGTCGCCCCAGTGTGGCCCGAGCCATAGAAGCATTGTTTGTGTAATATGAAGGCACATATATACATGGGAACCGCATTATTTATCCAAAGAGCGTCCTCTACAGCAGTGGTCCCCAAATTTTGCCAAGACCCGGGGGGGGGGGGGGGGGGGTTTGCAGGGGGGGCTGCCTGTGTAATGATACTTTTTTTGCGCCCGATTTATCAGAAAAAGGCTGGTGTTTGCACTTCAATCATCACAACACCATGGTTAATATGATGTCAGGATGATTGAAGCGCATTATTTTTATTATTATATTGTAATATAAAATTAAATAGTTCAACTCACCATAATGCAGAATCTGCCACCAGATGCAGCTTGCCACGGTGCCTATCACCAGATTGCCACTTTCCACATCGCCTGCCACCCGATGCAGATTGCCACAGTCACTTGCCACATGCCACCAGATGGAGATTGCCACATGCCACCAGATGGAGATTGCCACAGTCACTTGCCACATGCCACCACATGCAGATTGCCACATGCCACCACATGCAGATTGCCACATGCCACCACATGCAGATTGCCACATGCCACCAGATGCAGAATGCCACCAGATGAAGATTGCCACATGCCACAGTCACATGCCACCAGATGCAGATTGCCACCAGATGCAGAATGCCACCAGATGAAGATTGCCACATGCCGCAATCACATGCCACCAGATGCAGATTGCCACAGTCAAATGCCACCAGATGCAGATTGCCACAGTCAAATGCCACCAGATGCAGATTGCCACAATAATAACAATAACAATGATAATAACAACTTTTTATTATTATTATTATTTATTAATTTGTTCTGTTCCATTTGTTTGGATGCGGCATTCATTATTTCGGATAATTCGTAACTTTGGATAAATTCGTATTTGTTACGTTCGCTAATAGCCAAATTTGAAAAGAAATTCCAATATGTATAACTCAATAGTTAGTTATTGTTAGCTAGCTAGTTATTCTTTCGATTTTTTGCATTTTCCTCCTTATTTTCGGATTTTCGAATTTTTGAATTTACGAATTTTTGAATTAAAAAATTTTACGAATTGTGATCATAACAAATGATCCGAAAAACGAAAAAAAAAAAAAAAAAAAAAAAATGAAAGGAACACAAACACATTTTTCGGCAGTGCGCATGTCTATACATATTAGCCTAAACTTATGAAGAAATTTGATTTTTTTTACATTTTTTTTTTATTGGATGTGTTTTATAGCAGAAAGTAAAAAAGTATCAAAAGTATCAGTTAGTGTCCAATTTGTCCGTAATCAGCAATAAGTCGCTGATTACGCCCTTACTAGTAATAAATAAATAAAAATTCCATAAATATATCCCATAGTTTATAACTTTTGTGCAAACCAATCAATATACGCTTATTGAGATTTTTTTTTTACCAAAAGTTTGTAGCAGAATACATATTGGCCTAAACTGATGAAAATTTCTTATTTTTCACATTTTTTTTATTGGATATGTTTCATAGCAGAAAGTAAAATTTTTTTTTTTTTTTTTTCAAAATTGTTGCTCTTTTTTTATTTATAGCGCAAAAAAAAACAAACGCAGAAGTGATCAAATACCACCAAAAGAAAGTTCTATTTGTGGGGAAAAAAGGACATAACTTTAATTGGGGTACAGCTTCGCACAACCGCGCATTTGTCAGTTAAAGCGACGCAGTGCCGTATCGCACAAAAACAGTGTTTTATGGCGCTGGGTGTAATTCGATTAGAAATAGCCTCCTGTAGGTCTTATTTATAAGTCGTTTGTAAATGGGGAGAACCGTACATTCTTCTTCAGCATTAAATCTGAAATGGCTGTGCGTTTATCACACATGACGTCAGACAATTGCGGCGATGATCTGTATCTGTCTCCTGCAACTCCGACTTTTCCCTTCTTCCCAGATCTAGCTGCTGGACTCATTATTTCACTGCTCCGCTACAAGCTTCGGCTTGTTTTTCTGGGAGGCTGAGCTCACAATGCTCGCCCTCGGGGGAGAGATTTGGAAGGTTTTATTGAATAGGAATGCAGATAAACCTGTATGAGGATTTTTGTGTTTAGATGTGAAATTCCAGATTGTCAGAGGAGAAGCAATCACACATTTCATCTGTAGTAGATTATGGTCATAGGCCCCATGTAATATTACATCACTATGTACTGACACCTGGCAAGCAAGGACAATGTATGGACCATGGTGGATATTTAAAGGGTAACTCCGCTTTCCTGGGAAAAAAACGAATTAGCAAACAAAAAAAAAATAATAATATACAATTGCGACACAAGTCATATTATAATTGAATGTTACTAAAAATGACCTTTCCTTTTCAATCTGCAGCCGCTGTCATTTTCTGTAAAATGCAAAATGGCGTCCCTGAGGCGTTCTGTATACAGAACGTCCCCTGAAAATGTAATTTCCTGCTTGTGTGATTGGCTCACTGATTTTTTTCCCCCGAAGTCTGCAGTAAGATGCAAGTCAGATTTTTGGGCATCCCCTGCAACAACAATGTACAGTAAAACCTTGGATTGCGAGCATAATTCGTTCCGGAAGCATGCTTGTAATCCAAAGCACTTAAATTGAATTTCCCCATAAGAAATAATGGAAACTCAGATGATTCATTCCACAACCATTTATTCATAGGTCCTTCAGTTTATAGTCCATATAAAAAGATTATAGCAATGTGACCAGGTTGTGTAACCTTAAAATGTCCATCCACAAATGGAAACCTCCGCAAGGGGATTGGAATCCAGCAGGAGCCACAGAGTATAAAAGAGAAGAGGCGCCTCTAAGTGTAGCAATATGTTGCTAAATGTTGCACCTTCATTAAATGTAACCGTATTGCTACACTTAGAGGCGCCTCTCTTCTCTTTTATACTCAGTTGTAACATGACGCTACTTGTATATCAAGACATCGCTTGTATATCACGTCAAAATTTATTTTAAAAAAACGTAGCTTGTCTTGCAAAACGCTCTCAAACCAAGTTACTCTCAAACCAAGGTTTTACTGTCATTTTTGATGTGCTGCTCCCAATAGGAAAATCACATCTAAAGGGGTGCAGACGCTGCCACTTTCCTCATTGGAGCCCTCTGCAGGGGCAGCAGGTGATTGATAATTTTGAAATCACTCCCATACAGACGTACTTTGCACATGGACACAAACAAACAGTTATTTCTTCAGAATTACAAAAGGTAGTTATCCGCAGCAAAGTTTGTTAACCACTTGCTGACTGTGTCACGTAGATATACAAAGGTTCTCCTGGGCGAAACCCCGTACGGGTACGTCCTACCCGTCTTCGGCCACCAGAGGGCACACGCACCTGCGGCACGACTGGGGACTCGATGTGTGTGGCCAGCAGGCACGAGCGCCGCCGGCCACGCGCGATCGCGTGCACGAGCGTCAGCACGGGGATTTGTGTGTGTAAATACACAATTCCCTGTGCTGGCAGAGGAGAGGAGCCATATCGTTTCTTCCTACCAAGTAGGAAAAAACGATATGGCTCCTCTGCTGGTCACTCCCATCCCCACACATGTTAGAACACACTGAGGGAACACACATTTAACCCCTTGCACCCTCCAGTTTTAGTAAATTTCCCCCTATATGTTGTCACCATATTGCAGGAAATGGAAAAATAATGGATCTATTGGCAGGCACAACAAATAATAAAACTATATTATGAGATTTGGGTACAATGTGGAGACATGTTAATGATTATTATTGCTGCATGTGCAAGAGTTATTTTCCTGGGAATGGATTCCCTTAAAGCTGCTTCTTCCATTTCTTTTGCAGAACTGTGAGCCTTCCACAATGACGTACACGGCTGCGGTGGGTCAGGCGTCCTGGGAACTTCGCGTTACGGTGGATCAGCAGAATGAGACGGAGAACCAAGATGTCACCGTCCAAGTGTCAGGAGACCTTCATATTGGAGGAGTGATGTTCAAACTTGTAGAACAAATTGGTGAGTTGACAATTTTGCATACAGCAGATTGGGAAATCATTCAGTGATGAGATGAAACAAAACACGTCCATCAATTCAAAGTCTCACAAACTGCAATTTTTTTTGGTGGTCCGGCAGAGACGGCCAGACAGATTCTGGTAGCTGGGGTCAACCGGCCGCACATACCAAGAAACATTTCTTTATGACCATGGCAGCCAAAGCAACTCTCCGGAACAAAATATTTTTATACTATTCATCATTTTTATATAAATTCTTTATCTATGGTGAAAACAAGTTTATGATAAAAGGAATATTCAGTGGTCAGAATGGCGGACATCCTCAGCTGACAGACCTCTGGGCCCATACAGAAACAAATTGTATTTCCTTATTCTCCAGTCTATAACTGTCTCCTGAAGCATATTCCCAGTCGCAGCAACTCCAATATCATGCTTGCAGTCTTTGACAGTTTCCTTCAGCATGTCTGCAGTCTCTGACCATCTCTTGTATCATGTCTGCAGTCTCTGACCATCTCTTGTGTCCCGTCTGCAGTCTCTGACCATCTCTTGTGTCCCGTCTGCGGTCTCTGACCATCTCTTGTATCATGTCTGCAGTCTCTGACCATCTCTTGTATCATGCCTGCAGTCTCTGATCATCTCTTGTATCCTGCTTGCAGTCTCTGACCATCTCCTGTATCATGTCTGCAGTCTCTGACCATCTCTTGTATCATGTCTGCAGTCTCTGACCATCTCTTGTATCATGTCTGCAGTCTCTGACCATCTCTTGTATCATGTCTGCAGTCTATGACCATCTCTTGTATCATGTCTGCAGTCTCTGACCATCTCTTGTATCCTGTCTGCAGTCTCTGACCATCTCTTGTATCCTGTTTGCAGTCTCTGACCATCTCCTGTATCATGTCTGCAGTCTCTGACCATCTCTTGTATCATGTCTGCAGTCTCTGACCATCTCTTGTATCCTGTCTGCAGTCTCTGACCATCTCTTGTAACCTGTCTGCAGTCTCTGACCATTTCTTGTATCATGTCTGCAGTCTCTGAACATCTCTTGTATTATGTCTGCAGTCTCTGACCATCTCTTGTATCATGTCTGCAGTCTCTGACCATCTCTTGTATCATGTCTGCAGTCTCTGACTATCTCTTGTATCATGTCTGCGGTCTCTGATCATCTCCTGTATCATGTCTGCAGTCTTTGATCATCCCTCGTATCCTGTCTGCAGTCTCTGACCATCTCTTTTATCATGTCTGCAGTCTCTGACCATCTCTTGTATCATGTCTGCGGTCTCTGATCATCTCTTGTACGATGGGACGCGGTCCAGCGAGATCAGGGGATACATACAATCTATTATTTATGATAACACAAGGTACCGTTAGTTGCACAGAGTCATACTGGTTTTGGAAGAAGACTAAAACAATCTTAGCACCAGAATTCAGGGATTAAATTGAATTGCAGGAAAATATCCTGAAATGTTAAAGTAAAAGCTTAAAGTGATCCCGCGCTACAGCAAAACCACAAACAAATTTAAACCTATGAATGACCCTGCAGTGTCTAAAAGTGAACAAATAATATTTCTCTTAAAGTGTAAAAATATAAAATTAAATAAAAAATAAACAAATAAACAAATCAATCCAAAGGCATGAAGAGTAATAATCGTCTCTTAAAAAGATCTTCAAAAAATATATATATAAAGTGCGTTAGTAACAAGTGTCTGTGCAGAAAAATCACGCAAAAAAGGTCCAGTAAAAACAGTGGGTTTAAATTTGTTTGTGGTTTTGCTGCAGCGCGGGATCACTTTAAGCTTTTACTTTGACTTTTGAGTGAATTGTGATACACTTTAGGTTCCGCTGCAGACAGCTGTGATTTATTTAATACATTGCACCTTTATGCACTTTATACACTTTATCATTGATGATTCACCTTTGATGTTTAATTTTTTTTAGTTTGTTACAGCACATTTAGTGGCGCGAAGGCCTTTTCACACTTTTATCCTGAAATGTTCCCTTCTTTGAGGAATAAAGTTTTATTATCACAATAAATCCAACGCCTGTTGCCACAAAGGAGGCCGGTTGGTCAAATATTAACCATAGGCTGTGGTCAGTGCCGTATCCTGCTATACTCCAATAAAGTATTCTTTATTGTATAGTTATTTATATGCCATAAGTGTGCTGGTGGCTGCTCTCATAATTTAAATCTTCTACCCCGTGCCAGTGTCATTTATACAGTCACAGTGCATTTTTTTTTTAGCACTGATTAGTGTATTGGTGTCACTGGTCCCCAAAAAGTGTCACTTAGGGTCAGATTTGTGCGCCGCAATGTCGCAGCCCAGCTAAAAATCGTTGATCGCCGCCATTACTAGTAAAAAAAATTAAAATAATTTAAAAGTCCATAAATCTATTCTGTAGTTTGTAGACGCTATAACTTTTGCACAAACCAATCAATATACGCTTATTGGGATTTTTTTTACCAAAAATATGTGGAAGAATACATATCGGCCTAAATTGATGAAGAAAATTAGTTTTTTTACATTTTTTTTTTTTTTTTGGCAGAAAGTAAAAAAAATTTTTTTTTTTTTTTTTTTAAATTGTCAGATTTTTTTGTTTATAACGCAAAAAATAAAAACCGCAGAGGTGATCAAATACCACCAAAAGAAAGCTCTATTTGTGGGGAAAAAAGACATCAATTTTTTTTTAGTACAGCGTCGCACGACCGCGCAATTGTCAGTTAAAGTAACGCAGTGCCGTATCGCAAAAAAATGGACTGGTCATTAAAGAGGAAGTAAACCCTGATGGGTTTTATTTCCTCTTTTTCCCCCTGCAAAGTAAATACATAATGGGCTAGTATGCATCGCATCGCATACTAGCCCATTATGTGGCACTTACCTGCAAACGAAGCCCGTGCTGTCCCCGCTGGTGGCCTGCATGCGTGTGGGAGCTGTCAGTCACAGGCACTTGCGAGTGAAGAAGCGTCACGGAGGTGTGTTTCTTCACGGCGCATGTGCCGATTACATCATCGGCGCACTACAAGGTAAATATCTCCTAAACGGCACACGTTTAGGAGATATTTCCACTACCTATAGGTAAGCCTTATTCTAGGGTTTCCTATAGGTAAAAGTGACAATCGGGGGGTTTACAATCACTTTAAGTGGGTAAATCCTTCCAGGGCTGAAGTGGTTAAAAAAATAAAATAATAATAACTAAACTTGTTCTTTAAAACAGAAGGTATTCATATGTCTCATTCCATCACATATCCCCAAAAAAAGGAGTCATGCAAATCATTGCTTTACACTCTATTGCAGTGGCGGAACGATGAGGATTGCTGCAGTTGGGCTTGCGACTGGGCCCTGTCGTTCTGCCGCTGTGGCATCTCCCCCTGCACCCCTGGCTGTCCGTTTAACATGCAGGGGGGGAGGTGGGAGGCAGCGATCGGCAGCTCTATGGTGCCCGCGAGCCGTGGGATCTCCCTGGGGCTTGTAGTTCTCTCTCCGACTGTTTCCACTGGAGGGGGGAGGGGCCTCTGACCTGGGCATGTATTGGCTTAACTCTTCAGTGAGTCGCTCTGCTTCTACACTCTTGATGATACATGCCCGGGTCAGAGGCCCCTCCCCTCTCCAGTGGATAGTCGGAGAGAGAACTACAAGACCCAGGGACATCCCGCCGCCCGTAGACACCATAGAGCTGCCGATCGCCGCCTCCCACCTCCCCCCAGATGGGTACAGAGATGTGCTGGGGGTCCAAGGTGCACAGCGGAGACCAGCCAGGTACAGGGGAACCTCCGGAGGGAGGAGGGGTGACTGTTTGGGGACCCTAATGTAAGGAGGGGCTCTCTGGGGACCCTGATGTAAGGAGGGGGGGCTCTCTGGGGACCCTGATGTAAGAGGGGGCTCTCTGGGGATCCTGATGTAAGGGGGGGCTCTCTGAGGACCCTGATGTAAGGGGAGCTCTCTGGGGACCTTGATGTAAGAGGGGGGCTCTCTGAGGACCCTGATGTAAGAGGGGGCTCTCTGAGGACCCTGATGCAAAGGCAGGCTCTCTGGGGACCCTGATGTAAGGGGGGGGCTCTCTGGGGACCCTGGTGTATGGGGGGGCTCTCTGGGGACTCTAGTGTAAGGGGGCTCCCTGGGGACCCTGATGTATGGGGGGGCTCTCTAGGGACCCTGATGTAAGGGGGGCTCTCTGGGGACCTTGATGTGAGAGGGGGGCTCTCTGAGGACCCTGATGCAAAGGCAGGCTCTCTGGGGACACTGATGTAAGGGGGGGCTCTCTGGTGACCCTGATGTAAGGGGGAGCTCTCTGGGGACGCTGATGTAAGAGGGGGGCTCTCTGAGGACCCTGATGCAAACGCAGGCTCTCTGGGGACCCTGATGTAAGGGGGGGGGCTCTCTGGGGACCCTGATGTAAGGGGGTGCTCTCTGGGGACCTTGATGTAAGGGGGGGCTCTCTGGGGACCCTGATGTAAGGGGGGATCCACACTATGTAATGATATTATATATATATACACACACATTTATATTATATACAAGTGTATGCCCGCCCAAGCGTGTGACTTTCTTTACTTCGCTGCTATGGGCTCTAGCCCCAGATCTTTTGTAGACCTAGCAACGCCCCTGGTGTTGGCCCTTCATGGTTTCTTGCACCGGGGCCCTGATGATTCCAGTTACGCCTCTGCCCTATTGGCCAGATGCACATCCAGAACTGCTGGTGCAAAGTGCAAACATCGCTCAATAACATTTATTCAGCACTGCATACAGTTGTTTCAGGCTCTGTGGCCATCATATGTGCAATGTATGGAAACCATGTCTTCTGTGGATTAGGGATTACATGCACATGGGATAAAACGCACATGCTGGCAGAGCAATGGTAACAACAGCGAGGATACGATTTCATCAACAAGCCTGCGTATGCGCAAATTCTTTTGTAAAATAGGGTGCAAAGAGCAAAAGGCCAAAAAAAAAAAAAAAAACGATCCAGCGGGCGCTCACTTTCAGAAGATTGTACACCTGAGATGACCTGCTATTTATTTGTTCTTTACACACCCGCTTCTACAAAGTCCTTCATTCACCTTAAATCCGGCTCCCTTTCTGTTTCTTATCTTTGTCATACAAATCACACCCAACAAGAACAGACCCCACTCATTCCCAGCCAAGAAAACATTCCAGACGTTTTTCTGGGTGGCAGCAGAACGTACAAAGAACAACGTTATTTTGCCATTTTGTTTTCTATAACTTTTTACTTTAGTAGTTGTACATCAGTCCGGTATGACGTGGCTTTTGTCAGAGAACTTCAATTTGCACAAAGGCACTAATAAAACTCCAGATATGTATGTGTAAGTTCTCACACCTGGGCAGAACCAAAAAATGTGTTTTGTTTCGATGCGATATTTACATAGATTTGTTTAGTTAAATTTGTTTCATTTGTTTTCAGGAATTCGTTTTGTTTATTCGTTTTCGAATCCATTCGAAATTTTCTTATTCGAATGGATTCGAAAAGTTTTCAAATTCATTTCGAACATTTTTCCAATTCGAAGTCGAATAGTTTTCCCCATTTTCAAATAGAATAAAATAGAATAGAAAATAAAGGAATAGAATAGAAAAAAATGGAATAGAAAAGTTTTTGAATCCATTTCGAATCGTTTTCAAATTCAAATATTTTTTCCAATTCGAATAGTTTCTCCATTTCCAAAGAAAATAGAAAATAAAGGAATAGAATTTAAAAAATGGAATAGAAAAGTTTTTGAATCCATTTCGATTAGTTTTCGAATTCGAACTTTTTTTCCAATTCGAATCGTTTTCGAATTCAAATAGTTTTCCCATTTGCAAAGAGAATGAAATAGAATAGAAAATAAAGGAATAGAATTTAAAAAATGGAATAGAAAAGTTTTTGAATCCATTTCGAATAGTTTTCGAATTCGAATATTTTTCCAATTCGAATAGTTTTCGAATTTGAATAGTTTTGCCATTTCCAAAGAGGATAAAATAGAATAGAAAATAAAGGAATAGAATTTAAAAAATGCAATAGAAACGTTTTTGAATCCTTTTAGAATAGTTTTCAAATTCAAACATTTTTCCAATTCGAATAGTTTTCGAATTTGAATAGTTTTCCCATTAGCAAAGAGAATAAAATAGAATAGAAAATAAAGGAATAGAATTGAAAAAAAATGGAATAGAAAAGTTTTTTGAATCCATTTCGATTAGTTTTCGAATTAGAACATTTTTTCCAATTCGAATCATTTTCGAATTCGAATAGTTTTCCAATTTGCAAAGAGAATGAAATAGAATAGAAAATAAAGGAATAGAATAGAAAAAATGGAATAGAAAAGTTTTTGAATCCATTTCAAATCATTTTCGAATTGGAACATTTTTCTAATTCGAATAGTTTTCGAATTCGAATAGTTTTGCCATTTTCAAAGAGAATAAAATAGAATAGAAAATAAAGGAATATAATTTAAAAAAGGAATTGAAAAGTTTTTGAATCCATTTAGAATAGTTTTCAAATTCGAACATTTTTCCAATTCGAATCGTTTTCAAATTCGAATAACTTTATAGAATAAATAGAATAGAAATAGAAATAGAATAGAAAAGGAATAGGATATAAAAAAATGGAATAGAAAAAATCGTTTTCGAATTAGAACATTTTTCCAATTCAAATAGTTTTCGAATTTGAATAGTTTTCCCCATTTTCAAAGAGAATAAAATAGAATAGAAAATAAAGGAAAAGAATAGAAAAAAATGGAATAGAAAAGTTTTGGAATCCATTTAGAATAGTTTTCGAATTCGAACATTTTTTCGAATTAAACATTTTTTCGAATTTGAATCGTTTTCCAATTTCCAAGGAGAATAAAATAGAATAGAAAATAAAGGAATAGAATAGAAAAAACAGAATAGAATAGAAAAGAGTATAACAGAAAATAATGTAGCGCTATGTGTAAAATTATAAGAGCCCTTGCACACTGGGGCGGTTTGCAGGCGCTATTGCGCTAATAATAGCGCCTAATAATAGCGGCGTTTTACCGCCGACGCCGCCCTCCGCCCCAGTGTGCAAGGGCTCTAAATGTAAAGTGCAAATATCTAAAATAAATAAATCCTACATATAAATGAATAGATGCAAAAATAGAAGTGTTTCACCAGACCTGCAGAAACACTACTCAGCGCCAGGTCACTGTACTGATCCAAAATGTAGATATATATAAAAATATAAAAATATTATTGAACATTCAGAAGTGCATAAATGTGGATAAACATCGATATGCGACTATAAAATCATTCATAAACACATAAATGAAATTAGACTCCACTTTGCCTGTTAAGCAGAGAGAAGACCTGAAAAAAAGTGAAAAGCAGCTGTCTCAAATCAAATACGTAAATGTAAAAACTGTGTTATAAAGTAATCCAAAATGGGACTAAATCATCGCACTAGACAGCGCTAATGTTGAGCAATTGAAATATGTGGCCAACAACACATGCAAAGGAAAATCCTATAACAGAAAAGTCCCTTAGGAGAAAGTCCCTTATATAGGGTAGTGATGTAAAGTTCAGGGTGTAGTTCAAAAAATAAATAAAAATCAGGTGATCATGAAATCAATCCTCCGCATGCACCTTCCACCGATCACTACGAAATCCACCCGGTGCAAAAACACTCTCCCCTTAGGGGGTTAAACTCACCAGAAATGGGGAGTAATAAAGCATTCAGAATAATCACTCTTTGCCAGCAGTTTGTTGTCAACATCACTTTATGCAGGGTCACAGATTTTCAGGGCTCATATTAAATCAAGGAACGGAGAGAAAAGTGCACATAGCGTAATCCCGTTTATTGACAGAAACCCCTTCCACACAAAAAGACAGCAACCCCCCTTCAATAAAATACGTACATCCATCATCTCCTGTGTAGGGGCGCTGATTTTTATTTATTTTCTGAACTACACCCTGAACTTTACATCACTACCCTATATAAGGGACTTTCTCCTAAGGGACTTTTCTGTTATAGGATTTTCCTTTGCATGTGTTGTTGGCCACAGATTTCAATTGCTCAACATTAGCGCTGTCTAGTGCGATGATTTAGTCCCATTTTGGATTACTTTATAACACAGTTTTTACATATAAATGAATAGTCCATAAAATGAAAAACTGAAGAAATAAAACATGAAAAACTCTTCTTGTGATCAGTGTATCCACACAATTCCCCCACAGTGATTGTTCGCCCTCAAAAGGAGCGCTAGATTTATTTATTTACTATCCATTTTGAAATTAGTGTGGCTTACCACTTGGAATGTTTAGCAGCTGTGCACGTTTATTATTAGGTTATCTTATTTAAAGGGGTTGTAAAGGTAAACATTTTTTCACCTTAATGCATTCTATGCATTAAGGTGAAAAACTTCCGACAATACCGCCGCCCCCCGCCCCCCCCGTTTTACTTACCTGACACCTCAAAAGTCAGCCGCTCGCTCCCGACATCCATTTCGCCGCTCAGCCTGGCTGCTGATTGGCTACGGTGGATAGATTGAAAGCAGCGCAGCCATTGGCACGCGCTGCTGTCAATCACATCCAATGACGCGGCGCACCAGGGGGCGGGGCCAAGTGATACAGTGAGCGGCTATAGCCGCCGGCTGTATCACGGGAGCGCGCCCGCAAGAACTAACCACCATGCGAGGGAGCACGCATTAAGGTGGTTAGTTCTTGCGGGGAGGAGCTGAAACAGCCGCCGAGGGACCCCAGAAGACCAGGTTCGGGGCCACTCTGTGCAGAACGAGCTGCACAGTGAAGGTAAGTATAACATGTTTGTTATTTATTTATTTTTTTAAATTACCTTTACAACCCCTTTAAACATTACAATACTTTTTACTTGTGGCGCTGATTGTTTCATCGTATAATTTATATTACATTTATGGTTTTGGGAATTAATACCGGTTTAAACTTATTAGATTTGTGTATTTTTTTTTTCAACTTTTGACTCTGTACCACTTTTTTTCAATATATACAAAGATTTCACGTATACATATGCCCGTATTTGTGTTTTGTTTTAGGCATTGCTAGGGACTGGTCTGACTATGCCCTTTGGTGGGAACAAAAGAGCAGCTGGCTGCTGAAGACACATTGGACCCTGGACAAATATGGAGTACAAGCCAATGCAAAACTTTTTTTTACCCCTCAACACAAGCGCCTGCGGCTCCGATTACCAAATATGAAAACCGTGCGGCTAAAAGTTAGTTTTTCAGCGCTGGTCTTCAAAGCCGTTGTTGAGATCTGCAGAACACTAAGTAAGTGATCGACCACAAACACATCGAACTCCGTTATCTGTATGGTTACTTTTAAGTGCATCATGTGGCGTCTCCAGCTTTCATATTTAGGGGGGGCACATGGGGGGACAGGGACAAAGGTAGGGGGGCAACTATAAAAAGCATATATATATATATATATATATATATATATACATATGTATATATATACTGGGGCCCTTTACTACGATCCCACAACGGCCCTTTCACACGTTCTGCAATGAACTCCCTTCCTACTGTATTGGGCTCCCCCCCCCCCCCCAGGGTGGCAGAAAACAAGAGATATATGTTACCAGCATACCAAGAAAATATAAGGGTCCAAAGCAGTGGGAGAACTATCAAGGTTGCAAAAGTTGTCTTGCCACCGGGCCCTGGTGTTCTGCCACTGTTGGGTTCCCCAGCCTCCTCTTGCTGTCCTGCCCCTGCTATTGACAGCGCTATTCTGGCATCTCTTGGAATTTACAGGCTGGTTCTGCTGGTTCTCCCGTCCTAAGGACGGGAGAAATCAGTCTTTTTTTCAGTAACTGAGAGTCCTGGTGGAGTCCTTTCTGCAACTCGCTATTCTCCCTGTCAATGAGGATGCAGGGGAAGGAGCAGATCGGGCGGCCGTGGTTATGTGAGCGCTCGCATTATGCAGTGTCAGTGAGCAGAGGGAGGGGGGTTGGAATCACCCGCAGGAGCTGACTGGGGACGCTCTCCTTCTTAGACATTGCCTTTTTGTAAAAAAAAAAAACAATTTTTTTTTTAAATTGGTGTGGGGGGGAGGGGGGGCCACATGGTGGGGCACAGCATAAAGTTGGGGGGGGGGGGGGGGTCAGGGCCCCCTCTGCCCCCCCTAGGGACGCCATTGCGTCGGCTCTAAAAAAAAAAGGTAGCGGGTGATGCCTATAGCTGCATATCACCCCAGTACAACCACTTGAAGTCAAATGAGATACCAGCTATGTGATTTGGTGGATAAAGTTACACCCACGCATGTAAAATTCCCCCCCAAAAAAATTTTTTGAGCCCTCCCACATGCAGGCACATGTGAACAGAAATGCACCCGTTGGGGGCACCTACACACAAAAAAATTGATTGTGATACATGGTGCATATCCCCACACATGCCAGAGTGAGAGCAATAATTCTAGGCCCATGATTTGTGGTTTTCTCCAAACTGATTACCTGTAGGGGGCTTTTAAAGTGTTGCCTATGGAAAATATAGGATTCGGAAAATTGCCACTTTTTCACAGGCACATGCAATTTTATGGCTTGACATGTTGGGTATCTATTAACTCTGTGCCACCTCATCTTTTATATCTTACCAAACACTTGGGTAATATATTGTGCTTATGTACCCTAAAATTAACTTTAGTGTATTTTTTGCTGAAATTTTGCATACCGTTGCACTAATATCATGCGACGTAAAAAAAAAAAAATTGGATTTACCACTAATTTATTCTCTTTTATTCTTTATATTATTTTTGGGAGGTTTTACGCAATCTTCAGTCCTAAAATTATTTTTTTTAAAGTGTACAAAAAAACACCAACATGCCTCTTGCATGCAGTTAAAGGGTTAAACCCAGGCCCATCTCGGACCCCTGTGGTGACTACCTGTCCCCCCTGGCATATTTCCGAAGGACATGGCTCCTTAATTTTTATTTTCTTCCCTCCGTGGGGGGGATATGGGACGCTTTCTTTCAAAGGTCTAATGGAGAGCCCACTCCCAGTGACTAATTCGGGACATTCTCTGGTTGCCACTGGACCGATACCCCTTACCTGTTTCCCTCATTCCCTGAGTCACTTAGAGGTCTTTGTGCCTTAATATTTTGGCTGCTGGGCTTCCTCCGCCTAACAGCAGCTGCAGGTTTGACTAAAATGTTTTCTGATATTGCATACCTCCCAACTTTTTATTATGGGAATGAGGGACACCTATCGGCAAAAATATTCAGGCATAGGACACACCCCTGGTCACGCCCCCTTAAAGGAGAATTGTACAAAAAAACAAGATTGGTTAAACCCACAAGTGCTTTTTTTCACCACTACTATTCCTTTATATTGGCTTTTGGAATTTACAAATGCAGCAATTTAGAAAACAGATGAAAGGTTTAGGGCTGGAAAACACTTTTTGATAGATAAAAAGTGCGTTTTATTATCAACTCTAAAGATCAGACAAAAATGAGGAGGAATGAGGGACAGAGGGACATTGCTCCAAATCAGGGACAGTCCCTCGAAATCAGGGACAGTTGGGAGCTATGTATATTGTTACTGTTTTTATATTACTTTATTAATGTCTCCTGTTCACTGCTGATCTCTAGGCACTGGGGTGGGGGCTAACACTGTGATGTGTCTTCCAGTGTCCCCTGCACTGCCATGACCGCGCTAGAAGACTTGCGATGGGCTGGGTTACCCCTCCGACCTCCCGGCTGTTCCAGGGGGGCTGTCCCGGTCCGGATGCGGCGGGGAGGGACCGTGCTTCAATTGCATTGAGCTCTGGGGAGCGGATCCCATGTCACTAGACAATTTCGCTTTAAAGATGTCTCTGATTGGTACCTCCTCCTGTGAGCCATGGGGAACCCTTGCACGTCATGTTAATAACTTTATATAGGTGTGGCTCGTTTAATTGTTCTGGTTTAAAAAAAGTTTTTTTCAGTCCAATTATACATATGTATACATGCTCTGTTATGCAGTGGCCCCTGTCTGGTTCTTCTGATATTTTATTACCCCCATACCCTGTGGGTCTTATCATTTCTGATGAAGACTGAGGAATGCAGACTTACCATAGTCTGACTTTCTCTGTCAACAGACCCTACCCCCTCTTAAATGGTAATTTGGGGGGGGGGGGGGGGCTGGTGGGGGAGAGGCACGACATCAGTGATTCTTAGCTGTTTGAAGTGACTATGAAAACTACTGCTTCTTCTGGTTGTCGATGTCTAAAGTCTCTTTTCGTGGCTGGGGTGGTTGGGGTGGGCTGGGTGAGCTCACCCTGGGCCTGTTCTAGCCACTTCCCCAAATAAGGCCTGCACACGTCTAGCCCGGCTATGGTCAGGGTCTGCTTTTGCAAAATATTATTTGCCAAATTTAGTTGTGTAGAGTTGTGAGGAGCGGACTACCTGCTTGCTTCTTGTACTTTACCTTTCTCTTTTCTCCCTTTCTACTTTTCCCCTCTCTCCCCCTTCTTCCCCCTCCCCTAGCTGGAAATGGAGCATTTGAAGATATTCTCTTTAAACAGAAAGGGTCTAACATACCCAAAAAAAGACAAATGCTCTTAAATGATTTAAAACACTCATACAAGAAACCCACTTCAGGGACGACAAACTACTTTATCTCAAAAACAGATTTTACCCTCTGACCTATCATTCTACCAACAAGAGTGCTATGTCTAAGGGAGTCTCTATCCTGTTATCTAGTAAACTTCCATGGACTTGCCGCGACCTTCTGGTGGACGTGGAGGGACGCTTATAGTTTATTAAAGGTCTCATAGGTGACATACAGTTGACTTTGACAACAATCTATGCCCCCAACGATCATCAGGATATCTTTAATCGGCGTACCCTAGACCAACTTATGGAAATTAAGGAAGGTCAATTGATCCTAGATGGAGACTTTAATATTCCTCTAATCCCCATGATGGACACCTCATCGAGTACCTCCTCTGTCCCCACTGGCTCTCACAAACAGGTCACACAAGCTATACACAAAGCCCAACTGATCGATGTCTGGCGACTACAACATTCAGGAGAGAGAGACTACATATTCTATTCCTCCCCTCATAACGTTTACACGAGAATCGACTTCTTTTTGATCCCCCATGGCCAACTACATGCAGTACGTGACTCATCCATTGGCTCCAGGACCTGGTCAGACCTTGCTCCCGTTTCACTGACCTATGTGCTCTCTGATGTCAACTCTTCCAAAACACGTTTTTGGAGATTGAACGAAAGTCTACAGGTACCAGAAGTTCTCGCTTGAACATTGATCTCAAGCTGTTCACGAAGATCCTCGCAACTCGCCTAGCCCACCTAGCCCACCATTTGCAGGGCCTAGTGCACCTAGACCAGGTGGGTTTTGTCCCCACTAGGGAAGCAAGAGATAACACGACTAAGGTTCTTAACCTCCTCCACGTAGCCAACTCAACTCATACGCCCTGAGTTTTTCTTAGTACAGATGCTGAGAAGGTGTAAATTGGAAATTCATGTTCTTGGTCCTTCGCCATCTCGGGCTGGGTGAAACCATGCTTAATTGGATTGCCAAAATCTACTCCAACCCTACTGCTCAAGTTAAGGCCAATGGTGTCCCCCCTAACCTTTCACCATTATGAACGGACCAAGGCAGGGTTGCCCACTGTCCCCCCTACTATTTGCACTATCATTAGAGCCATTTCTTTGCAAAATTTGCCTAAACCCTGACATATAAGGCTTAGTGATTGGAAGTACCCAATACAAGATTGCGGCATATGCAGACGACTTATTCTTCCCGCTGACGAATCCTACCATATCTCTCTAGAATCTTCTCAGAGAATTTGAACTTTATGGTTCACTCTCCAATTTAAAAATACATTTCAGTAAATCGGAAGCTATGGGGGTTGAGATTCCGCCTTCCATCTTGCAGACGTTAAAATCTAGCTTTAATTTCAAATGGACGGACTCTGACTTAAAATACTTAGGTACTTATATCCCTGCAAATATATCTCGTACTTTTAAACTCAATTTCCTGCACCTGTTGACTAAAACCCGTACCCTACTGGAGAACTGGCATAAGGCCCTGCATTCCTGGTTTGGCAGTTGTAATCTTATAAAAATGTGTATCCTAACAAAGTTTCTGTATCTTTTACAAGCCCTACCAATTAAGATACTCCTTCATTATTTTAGACAGGTACACTCTCTTTTTATTAAATTTACATGGGCACACAAAAAAACACGTTTACCTCGCCACTTACTGACCCTACCCAAACAACACGGCGGTCTGGCGATATGCGAAAATACTATTAGACCACTCATCTGGGTAGGATTGTAAATTGGTGTCGTCATCGTTCCTCTAAGCCAGGGGTCTCCAAACTTTTTAAACAAAGGGCCAGTTTATTGTCCTTCAGACTTTAGGAGGGCTGGATTGTGGCCAGCGAGGGCAGAAAATGTCCCAGGCCCAGCATCAGTGAGAATAAATATGGCCTCAGGGTTGGTGGCCAATAGGAGGAGTAGTGCACCCAATAGTAAGAGGAATAGTATCCCATTATTTGTATAGGTGAGAAATATTGCCCCATTGTTGGTGTCAGCAGGAGGAATAGTGCCCCAGGAGCCGGATAACGGCTAGCAAAGGGCCACATCTGGCCCTCGTGCCGCAGTTTGGAGACCCCTGCTCTAAGCTGTGGGCACAATTAGAGCAGGCCCAAACTGATGTTTCATTACAGGGTGCCTTATGGTATCATGTTCACCTACCATCAAGGCTGAAATCACTCCCTCTGATTGGTACGACTAGCTTGCAGGCTTGCACACAGACTTCCCTCTCTACCACAGATTCCCCCTCTGTTTCCTATAAATAGGGAACCCACAATTCACTCCCAGTCTCGATCCCCATCTGTCCAGGATTTTGCAGGTTGAGGGTTGGATTCAGGCATCCCAATTCTTAATGGCGGGGCGGTGGCCCTCCTTGGAAATGTTGACGAGTGCCACAGGCCCCTTTAAACTTTCCCTTTTGGACGGCTCTCCAATTACGACATTTTCTCAACTCTTTACCACAGCCTCAATTTTTTGACTGCTCTCTGACAACCTGGGAAGAAGACTGTTCTGATGAGGAAGTCCTTCCACGTGTCCTATCTAAAACATAAAACTTATTAAACTGCCCGGCTGTACAGCCACAATTACCATTCATACACAATTGGGAACAGGACTTGAAGCGTACATTTACACCTACCCCATTGCAGTACATCCTTAGATTCTCCTTGAAATCATCGGTCTGTACGAAAACTCAAGAGTCCAACTATAAACTTTTGACTAGGCGGTACCTTACGCCCCCCACCTACTACACAGATACTATCCCGCCACAGCTGATCTCTGCTGGAGATGCCAGGGACAGAGGAACACTGCTCCATGTATTTTGGTCATGCCCTCAGCTAACCCACTTCTGGACAACAGTCAAGGAGATCACTCAAAAATTCACTGACTACTACTACTGATGACCCGACCTTCTTCTACCATTTCACCCAAACTTTATAGGAAGTCCACTGTGTGTCACCTCCTGAATGCCACAAAGTCCTGCTTCCCACTCTACTGCAAGACACAAACACCGCCGTCTATAGCGGGTTGGATAAAGAGGGTGGCGGAGATTAAAAAAAAGGAAGGTCTAATGCTTACTGCGCAATATCAACAGGAAAAGTACTCTAAGGCCTGGGGGCTTTGGAATCAGTTTGTCGTTTCTGCAGAGGGTGCGGCCCTGCTCAAAGCGTAATACTTCAATCATGCTCAATTCCTTGAATATATTAAATGTCTGGGCCTAATACCGTTCCATGCTGCCCCCCGCCTCCCCTCCCCCTCTTTCTCGCTTTCCTTTTTTCTTTTTCTCTCTTCTCTCTCATCCTCAACTTTTTTGTTTGGACCGCGAAAAACCGAGAAAATGGTTATGGGCAATCTCAGGTCTTGATACACGATTCCACCTTTATATCTTAGGACAAAAACACTACATAACACAAATAACAATTGTAATATGTTAGCAATAATTCTCTTTTTACAACCTTGCTTGTTTTCTGGTCATGTTAGCTTTATATTTTCAAGCCTGACAACTTATTGGACGCATAAGATGTATGTTCAAAGTTTTCACTGTCTACTCATTGTGGTTGTATTGACTTGTTTTTACCTGTGTTGGGTGTTAATAAAAATTTATATTTGAAAAAAAAAAAAAAACCCAGCCCCAATAGTGAAGTCTCTAAAAATTTTTTACCACAGGCTCAGGATATGGATGTCTTTTATATATATATATATATATAAATGATGGCACTACCTTCCAAGCAGCATATACACCAGCCCTCAAATTTTCCACTCGCCTGCTCGCATTTTGCGAGTGTAAAATGTAAAATGAGGGCTTGCGAGCTGTGCTGCCTGGGAGTGGGGGGGGGGGTGAGCACCGCCGGCGGGAGGGGTTGATCGGGGGACGTTCTCCAAGTGATCGCTCCAGGGGATGAGAGCATGGAGGAAGAGGAGAGACACGGGGTCGCAGAGCGCGAATAGAGTGCTGTTACAGCTTACATGAACTTGCCTCCGCTCTGCTCGCCATCACACACAGCCCCACCACCTCCTAACCCCGCGCCTGTGATAGACTGAATGCGGGTCCAATGTCGGGATGTGGTCTGTCTATCACAGGCGCGGCGTTAGGAGGAGGCGGGGCTGTGTGTGATGGCGAGAAGAGCGGAGGCAAGTTCATGTAAGCTGCAACAGCATGCTATTGGCGCTCTGTGATCCCGTGGCTCTCCTCTTCCTCCACCTTGGCAAGGCTGCAATGTAATGAGACTGCAATGTAGTGAGACTGCAATTTTGGGTACAGTGAAACTGCAATGTTGGGCACAGTGAGGCTGCAATGGGGGCACAGTGAGGCTGCAAGGGGCACAGTGAGGCTGCAATGTTGGGCACAGTGAGGCTGCAATGGGGGCACAGTGAGGCTGCAATGTTGGGTACAGTGAGGCTGCATTGGGGGCACAGTGAGGCTGCAATGGGGGCACAGTGAGGCTGCAAGGGGCACACTGAGGCTGCAATGTTGGGCACAGTGAGGCTGCAATGGGGGCACAGTGAGGCTGCAATGTTGGGCACAGTGAGGCTGCAATGTTGAGCATGGTGAGGCTGCAATGTTGGGCACGGTGAGGCTGCAATGTTGGGCACGGTGAGGCTGCAATGTCGGGCACAGTGAGGCTGCAATGGGGGCACAGTGAGGCTGCAATGGGGGCACAGTGAGGCTTCAGTGATGGGCACAGTGAGGCTGCAATGTTGAGCACGGTGAGGCTGCAATGATGGGCACGGTGAGGCTGCAATAGGGTCACAGTGAGGCTGCAATGTTGAGCACAGTGAGGCTGCAATGTGGGGCATGGTGAGGCTGCAATGATGGGCACGGTGAGGCTACAATGTATGTTTTTTTTAGCAGAGACCCTAGGGTAGTGGTTCTCAACCTATCTAGTGCCGTGACCCCTTGATAAAATTTCCCAAGTTGTGGGGACCCCTAAAAGTAAAATTATTTTCGTAGCGTGGGTTGTCAGCACCCAAGGCAAGACAAGTAATTTGCGCCTCTAACCCGCGGACATTTAGCGCTCCCCGAGTCCCTTACTCTCATACAGTATTAAAACCCCTTTTGGTACATTTTAGGATGTATCACTATTTCTCGTTGTTCTCCTTTCTTTCCCTTTTATCCCTCTCTATCCTAATTTCTTGTTTTTTTTTCTCCATCCCTCTTTCTAGCCGTCTTTCTTATTCTTTCTCTCCCTTTTTCTTTGTTTCCCCCCCTCTTTTCCTCTCCGTTCCATGTATTCTCTATTTTTATTCCTTCTCTTACTCCTTGGTGGGGGGGGGGGGAATGGGATGGGTGGCAGTGCGGGCGGGGAGTTGGGATGAGTGGCAGTGCTGGCGGGGAGTTGGGATGAGTGGCAGTGCTGGCGGGGAGTTGGGATGAGTGGCAGTGCTGGCGGGGAGTTGGGATGAGTGGCAGTGCTGGTGGGGAGTTGGGATGAGTGGCAGTGCTGGCGGGGAGTTGGGATGAGTGGCAGTGCTGGCGGGGAGTTGGGATCAGTGGCAGTGCTGGCGGGGAGTTGGGATGAGTGGCAGTGCTGGCAGGGAGTTGGGATGAGTGGCAGTGCTGGCGGGGAGTTGGGATCAGTGGCAGTGCTGGCGGGGAGTTGGGATGAGTGGCAGTGCTGGCGGGGAGTTGGGATGAGTGGCAGTGCTGGCAGGGAGTTGGGATGAGTGGCAGTGCTGGCGGGGAGTTGGGATGAGTGGCACTGCTGGCGGGGAGTTGGGATGAGTGGCAGTGCTGGCGGGGAGTTGGGATCAGTGGCAGTGCTGGCGGGGAGTTGGGATGAGTGGTAGTGCTGGTGGGGAGTTGGGATGAGTGGCAGTGCTGGCAGGGAGTTGGGATGAGTGGCAGTGCTGGCGGGGAGTTGGGATGAGTGGCACTGCTGGCGGGGAGTTGGGATCAGTGGCAGTGCTGGTGGGGAGTTGGGATCAGTGGCAGTGCTGGCGGGGAGTTGGGATCAGTGGCAGTGCTGGCGGGGAGTTGGGATCAGTGGCAGTGCTGGCGGGGAGTTTGGATGAGTGGCAGTGCTGGCGGGGAGTTGGGATGAGTGGCAGTGCTGGGGGGAGTTCTGATCAGCCAACTTAGGTGCTCTTGATGAAGGTCATCTGCTGATCTGAGAACTGTAGTGGGGACTTTTAATGGCAACTATAATGACAGGCAGTGTTACTCACTGTGTCTCCAGCTCTGTAGTGTCTCGTAACAGTGACACCTATGCCCAAATCAGGAGATAGGGTCTCCTCCAGCCCCTCCCACTTCACATTCCTCACCAATCAGCTGACCTCTAGTCTCTGCCCCCCAGCCATTCTGTGAACCGAATGGACGGCTGCGAAGAGGCTGAGTGGGCAGCCGTGGGCTCCAGGGACAGCCCTGATGGGCGGCTGCAAAAAGGTTGGGAGAGCGGTGCGGGATTCAGGAACAGCCCAGGATTCGGTGACCCCTGGCAAATCGTCATTCGACCCCCCCGAGGGGGTCCCGACCCCCCAGGTTGAGAACCACTGCCCTAGGGAATAAAATGGTGGTCGATTTTCCAAATATGTTTTCTTTGGAAAGAAAACAGTTTCATGAATTTAAAAAAACAAAACAGTAAAGTTAGCGCAATTTTTTTGTAAAGTGAAAGATGATATTACGCTGAGTAAATAGATACCTAACATGTCATGCTTTAAAATTACGCGCACTCGTGGAATGGCGCCAAAGCTACTTAAAAATCTCCATAGATGATGCTTTAAAATGATTTACAGGTTACATGTTTAGAGTTACAGAGGAAGTCTTGGAATAGAATTGTTGCTCTTGCTCTAACGCACACAACAATACCAAATATGTGTGACTTGAACACCATTTACATTTACGGGCGGGACTTACGTATGCATTTGCTTCTGTGCTTTAATTTTTTTACACTTTCTCTTTACATTTTTTTTTTTTTTTTGATCACTTTTATTCCTATTACAAGGGATGTCAGGTCCTCTTTATGGAGAGATGTGGGTTCTATAAGACCCCACATCTCTCCTCCTGGCTGGAAAGACCGAGATCAAAATAAAAAAATGAATAAACTGTCTCGGGCCGTTCCAGCCACGTCCCCGGCATTGTTTACATCCACCGGCCCAGGCCTGACGTCATACTGTCGCGCCCGGGCCTCAGAGGGTCATAGAGATGACTGGGGACCATCTGGTCACCAGAACTCTTTATGATCAACTTCTGGCGGCAACCGATTCATTCTCGGGCTCACCGATCGTACGGGCGAGACCGGAGAAGCACCGGATGGTGGCAGGACGGGGGGGGGGGGATCCCCTCCCGCCGCCTGTAAGAACAATCAAGCGGCTGAACTGCTGCTATGATTGCTCTTACAGTGCACAGAATCGCTGGCCGAAAAGATCTCAGATGTCCCCACTCAAAGTGCAGCATGTCATATGACGTACCTTGGACGCCAAGTGGTTAATGGCATCCCAGTCTTAGTCCGTAGGGTTCAGTGTTGAGTTGGCCCACCCTTTGCAGCTATAACAGCTTCAACTCTTCTCGGAAGGCCGTCCACAAGGTTTAGGAGTGTGTCTATGGGAATGTTTGACCATTCTTCCAGAAGAACATTTGTGAGGTCAGGAACTGATGTTGGATGAGAAGGCCTGGCTCGCAGTCTCTGCTCTAATTCATCCCAAAGGTGTTCTATCGGGTTGAGGTCAGGACTCTGTGCAGGCCAGTCAAGTTCCCCCACCCCAAACTTGCTCATCCAAGTCTTTATGGACCTTGCTTTGTACACTGGTGCGCAGTCATGTTGGAACAGGAAGGGGCCATCCCCAAACTGTTCCCATAAAGTTGGGAGCATGAAATTGTCCAACATGTCTTGGTATGCTGACGTCTTAAGAGTTCCCTTCACTGGAACTAAGGGGCCAAGCCCAACCCCTGAAAAACAACCCCACACCATAATCCCCCCTCCACCAAATGATTTGGACCAGTGCACAAAGCAAGGTCCATAAAGACATGGGTGAGCGAGTTTGGGGTGGAGGAACTTGACAGGCCGGCACAGAGTCCTGACCTTAACCCGATAGAACACCTTTGGGTTGAATGAGAGCGGAGACTGCGAGCCAGGCCTTCTCGTCCAACATCACTGCCTGACCTCACAAATGTGCTTCCTGGAAGAATGGTCAAACATTCCCATAGACACACTCCTAAACCTTGTAGACAGCCTTCCCAGAAGAGTTGAAGCTGTTATAGCTGCAAAGGGTGGGCCAACCCAATATTGAACCCAAAGCACTAAGACTGGGATGCCATTAAAGTTCATGTGTGTGTAAAAGCAGGTGTCCCAATACTTTTGACAATATAGTGTATGTGCATGTATTGTGGTATGAAGACCGCATTATACAACGGGCCCATTGTTTGAATAGAATAATATGTAAGGTGTTGTATGAAGCTCTTGCACGTGGAATGGAAGTATCTGCCTGGTGGTGATTCTGGCAGACGGTGCGGATGGCGCTCGGGGCTCTGGAATGAGTACAGCAGACGTCTCTCCGATCTCATCCAACATGACTGTACTTGTGTCTTGTACACAGAGCAGCCAATCAGATGTCTTGTCTTCATGCAGCTCTGCCTATAGAGAGCTCTGCTTTCTAAACGTAGAATCTATACAAAATACATGGAATATTGCTGTTTTCTTAGAAAAGAGGAAGAAAACGGAGCTAATAATTGCTCCCTGAGCCCAGGAACATTTGTACATACTACTTCTGGTATATGACACAATAGCCATAGGGCCTGTATTCATTAGACACTTTTACCCCCTTCCCGCCCAGGCCAATTTTCAGCTTTTAGAGCTGCCACACTTTGAATGACGATTGCGCGGTCATGCAACACTGTGCCCATATTATTATTATTATTATTATACAGGATTTATATAGCGCCAACAGTTTGCGCAGCCCTTTACAACATGAGGGCAGACAGTACACTTACAATACAAATCAATACAGGAGGGATCAGAGGGCCCTGATCCTTAGAGCTTACAATCTAGAAGGGAGGGTCAAGTGGAAACAAAAGGTAATAACTGTGGGGGATGAGCTGATGAAGAAAATGTAAATACAGTTATTAGGTGTGGGTAGGGTAGGCTTCTCTGAAGAGAAGGGTTTTCAGGGATCGTCTAAAAGCTAATAGAGTAGGAGATAAGCGGACAGATTGGGGTAAGGAGTTCCATAGGATTGGAGAGGCTCTGGAGAAGTCCTGGAGGCGAGCATGGGAGGAGGAGACGAGGGAGCTGGAGAGCAGGAGGTCTTGAGAGGAAGGAAGAGAACGAGTAGGTTGGTATTATGAGGCTAGGCTGGTGATGTAGCTGGGGGCGAAAGTTTGAAAGTTTTATCATTTTTTTTGGAGACGGATAGAGCTTTTATTTTGGGGATATTTAATCATCACTTGGATATTTATTTTTGTTTTGCTAAACAAACGAAAAAAGACCAAAAACATTGGAAACAAATAAAGTTTTTCTTGTTTTTCTTAGTTTCTGTCATAAAATGTTGTAAATAAGTAATTTGTCTTCTTCACTGATGGGCACTGATAAGGTTCACTGACAGGCAATTATAGGATGCACTGATCGGCAATGATAGGTGGCACTGATTGGCACTGATAGGCAGCACTGATGTGCGGCACTGATAGTAACTGATAGGGTGCACTGATGGCCAATGATAGGTGGCACTGATGGTAACTGATATGGTGCACTGATGGGCATTGATAGGGTGCACTGGTGGTAACTGATATGGTGCACTGATGGTAACTGATATGGTGCACTGAAGGGCACTGATAAAGTGCACTGATGGTAACTGATATGGTGCACTGAAGGGCATTGATAGGGTGCACTGATGGGAATTGCTAGGCTGCACTGATAGGCACTGATAAAGTGCACTGATGGGCACTGATAGGGTGCACTGATGGGAATTGCTAGGCTGCACTGATAGGCACTGATAAAGTGCACTGATGGGCACTGATAGGCTGCACCGATGGGCATTGATAGGGTGCACTAATGGGAACTGCTAGGCTGCACTGATGGGCACTGATAAGGTGCACTAATGGTAATTGATAGGGTGCACTGATGAGGCTGCACTGATGGGCACTGATAAGGTGCACTAATGGTAACCGATAGGGTGCACTGATGGGCATTGATAGGGTGCACTTATGGGAACTGCTAGGCTGCACTGATGGGCACTGATAAGGTGCACTAATGGTAACTGATAGGGTGCACTGATGGGCACTGATAGGGTGCGCTAATGGGCACTGATAGGGTGCGCTGATGGTAATTGATAGGGTGCACTGATGAGGCTGCACTGATGGGCACTGATATGTGGCACTGATGGGGGCACTGATAGGTGGCACTGATTGGCACTAATAGGCAGCACTGATGGGCGGCATGAATAGGCAGCACTGATGGGTTCTGATTGGCAGCACTGCTGGGCTCTGTTGGGGTTGCTCTGCTCATCAAGGAACTGATTTTGCACGACACAAGGGGGCGCACAGGCAGCGCGGGCACAGGAAGATGTCATATGACGACCTCCCGGCAAAGTGCGACCGCGCTGTGGCCGTCATTCATTTATAGCGTGGTCGGTCGTGAACAGGTTAAATCCACTTTTGTCGAGCTGGTGATGCTTGCACTGCTAACCATATCTCAAATGTTGGCCCATTTAGCGGGAATCAGCAAAATTCGAGCCATGTGTGACCAGCTTGAAGGATGACTCCATTTTTGCAAAATAATAGCACACTGTATATACGGTAACTGTGACACAAGTCATATTGTGATTGAATGTTATTAAAAGTCACCTTTCCTTTCCAATCTGCAGCTCTGTCATTTTCTGTAAAATTAGATTCAATATGACACCCTGGAGGTATTCTGTATTCCATTGGTGTACAGGACGCCCCCCAGAAATGTCATTTCCTGCTTGTGTGATTGGTTCACTGATTTTCCCAGAAGTCTGCACTGAGATGCAAGTCAAATTGTAGGCATCCCCTGCAATAGGAATTTAAGTTTTGGTGAGATACTCCCTAAAGGGTTAAATACTTCCAAAGGGATGCAGACCCTGCAGCTTTTCTCATTAAAACACAGAAAGTAAAACTGGTGATTATATTGAACCAGGCCCCCCCATTCAGAATCAGTATGCCAAGAACATGGTGAAACAAACCAGAGCAATAGGTATTATTCATTTTTTCCTGTGTGGGGAGATTCAACCTTGGGCACCTAGAGGGAAATAATTAGGTGGTTTAAATTTGAGCCTACCCACTGTGTACATGGTAACAGGGGGTACAGTCCTTGTACCCAAAAATATTCTTTATATTCTTATCCTACAAGTAAGAGCCTAACAGAGGGTCTGTAACACCCAGAGTTCAGGGGCCAGGTGTACATAATGCACAAGTCAGTAGACAGAGTACAACCAAAAACACTTCCCTCCCTAAGCCCAAATCCCCCCTAATACATATCTACCCCCCTCCTCCAGTACAGCCTCCCCACTCAAAGTCCAGCATGTCATATGACGTACCTTGGGCGCCAAGTGGTTAATGGCATCCCAGTCTTAGTCTGTAGGGTTCAGTATTGAGTTGGCCCACCCTTTGCAGCTATAACAGCTTCAACTCTTCTCGGAAGGCCGTCCACAAGGTTTAGGAGTGTGTCTATGGGAATGTTTGACCATTCTTCCAGAAGAACATTTGTGAGGTCAGGAACTGATGTTGGATGAGAAGGCCTGGCTCGCAGTCTCTGCTCTAATTCATCCCAAAGGTGTTCTATTGGGTTGAGGTCAGGACTCTGTGTAGGCCAGTCAAGTTCCCCCCACCCCAAACTTGCTCATCCAAGTCTTAATGGACCTTGCTTTGTGCACTGGTCCACCGTCATGTTGGAACAGGAAGGGGCCGTCCCCAAACTGTTCCCACAAAGTTGGGAGCATGAAATTGTCCAACATGTCTTGGTATGCAGACGTCTTAAGAGTTTCCTTCACTGGAACTAAGGGGCCAAGGCCAACCCCTGAAAAACAACCCCCCACACCATAATCCCCCCCTCCACCAAATGATTGGGACCAGTGCACAAAGCAAGGTCCATAAAGACATGGATGAGCGAGTTTGGGGTGGAGGAACTTGACTGGCCGGCACAGAGTCCTGACCTCAACCCGATAGAACACCTTTGGGATATTTATTTTTGTTTTGCTAAACAAACGAAAAAAGACCAAAAACATTGGAAACAAATAAAGTTTTTCTTGTTTTTCTTAGTTTCTGTCATAAAATGTTGTAAATAAGTAATTTGTCTTCTTCACTGATGGGCACTGATAAGGTTCACTGACAGGCAATTATAGGATGCACTGATCGGCAATGATAGGTGGCACTGATTGGCACTGATAGGCAGCACTGATGTGCGGCACTGATAGTAACTGATAGGGTGCACTGATGGCCAATGATAGGTGGCACTGATGGTAACTGATATGGTGCACTGATGGGCATTGATAGGGTGCACTGGTGGTAACTGATATGGTGCACTGATGGTAACTGATATGGTGCACTGAAGGGCACTGATAAAGTGCACTGATGGTAACTGATATGGTGCACTGAAGGGCATTGATAGGGTGCACTGATGGGAATTGCTAGGCTGCACTGATAGGCACTGATAAAGTGCACTGATGGGCACTGATAGGGTGCACTGATGGGAATTGCTAGGCTGCACTGATAGGCACTGATAAAGTGCACTGATGGGCACTGATAGGCTGCACCGATGGGCATTGATAGGGTGCACTAATGGGAACTGCTAGGCTGCACTGATGGGCACTGATAAGGTGCACTAATGGTAATTGATAGGGTGCACTGATGAGGCTGCACTGATGGGCACTGATAAGGTGCACTAATGGTAACCGATAGGGTGCACTGATGGGCATTGATAGGGTGCACTTATGGGAACTGCTAGGCTGCACTGATGGGCACTGATAAGGTGCACTAATGGTAACTGATAGGGTGCACTGATGGGCACTGATAGGGTGCGCTAATGGGCACTGATAGGGTGCGCTGATGGTAATTGATAGGGTGCACTGATGAGGCTGCACTGATGGGCACTGATATGTGGCACTGATGGGGGCACTGATAGGTGGCACTGATTGGCACTAATAGGCAGCACTGATGGGCGGCATGAATAGGCAGCACTGATGGGTTCTGATTGGCAGCACTGCTGGGCTCTGTTGGGGTTGCTCTGCTCATCAAGGAACTGATTTTGCACGACACAAGGGGGCGCACAGGCAGCGCGGGCACAGGAAGATGTCATATGACGACCTCCCGGCAAAGTGCGACCGCGCTGTGGCCGTCATTCATTTATAGCGTGGTCGGTCGTGAACAGGTTAAATCCACTTTTGTCGAGCTGGTGATGCTTGCACTGCTAACCATATCTCAAATGTTGGCCCATTTAGCGGGAATCAGCAAAATTCGAGCCATGTGTGACCAGCTTGAAGGATGACTCCATTTTTGCAAAATAATAGCACACTGTATATACGGTAACTGTGACACAAGTCATATTGTGATTGAATGTTATTAAAAGTCACCTTTCCTTTCCAATCTGCAGCTCTGTCATTTTCTGTAAAATTAGATTCAATATGACACCCTGGAGGTATTCTGTATTCCATTGGTGTACAGGACGCCCCCCAGAAATGTCATTTCCTGCTTGTGTGATTGGTTCACTGATTTTCCCAGAAGTCTGCACTGAGATGCAAGTCAAATTGTAGGCATCCCCTGCAATAGGAATTTAAGTTTTGGTGAGATACTCCCTAAAGGGTTAAATACTTCCAAAGGGATGCAGACCCTGCAGCTTTTCTCATTAAAACACAGAAAGTAAAACTGGTGATTATATTGAACCAGGCCCCCCCATTCAGAATCAGTATGCCAAGAACATGGTGAAACAAACCAGAGCAATAGGTATTATTCATTTTTTCCTGTGTGGGGGGATTCAACCTTGGGCACCTAGAGGGAAATAATTAGGTGGTTTAAATTTGAGCCTACCCACTGTGTACATGGTAACAGGGGGTACAGTCCTTGTACCCAAAAATATTCTTTATATTCTTATCCTACAAGTAAGAGCCTAACAGAGGGTCTGTAACACCCAGAGTTCAGGGGCCAGGTGTACATAATGCACAAGTCAGTAGACAGAGTACAACCAAAAACACTTCCCTCCCTAAGCCCAAATCCCCCCTAATACATATCTACCCCCCCCCCTCCAGTACAGCCTCCTCCATACACATTGTTCCTCCAGTTCAAATCTCCCCCCCCCCAGTACAGAACTCCCCTTCAAGTACAGATCTTTCTTCCCCCAGTACAGATCCTCCCCTCCCCCAAGTACAACTCTCCCCCTAGTACAGATCCCCCCCAAGTAATTTCTCGCCCAGTACAGATATCCCTCCAGTACAGACCCCCCTAGTATAGATTCCCCCCCAGTACAGACCCCCCAGTACATATCTCCCCCATTACAGATTTCCCCCCAAGTAGAGATCTCTCCTCCCAGTACTGATCCCCCCCAAAAAACAGATCTCTTCCCCAGTACAGATCCTTCCCCCAAGTACAACTCTCCCCCCAAGTACATATCCCCCCCAGAACAGATCCCCTCCCCCTAGTACAGATCTCAAACCCCCCCCATACAGATTTCTCTCCCCAGTACAGATCTCCCCCCCAAGGACAGATCCCGCTCCCTCAAGTACAACTCTACCCCCCCAAGTACAGACCCCCCAGAGCAGGTCCCCTCCCCCTAGTACAGATCTCCCCCCAGTACAGATTTCTTCCCCCAATACAGATTCCCCCCCCCCCAAAGTACAGATCCCCCCCCTCTGTACAGTTCTTCCTCCTCCATGAAACCCACTCACTAAACCAGGTGGTCCAGAGGGGAGGTCTTCCTTCGGTTGTCTCATGTGACTGAGGAGGAGCAAAATGGAGCATTTGTCGCTCTGAACTGCCTCCGCCTGTCTCTCAACAAAGGTGGAGTTACTCTTTAAAGGCTCGAAAGATCCACTGCCTAAAAGTGACATTGTCATTATTTCTAGATATCCGGCATCCTGAAGAACTTTCCTTGATGAAGCCTTTGGAAGATTCTGTGAAGAAGAAAAAGAAAAAGGACGCAAAGGAACCAATTTTAGAAGAAGTTATCAACTTGGAAGGATCGCACGGCAGCTCCGGATCATTGGGTAAAGAAATACTCTACATGGATGTATCAAAACATTGGATTGGTTGATGTTAAAGTGGCTGTAAACCTCAGACATTAAATATAAACAAAGTATATCCCTTTATAGTGTGTACTTGTATCTATTCAGAGCACTAATTGTGATTTCTGTCTGCTGCTTCCTTCCTCTGCGATCTGCATGAGTCACTTCTGACAAGTTTTCCTGACACCAAGAAAAAAATGGTGACAGTGGCGGGAGCTCCAGCAGATTGACAGCCTCAGCTCTTTTCCTGTGCGCTGTGTGAAGGGGGGTTGGGGGGTGTGTCCCTTCCCTCCAATCAGCTCTCAGAACTCCCCTCACTGATGTAACTTTAGCTCTCCGCCCCCTGCTGCGTAAATTCTGCACTTTGAATGAATGTTAGGGAAAGGCAGCTGTAGACAAACAGGTACAACTTATGTAGGAGGATTTGCTTCATCCCTGTGTATCACCTGAGGCCATTCACTTCAATGGATATTAGACATGTGCAATTCGTTCCGAATTTGTTTTTCATCAAAATTCGGCAAACTCATTTATTTGGAAATATCTGAATTAACGAAAGACCGTTTAACTAATTTTTTTCAAAAACAATTTTTTTCAAGGAACGAGAGTTCGAAAGAACGAAAATGCGAAATTCGAAAATCTGAAAATTTGAAAGAATGAAAATATAAAAATTTGAAAATCCGAAAATTTAAAAATTCGAAAGAACAAAAATTTGAAAATAAGAACGAGAATCCGAAAATTTGAAAATCCCAAAAAATAATTAACTAATAATAACTAACTATTAAATTATAGGTATTGGAATTTCCTTTCAAACTTCACTGTTAGTGAACGTAACGAATACGAATTTATCCGAAGTTAAGAAATAACAAATGCCGCATCTAAACAAATGGAAAGTAACAAATTAATAATAATAAATAAAAATAATTTAAAAAAAAATTTGTTATTATTTATTATTATTATTAATTAGTTCCGATTGATTAGAAATTTCATAATTTATCCAAAGTTACGATTTATCTGAAATAACGAATGCCATATCTAAACGAATGGAATGTAACAAACTAATAATAATAAATAATAATAATAAAACCTTTTTATTATTATTATTTATTATTAATTTGTTCCATTCCATTAGTTTAGATGCGGCATTCGTTATTTTGAATCATTCGTAACTTCAAGTAAAACCGTATTTGTTATGTTCACTAACAGCCAAATTTGAAAGGAAATTCCAATACCTACAATTTAATAGTTAGTTATTATTAGTAATGTTAGTTATTATTTTGGATTTTCGAATTTTCAGATTTTTGTTCTTATTTTAGAATTTTCGGATTTTTGAATTTTGGATTATTACAAATTATTGAAATAACGAATACCGCATCTAAACATATGGAAAGTAACAAATTAAAATCTGCTATGTTCACTAACAGCCAAATTTGAAAGGAAATTCCAATACCTAAAATGTAATAGTTAGTTATTATTAGCTGATTTTCTGATTTTCGTTCTTAGTTTCGGTTTTTCGAATTTTAGGATTTTCACGTTCTTAATTTCGAATTTTGGATTATTACAAATGATTGAAATAACGAATAATGGAATGTAATGCCGCGTACACACGACCGGACTTTCCGGCAGACTAGGTCCGACGGTCTTCCCAACTGACTTTCGGCGGAGTTCCGAACGAACGGACTTGCCCACACACCAACGGACTACGTCCGTTCGTTTTGAACGTGATGACGTACGACGGGACTAAAAAAGGAAGTTCAATAGCCAGTAGCCAATAGCTGCCCTAGTGTCGTATTTGGTCCGTCGGACCAGCACACAGACGAACGGTTTTCCCGATAGGAATCGAGTCCGTCGGACAGATTTGAAACATGTTCTATTTCTAGGTCCGTCGGATATTTTAAATGAAACACGATCAGATTAGCCCACACGCGATCGGAATGTCCGACGAACTGATTCCATTTGCCGGAAAGTCCGGTCGTGTGTACGCGGCATAACGAATTCGAATTTATCCGAAGTTACAAATTTATTCAAAATAACGAATTTCGATCATAACGAATGATCCGAAAAATGAAAAAAAAAAAAAATGAATGAAATGAAAATGAAAAAAAAATAATAATTTCGGCAGTGCCCATGTCTACTGGGTATATGTAAGGGTTTTCAACCACTTTGTTAAGCCAAAACCCCTTTTTCTAATTTTGGATGGATTAGAACCAATGTTGGGTTTTTAGTGCTATCTGACACTCTTTTGAAGAGATGACTGCATCTATTACAAGCAGTATGGATAGAGGAATGTCATCGGCTGGCTACTGTGTTCAATAGCTGCTGCTAAATACCTGGACAGTTCCTGCATTTAATTGAATGCATATTTTGTCAGGCCAAGGATTTTTGGACCAACTTCTTTGGCATCTATGTAATAGAATGTGGAAGTTATGTTTGAAAAAATATCTATTTCTATTTTTCAGCTAGCCCTGGTTTATATAGTAAGACGATGACACCCATGTACGACCCCGTCAGTGGCACGCCCGCCTCTGCCACGGTGACATGGTTCACGGACAGTCCCCTGGCGGAACAGAACTGCAACATCCTAGCGCTCAGCCAGCCCATCTTCTCCCCGGAAATCCTCACACAGATGTACCAGCCCAAGACGATGGTGGATAAAGCGAGGCTTAATTCAGGGTGAGTTTATCTCGATTTACAATGGTGAGGTTCAATCATAAGCGCCTGGGCATACCCTAACCACCCTGTGTGGCGAAGATTCCCCCTGTTTAGACCCCTGATATTTCACCCAAGCCCCTAATGGGGCTCATAAAAAATAAAAAATTAGTAAAAAAATAAAAAAAATAAAAATTTTAAAAAATTATAAAATATAATTAAAAATAATAATAATAATAAGCCCCCTAATGGGGTTCCTAAAAAAAATAGTAAAAAATAAAAAAATAAAATTGTAAAAAAATTATAAAATACAATTAAAAAAAAATAATAAAAATAATAAGCCCCCTAATGGGGCTCCTAAAAAAAAAATAGCAAAAAATAAAAAAAAATAAAATTGTAAAAAATTATAAAATATAATTAAAAATAATAATAATAATAAGCCCCCTAATGGGGTTCCTAAAAAAAATAGTAAAAAATAAAAAAATTAAATTGTAAAAAAATTATAAAATACAATTAAAAAAAATAATAAAAATAATAAGCCCCCTGATGGGGCTCCTAAAAAAAAATTGCAAAAAATAAAAAAATAAAATTGTAAAAAATTATAAAATATAATTTAAAAAAAAAATAAAAAACACATAAAAACTACTGACACCAATCTCTGCCCTTCAATCTCCTAGATTGTCATTTCTAACAAGCAGGGCCCTCTGATTCCTCCTGTATTGAATTGTATTGTAGCTGTACGCTCTGTCCTTATGTTGTAAAGCGATGGGCAAACTGTTGGTGCTATATAAATCCTGTATAATAATAATAATACTGACACTGTCCGTTGCTCTCCTGACATTGTCAGTATTTATACACATGCACACACCCATTTGTGTTTGAGCTTTGAGGTGCACACCCTAATGCAAGGGGTCTCCAAACTTTCTAAACAAGGCGCCATTTTACTGTCCATCAGGCTTTAGAGGAGCTGTTGCCATTGGGAGTAGAAAAGGTCCTGAAGTCAGTAGGAATAAAACGATGCCCTATCTTTGGTGTCGGTGGGAGGAATTGTACTCCATTGTTGGTGTCATTGGGTCCAATTGTTGGTGTCATTGGGGAGGAATTGTGCCCCATTGTTGGTGTCATTGAGACCAATTGTTGGTGTCATTGGGGAGGAATGGTGCTCTTTCATTGGTGTCAGTGGGAGAAGTCGTGCCCCATTGTTGGTGTCAGTGGGAGGAATTATATGATTGAGTTTCCCATCATTGGTGTCATTAGGCCCAATTGTAGGAGTCATTGGGAGGAATTGTGCTCCATTGTTGGTGTCATTGGGACCAATTGTTGGTGTCACTTGGGAGGAATTGTGCCCCATTGTTGGCGTTATTGAGACCAATTGTTGGTGTCATTGGCAGGAATGGTGCTCCTCTATTGGTGTCAGTGGGAGAAGTCGTGCCCCATTGTTGGTGTCAGTGGGAGGAATTGTTTCCCATCATTGGTGTCATTTTGCCCAATAGTTGTTGTGAGACATAGGTGTCAGTGGGAGGAATTGTACTCAATCTTTGGTGTCATTAGGCTCAATTGTAGAGGTCATTTGGAGGAATTGTCCTCCATTGTTGATGTCATTGGGACCAATTGTTGGTGTCATTGGGAGGAATTGTGCTCCATTGTTGTCGTCATTGGGACCAATTGTTGGTGTCATTGGGAGGAATTGTGCTCCATTGTTGATGTCATTGGGACCAATTGTTGGTGTCATTGGGAGGAATGATGCCCCCAACATTGGTGTCAGTGGGAGAAGTCGTGCCCCATTGTTGGTGTCAGTGGGAGGAATTGTGTCCCATCATTGGTGTAATTTTGCCCAATAGCTGTTGTGAGTCAGAGGAATTGTGCCCCATCGTTGGTGTCATTGGTCATTGGGAGGAATTGTGCCCCTTCACTGGTTTCAGTTGGGGGGGATTATGCCCCATTGTTTGTATCAGCGGATAAAATAATGCCCCAAGGGCCAGGTAAAAGCAAGCAAAGGGCCGCATCAGGCCCCCGGCCCGCAGGTTGGAGACCACTGCCCTAATGCCATAGGCTGTGCACACTTATGGGTTCAATGATACTTATTCCGGTCATACTTCAGCACGATTTCAAAGCCGCAGATCAGTGCGATTTGCACTTCTGATTTCATTGCGACTTCATTTAACAGAATTTTATGCAAGTCGCAATGAAATCCCCAAAAAGTCGTGCAGGAACTTTTTTCAAAGTCGCTGCAACTTGAGTCGCAATGATTTGAATGGTTCCATTGCTGGTAATGGTGTGCGACTTGACATGCGATTTTGAACTGTCAAATCGGATGACAAATCGCACCAGTGTTAACCAGGGCTTATTAGACCCGGTTCACACTAGTGCAATGCCAGAACCCTGCTGATCCAGTTCCCGCATCGCACCTGAATCGCACAGGGGTTCACACTGAGATCTGCGAATCGCTGCGGGTGTCAATGTAAAGTTAACGACACCCCCAGATCGGTTCGCAGATCGCAGTGCGAACTGTAAAATGGTGCAGGAATTGGATAGAATAGGTGTGAACACCCATGCGATCCGATTCCAGTGCTGACCGAATTTTGGTGCGAATCCGATATTGGCCATACAGTTTGTATGGCTGAAATCACATCGCACAGACATCGCATGTGATCTGAACAGCAATGTGGTGCGAATCACATGCGATGTCTGCAATCGTACAATGCTCAACAATAAGATTTGCATTTTATTCTATGACAAGAAGAAAGTCTGGCACAATTTCTGACCACCACTGTTGAATTGCGATACCTCCAAACATTGCTTTTGGCAAACGGAAGAATATCCTTCAAGCAAATATAACATTTTCTTACTTAATTTTAATATATCAATCAATGTAATTACCAGCAAGGCTGGCATTTTATGAAATATTGGACTCCCCCTAGTGGCTAATCATCAAATCTGTATATTGAATACAATAGATCTAAAAGAGAAAGTATCTAGGAGTATAGAAGTGCGGCTTTACACAGCGGGAATGTGGCGGTACTCCGGCACCACCAGCACTGAATCTATATAGTGACAAGGGGTGCTTGGGCATGCTGTGGAGGGTCAATTGATGCTGACTGCTGGGGGGGGGTCTATTGTTGTTGGGGTATCTACTGTTGTGGGGAGAGACTATTGTTGTTCGTTGCTGGATGGTCTATTGAGGCTGGCTGCTGGGGGATCTAATGGTTGCTGGGGTGGGTTTATTGTTGCTGGGGAGGTCTATTGTTGCTGGGGGTCTACTATTGCAGAGGGGTTTCTATTGTTGCTGGGGGGGGATTTATGTTATGGAGGGGTGTCTATTGTTGCTGGGGGGGATTTATGTTATGGAGGGGTGTCTATTGTTGCTGGCTGCTGAATGGTCTATTGATGCTGGCTGTTGGGTGACCTATTGGTTGCAGGGGTGAGTCTATCTTTTCTTGGGGGGGGGGGGGGGGTTGGTCCTTTCGTTGCTGGGGATTTACTGTTGCATAAGAGGGGGTTGTTTGTTGCTGGGTGGGCCTAATGATGCTGACTGCTGAGGGATCTGTTGGCCATTGCAGTGAGTCTATTGTTACCGTGGGAGGGATCTATTGTTGCTGCTTAGGGATCTACTGTTGCACAGGAGGGTCTAATGTTGCTGACTGCTGGGGGGATCTGTTGGTTGCTGGGGTGAGTCTATTGTTCCTGGTGGAGGAATCTATTGTTGCTGGGGGGTGTCGGCTTTTACAGAGAGTTGTCTATTGTTGCTGGGTGGTCTATTGATGCTGACTGCTGGGGAATCTGTTGGTTGCTGTGGAGGGGTCTATTGTTCTTGAGGGGGTCTACTGCTACGGAGGGGGGGTCTATTGTTGCTGGGGGGGGGTGTACTGTTGCAGAGGAGGGTCTATTGTTGCTGGGGGGGATCTACTGTTGCAGAGGAGGGTCTATTGTTGCTGGGCGGGTCTACTGTTGCAGAGGAGGGTCTATTGTTGCTGACTGCTGGGGGAATCTGTTGGCCATTGGAGTGAGTCTATTGTTACTGTGGGAGGGATCTATTGCTGCTGGGGGGGTCTACCGTTGCACAGGAGGATCTAATGGTTGTTGTTGACTGCTGGGGGATCTGTTGGTTGCTGTGGAGGGGTCTATTGTTCTTGAGGGGGTCTACTGCTACGGAGGGGGGGTCTATTGTTGCTGGGGGGGGTGTACTGTTGCAGAGGAGAGTCTACTGTTGCTGGGGGGGATCTACTGTTGCAGAGGAGAGTCTATTGTTGCTGGGCGGGTCTACTGTTGCAGAGGAGGGTCTATTGTTGCTGACGGCTGGGGGAATCTGTTGGCCATTAGAGTGAGTCTATTGTTACTGTGGGAGGGATCTATTGCTGCTGGGGGGGGGTCTACCGTTGCACAGGAGGGTCTATTGTTGTTGACTGCTGGGGGATCTGTTGGTTGCTGTGGAGGGGTCTATTGTTCTTGAGGGGGTCTACTGCTACGGAGGGGGGTCTATTGTTGCTGGGGGGGTGTACTGTTGCAGAGGAGGGTCTATTGTTGCTGGGGGGGATCTACTGTTGCAGAGGAGGGTCTATTGTTGCTGGGCGGGTCTACTGTTGCAGAGGAGGGTCTATTGTTGCTGACTGCTGGGGGGATCTGTTGGCCATTGGAGTGAGTCTATTGTTACTGTGGGAGGGATCTATTGCTGCTGGGGGGGTCTACCGTTGCACAGGAGGGTCTATTGTTGTTGACTGCTGGGGGATCTGTTGGTTGCTGTGGAGGGGTCTATTTATTTTATCAAGCATAAGACATGGTCTGGCACTTGTGTGACATTTACAGCAGATGATCTATTACTCTGAATGAGATGTATGTATGTATGAGATGAATTGACAGCATTTATTTATAAGATTCGTATTGTATTTCTTTTTTTATGTGTAGATGGCTGGACTCATCCAGATCTCTCATGGAGCAAAACATCCAAGAAGAAGATCTACTTTATTTAAAATTTAAGTACTACTCCTTCTATGACCTGAATCCAAAGGTAGGAGGAGCGTCTGAATGTGAATGTCTTCTTGTTTCCAATGATACTTTATGCATTGACCCGCCTCCTTACACCCGGTCTGCCCGGACAGTGCGGTCTCCGGCCGACTTGGTACCATCCACAGGCAGCTTAACCACTTCAGCCCTCGGAAGGATTTGCCCCCTTAATGACCAGGCCGTTTTTTTTGCGATACGGAACTGCGTCACTTCAACTGACAATTGCGCGGTCGTGCGACGTTGTACCCAAACAAAATATATACGTCCCATTTTTTTCCCTTTCTTTTGGTGGTATTTCATCACCTCTGCGGTTTTTATTTTTTGCGCTATAAACAAAAACAGAAAAAAGAGCGACATTTTTGAAAAAAATAAATACAAATTTTAAAACTTTTTTCTATAATAATTATCCACAATTTTTTTTTTTTTTTAGAAAAACAAATTTCTTCCTCAGTTTAGGCCGATACGTATCCTTCTACATATTTTTGGCATAAGAAAAAAAATCGCAATAAGCGTATATTGATTGGTTTGCGCAAAAGTTATAGCGTCTACAAAATAAAGGATAGATTTATGGCATTTTTATATTTTTTTTGGTTTTTACTAGTAATGGCGGCAATCAGCGATTTTTAGCGGGGCTGCGACATTGCGGCGGACACATCGGACACTTTTGACGCTTTTTCGGGACCACTGACATTATTACAGCGATCACAGCTAAAAATAGCCACTGATTACTGTATAAATGTCACTGGCAGGGAAGGGGGAAGGGGTTAACACTAGGGGGGCGATCAAGGGGTGAAATATGTTCCCTAGGGAGGTTTTTCTAACTGTGGGGGGGAGGGGACTGCCTGGGAGTAGAGAGAGAGAGATCGCTGTTCCTGATCACTAGGAACAGTAGATCTCTCTCTTCTCCCCTGTCAGAACGGGGATCTGTCTGTTTACATTGACAGATCCCCGTTCTGGCTCTCCGAGGAGCGATCGCGGGTCGCCGGCAGACTTAAAGCAACGGCGATTCGCGCAGGGGAGCCAACCCACTGCCGTATAACGACGGCGGCTGATCGGCAAGCAGTTGAAGAGGAACTGCAGTCTGCTCACATCATTTGTAATAAAAAAATCTTTGCCATTCTGAAGCGTCCGTCCAAAGACCTTGGATATTATTTTATATATACTGTGATTCTGTACTTGCTAAATAGGCTGCAGAAATCTCCCTCCACTGAGTCTGGCTTCAGCCATTTTAACTGTGGGCAGCTGAAGCTGCTGCCTGTTCACTTCCTGGATTTACACAGAGGCACACCTCCAGCTTTGCAGCTCTCATTGGCCCTCTTATGACTCACCCCCCCCCCCCCCCCTTTCTGGCACACTCTCCCGAGAGAAAGCTGTGCATGATGTCATAAGCCTAGGATAATGACCAGACAAGAAACAGGAAGTGGGCTGTATAAGGGATTTACTGGCAGAAAAAAAAAATGTTTTACTATCCAAAGTTAAAACAACAACAACAACAAGGGCAGAAGATTTAATAGATGGAAAGATGAAAAAAATGACTGAAGTTCCACTTTAACTCTTCTATAGGACACACAAGTTGAATCTAACACAATTCAGCCTATTTAGTGTAAGAAGACAATGACTTTCCTGAGCCTTGTCTCTGCAATGTACTATCCCTGACTGAGTGAACATGGAAGAACACAGGGAGGGTGTAGCTAGAACTGAACTAATTAGCACTAAACAAGAGGGGAGAACAAAGCGGGGAACCAATCAAGGAAACAAGCTGTAGTGACCCAAAACCGCCACTAGATGTCAACATGCATCAATGCAATGCTAACCTGATGCAGTTCAATACAACACAGAAAAATACATATACCTGGGGCAGAACAGAATGTGAAGATTTATACTCACCAGCCACTTTATTAGGTACACCTTGTTAGTACCGGGTTGGACCCCCTTTTGCCTTCAGAACTGCCTTACTTCTTCGTGGAATAGATTCAACAAGGTGTTGGAAACATTCCTCAGAGATTTTGCTCCATAGTGACATGATGGCATCACGCAGTTGCTGCAGATTTGTCGGCTGCACATCCATGATGCGAATCTCCCGTTCCACCACATCCCAAAGGTGCTCTATTGGATTGAGATCTGGTAACTGTGGAGGCCATTGGAGTACAGTGACCTCATCAGGGCCGCTGATAAGGCAGTACAGCCAGCCCTCCTGTACTGGGCCCGGGCCCCATCCATTCAAAAGGGGGTCAAGGCACCTGCTGAGTAGGAGGGCCAGCTGTACTGCCTTACTAGAGACATCAATCCTCTTCTGTCTCCCCCTGCAGCACTGCCGACTTCTCCCCCACACCCGCTCTCCAGCTGTGCTGCACGGGGATCAGTTCTAGCATCCGCAAACTCATCCCCCTGTTTTCCGGGCCCACGTGTGCACTCCATTTCCCTGCAGGGTTTCCGGTTTCCCTCCTCTCCCCCCGGGAGCTGCTGTGGGCACACACGGGGATGTTTCAGGATGGAGAGCAGGGGGATGGTGCCAGTAAATATGTCACATAATTGATTTTAATGTATTTTTAGCAAACATATCATTTGATATTATCTGGGGGGTGGTGGGGGGGGGAGTGAGGCCTAGACATGTGCACTGACAAAAAATGTGTTCGTTTTCGCTTCATTCGTTATTTTGCTTTTTTTCCGAATTTTCGAATTTCCAAATTTCCGAATTTTGAATTTTCGGATTTCTGAATTTTCACATTTTCGAATTTCCGAATTTTGGAATTTCCAAATTTCCGAATTTTCGAATTTCCAAATTTCCGAATTTTGAATTTTTGAATTTCGAAATTCGAAAATAAGGAATTTCCGAATTTTCAAATTTCCAAATTTTGAATTTTCGAATTACGAATTTCGGAAATTTTCAGATTTTCAGAAGTCGACAATTCGGAAATTCAAAAATTCGAAAAACCGAAAATTCTAAACTCTGAAAAAAAAGAACTAACTAACTATTTAATTATAGGTATTGGAATTCCCTTTCAAATTTGGCTGTTTGTGAACGTAACAAATACAAATTTATCTGAAGTAACGAATTATGCAAAATAACGAATACCGCATCTAAACAAATGGAATGGAACAAATTAATAATAAATAATAATAATATAAATGTTTTATTATTATTATTATTATTATTATTATTTATTATTAGATCATTACGTTACGTTCGTTTAGATATGGCATTTGTTATTTCAGATAATTCGTAACTTTGGATAAATTATGAAATTTTGAAATTTTGAATTTCCGAAACTTCGAATTTCCGAAATTTTGAATTTCCGAAATTTTCCAATTTCCGAATTTCAAATTTCCGAAATTTTCCAATTTCCGAATTTCAAATTTTCCAATTTCCCAATATCGAATTTTCCAATTTCCGAAATTTCGAATTTCTGAACTTCCAAATTTCCAATTTTGAATTCCCGAAATTTTCCAATTTCCGAAATTTCCAATTTCTGAAATTTCCAATTTCTGAACTTCCAAATTTCCAAAATTTTCCAATTTCCGAAAATTTCGAATCTCTGAACTTCCAAATTTCCGAATTCGAATTTCTGAAATTTTCCAATTTCCGAACTTCCAAATTTCCGAATTCAAATTTCTGCAGTTTTCCAATTTCCAAAATTTCCAATTTCCGAAATTTGAATTTCCGAAATTTCAAACTTCCGAATTTCCGAAATTTCAAATTTTCCAAATTTGAAAATTCCAAATTTCCTAAATTTGAAAATTCCAAAACTCCAAATTTTCAAAATTTAAAATTTTCGAAATTTGAGATTTCGAAAATTCGAAATTTGGGAATTTGAAATTCGTAAATTGAAACATTTGGAGATTTCGGAATTAACAAATTTGTTAAAATTTGTTAAAAAATGAATTTGGATCTAAAGGAATTGCACATGTCTAGTGAGGCCTTGTCAGGTAGGCATATACCACCACCACCACCAGCCTGAACCGTTGATACAAGGCAGGATGGATGAGACCAGCCTGTCTGGCACCAACAACTTTGCCACGGTCAAAGTCACTTAAATCTTCTTTCTTCCCCATTCTGATGCTCAGTTTGAACTTCAAGTCGTCTTCACCATGTCTAGATGCCTAAATGCATTGAGTTGCCGCCATGTGATTGGCTGATCTGTGTTACCAAGCAATTGAAAAGGTGTGACTAAATACCCAAGTGTCGGGGTGATCTATCATAACAATTGTGTATGTGTAATATATAGGAAATATAAAGAAACCCAACACAATACTCTAATCTCTATCAGAATTAGTGATAATATTAATGTAATATCTATCAGAATTAGTGATAATATTAATGTAATATCTATCAGAATTAGTGATAATAGCTGAATAATTAATCTAATTAATGTAATGTGATATGTGACCACACCAATATGTGACGAAGAAATGGGTAACCAAACCCACTTCGAACATCTACTTTAATCTATACTTGTCTATATATAACCAAATAAACAACAACAACAACAAAAAAAAAAACAGAAAACAAAAATCCTTAAAAAAATATTAGTGCCAAAAAAATGTAGCCAAAAAATGATGATTATTAGTGAATATATGTATGGAAAAAATAGTTCAAAAAGAAACTGTGTTCAGTCCCACAAGTGTAAGTAGCAAATTATTTGTATATGTATCCTTCACCGCTTATAATCTAAATCAAGGGTCTCCAAACTGCGGCCCGGGGGCCAGATGTGGCCCTTTGCCTGCCTTTATCCAGCCCTTGGGGCACACTTCATCCCACTGATACGAGACACTAGTCTACCCTCTAACAACAAAAATATGGTGCCATTTCCCCCACTGACAGCAACAATTGGGCACTATTCTGCCCCTTAACACCAAAGATGGGGCACCATTTACTCCCACTGATGCCAGCAAAATTTTCTTTTCCCGCTGGCCACAGTGCGGCCCCCTAAAGTCTGAAGGACAGTAAACCGGCCCTTTGTTCAGAAAGTTTGGAGACCCCTGATCTAAATCACTCACCGATGTTAGTGGCTGCTATAAGGGAACCAGCAAACACGCCTAACAGGATGCAATACTCTGCAGATCTGCAGTAGAAGATAATGTCAGATCTCCTTAGTAGCAATCAATCCGGACCTTCAGCGGACAATTTATTTTCTTTTTCAAGGTGCAATGGTCTGCATGAACCCAAAGGGTATCCACTCCTCCACAATAATGTGATCAATCTCTCCAGAAAAGTGTAATCGGAAAATAAAGAGAGCTTAGCATAGCATAAAATCCTTCAAAAAAGTTTTCTTATTTATTTAAATCACATAGCACTCACTCCCGACACTGGTAAAACAGGCATAGATAACGTGTGTCTATTCGGGTCTCACAATCCCATGAGTAGATATCAAATGTAACGTGGTAACGATGCCTCCAGCAGCTCACCCTACGTACGTTTCGTCGATAGACGTCCTCACGAGGCAATTGAACAGGTGTACCAAATAAAGTGGCCGGTGAATGTATATTGCTCTTTACCGTGCTCCTGCAAGGAAATCTGTTCAGATAGAGGGCTACCATGGTCACGTTTGGAAATGCTGCTTTCCTAGCTGTGATGCCAATCAAATGGTGTCAATACTTTCTGAGTTTCATCTAAAAGCATGCAATAAATTAAATTAGATCTCCTGACCTTCATGCTTGTTCTGGAAGAGTGACTCAGGAACGGCTAGAGCTATTAAATCAGCATGACCGCCAGGCAACTTCCATTTTCATAAGGTTGGTGGCCTCAAGTTTTCTTCCAATACAAGTTTAGGCCTGTGAGTAATGTGCCCACAGTAACAAATCAGCACCGCTCAACCATGACCTACTGAGGAGCTAAGGAACTGGTGACCTGGCATTAGTGTCTTCACACTTGCTCATCTTCAGTATACAGGATAACATCCAGCCGGCAACTCGGTATCATCCTGATGACTTCATTTTTATTGGGTACACGGTTTATACAAAACAAGTATGGTAATGCATTACGGCCATCAGGCCTTAGTCAAAGCATATGACTAAGCTATGACTAAGGGCTAGAAGCCAAAACGTGTTGGTGTATATGTTTTGTATTAACCATGTAGCCAATAAAAATGAGGTCATCGGGATGATACCGAGTTTCTGGCTGCACTTTATCCTGTATGTGAGTAATGTGTGGTTGTATGGTTGTGGAGGTGTATTACAAAGAAATGAAAATAGGATAAACTTTAATAAATATTGGTCTTTTTCCATCTTTCAGTATGATGCTGTCCGTATCAACCAGCTGTTCGAACAAGCACGATGGGCGATTTTACTTGGAGAAATTGACTGTACAGAGGAGGAGATGCTCATGTTTGCAGCACTACAGGCAAGTATCCAATCTGTGTTCCCCACTCCCCAGACAATAACTCAAATGTCAAATGTAGTCCTTGTGTACCGTACTTCTAGTTATCTTCTCAGCAGTCTTGACAATATCTGGGCAGGCAAGAAAAGTGCAGAGCTTACCGAAAGTGGTCATGACTTACCATACAATGATCAGGTTGGTGCATATTTTGGGTAGATGGACCTTGAAGTGGACTCTATAGTAATAACAAGGTCCACTTATTACATAATGTCCTCTGCCCCTTTCTTAACTTTCCCCATGTGATAGAAGTGAGAGGAGGACTTTACGAACCTTCCAACAAGATCTTGGGATCTTGGGAACGCTGAGTATCCTGAATCTTATCTTACCCCATGTTCTCTACTGGAGAGGGGGACTTTACGGTCCTTCGAACAAGATCTTGTGAACGCTGGATATTCTGAATCTTGCCTTATCCCATGTTCTGGACTGGAGAGGGGGACTTTACTTTCCTTCGAACAAGATTTTGGAAATGCTGGGTATCCTGAATCTTACTTTGCCCCCATGTTCTGGAGTGGAGAGGAGGGCTTTATGGTCCTTTCAACGAGATCTTGTGAATGCTGGGTATTCTGAATCTTACCTTACCTCTTGTTCTGGACTGGAGAGGGGGACTTTACAGTCGTGCATAGTTCTCGCTGGTTCACTTGAGAAATGCATGTCACATATGCCAGAAGGCCTTTAGTCTTTCATTCCGCAAGTAGGAGTGGGGCAGGCTTAGTGGATTTCACCTCGAGGCCCCTCCGGCTGAACCCATATGACATCAGAAGTAAAATGGCAGCGTGGGACTGAGCGGTGTCTGTTGACAGAATGATGTCAACAGGACAACACTGGATCTGGTAGCTGAGTGAGTATCTGAATTGTGCAGACAGATTTGTGGAGTGCACGACTAATGCCCCGTACACACGGTTGCATTTTGAGATGGAAAATGTTCGATGGGAGCTTGTTGTCGGAAATTCCAACCGTGTGTAGGCTCCATCGGACGTTTTCCATCGGAATTTCCGTCACACAAAATTTGAGATCTTGATCTCAAATTTTCTGACAACAAAATCCGTTGTCGTAAATTCCGATCGTGTGTACACAATTCCGACGCACAAAGTTCCACGCATGCTCGGAATCAAGCAGAAAAGGTGCACTGGCTATTGGACTTCATTTTTCTCGGCTCTTCGTACGTGTTGTACGTCACCGCGTTCTTGACGTTCGGAATTTCCGACAAGATTTGTGTGACCGTGTGTATGCAAGACAAGTTTGAGCCAACATCCATCAGAAAAAATCCATGGATTTTGTTGTCCGAATATCCGATCGTTTGTATGAGGCATTATAGGGCCTGAATACAAATGCACGCCACACTTTTTATATATTTATTTGTAAAACATTCCACTTCACAATTATGTGCCACTTTGTGTTGGTCTATCCCAAAAAATCCCAATAAAATACATTTACGTTTTTGGTTGCAACATGACAAAATGTGGATAATTTCAAGGGGTTAAAATACTTTTTCAAGGCACTGTAAATCCATTCTCTCTCTCTCTTTCTCTCTCTCTCTCTCTCTCTCTCTCCCTTACTGCTGGTCAGCTCCTCCCCTGCCAGCAGCCCAATTTGTGGCTGTTCTAGTTAGCTCAAGCAGAGATCTGCAATTCCCGCCACATCGGCTGTGAGCGTGCCTAAATTCTGGCAGTGTGGCATGCGGAAGTGAGCTAAGGTGTACTGAAAAGCTATTTTGTCTTTAACAGACTGACTAGCAAATCCGGGAGGTTTGAAAACTCTGTCCAGCTGCTGTTGTTTTACCGAAATATAAGGAGGACAGGTGGTGTCTATCTACCCCCCACTCCCTACTACAGTCACAGATAAGCAAGGCCATACCAACCAATAAATATGCTTCTGGGTGGTCAGATTTTACTGTGTTCAAAAACATTTTCTGACCTAATTTTCTTAACAAAGGTTTATTTTATTTTATATATTTTTTTATATTGAGGCAAGCCTCTGCCACCCCATAGCGGGCACCACCCCTGTCTAGACTGAGTTTTGTCTCAGACACTGTGCTGATAGCCAATCTCTTTCTTCTTCATCCAATATAGTATCACATAAGCAAGTTATCAGTATCAAATGAGTCATGTGAATTACCGACAGACGGGGAAACAGATGAAATAGACGCTGCACTTTCCAACTTAGAGGTTGCACTGGAAGGAGGAAAGTCCAACAAAATATTGGTATGTGCATATTTATGCTGCAATAAAGGGACAGTATGGGGTGTTTTCAGTAAATGGTCATTTTCAGTTACATTGTTTGCATTATTGTAAATTTTAATTAGATTTTTTAATTGTTTAATGCTATTATATTAAATGTAGAGATTTGTACAGCTCTGGCCAAAAGTTATGAGAATGACACAAATATAAAATTTCACAAAGTCTGCCGGTCCGTGACAACACAAGGGGGCGGGGTCTACGGTTGACGTCACCTGATGGCCACACCCTATAGCTATGTAAGAACTGTCATCACCAGAGATGACAGAATGGCGAGAGCCGGCGTCGTAGGAGGAGGAGTGTATTTCTTGTTTCCCTTCGAGACGGCGGCGACAGAGGAAGACATCGTGATTGACATTGGAGCTACAACAGACATAATTCTACAATGTACCCCATACTCATTCACATAGGGGGGGGGCTGGAAGCTTGGGGCCCCCTTTCTTAAGCCTGGGTTCACACTATTGCGAATTGGATACGGGTTTCTCTGCATCCAATTCGCATAGCAGGAGATTGTGACCGGCTGCCTATGGAATTGCACAGGAGCCCTGTGCGTCTTTTGGTCCGTTTCAGGCTCTAGATTGGCCCAAAATTTGGGCTGAAATCGGACCTGAAATGGTGACCCCTGCTGTGAGCCGCTGCGTTCTTCAGTGTGAACCCAGCCTAAAGGGGGCTTCCAGATTCCAATAAGCCCCCTGCCTGCAGACCCCCACAACCACCACCCAGGGTTGTGGGGAAGAGGCCTCTCCTGCCCCAAAGCACCCACCCTCACATGTTGAGGGCACGTGACCTTGTATGATTCAGGAGGGGGGGTGCTCATTAGCCCCAACCCCTTTTCTGACCTGCTGGGCTACATGCTTGGATAAGGGTCTGGTATGGATTTTGGAGGGACCCCATGCCAATTTTTATTTTTTTTTTAGTGTGGGGTTCCCCTCGAAATCCATACCAGACTGAAGTATCTAATATGGTCTTGGGGGGGGACCCCACACCAAAATTTTAAAAAAAATGGCATGGGGTCCCCCCAAACCATACCAGACCCTTCGTTCTCATATGGATTTTGAGGGGAAAGCTCAAGCCAGAATAAAAAAAAAACTGTGTGGGGTTCCCCCCCAAATCCACACCAGACCCTTATCTGAGCATTAAGCCCGGCAGGTCAGGAAAGGGGGGGGGGGGCGAGCGCCCCCCCCCCCTCCTGAACTATACCAGGCCACATGCCCTCAACATGACTCAAAGGGCCCGGTATGGATTTGGGGGGTCCCCACGCCATTTTTTTTTCCTTATAAATATGGCGTGAGGTGTCATCCATACCAAAAGCAAAGGAATTGTTTTGATTGGTCAAAGAACAAGGTGCAAGTCGGATCAAAATCTGATCCCGTTTATTGAAGTCGCACGGAAGTCGGACCTGAATTCGCAGGGCAAAGTCGGAAAAGAAAGTCACGCAACTACGAAGTCGTGGTAGTGTGAACATGGCCTTAAACAGGTTTCATTACAATATGTACGAAAACCACATTCACAATTAGAATTTCATTCATTAACAGAGAACATTGAGTGCTGTCCGTGATACTTTTTTTTTATTTGCACTAACATACAATTTTTCAGGACAAGCTGAGCTGTAGTTTGTTAGTGCAAATAAAAAAAAGTATCACGGACAGCACTCAATTTTCTCTGTCATAATTGCACTAATAAAAAATTCATCAAAAAGCGAATGTCGATTTGACCCCACTAACCTTTAGAAAATCAAACGAATGTTCTTAGCTCCAAACACTACATAGTTGTTGGTAAATTTAAAGGAGACTTGGGATATTTTAATGTCTACACTGTCTATTGTCATGGATGGAGGGTCTGTTCCCATTGGATGAAGACTAGCTAACCAGGACTTGATAGCAGTTGCAGAGGCGAGACGATGGCATGGACCCCAGTAGAGACATTGGGGTTGATTTAGGCAAATAAGCAGTTCACTTTGCAAGTAAAACTCTGGGGCAAATTCCCATTACAATCCAGATACAAAGATGTTTTTTTATTTTTGACATCCCTTACTTTTTTTTTTTTTTATTATTATTTTATTAGGAGGATATCACGGATATACCCAAACTTGCCGATAACCTAAAACTTTTTAGGTAAGTGTTTGTAATGTACATATGGTGCATACATAGTGCCTCATACTATTGCTTGTTTTCAGCCTCTGTCTGCTCTGCCTAAAGTGGAACTTCACCCAAAAGGGGAAGCCCCACTTTTGCACCCCCCTCCCCTCTTTTAACATTGCGTACTTTTTAGGGGGTTCCTAGTTTTGGCAGGTACTCACTCCCACTTCCACTCAGATCACCGCAACCCCCCCCCCATCTTAGCCCACAGCCTTCTGGGACATGTTACAGATCCCAGGAGGCTGTGGGCCCATTCACAATGCGCAACACGACTCGTGCATGCTCAATGGGAAGCAGTGAAGCCACAAGGAGTCGCAGATGGCTTTCCACACTAGGCATGATGGTGTGGGGGACCCAAAAAAAGGGGCGAAGAACCAGCCCGGGTGTGGACAGCGCCGGATCCCTGGACACGTAAGTGTCCTTTTATTAAAAGTCACCAGTTACAGTATTCTTAGATGCTGACTTTACAATTTTTTTTTGGGGGGGGGACTGAAGATCCACTTTAATGGTAAAGGCTATGACAGTAAAAAAACGGGTGCGTTTTTAGAGGAAAATCTTAACCGCTTCAGCCCCGGAAGATTTGGCTGCTCAATGACCAGGCCATTATTTGCGATTTGGCACTGCGTCGCTTTAACTGACAATTGCGCAGTCGTGCGACGTTGTACCCAAACAAAATTGACGTCCTATTTTTCCCACAAATAGAGTTCTCTTTTGGTGGTATTTGATCGCCTCTTCGGTTTTTATTTTTTGCGCTATAAACAAAAGAAGAGCGAAAAAAACACTATCTTTTACTTTTTTGCTATAATAAATATCCCACATTTTTTATCAAAAAAACGATTTTTTTCCTCAGTTCAGGCCGATATGTATTCTTCTACATATTTTTGGTAACAAAAATTGCAATAAGCGTATATTGATTGGTTTGCGCAAAAGTTATAGTGTCTACAAAACAGGGGATAGATTTATGGCATTTTTATTATTATTTTATTTTTTTTACTAGTAATGGTGGCGATCTGCGATTTTTATGGGGACTGCAACATTGTGGCGGACACATCGGACACTTTTGACACATTTTTGAAACCATTGACAATTATACAACGATCAGTGCTATAAAAATGCACTGATTACTGTGTAAATGTCACTGGCAGGGAAGGGGTTAACACTAGGGGGCGATCAAGGGGTTAATTGTGTTCCCTAGTGTGTGTTCTAACTGTGAGGGGATGGGACTGACTAGGAGGAGACAGAGATCGGTGTTCATACTTAGTATGAACACACGATCTGTCTCCTCTCCCCTTAAAGACCCGGGATCTGTGTGTTTACACTCACAGATCCCGGTTCTCGCTCTTTCATGAGTGATTGCGGGAGCCCAGCGGTCGTCGCGCCCGCCGGGCACTCCCATCGGGGTCAGGCACATGCTGCGGGCCCTAGTGGCCAAAACACGAAGCGACGTATCATAACGTCGTTTCGCCCAGCCGTGCCATTCTGCCGCAGTCTAAACTGTGGCGGCTGGTCAGCAAGCGGTTAAAGCTGAACTCCAGGTCCAGCTTGGCACAATCTAAGTATGTATATCTCACACCTGAAGGGGCCGCTAGGGAAGCTGACTGTCACTGTAGTAGTCAGCCTTCGATCAATCTTTCGGATCCTGTGCCGGTGGCTTCCCCTCTGCACATTGACCACAAAGGTTTGCCCACTCAGCACTGCCGCAATTCTTAGAATGTCTTGCATTTGTTTTTAATTAATACAAGGCATTCTCTGATTGGGCGAAGGTGATATTGTAAAGTCACCGCCCCTCCTTTCAACCTCGCCCAATCAGGGAATGCCTTGTATTCATTGAATGGCAGCAGTTCCGAGCTAGCAACCTCTTGCGGTCAAGTCTGCAGAGAGGAGACAGCTCGGCCAAGAACCCCAGCAGGACCTGAAGATCATGGCTATCGCTGTAATAGTGCAGACTTGACTACAAGGGGTTGCTCGTTTTGGTACTGCTGCCATTCAATGAATACAAGGCATTCTTTGATTTGATGAGGTGGGGAGGAGGGGCAGTGACATCACAATCTCCCCCTCGTCCAAGCAGAGAATGCCTTGTATTCATTGAATGGCAGCAGTCCCAAGCAAGCAAACCCCTGTGGCCAAGGCTGCACTATTACAGCGATGGGACCCTATAATAGTGCCGACCACTACAGTTATTTCATGCTTCTCTAGTGGCCTATCAAATATGAGATATACCTACTAACAGCTGGACCAAGCTGAACCAATGTAAGCATGCAATACAAATATTTCCAGGAGTACAATTTCAATTATGGAGCAGAAGGGAAACCACATGGCACAGAACCCCAACAAGACCCAGAAGATCAAGGCTCTCTCTGTAGTAGCACCAACTACTACAATGATTGCCAGCTTCCTCCACGGCCCGTCAGATATGAGATGTACATACTTATAGTAGTACATATTCACATTGTTCCAAGCTGGACCAATGTGAGTAAGCAGTACAAATAGGAGTGAGCTGGAGTTCAGCTATAGGCTGCATTCACATGCATGATATTGTCAAAAGTATTGGGACGCTTGTCTTTACACACACATGAACTTTAATGGCATCCCAGTCCTAGTCCGTAGGGTTCAATATTGAGTTGGCCCACCCTTTTCAGCTATACCAGCTTCAACTCTTCTGGGAAGGCTGCCCACAAGGTTTAGGAGTGTGTCTATGGGAATGTTTGACCATTCTTCCAGAAGCGCATTTGTGAGGTCAGGCACTGATGTTGGATGAGAAGGCCTGGCTCGCTGTCTCCGCTCTAATTCATCCCAAAGGTGTTCTATCGGGTTGAGGTCAAGACTCTGTGCAGGCCAGTCAAGTTCCTCCACCCCAAACTTGCTCATTCACACTATATTGCCAAAAGTATTGGGCCACCCCTCCAAATCATTTGGTGGAGGGGAGATTATGGTGTGGGGTTGCTTTTCAGGGGTTGGGCTTGGCCCCTTAGTTCCAGTAAAGGGAACTCTTAAGGCGTCAGCATACCAAGACATTTTGGAAAATTTCATACTCCCAACTTTGTGGGAACAGTTTGTGGATGTCCCCTTCCTGTTCCAACATGACTGCCCACCAGGGCACAAAGCAAGGTCCATAATGACATGGATGAGCGAGTTTGGGGTGGAGGAACTTGACTGTCCTGCACAAAGTCCTGCCCTTAACCTGATAGAACACCTTTGGGATAAATTAGAGCAGAGCTTGCAGTCTCCGCTTTAATTCATCCCAAAGGTGTTCTAGCGAGCCTTCTTGTCTAACATCAGTGCCTGACCTCACAAATGCGCTTCTGGAAGAATGGTCAAACATTCCCATAGACACACTACTAAACCTTGTGGACGGCCTTCCCAGAAGAGCTGAAGCTGTTATAGCTACAAAGGGTGGACCAACTCAATATTGAACCCTACGGACTAAGACTGGGATGCCATTAAAGTTCATGTGCGTGTAAAGACAGGTGTCCCAATACCTTTGACAATAAAGTGTACATACTTACATTGTTCCAACTTGGACCAACGTAAGTAAGCAATACAAATAATTCCAGGAGTTCAGCGTTAGCAAGTTACATTCATACATTAGGGTGCCCATTGTACCTTGCACTGTTCTCACACTGAGTGGCGTTTGGCCACATATTCGTCTCCGCATTGGGATGAGAAATAGTGTGACTGACAACACATTTCTGTTTGTCTTTCAGAGCCAAAAAGTTAACGTTGAAAGCTTACAAGCAATATTGGTTTGTCTTTAAAGATACCTCAATATCGTATTTTAAAAATAAAGAGGCTGGCCATGGAGAACCGATTGAAAAGTTAAATCTCAGAGGTAAGAAGCTAAGTAGAATGACTGCAGTTAGTGACATTGTAAGACTGGCCATATACAGCTCAATTAAGGTAAAGTATTGCCATTGATTCCTTGTATACTGTAGTGCAAAGGTCAGGCTTTATAGACCGTACCTCACATAATGTGTTCCTGTAGGATGGAAGACTAAAAGCAATGATACAAACAACCACAATAGCAATAACAATAAGCATAGGGCTCAGATCTGATCCTAGACTGGCTTCAACAAAGAGCCTATTCAATTTCTATTTAGAGACTATATCATCCTCTGTGTCATTAGTTACTTGTACTAATCAGTTTAGTGGCACACACTACCCAGGTAGTTTAAACCCATTACTCGGTAGATGGGGGAGCCGTCTGGTCAACCTTGGAGGCATCAATGGAGGAACTATAGTGGAGTCAGGTAGCTCAGTTTGTCATATTGATCTTTACAAGTGGCGACCCATCACTCAGGCTTTAAAATTTCAGCCACTTTTATGTCCCAATCGTTTTCTAGTGGGAATCTTTGATTATTTCTAGAAAAAAGGAACCAAACGCTTGGCTTCAATTATGAGGTGCGGCAGAGCGTTCTTCCTATAATGCTTGGTAGGAATTATGGGGGCATGAAATAGAAAAGGCAATGGAGCCTCTAGAGCAGGGTTTCTCAACCAGGGTTCCATGGAACACTAGAGTTCCTGCCAAAGTTGTAAGAGGTTCCTTGAGCAATGAGCAATTTCTGCCCCTCTGATAAGTTCTTATTGACAACATTTATCTTTTTAGTTATCTGTAAGGGGGTAATTCTTCTCATTGACCACAAGTGTAAGAAGCATTCTTAGCATTGATTATCAGACTGATGTATTATGAGTTGTAGATATAGTAATTTTTAGCAGGGGTTCCCTGAGCCGGGAACGTTATTTCAAGGGTTCCTCTGTGTTGAAAAGGTTAGGAAAAGCTGCTCTAGAGCAGTGGTCTCCAAACGGTGGCCCGAAGGCTGGATTCAGCCCTTTGCTTGCTTTTATCCGGCCCTTGGGGCACTATTTCATCCGCTAAAACCAGCAGTGGGGCATATTTGTGCACTTAGTGTTGAGTTATTCACTTTAAGGTCATCACAGAGGTCAAGGGGGCACTCTTTACGTCTAGAGGAAAAAATTCATCCCCAAATACGGAAAGGTTTCTTCACATTAAGAACTGTGAAAATGTGGAATAGACTCTCTCCAGAGGTGGTTCTGGCCAGATCAGTAGATTGCTTTAAATAAAAGGCCTGGATTATTTCCTAAATGTAGATAATATAACTGGATACTGACATTTATAGGTAAAGTTGATCCAGGGAAAATCCGTTTGCCTCTCGGGGGATCAGGAAGGAATTTTTTCCCCTTCTATAGCAAATTGGATCGTGCTTTGTTGGGGTTTTTCACCTTCCTCTGGATCAACTGTGGGTAAAGGGTTGTGTATATGGAATTGTATTTCTTAATCTTTTTGGTTGAACTAGATGGACTTTGTCACTTAGACATTAGATGTGTCTTTTTTCTTCTTGACTAACTATGTAAGCATATATATTTCCCCCCACTGACACCAATGAAGGGGCACTATTCCTCCCAACACTACCAACAATGGGGCCCAATGACACCAGTGAGGGGCACAATTCCATCAACAATGGGGAACAATTCCTCCCACTGACACCAGGGCCGTCTTTAATTTTGATTGGGCCCTGGGCAAACATTTTCTTGGGGCCCCCCCTCCATTCTGAGACATACAAAAAATAGCAGGTAGACTCAAAATCAGTTTACTGCAGCAGATCACGCAGCGATTGCAGTTGTTTGCCAGAGGTTACAGCCTATCATTACTGCTCAATGGCTGGTTTCTAGAGGTTACAACACATAATTTCTGCTTGCCGATTGGTTGCTAGAGGTTAATGTACATTATTAGCGCTCACTAATTGGTTGCTAGGGGTTACAGCACATCATTAGCACTTACTGATTGGTTGCTAGAGATTAAAGCAGATCACTACTGTTTGCTGATTGGTTGCTAGAGGTTCATGCACATCATTACCTCTCACTGAGCAGTGGAGCAATCCCAAATAATTGAGCAAGTAAAGGGGCACATTAATACACATACTACAGGAGAGGTTCAGAGACTGCAGACATACTGCAGAAGACAATCAGAGACTGCGGACATACTGCAGAAGACAATCAGAGACTGCGGATATACTGCAGGAGACAATCAGAGACTGTGGACATACTGCAGGAGACAATCAGAGACTGCGGACATACTGCAGGAGACAATCAGAGACTGCGGACATACTGCTGGAGACACTCAGAGACTGCGGACATACTGCAGGAGACAATCAGAGACTGCGGACATACTGCAGGAGATTACCAGAGACTGCGGACATACAGCAGGAGACAATCAGAGACTGCGGACATACTGCAGGAGACAATCAGAGACTGCGGACATACTGCAGGAGACAATCAGAGACTGCGGAAATACTGCAGGAGACACTCAGAGACTGCGGACATACTGCAGGAGACAATCAGAGACTGCGGACATACTGCAGGAGTCAATCAGAGACTGCGGACATACTGCAGGAGACAATCAGAGACTGCGGAAATACTGCAGGAGACACTCAGAGACTGCGGACATACTGCAGGAAACAATCAGAGACTGCAGACATACTGCAGGAGACAATCAGAGACTGCGGAAATACTGCAGGAGACACTCAGAGACTGCGGACATACTGCAGGAGACAATCAGAGACTGCGGACATACTGCAGGAGACAATCAGAGACTGTGGACATACTGCAGGAGACAATCAGAGACTGCGGACATACTGCAGGAGACAATCAGAGACTGCGGACATACTGCAGGAGACAATCAGAGACTGCGGACATACTGCAGGAGACAATCAGAGGCTGCGGACATACTGCAGGAGACAATCAGAGACTGCGGACATACTGCAGGAGATTACCAGAGACTGCGGACATACTGCAGGAGACAATCAGAGACTGCGGACATACTGCAGGAGATTACCAGAGACTGCGGACATACTGCAGGAGACAATCAGAGACTGCGGACATACTGCAGGAGACAATCAGAGACTGCGGACATACTGCAGGAGACAATCAGAGACTGCGGATATACTGCAGGAGACAATCAGAGACTGCGGACATACTGCAGGAGACAATCAGAGACTGCGGACATACTGCAGGAGACAATCAGAGACTGCGGACATACTGCAGGAGATTATTAGAGACTGCGGACATACTGCAGGAGACAATCAGAGACTGCGGACATACTGCAGGAGACAATCAGAGACTGCGGACATACTGCAGGAGATTACCAGAGACTGCGGACATACTGCAGGAGACAATCAGAGACTGCAGACATACTGCAGGAGACAATCAGAGACTGCAGACATACTGCAGGAGACAATCAGAGACTGCGGACATACTGCAGGAGACAATCAGAGACTGCGGACATACTGCAGGAGACAATCAGAGACTGCGGACATACTGCAGGAGACAATCAGAGACTGCGGACATACTGCAGGAGACAATCAGAGACTGCGGACATACTGCAGGAGACAATCAGAGACTGCGGACATACTACAGGAGACAGAGACTGCAGACATTATACAGGGGATGGTCAGAGGACTTTCAGCAATGCACAGCTTTACAGTTAAATAACACAGCTCAGGGTTTAAACATTCAGGCATTTTATGGTTGTAAGGACATACCTGGCCAGCCAAACTAACTACATACATTCAAGACTGTGGGCGGGGCTTCCACTCTCTGCTGTCACTAAAGCAGCTGGGAGCTCCACTGATGCTTTGTTGGGGGGCCCACATCACCCGTGAATTGTCACTCAGATGACAGCTTTGCAGAGCGCACAGAGGACATGGGAGGATGTATTCCACGCTAGCCAGCTGAGAGGGGCGGGGTCGGGAGCTCCACTGACGCTCTGACCCCGCCCACATGCAGCCTGTGTACTGGGAATAGAGCGCCTGTAGTGAGAGCCAGTGATCGGAGTGGGAGTGTCATTGGAGCTCCCGGCCCCGCTCCCGGACCTCTGTATTCACCAGCCAGTATAGAGGGGGCGGGGCCGGAAGCTCCACTGACACTCGCACTCCGATCACTGGCTCTCACTACAGAAGCTCTTTTCCGAGTACACAGGCTGCACGTGGGCGGGGTCAGAGCGTCAGTGGAGCTCCCGGCCCCGCCCCCTCTCAGCTGGCTAGCGAGGAATACATCCTCCCGTGTCCTCTGTGCGCTCTGCAAAGCTGTGATCGGGGCCCCAATTCACGGCTAACGCGGGCCCCCCAACAAAGATTGGGCCCGGGGCAAGTGCCCCGTTTGCCCTGTGCTAAAGACGGCCCTGACTGACACCAAGGATGAGGCACAATTACTCCCACTGAAACAAACAATGGGGTATTATTTTTTCCTTACTGACGTCGGGACCTTTCCTACTCCTAGTGGCCATGGTCTGGCCCCCCCTAAAATCACTAGGACAGTAACGTGGCCCTTTGATTAGAAAATTTGGAGACCCCTGCTCTAGAGGATCAATGACTAAAATTTTCATGATCTGTGGTTTGTTGTCCTGCCAGAAAGGCTGCATTCTAGGGCAGCCCCATCAAACATTAAGAAGGTCCCCTTTTACCAACATCCTCTCCAGTATAGTGGGGAGCTAGAAAGGTATTGGCCATCCGAGATGAAACCTGGTACCAATGAATCGGGAGTTTATAGCAGGTTTTCTGTGTCCTTGTGTTGAGTTTAGATACACTTTAACAGAAAAGTGGTTGATTGGCTTAAAAGCTTCCACTACATATAGCTAAAAAAAGAAGACCTGTCCTGAGAATATTGATAATTCCTTTTGAAAATATTATGGGCTGCCATTGGGTTTACCTTCTGAGAATTGCCTGGCTGTTATGCTAACCTAATGAATGTAATTATCTGTGAGCCACTGGTCTGGAACATGTATGCACATCAGAAAGGTTGGAGAAAATTTAGAATTCATTATCTGCCTACTTGTTCCAGGTCAGTAACTCAACAATAACAATTGGAACCGGCTCCCACCAACACGCTCCATTATGTCGGTAAAAAGTCTCGCTTGTTGCACCTGGAAGCTCTGCCCTTGGTTTTTCACGTAATAGTTGTATTCTAAATAGAATGATAAATATACATATGATAGGCTTTACCTTGGAAAATGTGAAGCATGCCAGTTATATACACAAGAACATAAAATGATGAGACCTCAGTATAAACACTTTGTCCTTTTCACACACCTCCCACAAGGACACAACATTCCTTAAATAATCTCCCAAAGTGATGACTAAGCAGTCCTCCACCGTCCATGATGAGTCTACACCAATCAGCTGAAAGCTCCATCACATGGATTCTGACACATTACACAAATATCTCTGCCATCCCTTTTAGGTCATTTCGGGAGGACATGATATAACTTGACCTCAAACTGAAATGTGACCTAGTACCCAAGACACTGTTTTAACCAATATTACCAGTTTACTAAAATCCATATATTTTCAAGCTGAACGTCAGGTATGATCGTTATGCATACTTAACATTGGTCCAGCTTGGCACACTGTAAATTTGTATATCTCATACCTAAGGGGTCACTGGGGAAACTGATAATCTCTGTAGTAGTCGATGCTACTACATTGATAGCCACTATCATTTCTAGGTCCTGCTGGGGTTCTTTTTGAGTGGTCTCCATTCTGCACACTGATCATAGGGGCTGCTCACTGGGCATGGCCGCCATTCACAGAACACAATAAGTGTGTTACTGGTCAGATCACCCAGTGGACAAAGAGGCAAAAAAAAGCATAAAAAAGAAAACTAATGCAGCCATCGCATTGAATTATTGGTAAGCTGCATTATATTACACTTTTGGTTTTGGATTTAATACCGCTTTAAACATTTTGCACCATTGTGTCAGAGATATTATAACTTCGGCTCAGCAATGGCATGCAATGCCAAGCTGCTACTAACAAAGCAAACAGAATATTGGCATGCATTAAAAAGGGGATTAATTCCAGAGATAAAACGATAATTCTCCCGCTCTACAAGACTCTGGTCCGGCCGCACCTAGAGTATGCTGTCCAGTTCTGGGCACCAGTCCTCAGGAAGGATGTACTGGAAATGGTGTGCACGCAGGGCAAAGCAGCGTATATCCACCCCCAAATGGTCTAGTGTAGGAGGAGAAATTCAGGGTGCAAAAAAACAAGAGATGATGAGGGATCCCCAGAATCCCTCACCCCAAATGAAGGTTATCCATGAGGCATAGAGGACATGCATGACCTAGAACAGGGTACACCAAACTGTGGCCCATGTGCAACATGTGACCCGCAATGAGATTTTATCTGGTCTTCAGCTAGGGTCTGGGGCATATCCTCAGACTTAGTGCACAAAATGAGGTTTTAGATCAGCTGGTCTCCACTTCCCCACCAGCAGTCTCCAGTACAAGTTAGATGTGGACACTAATTTAGGAGGGGACTCTAATGGAGATGCTGGTGTAAAAGAGAACTCTTATGGGGTCACTGATGTAAGGGGAGACTCTGATGTAAAAGGGGGCTCTGATGGGGAACTTTATGTAAAGGGGGACTGTGATGGAGACACTGGTGTAAGGGGAGACTCTGGGGGGACCATAATCTTTAATTAATTTATTTAAATTGTATTAATTTATTTAGAAAACTGATTTCTTTTCTGGCCCGTGAATATTTGTAAAACATACGATGTGGCCACCATACTGAAATATTTGGAGACCCCTGACCTAAAATAACTCAAACCTGGAATACTTCAAATAACTCAAACTAATGTAGCACCCTGGAGTTTAGGCAGGGTTGCTCCTTACAAATTTACTTGCCAGGAGTAGTTATCCTGTTTGATTGTTAAGCCGCGTACACACGACCGGTTTTGCCGTGGGAATAAACTCCTAAGGTTTCTCCGACGGAACTCCGACGGAATTCCATTCAAGCGGTCTTGCCTACAAACGGTCAAACTAAAGTTCGACAGCCCAGAACGAGGTGGCGTAAAACACGTACGACGGGACTAGAAAGAGGACGCTCAATAGCCAGTAGCCAATAGCTTCCGTCTCGTACTTGCTTCAGAGCATGCGCCGTTTTTGGTCCGTCGGAACAGCATACAGACGAGCGGTTTTCCCGATAGGAATTGGTTCCGTCGGAAATATTTAGAACATGTTCCATTTCTAGGTCCGTCAGAATTTTTGGAAAAAAAAGTCCGATGAGGCTTACACACGATCAGAATAGATGATGAAAAGACTTCGTCTGACTTTTTCTATCGGACATTCCGCTCGTGTGTACGCGGCATTAGAGATCTATTGATTTCCCCCTAAGTTTGGCCTTATTGCACTTTTCTCTTCTACCACTAGGTGGCCGGGTACTTGGTTGTACTACATAGGGGAAGGGCAACCCACGGTCAGGTTATGGGTATATGGGGCATCCCAGCCAATGGGCGAGGGTTTTCTTGAATCCGTTGGCCTGCTGGAAGAGCCTATATATTCGGGTGGGGTCAGGTGATCTATGTTCTGTGCCACCTGGATGGCTGTCTGGGTGGACATGTGTCGTATTGCCCCGGGCTGCTAGGCCCGAGATTGGGCCTATCCCGGGGGCATCTGGCTGCTAGGCTGCCTGAGGGCCTATCCAGAAGCAAGAGAGAGAGCAGTGCAGGGTTGGGACTGCGGCTTGCAGTACAAACAGAAGTGACTGGAGAACCTGTCATGGTCAGAGGTGGAAGAGAAAGCTGTCGCCACTAACAGACCGTCCGCCTTATTACCAGGGATCACAGTGAGTAACTGAAGCAAGTACAAGAGCAGTATTCTCACCGAACGGGCACGGAACTTCAGGCGGTGATCAAGTCAGGGACCCAACCAGCAGAGGTGATGCTTGCAGAGCAGCCTTGTGTGTCAAGCCAGGGGCCAAGTAGGACAGTGGGGTGAAGCAGGAGTGACGCTTGAGGAAGATACCACCGTGAAGATTGGAGGAGCTCGAGGGATTCAGTGGCAGTGAATCAGAGGGTCTAGTGTGAGACCGGGATCTCAGTGCACTGAAGAACTACCAGGAGAAGTTGTAGTGAATGTGAAGGAACTGTTACGCTTTGTTTTAGGAACTGTTAAAGACTGTTGTCATAGGAAACAGCATTCCTGTAGGTGCAGATATGGCGTTTTGCTGGAGGCCTTTCCCTGCACGGCTGTCTTCCTATTGAAGTCTTGGAGTCTGCTAATTGAATTTGCAACTGCTTAAGGGTGTCCTTGCCCTTAACCCTCCTTCCCCCTTAAAAGTTTGTAAGAGAAATAAACATCTCTTTTACATTCAAGAAGTGTCTGGCGCCCAATACCTTTATCCACCTTGCACCCACTATGCCTCATAACCCACCATATACAGAAGGATATCAGATATCTCTGGCCCTGGAGGTTCTCATCAGACTGAAGGAGGCCAGAGACCTTGCTACACTACACAATAATTTCAAACCAGGAATGCAGTGATGTAAAACAAAAACCATTTATCAAGGTAGATTGCATGAATGCCCTTCGGGGGATTCTTTGTCGGGACCTTAGGTTTGGAGTAGGAGGTAGGAGTTATTCTAGGTCATGCATGTCCATTATGCCCCACAGGTAACCTTCACTTGAGGTGAGGAGGGATTCCGAGGATCCTCCTACATCAGACCATTCGATGGTAGATATACACTGCTTTGACGAGCTTGCACACTGCTCTAGAAATATCTCAATAGTTAGATTTTGTAAGTAATAAACAATCAAGTTATAATATCTCTGATAGGGGTGTGATATGTTGAAGTACTCAAGTGCAATTCTTTGTATATAATGGATGAATGTAAACCTTCAATATACGTATTGTTGAAATTCAATACCTCTGAATTACTCCTGATGAAGTTAATGTGAAGTTCAACAAAATGCATTGAGATCTGAGGCTCAAGTGTCAGGGTATCTCGTAGTCTTTGTAGACGTATTGTCAGGGATACCGAATGCAGGTTCCCAGTAGCAAGGATGACCGGATCTGTGTAGCTGCACTCAAGAAACTGAAACCAGACTATAATTTAAATAAGATGTAATAATAGTGTAACAAAACCCATCCAAACACCAACAAACAGAATACAGACCAAACGTGAAGCTATAAGTAAACCATAAGTAAGTAAACCATAACCAAGTGACAAAATACCTAACTAGCAAACTAACTGACAGAAAACAAACTAACTATAATATAATATATGCAAATAAAAGGGGAGCACGGATCAACGTGGTAAAACCAAAGATGCAAGGAACAGTTAGGGAGGGTGAACCAGAACTGGGATAAGGAACAAGAGGAGCACATATGGGTACAGGGCAGGATCGGGCAGGATTTGGGTTAAGGATTAGTCAGCAAGCATGTATCTGGCTAGCAGGCAAAACACTGAGTCAAGAGGGACTTAAAGTGGGGTTCCACCCAAAAAAACAAAAATACCTCAAAAATTCTAAAAAAAAAACCAAAAAAACATTTGGATATTTTTTTTTTTACTTACCTCTAAATGCCTGTTGCTAGGGGGTCCCTTGTAGTCTGCCTCTTCCTTTGCCTGGGCTGGTGACATCACTTCCCCCTCGGCACAGGAAGGGCTCCGCTCTGCTCCCTCTCCCCTGTCAACCATCTGGGACCCATTACAGGTCCCAGGTGATTGAGCGGCCAATCACGGCGCGCGGCGCTGCTCGCGCATGTGCAGTGGGTGCCAGGCTGTGAAGCCACAGCCTGGTGCCCACAGTTGAAATGCCGGCGCCGACAAGCGGAGGGGGGGGACGAGCGGGGCTTCCATCCCCCGCATCGCTGGACCCAGGGACAGGTAAGTGTCCAATTAAAAGTCAGCAGCTGCAGTATTTGTAGCTGCTGACTTTTATTTTATTTTTATTTTTTTTTAAGGACCCCCTGGGTGGAACTTCTCTTTAATACCCTCCGAGCAGCTAGCATCAGGTAAAAATAAATTGCTGGGATCTGCTGGCTGCTAGGAGACGCCCACTGGTCAACACCGGAACTACAACCTTCTGGTCCGGGAACCGCAGTGCCACCAGCAGGTGATCCAGTTCCTGACACTTATGAACAGTCTACTGCAGTGGTCATCAACCCTGTCCTCAGGGCCCACTTACAGGCCAGGTTTTATATATTACCATGGGGAGATGCAGACTAGAATACTGCAATCACTGAGCAGCAAATGATATCACCTGTGATGTATTTCAGTTATCTTGTAAACCTGGCCTGTTAGTGGGCCCTGAGGACAGGGTTGATGACCACTGGTCTACTGGATGCCTTATCATGTAACAACTGACAAGATGTGAGCCTAGGGGGTATGACTATTTATTTATTTATTACAGGTACTTATATAGCAATGACAATTTATGCAGTGCTTTACATATACAGTATATTGTACATTTACATTAGGCCCTGCCCTCAAGGAACTTACATTCTAGGGTCCCTATCTCACATTCATACATAAACATATGAGGGCCAATTTAGACAGGAGCCAATCAATCTACCAGTATGTCTTTGGAGTGTGGGAGGCAACTGGAGTACCCGGAAGAAACCCATGCAGGCATAGTATGGGATCTTTTATATGAATTGCCCGTGACTTTTTTGATAATTATTACTTTTTAATTATTTTTGAACAATAACATTTTACTTCGTTGTTTTAAAAAATTATGTTTTGGCTACGTGAGTGATACCATTGAAAAGTCGCTGTTCTATGTAGTGTTTCAAGCTGGACCAATGTAAGTAGGCAACAAATATCTTACCTGACGTCCTTCTAGTTAATTTTAGTAAGGTGGTAAAATTGGTTAAAACGCTGCCTTGTGCATGTCAGCAGGTCACATATCTGAGGTCAAGTCATCATGTCCTCCCGAAATGACCTAAAAGGGATGGCAGAGATGTTTGTGGAATGTGTCAGAACCCATGTGATGGAGCTTTCCGCTGATTGGTGTAGACTCATCATGGACGGTGGAGGACTGCTTAGTCATCACTTTGGGGGATTATTTAGGGAATGTTGTGTCCTTGTGGGAGGTTGTGTGAAAAGGACAAAGTGTTTATACTGAGGTCTCATCATTTTATGTTCTTGTGTATATAACTGGCATGCTTCACATTTTCCAAGGTAAAGCCTATCATATATAGAAGCATTTAACATTCTATTTAGAATACAACTTTTAAGGCAAGGCTTCCAGGTGCAACAAGCAAGACGTTTTACCAACATAATGCAGCACGTTGGTGGGAGCCGATCCTAATGGCTATTGTTATAGTTACTGACCTAGAACAATTATCGGAAAAGAAATTCGGAATTTTCTCAAACCTTTCTGATCCACTTTGAAGCCTACGTCACCAGTGCCTTCAAAAGGAAATCTTGTGTATACGCTACGAGATCTTGCAAAATTTCACAGGAGCTTCTGGCAAGGGCATTTTTCTCTCTTTAGCAGAGCTCATACTGTGCATGGACAAGGTCTGGCACAGATGTCATCAGTGGGCCACCACAGGGAACAAAGAAGAACAAGCTGGCTGCCAATGGACTTATTTTCAAAGATGGCGGTGCAAAAGTAGGACACGGGCAGAACAAATCTAGTTGAAAAAAGAGGGAATATAAAAAAATAGTGGGGATTACTAGATGTAAGTGAACTTGTTTCCCTAAATAATTTAAAATACCATTGGGGTTTTTTAACCCTTTCACACCTAAGGGTAAAACAAATGTTAATGCTTAGGCACAATTTTGCAATTTTCACATGTGTTAGTAAAACTGTACATATAATATACTATCATATACTGTACATATCATATACTATCATATACTGTACATATCATATACTATCATATACTGTACATATCATATACTATCATATACTGTACATATCATATACTATCATATACTGTACATATCATACTATCATATACTATCATATACTGTACATATCATATACTATCATATACTGTACATATCATATACTATCATATACTGTACATATCCTATACATAACATATACTACTTTGTGTATCCAGGAGGATTATACCTTGTTTTTTTTCAGAACAAATTGGGCTTTCATTTGGTGGTAAATGGCAATGGATATCTCCTGATTTTTTTTAAAAAACATAGGAAAACTGGCTCAAAGTAGTAAAAAAATTATATATTTTTTTAAATTTAGCTATATATTTCTTGTTACTACCATAACCTACCACCAAAGAACAACCCAAATTAAATTCTCCTGCTTCGGACGATCGCAGCGATACGGCATATGTGTGTTTGTTGTATGTACCCGTAGTACAACCCAGAAACAATAATGCGCATGTTGCTTTTTTTTTTTTTTATCCTACCTAAAAAACACCGACACTGATACTAATTTAAAAAATGCTTTAAAATAAAATCCTGCCCAAAATATTCTGACGATGACCTTTGTCATTGACCTTGCCCTTTGACCCTTACTTGACCCAAACACTAACCCTGGAACTGACAAACCTTGATCTAACTAATTTGTATTATTATTATTATTATTTTTTTTACACACAGTCTCCGTTCACAGAGAGAGAAACACAGGGGCGGGCTTCACAGTGACTGACCCGGGAGTTCTAGGTACCGATCATTGGTACGGGACTTAGGACCTCATTATCTCAGCTGGGAGCGCGCTGTGGGGTGCACTCCCAGCACAAAGACAGATACGCATATATATGCAGCCCCACAGAAAAAGCCCAGTCCAGTGAGGCCACATATATGTATACTGTAAGTGCGAAGGGATTAAAGAGGGATTGGCAGGAAGGTCCCCTTTAAAGAAGAACTCAAACTCAAAACTGGTGCTCAAAATTTTTGGGGGGCGCAAACAAACTGAAAAATTCTGAAAAAAACATCAATTACAGCCTCACTGTGCCCATCAAATGCAGCCACTGTACCATCAATTGCGGCCACTATGTCCATCAAATGCAGCCACTGTACCATCAATTGCAGCCACTGTGCCCATCAAATGTAGCCATTGTGCCATCAAATGCAGCCACTGTGCCCATCAAATGCAGCCACTGTGCCCATCAAATGCAGCCACTGTGCCCATCAAATGCAGCCACTGTGCCCATCAAATGCAGCCACTGTGACCCATCAAATGCAGCCACTGTGCCTCATCAAATGCAGCCACTGTGCCCCATCAAATGCAGCCACTGTGCCCATCAAATGCAGCCACTGTGCCCATCAAATGCAGCCACTGTGCCTCATCAAATGCAGCCACTGTGCCCCATAAAATGCAGCCACTGTGCCCCATTAAATGCAGCCACTGTACCCATCAAATGCAGCCACTGTGCCCCATCAAATGCAGCCACTGTGCCCCATCAAATGCAGCCACTGTGCCCCATCAAATGCAGCCACTGTGCCCCATCAAATGCAGCCACTGTACCTATCAAATGCAGCCACTGCGCCCCATCAAATGCAGCCACTGTGCCCCATCAAATGCAGCCACTGTACCATCAATTGCGGCCACTGTGTCCATCAAACGCACTCACTGTACCATCAATTGCAGCCTCACTGTGCCCATCAAATGCAGCCACTCTACCATCGATTGCAGCCAATGTGCCCATCAAATGCAGCCACTGTACCATCAATTGCAGCCACTGTGCCCATCAAATGTAGCCATTGTGCCATCAAATGCAGCCACTGTGCCCATCAAATGCAGCCACTGTGCCCATCAAATGCAGCCACTGTGCCCCATCAAATGCAGCCACTGTGCCCCATCAAATGCAGCCACTGTGCCCCATCAAATGCAGCCACTGTGCCAATCAAATGCAGCCACTGTAACCCCCGTCCGCTCGCTAACTGCCCGGCACTTACCCCATCTTGGTGGGGGGTCAGGCAGCGGGTGACGGCGGCGAGCTGTGGGATGGTGGGATGAGCAGCGGGTCAGGCGGCGGCTCCTGTGTCCTCCATTTGTCTCTTCTTCCTTCCTACTAGGCGTCCAGTCGAAGCGCCTGTGCCTTCAGCCAATCAGGTGACGGGTATTAGACCCACGCCTCCTGATTGGCTGAGAGGCGTTCAGTGTTAGAAAAGCGAATATTCATTTGCTTTTCTAACACACCTGGGTGAGCTCCGAGTGCAATGCTCTGTGCTCTAAGTCAACCCTATTTTGAAGCCTATTAGAGTCTATGGCTCTAAACAAGTGCTTCAAAAAAACACCCCCGCCGCTGTAATTCATGCGCCCGGCATCCGAAAAGGGGTCATGCGCCTGAATAGGGGGTGGCTACAGCAGCCATGGATAAAATCATGCCATGCAATGTATGAATCTATCCATCCTACATATGGGGGGGTGGCGTGACCAAGGGGGCGGCACCCGAGCGCCCCTAAAGGACTGTCACTGTCAACCACCAAACAAATCTCTTCACCAGGATGCACATATCTTACAGATAACGAGACCTTTCTATAATGAATATATGACATTTTATACAGTACATGTTCAATATTTGGGTAATAAGACATCTGTGGAAGCTGTGCTAAAATTCATCATTCTTTCAATAGATACATTTTAGTTTAATTGTGTTTTAGGTTGTGAAGTTGTTCCAGACGTCAATGTATCGCAGAGAAGGTTCGGCATAAAGTTGCTCATACCATTTGCTGAAGGAATGAATGAAATATATTTAAGATGTGACAATGTAAGTATAAAAGTTCTCCTTTATCTTCCCACTTAGGGCCAATTCATACCAGTGCGGTGACCAGAATTTTTCTGCCATGTAAAACACCAGTCACCTCTAGAACACACAGAAAATTGTGTGAACAATGGAATCAATGGCACCCCCACACGTCTACTAAAGAGCATTTCCTTTCTCTGCGTGTTGGGAATGCATGCAATTTCACCCGTGTTCCTGACACGCAGTAATGTGAACTTAGCCTTAAATATATGCTGTATTGTCAAAAGTTTGCTACCAAATGACCATCACATCTATGCCAGCTTGGTGGACATCCCATTCCAAACCCATGGGCATTCTTTGGAATTGCCCCCCCCCCTGTTTGCAACAGTAACAGTCTGCAGTTTTCCAGGGAGGCTTTCTACAAGAATCTGGAGTGTGCCTTTGGGGAATTTGTGTTCATTCAGCCAAAAGAACATTCATGAGGTCAGGCGCTGATGTTGGATAAGAAGACCTGGCTCACAATTGATGTTCCAATTCATCCCAAAGGTGATATCAGCAGGGTTGAGGTCGGGGCTCAAGTTCATCCAGACCAAACTGGTCACACCATGTCTTTATGGAGGTGGCTTTGTACACAGGGGCTCAGTCATGGTGGAACAGAAAAGGGCCTTCACCAAATTGTTGTTGCAAGGTTGGAAGGTGGTCTAAAAAGTCTTTGTATGCTGAAACATTGAAACTCATTCATTAGGAGGGGTCCACATGGCCATATGGGTAGGTGTGAAAGTCGGGTATCCACAAAATTTTGGATATATAGGAGTTGGGTTACCTATGGTAGAAGAGACTTTTATTTAAAATCATACTTACCTAGGTGAACGCAACATAGGTCCAATGTTGCATCTGTCCCCCGCCAGCTCTAAGACTGAGAACCGAGCGATCAAAGACCACAGATTGCTCAGTTCTCAGAGCTCCGTGAGCAGAGAGCTGGTGACTGTCAGTTACAGCTATCTGCTATGCCCCCACCATGCTCACTGCAGCGCTGGGCTGTGGGGCAAATTATCTTAGAAAATTATATGAAGCTCTGCTAACTTCCATCATCCAATCATGTGCCAACTAAACTGCATTTTCTTTTATTTTGCTTGCATGTGATTGGATATTCTTTGCAAAGTGAATTTTAACTGCATTCACTAAGTTAAGGGAAAATTCCTTTGCAAAGTCAGCAGCCGATTTGCCTTTAGTAAATGAACCCCTTAGTATAATATAGTGCAGTGGTGAAACACGACAAGGAAGGTGCTTTGGGGTGAAGACATTATTGTATGCAGTTTTCATCTTTTGATGAATTAAATATAGAAAGAAGAGCTTATGAGTGCGGCTTATTTTTACTGTTGAGTGGAGGCAGGCTATGGTCGCCAGCACCTGGGTCATCCGTGTGGATTGAAAGGAGCATGTCTGGAGCAGAGCCTTGGGTTTGGCAATACCTTCCTTGAAAATTGTTTTTAAAAAACTAGTAATTATGGTTTGAAAATTCTCTGTCCAAAAAATTATTTTTAAGTCAATGTTATAACTGTGTTGATTTGGTTAAAGCCTCACTCTGGGATCATTTAAAACCCCTGCCTGCCCCCTCCCCCTCTTACTAATTGTTGGATTAAAAAAATCCCTATTTAAATGTCCTTTTTTACTTACCTTAAGCTGCAGTCCGATGATGCCTCAGCCCTAAGTCTTCTTATCTTCCATTTACCTCCTGCTTGGGTCCTTCTTTGGGCTCCTGCATGACGAGGACACTTCCTATTGGTTGTCCCGTGGCAGGGTCCTCTCAGAATCCAGCAGTGGACTTCATAATTATAGGGGGGGGTAAGGGACCAGCAGTTGTGAGGCACAAGTCACACCACTGGATTTGCTGTCCCCCGTACTTGGAAGCGAGGGAATTGGAGGGGGATTGAGTATATCTGGCTTCAAGGTAAGGGTAAAAATTGCCTAGTAGAATTGGTTTGAGGGGGGTGGGAGGTAGGGATGGCAAAAACGCAAAATTGTATCAAATACTTATGTAATTTGCCTTTCCTGGCACCAATCCAAGGCAGCATACTATCACATGTATGCTGCCATTTTGGCACCATGAAAATGGAAAATTGTATCAAATACTTATCATAATTTTCCTTTCCTGGCACCAATCTATAGCAGCATACCCCCACATGTATACTGCCATGTTGGCGCCAGGAAAATAGAAAATTGTTAAAATATTTACCATAATTTTCCCTTCCTGGCACCAATCAATAGCAGCATACCCTCACATGTATACTGCCATGTTGGCACCAGGAAATCGGAAAATTGTACTAAATACATACCATCATTTTCCTTTCCTGGCACCAATTCATAACAGCATGCTACCACATGTATGCTTCCATGTTGGTGTCAGGAAAATGGAAAATTGTATCAAATTCTTACCGTAATTTTTCTTTCCTGGCACTAATCCATAGCAGTATACTACCGCATGTATGCTTCCATGTTGGTGCCAGGAAAATGGAAAATTATATCAAATACTTACCGTAATTTTCCTTTAAATGCACCAATCCATAGCAGTATACTACCACATGTATGCTGCCATTTTGGCACCAGGAAAATGGAAAATTGTATCAAATACTTACCATAATTTTCCTTTCCTGGCACCAATCTATAACAGCATACCACCACATGTATGCTGCCATGTTGGCACCAGGAAATCGGAAAATTGTATTAAATACTTGCAGTAATTTTCCTTTCCTGGCACCAATTCATAGCAGCATGCTACCACATGTATGCTTCGTTGATGGTGCCAGGAAAATGAAAAATTGTATCAAATACTTACCGTAATTTTTCTTTCCTGGCACCAATCCATAGCAGCATACTACCACATGTATGCTTAGTTGATGGTGCCAGGAAAATTGTATCAAATACTTACCGTATTTTTACTTTTCCCGGCGCCAATTTATTGCAGCATACACAGTATGTGGTTGTATGCTGCCATGTTGGCGCTAAGAGATCATTTTAACTTTAACAAATCATAACCAACCATTCCCGGTTTCCTCCAGGAAAGCCAATATGCCAAGTGGATGGCAGCGTGCATACTTGCTGCAAAAGGGAAGACGATGGCGGACAGCACCTACCGATCGGAAGTCCAGAACATTCTCTCATTTCTGAAGATGAAAGACATAAACACGACAGCAGTCATACCTTCTGACTTTGTAAACGTGGACATTAAACCGGAGTGTTATGTGTCACCAAAATATGTAAAGAAGTACAAAACCAAGCAGGTATGTGATGACCCTTTTCTAGTTGCATTCATTACTAAGCCCTTCGTTTAGGAAGCCCCTCCACTGACAGCGGTCCCAGTACAGTCATGTCACATTTACAGTCACATACAATGATGTCATCATGTAAGCTACCAGGACATCTTCTGTCTTACATAATGTTCAATGCCACTGAACGTGGAACAAAACTTGACTAATGTAATTGTGAGCAATTTTCTTTTTTATTATTGCATAAGAATTGCTTACCTGCCTGCTTGCAGTCTTCCATTGAATGCACAATAAGCTGCGCATGCTCAGCTCAGTGTGCATTCTTGGCTTGACGTGCAATTTCGTTTCGGTCCAAATGTTAATTTAGTATTTATCTCCGAATGAAACCGTAACGAATTTAGTTGAAATTCCTATAATTTTGTTTTGTATGTATATAAAACCTGCCAGCAGGGAGTAGCCAGTAAGAAGATGACAGTGGCTGGAGAAGGATTAAATGAGGAGGTAAGTATTTCTGTGAGTTAAGTTACACTTTAGCAATCTCCCTAACGGCCATTAGGCACCATGAAAATGGAAAATTGTATCAAATACTTACCGTAATTTTCCTTTCCTGGCACCAATCTATAGCAGCATACCCCCAACATGTATGCTGCCATCTTGGCACCAGGAAACTGGAAAATTGTATTAAATACTTGCCGTAATTTTTCTTTCCTGGCACCAATTCATAGCAGCATGCTACCACATGTATGCTTCCATGTTTTTTTGAATATATATATATATATAAAACCTGCCACCAGGGAGTAGCTAGGGAGAAGATGACAGTGGCTGGTGAAGGATTAAATGCTGCATTGGAAGAATGAGGAGGTAAGTATTTCTGTGAGTTTAGTTACGCTTTAGCAATCTCCCTAACGGCCATTAGGCACCAGGAAAATTGAAAATTTTATCAAATTCTTACCATAATTTTTCTTTCCTGGCACCAATCCAAAGCAGCATACTACCACATGTATGTTGCCATTTTGGCACCAGGAAAATAAAAATTTGTATCAAATACTTACCGTAATTTACCTTTAAATGCACCAATCCATAGCAGCATACTACCACATGTATGCTGCCATGTTGGCACCAGAAAATCGGAAAATTGTTTAAAATACTTACCGTAATTTTCCTTTCCTGGCACCAATCTATAGCAGCATACCCCCACATGTATTTTGCCAAATTATATCAAATACTTACCGTAATTTTACTTTTCCCTGCGCCAACTTATTGCAGCATATACAGTATGTGCTTGTATGCTGCCATGTTGGCGCTAAGAGATTGTTTTAGCCTTAACAAACCATAACCATAACCAACCAAACATTACCAATACAAAAATGTAAAAATCTAATTTCTTCATCAATTTAGGCCAATATGTATTCTGCTACATGTTTTTGTTAAAAAAATAAAAATAAATACGTGTATATTGATTGGTTTGCACAAAAGTTACAGCGTCTACAAACTATGGTATATATATATATTTTTTTTTTTATTATTTATAGTAATGGCGGAGATCAGCGACTTATAGCGGGACTGCGATATTGCGGCGGACAAATTGGACACCTAACTGACACTTTTGACACTTTTCAGTGACACCAATACAGTGATCACTGCTAAAAAAATATGCGCTATCACTGTACTAATGACACTGGCAGGGAAGGGGTTAACATCAGGGGAAATCAAAGGGTTAAATATGTTCCTGGGTGTGCTTACTAACTGTGGGGGGAGGTGCATTGACTGGGGGGAATGTAAAGGTCCATCGTGTTCTTGCTTAGCAGGAACACAGGATCAGCACATTCCCCTCTAACAGAACGCCGATCTGCCTTTCTCACCAAAGTATATCTGAGTAACACCTATGGGCGTAGCATAAGGGGTCTCAGGGGTCACAATCGCAACCCCATGCCTAGCTCCAGGGGGCCCGTGCAGCCTCCCTGTCATATTATCATATTATCATATCCTCCACAAAGTCCAGCTCTGATCTGCCCTAGGGTCCCACAGCCACGCTCCAGTACTGGGCTTCTACAAGATCTGCAGGCTCCTGATTTTATGTCACATGGCTTTGCCCCCCCAGATCTAAGTTGCGCCCCCCCCCAAAGCCCCCTGACCACCCCATCCACCCTGCATGCTATGCCCGGCTGCTGAGCTCCTTTCCTATTACAGCACTCTATACTGCTCCTCCTCCGCAGGGCTTAAAACACATTCCTTTACAACACAGCCAGTTAGCCATGATCTGCACAGGGTGTATCTGCCTACTGCAACTACACTGCCATTCCGACCAGAGAATTTCACAGGTCAGAAGGGCAACATGAAAACCAGATACACCCTGTGAAGATCGTGGCTGACAGACTGTGTGTAAAGGAATGTGATTTCAGCCCTGAGTAGTTTGGGGGGGAGCTGTATACAGTGCTGGTGTGGGAGAGGAGCTCTGCCAAGTGACCTGCCAAATGTGATTCCTGTCCTCTGATTCTCCAGCAGTGATTCCTGTCCTCTGATTCTCCAGCGGTGATCCCTGTCCTCTGATTCTCCAGCAGTGATCCCTGTCCTCTGATTCTCCAGAGGTGATCCCTGTCCTCTGATTCTCCAGCAGTGATTCCTGTCCTCTGATTCTCCAGCGGTGATCCCTGTCCTCTAATTCTCCAGAGGTGATCCCTGTCCTCTGATTCTCCAGCAGTGATTCCTGTCCTCTGATTCTCCAGTGGTGATCCCTGTCCTCTGATTCTCCAGCAGTGATTCCTGTCCTCTGATTCTCCAGCGGTGATCCCTGTCCTCTAATTCTCCAGAGGTGATCCCTGTCCTCTGATTCTCCAGCAGTGATTCCTGTCCTCTGATTCTCCAGTGGTGATCCCTGTCCTCTGATTCTCCAGAGGTGATCTCTATCCTCTGATTCTCCAGCGGTGATTCCTGTCCTCTGATTCTCCAGCGGTGATCCCTGTCCTTTGATTCTCCAGCGGTGATCTCTATCCTCTGATTCTCCAGCGGTGATCCCTGTCCTTTGATTCTCCAGCGGTGATTCCTGTCCTCTGATTCTCCAGCGGTGATCTCTATCCTCTGATTCTCCAGCGGTGATCCCTGTCCTCTGATTCTCCAGCGGTGATCCCTGTCCTCTGATTCTCCAGCGGTGATCTCTGTCCTCTGATTCTCCCGCAGTGATCCCTGTCCTCTGATTCTCCAGCGGTGATCCCTGTCCTCTGATTCTCCAGCGGTGATCACTGTCCTCTGATTCTCCCGCAGTGATCCCTGTCCTCTGATTCTCCCGCGGTGATCCCTGTCCTCTGATTCTCCAGCGGTGATCCCTGTCCTCTGATTCTCCAGCGGTGATCCCTGTCCTCTGATTCTCCAGCGGTGATCTCTGTCCTCTGATTCTCCAGCGGTGGTCCCTGTCCTCTGATTCTCCAGCGGTGATCCCTGTCCTCTGATTCTCCAGCGGTGATCCCTGTCCTCTGATTCTCCAGCGGTGATCTCTGTCCTCTGATTCTCCCGCAGTGATCCCTGTCCTCTGATTCTCCAGCGGTGATCCCTGTCCTTTGATTCTCCAGCGGTGATTCCTGTCCTCTGATTCTCCAGCGGTGATCCCTGTCCTTTGATTCTCCAGCGGTGATTCCTGTCCTCTGATTCTCCAGCGGTGATTCCTGTCCTCTGATTCTCCAGCGGTGATCTCTGTCCTCTGATTCTCCCGCAGTGATCCCTGTCCTCTGATTCTCCAGCGGTGATCCCTGTCCTCTGATTCTCCAGCGGTGATTCCTGTCCTCTGATTCTCCAGCGGTGATTCCTGTCCTCTGATGCTCCCGCGGTGATTCATGTCCTTTGATTCTCCTGCGGTGATCCCTGTCCTCTGATTCTCCAGCGGTGATCCCTGTCCTCTGATTCTCCAGCGGTGATCCCTGTCCTCTGATTCTCCAGCGGTGATCCCTGTCCTCTGATTCTCCAGCGGTGATCTCTGTCCTCTGATTCTCCCGCAGTGGTCCCTGTCCTCTGATTCTCCAGCGGTGATCCCTGTCCTCTGATTCTCCAGCGGTGATCCCTCTCCTCTGATTCTCCAGCGGTGATCCCTGTCCTCTGATTCTCCAGCGGTGATCCCTGTCCTCTGATTCTCCCGCAGTGATCCCTCTCCTCTGATTCTCCAGGGCTGATCCCTGTCCTCTGATTCTCCCGCAGTGATCCCTGTCCTCTGATTCTCCAGCGGTAATCCCTGTCCTCTGATTCTCCAGTGGTGATCCCTGTCCTCTGATTCTCCAGCGGTGATCTCTGTCCTCTGATTCTCCCGCAGTGATCCCTGTCCTCTGATTCTCCAGCGGTGATCCCTGTCCTTTGATTCTCCAGCGGTGATTCCTGTCCTCTGATTCTCCAGCGGTGATCCCTGTCCTTTGATTCTCCAGCGGTGATTCCTGTCCTCTGATTCTCCAGCGGTGATTCCTGTCCTCTGATTCTCCAGCGGTGATCTCTGTCCTCTGATTCTCCCGCAGTGATCCCTGTCCTCTGATTCTCCAGCGGTGATCCCTGTCCTCTGATTCTCCAGCGGTGATTCCTGTCCTCTGATTCTCCAGCGGTGATTCCTGTCCTCTGATGCTCCCGCGGTGATTCATGTCCTTTGATTCTCCTGCGGTGATCCCTGTCCTCTGATTCTCCAGCGGTGATCCCTGTCCTCTGATTCTCCAGCGGTGATCCCTGTCCTCTGATTCTCCAGCGGTGATTCCTGTCCTCTGATTCTCCAGCGGTGATTCCTGTCCTCTGATTCTCCAGCGGTGATCTCTGTCCTCTGATTCTCCCGCAGTGGTCCCTGTCCTCTGATTCTCCAGCGGTGATCCCTGTCCTCTGATTCTCCAGCGGTGATCCCTCTCCTCTGATTCTCCAGCGGTGATCCCTGTCCTCTGATTCTCCAGCGGTGATCCCTGTCCTCTGATTCTCCCGCAGTGATCCCTCTCCTCTGATTCTCCAGGGCTGATCCCTGTCCTCTGATTCTCCCGCAGTGATCCCTGTCCTCTGATTCTCCAGCGGTGATCCCTCTCCTCTGATTCTCCAGCGGTGATCCCTGTCCTCTGATTCTCCCGCAGTGATCCCTGTCCTCTGATGCTCCCGCGGTGATTCATGTCCTTTGATTCTCCAACGGTGATTGCGATGGACAAATTTGTCCCCAAATTACACTTTTTGGGGACCAGTGACATTATTACATTGATCAGTGCTATGAAAATGCACTGATCAATGTAAAAATGATACTGGCAGGGAAGGGGTTAATACTAGGGGGTGATCAAGGGGTTATGTGTGTTCCCGGGGTGTGTTCTAACTGTAGGGGGGATGGGCTGCCTGAAACATGACAGAGATCGCTGTTCCCGATCACTGGGAACAGTAGATCTCTGACATGTCATCTGGCAGAATGGGGAATCGCCTTGTTTACATAGGCAGTTCCCTATTCTGCCTCTCCCCGCCGCGCTCATGGGCCAACGGCGGACATTGAATGTACAGGTACGTCAGTTTGCACAGGAGAGCTATTCTGCCGATGTATATCGGAGTGAGAGTGAGAGTGGTTAAAACTTCCCTCATTTACAGACCAAAGTTCATTGCTTTGATCTAAAGAACAAAACGTTACAATGTTTATAGTTAGCTCAGCAGCTGAGGAATGTTGTGAAGCTTGGCAGACTTCCTGTTTTTTTTTTTTTGACAGCTGTCGGCTTGATTCTGCATAGAATCGGGAAAATGCTTTGTTAAGATCGCAAAAAGGGGAGAAAGAATCGTGATCTCGATTCTTAACGGTTAATCGTGCAGCTCCATCGTGTGTATTCTTCCTTGAATCTCTGTCTGCTTTGTGTATTTCTTCCAGATCTGTGCAGCAATCCAGTATGAGACTTTAGCTTCCTGTAATAAGGACCGGTCACTGCTGCCCTCTCTCCTTGTGCAGGATGACTGGTCTTTGTCTCCGCCCCCCTCCTGTCGTTTTCTGTAGGCAGCCTGTAGTGGGTGGAGCCTGCTGGGCCCCTCCCACTGTTCTGCTCTCTGCACAAACTATGTATAGCACAGTGATGATGTCACTGCGCCTTTTACAAAGTCATTTCTGGGTTGACAAAGGCATTTGGTGCACAAAAAAGGGGATTTTTAGCTGTTGAGGAATCTATTTAAATGGAGGTTTTTCAGCTATAGTGATTTTTCTTATTTAAATTTTAATGAGGTCTTCTTGTTTCTGTTCCATAGTTAGTATCTCGTATTCTGGAGGCACAGCAGAATATTTCCCAGATGCCGCTCATAGAAGCCAAGATGAGGTTTATTCAGGCGTGGCAGTCTTTGCCGGAGTTTGGCTTGGCCTACTACATTGTCAGGTAAACATTTCCCTATTTGTACTGATTAACGAGCTCCAACCTACAATTCACTGAATGACAAGGATTGTGTATCTGCTCGGATTCCTTTCATTGTCTTATTATCTGAAGTAGAGCAAAGGGCAGCGGTCAGGGGTGTATGCATAGCAGGAATTATACCCCATTCAAGTGCAACTGCCCCGCAAACGCGAAAAAACACACGGTTATTATTATTATTAAAAATACAGGATTTATATAGCCTGTTCTAAAAATCAAATGATGAGAAGCTGACTGAGCCATGTGATGCCAGGCTGGCCAAGAATTTCTATAATCGTCATGCCAAGCTGACCAAGATCTCCCAGGAGCCAATGCAAAACCGCCAATGCAACGCTGCCCCCTAGAGGAGGAAGTGAAATTAGATACAGCAATACATCGGATTGCAAGTAGCGCGGTTTACGAGCGTTTCGCAATACAAGCTATTATTTTTTTTTAAATCCTGACTCGGTTTGCGAGCGTTGTCTCACAAAATGAGCAGGATTCAAGCCTCTGGGGTGTGCAGTACCGCATTTGGCCAGAGATGCGGGGGCGCCGGTGACACTCAGAGCCGTACAGAGACACTCGGAAATTCTCTGTTCCTGAGTGTCTCTGAGCCTCTCTGAATGCTCTCCGAGTGTTTCCGAATGTCTCCGGCGCCCCCCCCCCACCTCTGGTTACATGCGGTACTGCATACACTAGCAGTGCCACTGGAATGGATTATCTTTTTTCCATTATTTCCTATGGGGAAACTCGCTTTGATATACGAGTGCTTGGGATTACAAGCATTCTTCTGGAACGAATTATGCTCGTAATCCAAGGTACCACTGTATAGGCATGAATCAGGTAAGTGAACAGAAAAAAATAAATAAATTGCCAAAATCATCTTAAGGATGCAAATTAGTGCTGCGTGGTGAGGAGTGAAAAATGTGGGTAGAATTCCGCTTTAAATCCTAATGCATGCAAGTATATGTAGCAAGGTCTCCGGCCTTGTCCAGTCTAATGATGACCTCCAAGGCCAAAGATAGCTGACATCCTTTAATATGTAGTGGGTTGTGAGGCATAGTGGGTGCAAAGATGGTGAAAGTCATTGGGCGCCAGACACTTCTTGGATGTAAGTTTACAAGTAAAAGGCGCAAGTTTTCTAATGCAGTAATATCCTGTGAAATTTTTGTGCTAGGTGGCATACATATAGTCCACAATCTCTATAATAGTTCCTAAAAATGGTTTAAGGAGGAAGTCCACAAAAAGTAGTGGGGGGGGGAGGGAAAGGATTGGGATAATCCGCTTCCAGGGCTGCCGTCACAGGGAAACAGAGACCATGTCCCCAAAAACTGTCAAGAAAGAAGAGGGAGAAGAGGCGCCTCTGGGTGCAGATTTTTAACAAGTTTAATATACAATGAAATGTATCTTATAATGCACTCACATTTCTGTAGTTAAAAGAAGGCATTGAATAATATCCCAAATACTTGGGGCTGTCCTTGTTGTGGTCGATCCCTTTAACCCATCTGTGTGTGTCCCATGGTGTGGAGCCGTGTTCAGTTAGGTGTTTGTTTAGCCGGCTGTGATGTAGTCTCTCCGCTGGGTCAGCCTTTCTTGCTTCAGGCACCGCTGGATGGTGCTCGGCCGACCGCTGTGGAGTCTATCCTTAACACGAGGCTTGGAACGCAGGGAAGTGTCCAGTTCTTGGATGAAAAAAGGTTTTATTTCTTTTGACAGTCCTTTTTGTATTTTTGGGGGAAAGAGGGTTAGGGCCAGGGCACCCTTAAGTAGTTATAGATTCAATTGGCAGACTCCAAAACTTCAATAAGAGGACAGCCGTGCAGGGAAAAGCCCCAGCAAGGCGCCACTACTGCACATGCAGGAATGCTGTCTCCTATGGCAACAGTCCTTTAACAGTTCCTGTTGGAAGGCAACATGGTTTAATATCATATTTCTGGATTTTTATTTTCTGGTTGATACAGCCAGGTGGCCTAAGTTGGAAGTTGCAAGGTGACCCAGCAGGGTGTTGATTCATGCCCCCTGGCAGGAGAGTAAAGATTGGCTCCAGACCACCTGGTGTAATAAAGATTGAAGTTCTCGATTAACACGTCTGCAAATAAAGCTTCAAAGAGAGCCACTGCTGCCAAGATGACTGATGGGTTGAGCTACAGAAGATCAAAGACCAAGATGTCTTTGACTCAGGGTCAGATATCTGTGATTCATGGACACACTGCCCCAATACAGCATGCTTCCTGGAGGATGGACAGACATTCTCATCTCTTTTCCATTGGGCAGGAGGCTAGATGGGTGTGGTGTATGGGGGGGTCTGAAGCCAGTTTAAAAGTGCCTATTCCTATTTTCTTGCTAAATAAATAAGACGTTGTTTTATTAAGCAGTGTGTTTATTTAATAGCTAACCTTATTGTATTGTACCATCACCAGTAACATAACAGAGCTTTAATAGGCTAGCTAATTATAGGAATAGACAAGGTAATACATATATGGTATAAATAGAGGGAAACCATAACCACCTACCTGATCTGCTGAACAGGGGTACTAATGAGCTGGGGATATGATGAACAGGGGCTGGGGATTTGCTGAATGAGGGTACTAATAAGCATGAGATCTGCTGAACAGGGGTACTAATGAGCTGGGGATCTGCTGAACAGGGGTACTAATGAGCTGGGGATCTGCTGAACAGGAGTACTAATGAGCGGGGGATTTGCTGAACAGGGGTACTAATGAGCTTGGGATCTGCTGAATGAGGATACTAATAAGCTGTAGAACTGCTGAACAGGGGTATTATTGTGTTGGGGATATGCTGAACAGGAGTACCAATAGGCTGGGGATCTGCTGAACAGGGGTATTATTGTGTTGGGGATATGCTGAACAGGAGTACCAATAGGCTGGGGATCTGCTGAACAGGGGCACTAATAAGCTGGGGATCTGCTGAACAGGGGTATTAATGAGCTGGGGATCTGCTGAACAGGGGTATAATGAGCTGGGGATCTGCCGAACAGGGGCAATAATAAGCTGGGGATCTGCTGAACAGGGGTACTAATAAGCTGGGGATCTGCTGAACAGGGGTATAATGAGCTGGGGATCTGCCGAACAGGGGCAATAATAAGCTGGGGATCTGCTGAACAGGGGTACTAATGAGCTGGGGATCTTCTGAACAGGGGTATAATGAGCTGGGGATTTGCTGAACAGGGGTACTAATGAGCTGGGGATCTGTTGAACAGGAGTACTAATGAGCTGGGGATTTGCTGAACAGGGGTACTAATGAGCTGGGGATCTGCTGAATGAGGGTAGTAATAAGCTGTAGAACTGCTGAACAGGGGTATTATTGTGTTGGGGATATGCTGAACAGGGGTACCAATAGGCTGGGGATCTGCTGAACAGGGGTACTAATGAGCTGGGGATCTTCTGAACAGGGGTACTAATGAGTTGGGGAACTTCTGAACAGGGGTACTAATGAGTTGGGGATCTTCTGAACAGGGGTACTAATGAGCTGGGGATCTGCTGAACAGGGGTACTAATGAGTTGGGGATCGTCTGAACAGGGGTACTAATGAGTTGGGGATCTGCTGAACAGGGGTACTAATGAGCTGGGAATCTGCTGAATGAGGGTAGTAATAAGCTGCAGAACTGCTGAACAGGGGTATTATTGTGTTGGGGATATGCTGAACAGGGGTACCAATAGGCTGGGGATCTGCTGAACAGGGGTACTAATGAGCTGGGGATCTTCTGAACAGGGGTACTAATGAGTTGGGGATCTTCTGAACAGGGGTACTAATGAGTTGGGGATCTTCTGAACAGGGGTACTAATGAGCTGGGGATCTGCTGAACAGGGGTACTAATGAGTTGGGGATCGTCTGAACAGGGGTACTAATGAGCTGGGGATCTTCTGAACAGGGGTACTAATGAGTTGGGGATCTTCTGAACAGGGGTACTAATGAGTTGGGGATCTTCTGAACAGGGGTACTAATGAGCTGGGGATCTGCTGAACAGGGGTACTAATGAGTTGGGGATCGTCTGAACAGGGGTACTAATGAGTTGGGGATCTGCTGAACAGGGGTACTAATGAGTTGGGGATCGTCTGAACAGGGGTACTAATGAGTTGGGGATCTGCTTCATCAAAGCTTAAAAAAGAAGCATCACGGAAGCATTAAAAACACATTAAAAAAAGCATTTTGAAGCGGTAGGCGCTTAAATTCACGCTGAACTTAAAGCAAGTGTAAATGAACCCCAACTGTTTTTCTGCTTTTCTGACTTCACTTCTGAATTTTTTTTTTCTTTGGTGAATATTTATCACCTTGTTCCTGTTTTTTATTTATTGTTCTTTTTTCATATGAACTCAGTGAATGAAATCTTTGTCCACCTTTTGCATATTGGACTGTCCAATACAATGCTACAGTCACGGCTTTCTTTCGGTTTTTAGGTCCCGTAGTTATTAGCACATCGTTATCATACACTGTTTGCCTGTTCCAGAAATGGAACGCCGCAGCCTGTGACCCGAGAAATAGCAGGGGTGTCTTTTATAAGGGAAAATTCAGCGGGTGTAAAAAAAAAAAAAAAAAAAGAACAAAGGCCGAGAAGAAGAGAGGGCTGGAAATAATAGAAGTAGGCTGCTAGAAAAAAAAAAAAAAAGCACAAAAAAGGAGAAGGATGTGAAGGTTGCTAAAGGTGTTTGTAAAGTACGAAGGAGGTTACTAAAACGATGATAATAAAAGCTGAAAAAGAGAGAAGAGGACAAAAGGAATTCAGAATAAAAGGAAAGGAGTTGCTTCTGAAGTTTTAGCTGCATTTTATTTTTGTTTCACAGTTTTTTTTTTTTAGTCTTTATTTGATGTGCAGATAAAGCTAAACTCTAGGCAGATACAAAAGACATCACAAATGTGCCTCTGTAATCATTCAAATATTTTCTTTTTTTAATATTAACAACTTAAGGACCGAGCCTCTTTTTGAGATCTATTGTTTACGAGTTAAAATCAGTTTGTTTTTGCTAGAAAATTACTTAGAACCCCCCCCAAAAAAAAACAATTTTCAGACACCATAGAGAATAAAATGGCGGTCGTTACAATACTTTATGTCACACCGTATTTGCACAGCGCACTTTTTTTGGAAAAAATACACTTTTTTGAATTAAAAAATAAGACAACAGTAAAGTTAGCCCAATTGTTTTGCTATTTTGTGAAAGATAGTGCTACGCCGAGTAAATTGATACCCAACATGTCACGCTTCAAAATTGCGCCCGCTCGTGGAATGGCGACAAACTTTGCCAGTTTTGAGTTACAGAGGAAGTCTTTTGTGAGAATTATTGCTTTCACCCTAACAATCGCAGCAATACCTCACATGTGTGGTTTGAACACCGTTTTCATATGCGGCCGCGACTTACGTATGTGCTTGCTTCTGCGCACGAGCTTGGCGGGACAGGGCGCTCTCGATTTTTTTTTATTATTATTATTATTTATTTTACTTTTTATTTTTTACATCCCTTGTAATTGAAAAAAAAACATGACAGGACCTCTTTAATGTGAGATCTGGGGTAAAAAAAAAAGACCTCAGATCTCACATTTACACTTAAATGCAATACATTTTTTTTTAAAAAGTCTTTTTTTTAATAAAAAAAAAAAAAATTCACCTTTAAGTCTGTTGGGCGGAAGTGAGGTTTGACGTCGCTTCCGTCATCCAATGGTATGGAGCCGAGTGGGGGCCATCTTTCCCTCACTCTGCTCCATGTCTCAGAGGGGAAAGGACCCGATTGGCTGAGCCGCTACCGACGGCTCTGGTAAGCGACGGAGACCACAGGGGAGCGGTGTGTGGGGGGGGCCTTCTCCCACCCCCAATAAAAGTGATCTCATGGCGACCGCCCACTGTTTAAAAGGATAGCGGGGTTATGGCAGCTATCTGCTTCCATAACCCCAGTATGTACCATCAAACAGCTGACGTACAATGACCGCAGGTGGTCCGCAAGTGGTTAAAGTGATTGTAAACCCATTTGGTTTAGAATAGAAATGAAAGGTAAAACATTGCATAGATGTAAAAAAATGTAAATGCCTTATTTCACTTTTTTATCACATACCCTCTGTTCTCAGCTGCATAAGGAGCTCAGAGAGCTGGGGGAGGAATAACAGCATTGCACTGGTCTGCCAAGTGAACGGCTGTGTGTGTGTGTGGGGGGTGCACAAGTCTGATTATTGGAGGAGAGCAGGCTGAGTTCCCAGCATAGCTAGAAAATTGACCACTCTGTGCTTGCATGCCTAGTGTGGTCAGTTTGAAATAGGAAAGCAGAGGGACTGGCGGGAACACCAGGGATTTCACATAAAGGAAGCAATACAAAGAGAACAGGAGACTTTCTCATAATAGTACATGGTACAGCAGCCACATATCAGGAATATGAAATGTTGGGGTAACATATTCTTTAAAGCGTTTGTTACCAAATAGAAAAGATAGTCAGTGGGAGGTGTCAGTGGGAGGAATAGTGCCCCATCTTTGGTGTCAGAAGGAGGTATAGTACCCCCTTATTGGTGTCAGTGGGAGGAATAGTACCCCATTATTGGTGTCAGTAGGAGGAATAGTCCCCATTGTTAGTGTGAGTGGGAGTAAAAGTGCCCCATTGTTGGTGTTATTGGGAGGAATAGTGTCCATCTTTGATGTCAGTGGGAGGAATAGTGCCCCATTATTGGTGTCAGAAGGAGGAATAGTACCCCATTATTAGTGTCATTGGAATGAATGGTGCCTCATCATTGGTGTCAATAGAAGAATAGTGCCCCAAAGGGCTAGATAAAGGCAAGCAAAGGGCCGCATCTGGTCCACGGGCCGCAGTTTGGAGACCACTGTTCTGGATGAATGCAAAGCTGATTCTGATTGGACAAGGTGGGTCAGTGACATCATGCCCTCCACCTTGTCCAATCAGAGAACAATTTTACATTCATTGGGAAAAGCATGAATGTAAAAAAAAAATAATAAAATAAAAAAGCAAACAAAATGACACTTTATATTCTTATCATATAAATATAACACATTGTATGTTTGCTGCACATTGCAATTTTATATACTTTGCCAAGACCCACCATTGTCGTTTAGACCCCCAGTAATGACATGTTGCTTGTTCCTGAATCCATACATCCGTCTTGTCATAACATCATAAAATAAAAATGTGTTGCTGTGTTCTTATGAGTGTTATAAAATGTTTTCCTTTTATAAAGATTTCGGGATCTCAAGAAAGATGAAGTACTTGGAGTTTCCTACAACAGGCTCATCAGGATCGATATGACGACTGAAAACCCCATTTGCACCTGGAGGTTCTCCAATATGAAACAATGGAATGTTAACTGGGAAATCCAGCAGGTGGGTTGTTTTATCTCTCCCCCCCCCGCGGTTCACCTCGTCATTCTTTTTGCTTCTTGTGACCACTGATGTGTAGCTCCATTCACACATGATATATATACTGTATACCCCAATGTTAGGTGAAATGCTCTGGTTTTTTTTTTTTAAATCACTTATTTCAAAAAATGATTGCCGAGTGTTTCAATATAAATTACCAACAAGCAATATAATGTAAACATATATAAAATTAATTAAAAAATGTCCATCATCAGTGTCCATAGAATCATGCAGTGCTTTGTGCTCCTCAATATTCTTCAGCAATCATCTGTGGAAACAAATCACCCGTGTGCCACCACCTTTAACACAAACCACTCACCAGATCACCATGAGTCTCTACTGATTACTGTACAGTCCCCTGCTGACCTCTCATCCTTTGCCCTGCTGACCCCCTGCACACTGTCTTGCTGACCAACTGTCCTCTGTACACTGCCCTACAAACTGCTGACCCTATCCTCTGCCCTTCTGACCCCCCGTACACTTCCCTACAAACTGCTGACCCTATCCTCTGCCCTTCTGACCCCCCGTACACTTCCCTACAAACTGCTGACCCTATCCTCTGCCCTTCTGACCCCCCGTACACTTCCCTACAAACTGCTGACCCTATCCTCTGCCCTTCTGACCCCCCGTACACTTCCCTACAAACTGCTGACCCTATCCTCTGCCCTTCTGACCCCCCCATACACTTCCCTACAAACTGCTGACCTTGTCCTCTGCCCTTCTGACCCCCCGTACACTTCCCTACAAACTGCTGACCCTATCCTCTGCCCTTCTGACCCCCCGTACACTTCCCTACAAACTGCTGACCCTATCCTCTGCCCTTCTGACCCCCCGTACACTTCCCTACAAACTGCTGACCCTATCCTCTGCCCTTCTGACCCCCCGTACACTTCCCTACAAACTGCTGACCCTATCCTCTGCCCTTCTGACCCCCCCATACACTTCCCTACAAACTGCTGACCTTGTCCTCTGCCCTTCTGACCCCCCCATACACTTCCCTACAAACTGCTGACCTTGTCCTCTGCCCTTCTGACCCCCCGTACACTTCCCTACAAACTGCTGACCTTGTCCTCTGCCCTTCTGACCCCCCGTACACTTCCCTACAAACTGCTGACCCTATCCTCTGCCTTTCTGACCCCCCGTACACTTCCCTACAAACTGCTGACCCTTTCCTCAGCCCTTCTGACCCCCCGTACACTTCCCTACAAACTGCTGACCCTATCCTCTGCCCTTCTGATCCCCCCGTACACTTCCCTACAAACTGCTGACTTTGTCCTCTGCCATGCTGACCCCTGTACAATGCCCTGCTGACCTTCCATCCTCTGCCCCCCCTGATATTTTTTACTGCACCCCCACACTAGATCTGGCTCTGGATGTAACTAGGTAAAAATTGCCAATACCTAAACTTTACCTACATTTTTAAAGGCTGCATACTACAACATAGATTTTGGGCAGTGAAGCTGTACTTGTTTAGCCTTACTGCAAGTAATGTCACTTTCCTGAAAAAAAAAAGAGAGACTGTGATCAGAATGGTGCCCTTCATTAGAGGTTTCTACTGTGATTAGAATGGTGCCCTTCATTAGAGGTTTCTGAGGCAGATATCAAACTTAGATCTCTTCAAAGGGAAACAGAAATCGTTCATTTTCTGTTTAAATTATAGAATGTATGACATCATACCCATTGTTATTATTAATATATATTAATGTGAGTGTTTTTTTTGTTTTTTTGCCTTTCAGGTTACCATTGATTTTGATCCCAATATATCTATCGCCTTTACATGTCAAGCTGCAAGTTGCAAAGTGGTTCATGAGTACATAGGAGGGTACATCTTCCTCTCCACCCGCTCCAAAGACCAGAATGAAACCTTGGATGAAGAACTTTTCCATAAACTTACTGGAGGCCAGAACTGAACCCCCTTTGAACCAAGAAGGTCAAATGTGGGAAACAGAAAGGCCAACGTCATTCCCATCTAATATTTGCAAGTAGAGACTTTGTAATAGGCGGAAGAACATCCTCAAAACACCTTGTACCTGATCACTACACCTACAGCCCAAAAGTTACAGAAAAATAATGTCTCTTCAGGTAGACATATAACTAACAAATACCATTTTTATAGACTTAACCCCATTTTCCTGATTAGCAGTTGCACAATCTAACTATGACTGCACAGTCCAATAGACACCAGACTTTGACCATACTAGCCAGTGGACTTCGTAACCTTACAGACCTTGGTCAGACACATCCAGCCTTTATACCCCAGATCTACAAGTACATGTGAGGACACTTGTGTTAAAAGGATATAGCCTTTACTCATTTACTTCAGCGTGGTGCACTGGAGTAGGAGGGCAAGATGTGCTTTTTTTGCTAATAGAAAAAGGTATTTTAAGGCGCTGTAATGTTCGCCTCAGTATGTGTGGTCAGGGAATATAACTAGCATAGTGTAGCTTCACCTATAGGAGCTACACTATGCTAGACCTACTGGTACTTGGTTGTCCCAGGCCTTATATGCAATGCTATGTTTACTAGACAGGAAGTACAGGGGGCTGGGCAAAGTGTGAACACAGCGTATCTGTGGTACAACGAGTATAGGTGTCCGCACAGAGGATGGCTGGAACGGATGCCTTGCTAAGAACATGGTCACTGGAACATGCAAAAGGGCCAGTACAGGTGGCAGGGAGAGAGGTGGTCAGCATACAGGCAGTAGATGGGTCCAGATAGCCGGCAGAAAGGTGGTTGATAAACAGGCAAAGGGTCAGTCCAGGCAGCAGACCAATATGCGGTCAATATGCAGGCAAGGGGTCAGTCTGGGCAGGAAGCACAAACATGGTAGATAAACAGCTAAAGGGTCAGTCCAGGCAGACAGATACATGGTCAGTATACAGGTAAGGGTCAGTCCAGGCAGCAGTCAGATACATGGTCAGTATACAGGTAAAGGTCAGTCCAGGCAGCAGCCAGACACATGGTCAGTCTACAAGTAAAGGGTCAGTCCAGGCAGCAGCCAGACACATGGTCAGTCTATAGGTAAAGGGTCAGTCCAGGCAGCAGTCAGTATAAAGGCAAAGAGTTGGTCTAGGCGGCAGGTGAGATACATGGTCAGTATAACCTTTTGAAGGCCATCAAAAGACAATAAATATGGGCAGCCCTATTCAAATTCAAGCCATCAGCTTAAGGTGTATTAAATTGTATAAGTGTTTTGTACAAGTGTTTTGCTTAAAGTGTATCTGTAGCCAAGACGTATTATATTTATTTTGGATATAGTAGGAAAGGGCTAGATCCTCTTTAATGTTTTCTTGCTGTCTGGATGTTACTACCTGGGATATTCACCTGCCAATGTAATATTGGGGAAATTTACCTTTACTTCTTGTCAGGGCCGTCTTTAACACAGGGCATACGGGGCAGCTGCCCTGGACCCTATCATTGTTGTGGGGCCCAAAGCAGCTGCCCCCTGAGCCCGCGCTGCCCGCAAATATTTTTCCACGTGTAGCGTGTGCAGCTGGTCCCTGCTTGCTTTCCAAGCTACGCTGTGACAGGAGATAGGCAAAGTTGTGGGCTGTATGTGCCGAAAGTCGTGCTTCTCCCTCTGTTAGAACTGGAGCTACTGTGACAGGAAGTGAGACAGAGCGGCTCTGTGTTCCCCCGCTCGCCCCCCCCCTTTCTTCGGTCAGCAGCGCGGAGATCAAACACACAGACCAGGCTGTGTGTGGATTCTTCTCACCCTTCTCTTGTCAGCAGGAAAGAGATTAATAGCAGGGGCAGTACCGAAGTGGAGAAACTTGCAGAAGAGGACATAGGGTAAGTTGCTGGCAATTAGTGAATGATGATAATGTGCAGTAACCTCTCTAGCAACCAAACAGTATATGGTATTAATGTGCAGTAAACACTAGCAACCAATCAGGGAATGGTATTAATGTGCAGTAACCTCCCTATCAACCAATCAGGGAATGGTAATAACGTGCAGTGACCTCTCTAGCAACCACTCAGTAAATGGTATTAATGTGCAGTAACCTCTAGCAACCAAATAGTGAATGGTAATCATGCACAGTAACCTCTCTAGCAACTAAATAGTGAATGGTATTAATGTGCAGTAAACTCTAGCAACCAATCAGTAAATGGTATTAATGTGCAGTAACCTCTAGCAACCAAATAGTGAATGGTAATAATGCCCAGTAACCTCTCTAGCAACCAATCACTATATGGTATTATTATGCAGCAACCTCTAGCAACCAATCAGAGAATGGTATTAATGTGCAGTAACCTCTAGCAATCAATCAGGGAATGGTAATAACATGAAGTAACCTCTCTAGCAACCAATCAGTATATGGTATTAATGTGCAGCAACCTCTAGCAACCAATCAGGAAATGGTAATAATGTGCAGTAACCTCTAGCAACCAATCAGGGAGTGGTAATAATGTGCAGTAACCTCTCTAGCAACCAATCAGTAAATGGTTTTAATGTGCAGTAACCTCTAGCAAACAATTAGTGAATGGTAATGATGTGCAGTAACCTCTAGCAACCAATGGGTGAGCAGTAGTGATGTGCAGTAACCTCTAGAAACCAATCTGTGATTGGCAATGATGTGCAGTAACCTCTAGCAACCAATCGGTGAGTGGTAGAGATGTGCAGTAGCCTATGGCAACCAATCAGTGAGTGTGGACCAGTTCTTTATGTGTACATTTGTAACTTTTTTTTTAGATAAAGCCAGCCATAGACAGTTCGCATCTCGGCCAGTTCAGCAGGAACTGGCCAAGATATGAACCATGTATGGGCAGGCTGAATGTACCATCTATCAATTTGGGTACAACCAGCTTGTCAGATTTTACATGTGAATATTGCTAGCCGCTAGCAATAATCATGTGTTCTGCCAGTGGGGACGCTTCCCCTGCCGGGAGAAAACAAAGGTTTTGCAGGAGGGAATCCCCTGTCAACACTGTGTTGATGAGGGGATCTAGATATTTTCTTTCCTGCAACCTATGGCTGCAAAAAAAAAAAAACGCTCCCTCTATAGCTGGCTTAAGTCTGTGTGTGTGTGGGGGGGATTCTCATCTTAGACAGTTGTCCCCGAACAGGTGTCCCCATTGGAAGATTCCCCCTTGTTGCTTGGTGGCTGTAAAATTTTGGATTGCCCTTCATTTTTCAACTCCAACTAGTACAAATAAAAGAGTACATCTCCCCAATAAAAACCTAGCAGAGGGTCTTAACCCTTACTGGTCTATCCAAAACTAAGAAAAAGCATAGAGATACACTCTGCAACCCCCCCTTCCTGAAAAAAAAAGAAAGAAAAGAAAAGTCCTCTTCTGTATATAGTCATTTAACTTTTGGAGACCTTTGTGAAAAAACACAAACCACCACCAATTGTATTTTATTTTTTATAAATAACTTATCAGACTTCATGAACCTCACTAAGTGAGAGACATAATGCAAATTTTGGTGAAAATACAAATATTGGGAGCAAAGTCAATTTCTGTATAAAGAAATATGAAATGTATATGTACTTTTTAAATACTGTAATAAAATATTTACAAATGAACTATGAGTGTCATTCTGTGTGCCGTGTGAGATTTGCAGGTGTGCCGTGGGAGCTTTGAAGAATATTGAAAATTGCTAGCGTTTTGAAACCTTGAACATATCGAAAAATTAAATGGTAAATCCATGTCGGAAATTTTTTTTAAAAAGTAACATATATAAAAACGCAATCTCTGTCAGTCTGTCATTCATTGGTTCCTTTCATAACGTGAGACTTGTGCGAGATCTCGGGAGAACTCGATCACTCTAATTGTATCATAATAATAGAGAGACCGTTCCATTCCAACTTTGATGCTTATAAATAAAGTTTGTTCATTGTTTAGCGATGGAGAAATACTTAATCAAGTCTGGAACTCTGAAAGAATAACTAATAAATGAAAGCAAAGGAAGCGAGCGAAAGTAAAAAGATTACAAACGCTTCAATCTGATTTGCTCTTGAAAGCAGGCACATCCTTCACATTAAATTGAAAATGTAATATATATGTAAAAATAAAAAAGTTCTTCACCACAAAAATTGTTAAATATTTTCAGGTGTGCCGTGAACATTTTTTTAGTTTTTTTTTAGTGCACACAATGGCTTTTTCAGGAGTTTACAGGCATATGCTCCTATAGACGGGAAAAAAAAAAAAACCCCACCAAACTCGCGTTTTTGAGAGGAGCTTTCAAACAGAAAAGACGCCTAAGTGCCCAAAAACGCTCAAAAAAGAAAACGCTCAAAAATGCACAAAAAAAAGATACAATGAGCTGAGGGGAGTGTTTGTGGGAAAAAAACCACTTATGCCTCGTACACACGATCGGACATTGATCGGACATTCCGACAACAAAATCCATGGATTTTTTCCGACGGATGTTGGCTCAATCTTGTCTTGCATACACACGGTCACACAAAGTTGGTCAGAAATTCCCGAACGTCAAGAACGCGGTGACGTAACAACACGTACGACAAGCCGAGAAAAATGAAGTTCAGTAGCCAGTGTGGCTCTTCTGCTCGATTCCGAGCATGCGTGGCACTGTGTGCGTTCGGATTTGTGTACACACGATCGGAATTTACGCGAACGGATTTTGTTGTCGGAAAATTTTAGATCCAGCTCTCAAACTTTGTGTGTCGGAAATTCCGATGGAAAAAGTCAGATGGAGCCCACACACGGTCAGAATTTCCGACAACAAGCTCCCGTCGCACATTTTCCGTTGGAACGTCCGATCATGTGTACGGGGCATTAGGCTCAAAGAAGCTCAAAGAAGTTGGAAGAAGCTCAACAAAAAGCACAAACAAGCACAAGCTTCTTCAAGCTTTTGGGCTCCATGCACACTCGCGTTTTTTTTTTTTTTTGCTTTTTTTTTGAGCTCCTATAAGCTATTAGTGCCGGTTCACACAGGGGCAACTTGTCAGGCGACCTAGTCGCCTGACAAGTCGCCTCCCATTCTGTACAATGGAACCGTTCTAATCGGAGCGACGCAAGTCACTCCGACTTAGAAAAAGGTTCCTGTACTTCTTTTGGGGCGACTTGAGGCGACTTGCATAGACTTCTATACAGAAGTCGTTTTGCAAGTCGCCGTGGATGTCGTGTGCAGGTCGCCTCGGTGAGGCGACCTGCAAGTCGTGCCGCCCCTAGTGTGAACCGAGCCATAGTATTTTCTTCTGCTCTTAGAAGCTACATAGTGTTATCCTCTGTGTCCATGCACACTACTTTAGGCTATTAGCATTTTTTGAGCTTCAGCTTCAAGCAGTAGAAAAAAAAATGTTTTTGTAGAGTTTCTTGGAGCGTTTTTCCAGCTGAATGCTCCTAACTGCTTCTAAATGCTAATAAAATGCTAACAGTTTTTTTGAGGTTGTTTTTCTTTTTTATTCATGTACTCCAAAAATGCCAATAAAATGTGTTTTCCAGCAGAAAAAAATATGTTCCTAGCTGCTCCTGATTGCTTCTAAATACTACTAAAATGCTAACAGTTTTTTTTGAGTTTTTTATTTTATTTTTTTTATTTTTTTATTCATGTACTGCAAAAACGCCAATAAAATGCTGATGCTCCTAACTGCTCCTAAAAGCTACTAAAATGCTAATAGAAGCTGGCACAAAAATGCTATTATGGGCGGCACAGTGGTGTAGTGGGTAGCACTCTTGCCTAGCAGTAAAAAGTGTCGCTGGTTCGAATCCCAACCACGACACTACCTGCCTGGAGTTTGCATGTTCTCCCTGTGCCTGAGTGGGTTTCCTCCGGGTACTCCGGTTTCCTCCCACACTCCAAAGACATGCTGGTAGGTTAATTGGATCCTGTCTAAATTGGTCCTATTATATGAATGTGAGTTAGGGACCTTAGAGTGTAAGCTCCTTGAGGGTAGGGACTGATGTGAATGTACAATGTATATGTAAAGCGCTGCGTAAATTGACGGCGCTATATAAGTACCTGAAATAAATAAATTATCAGCATTTTTCTGGCATTTTTTTTTATTTAGCTTATAGTGTGCTTGGAGCCGCTCAAATGCCGATAAAAGCAGCTTTTCTTTTGAACTGCAGTGTACATAAACCTCTACAAAAACCATTTTTTTTCTGCTCCTAGACGCTGAAGCTCAAAAAAGCTAATAGCCTACAACAGTGATGACGAACCGTGGCGCTCCAGATGTTTTGGAACTACATTTCCCATGATGCTCCTGCACTCTGCAGTGTAGTTGAGCAACATGGGAAATGAAGTTCCCACATCTGGGGCGCCAAGGTTCACCATCAATGGCCTACAGTAGTGTGCATGGGCACATAGGATAACACTATTTAATTTCTAGGAGCTTAAAAAAATGTGGGTGTTCATGGAGCCTTACAGTTTATTCTTCTAAAGAAGCAACCACAGCGTGAGTAGAAAAGCCTGTCCCCAGCCAGCATGCTGTGAAAAAGGACCATTGCTCCCTGTGGGGAAGGACTGTTCTGCCAGCAGAGGTCCAACAAACCCCTTTCTGGGTCAGAGCTATAGGCTCTCCAATCCGCAGGGAGTCAAGAGTGGAGGTTCCACCAGTCCTACATTGCTGGCTCTATAGTGTGACATCAGCCCTGTAAATACAGTACGCAGGCACCCTCAAGAAGAACAAGGGTTTCCAAACCATGATTCGTGGGCCACATCCAGCCCACTAAAATATTTTATCTGGCCCACTGCTTGGGTCAGTGGCATCTCCTTAATGTGTGCAGATTGAGGATTAAGGTGTAATCTCTGCTTCAACCCCCTCATGTAATGGGGGACTCTGATGGGGCACTTTGAGAAACTTTGATCTGTAACCTGATGTAAGGTGGACTCTGATGGGGATCCTGAAGAAGAAGGGACTCTGAAAGGGACCCTGATCTAAAGGGGGACTCTAATGCAAGGGGGACTCTGATGAGGACCCTGGAGTAGGGGGGACTCTGATAGGGACCCTGTTGTAAAAAGGACTCTGATGGGGAACCTGATGTAATGGGGGACTCTAACTGAAGGAGGACTTTGATGAGGACCCTGAAGTAGGGGGAACTCTGATGTGGACCCTGATGTAAGAAGGACTCTGAAAGGGACCCCGAAGTGGGGGGGGGCTCTGATATGGATGCTGATGTAAGGAGGACTCTGATGTGGACCCTGATGTGATGGAGGACTTTGATGGGGACCCTGAAGTAGGGGGGACTCTGATATGGATGCTTTGATGAAGGCTTCTTAGCCGAAACGCGTCAGCGTAGCCTGTAGCTGTGTACCAATGTAACCAAATAAAGGGCTTTTATTTAAGAGCATCCGAGTTGCCAGCCATTTTCTGATTCAAGTACTGCATTTTGGGGCCTGAACGTCCTGGCTAGAGCACCGGTTCACAGTTCATAGATCATCATATTGGCAGTGGAGCTGGGGTATCATTTTGCTACTCTGTTGGGGACCCTGAAGAAGGGGGGGACCCTGATGTAATAAGGACTCTGATGCATGTGCTGGGCCACCTGGCGTTGTTTCTGTGCCTTAAAATAATAAAGAGATTGTATAAAAAAAGAAAAAAAAGATGAACTCTGATGTGTACCCTAAGTAGGGGGAACTCTGATATGGACCCTGATGTAAGGAGGACTCTGATGGGGATCCTGATGTAATGGGAGACTCTAACATAAGGGGGACTTTGATGGGGACCCTGAAGTAGGGGGAACTCTGATATGGACCCTGATGTAAGGAGGACTCTGTTGGGGATCCTGATGTAATGGGAGACTCTAACATAAGTGGGACTTTGATGGGGACCCTGAAGTAGGGGGGACTCTGATATGGACGCAAATGTAAGGAGGACTCTGATGGAGACCCTGAAGTAAGGGGACTTTGATAGGGACCCTGATGTAAGGAGGACTCTGATGGGGACCCTGATGTAAGAAGGACTCTGATGGGGACACTGATAGAAGGGGGGCTCTGATGGAGATTTTTTTTCAGCATGCGAGTGAAAACTTTGGAGACCCCTGAAGTAGGGCATCAATCTTCTGCCACAGCCCAAGGAACCCCTAGCAGCCTCTGATGGAACCCCGGCTGAGAAAGGCCGATACAGAGAATACTCTGGGCTGGGATGAAGATCTCTTCCCACCTCTTCTATTGGGCAAGATTTTTTTCCCGGTGATATGTAGCCGAACAAGATTTTAGTTTAAGTCAGCATAGTAGAGATAAAGATCCCATGATATTTATTGGTGGTAACAACCCGTGCAATCCATACATACATAGACACCAAAACAAATACGTTCAGAAACGAAGTTCTGTGTAATAAAATAAATGAGAAGACACAGGGAAAAAGTATTGAACCCGCTAACTGAAATGTATTTAATACTTGGTACAAAATCCTTTGTTGGTAATGAGAGCTCCAAGACGCAGGATCCTGTATGGAGAAACTAGTCCCATGTGTTGCTCAGGTGCGATTTTGGCTCATTCTTCCACATAGTCTTCAAGTCTTGAAGGTCCCGTGGACCTCCTCTATGAACTCTGATCTTTAGTTCTTTCCATAGATTTTCTATTGGGTTCATGTCAGGTGATTGGCTGGGCCATTCTAGCAGCTTTATTTTCTCTCTTTGAAACCAATGGAGAGTTTGATTCGCTTTGTGTTTGGGATGATTGTCTTGAAGAAATGTCCACCATCGTTTCATCTTCATCATCCTGGTAGATGGCAGCAGATTTTTATCAAGAATGTCTTGGTACATTTTCCCATTCATCCTTCCTTCAATGATATGAAGTTTACTGTATACTGAAAAACCCTGCTCACACCATGACGTCCCCACCTCCAAACCTCACTGTTGGTATGAGGGTGTTTTTGGGGTGATGTGCCATGTGACCTCCCAACATGGTGTGTATTATGGGTATATAATTAAAGGATGAGGCGCTAAAAATGTTCAGTGAAAGCCACGAATGGTTGTGAAAAAAATGGGGTGAATACAATGTCATATTCATCTAACATTAATAAATGACACAGAAATATATAAGTAGCAAGCTAAAAGTCCATAAGTGATAAAATCCAAACACCAAAGTAGAATGCTCTGAGATAAAACTTCAAATCCTTCCACCACAAGTGCTCAATGGGAAGGTGGCCACTCACCAGAGGTGTTTGTCCCCTTTTTACAGGACGGTCAAAAAGCGCTTTTGGAATACCAAATTGATTCCACTGTCACCTCGAGATGAAACTAGGATGTGAAAAATTACTCCACAGGAGACACGGGTAAAAGTCTCATAGTGTAGTATTTTAACCACTTCAGCCCCGGAAGAATTTACCCCCTTCCTAACCAGAGCACTTTTTGTGATTCGCCACTGTGTTGCTTTAACTGACAATTGCGCGGACATGCGACATTGCACCCAAACAAAATTGACGTCCTTTTTTCCCCCACAAATAGAGCTTTCTTTTGGTGGTATTTGGTCACCTCTGAGGTTTTTATTTTTTCGCGCTATAAACAAAAAAAGAGCGACAAATTTGAAAAAAAAGCAATATTTTTTACATTTTGCTATAATAAATGTCCCCAAAAAATATATAAAAAAACAAATTTCTTTCTCTGTTTAGATCGTATTCTTCTACATATTTTTGGTAAAAAAAATCGCAATAAGCGTATATTGATTGGTTTGCGCAAAAGTTATAGCGTCTACAAAATAGGGGATAGATTTATGGCATTTTTATTATAATTTTTTTTTTTTTATTAGTAATGGCGGAGATCTGCAATTTTTATCGTGACTGCGACATTATGGCGGACACATCGGACACTTTTGACACTATTTTGGGACCATTGTCATTTATACAGCTATCAGTGCTATAAAAATGCACTGATTACTGTGTAAATGACACTGGCAGGGAAGGGATTAAACACTAGGGGGCGATCAAGGGGTTAAGTGTGTCCTAGGGAGTGATTCTAACTGTAGGGAGGAGGGGCTACCACTGACATGACAGCGATCACTGCTCCCGATGACAGGGAGCTGTAGTTCTCTGTCATATCACTAGGCAGAACAGGGAAATGCCTTGTTTACATAGGCATCTCCACGTTCTGCTGCTCCGTGACAAGATCGCCGGGACACCGGCAGACATAGAGTCCACGGGACCCGCGGGCGCGGTCACAATGCCACATCATAAAGCGGACATACAAGTACGCCCATTTGCGCAGCTGTGCCATTGTGCCGACGTATATCATTGCGTGCTGGTCGACAAGCGGTTACTGAATGTAAAAAAATAGCAACAGCAGTAGCAGTTACACTCACATGTTGAAGTGCCTGGCCTGGCACTATAATGTAATCAGCATGTGCGAGTCGGCCAGTCCCTTGGGGATGGCACGCGTTCCGCGTCTCTCTCCGGAGGGCAAAGCCTTGTGTGGGATATCAGATTAGGAGCCGGAAGTAGCGGATCCTCCTCTTCGACATATGTTTGGCCGGGATTGGCGTCTTCAGGAAGGGACGTCACACTGCTCCCAGCTTGCTTTTAAATGAATGGAAAGGATGCTATTGGTGGGACTCCTCCAATATGGAGAAGACAAAAATGTGATGCAAAATCTACTTCCTCGGGATGCCGATTCGCACACACTGCCCGCACCATACATAGAAAGCCAACCATAAAACACAATCAATTTACATAATTGTGTATGCAGCAATTGATCCCATAATAAAATGATGAAAAATAAAGAAGTTGAACAAGTCACATCTGAAACAAAATATATTCATATTGCCATACAAAAGAATGAAGGAAATTCTCAAGATAGCACCATCTAGTGGTGAATATCTATATAACCTAGAATATAAAAGGCATACAGTACATCCCTAACTTAAAAAGATGTGATTAAAAATTATAATAATAATAATATTAATTGTGTGTAAATGAATAAAGAATTTTATTAAAAAACTAAAAAAAAAAAAAAAAAAATATATATATATATATATATATATATATATATATATATATATATAAAATTAAAAAAAGATTAAAAAGGGGGAAATAGAAACCCTAAGATATTGCGGAAATCTACCCTAATTCTATAGTACAACCAATTATAAAAGATGGCCTAGATTAGTCAGCAATCAATAGTCGGTTATAAAACATTTCAGGTCGATGTCTATATTTAATCCCATAGGTTGGAGTGATTGAAGTCTATATATCCCTTGTGTCTCCATCTGGGACACCTTAGTCATATCTATGCCTCTCCAATGTTGGCAAACCCTATCAATACCCCAGAACCTAAGTAGGGAGGGGTCTTTGTTGTGTACTAACCTGAAATGGTTGGACACGCTATGGTATTTAAACTCGTTTTTTTTCTTTTATTAGGACGTCACTTCCTGAAGATGCCAATCATGGCCAAACATGTGTCGAAGAGGAGGATCCGCTACTTCCGGGTCCTAATCTGATATCCCACACATGGCTTTGCCCTCCGGAGAGAGACACGGAACGCACGCCATCCCCAAGGGACTAGCCCACTCGCACATGCTGATTACACCTAGTGCCAGGCCAGGCACTTTAACATGTGAGTGTAATTGCTACTGCTGTTGCTATTTTTTAACGTTAACATTAAAATACTACACTATGAGACTTTTACACGTGTCTCCTGTGGAGTCATTTTTCACATCCTAGTTTCATCTCGAGGGGCCAGTGGAGTGGAATTGTGCTGATAGTGGAATCAATTTGTTATTCCAAAAGTGCTTTTTGACCGTCCTGTAAAAAGGGGTCAAACATCTCTGGTGAGTGGCCACCTTCCTATTGAGGACTCGTGGTGGAAGAATTAGAAGTTTTATCTCAGAGCATTCTTTGGTGTTGGGATTTTATCACTTATGAACTTTTAGCTTGCTACGTATATATTTTTGTGTCATTTATTAATTTTGGATGATTATGACATTGTATTCACCCCATTTTTTTCACAACTATTCGTGGCTTTCACTGAACATTTTTAGCGCCTCATCCTTTAATTATATACCCACAACCTTGGTGATTCGTTCACTTTAAAGGGGCAGCTTATTGTTTTTTGTTCATATACCCCATTATGCTGTATACACATGGTCGGACTTTTCAGCAACAAAAGTCTGACGGTCTGTCCGACAGACTTTCGACGGACTTTTGGCGGATTTCTGACAGACTTTCTAACGGATGGACTTGCCTACAAACGATCGCACAATAGTCCGACGGATTCGTACGTGATGACGTACACTGGACTAAAATAAGGAAGTTGATAGCCAGTAGCCAATAGCTGCCCTAGCATCGGTTTTTGTCCGTCGGACTAGCATACAGATGAGCGGATTTCTGGGTCCGGCGGAGTTACGACGTAAAGATTTGAAGCATGTTCCAAATCTAAAGTCCGTCAGATTTGCGACTGGAAAAGTCCGCTGAAGGTCCGATGAAGCCCACACGCGATCGGATTGTCCTCTGGACTCGGTCCGTCGGACCAGTCCGGTCAAAAAGTCCGATCGTGTGTACGCTGCATTAGGGCGCCATTCATTGGTTTACAATTTTTTATATGATGTGTATTATGGTCTCCAAAGAGTTCCATTTTGATCTCATTTGACCGGACTATATTCTCCCAGTATTTCACAGGCTTGTCTAAATGTTGTGCCGCAAACTTTAAACAAGCTTCAACATGCTTTTTCTTCAGCAATGGAGTCTTGCATGGTGAGCGTGGATACAGGTCATTGCGTGCATTACTGATTGTTTTCTTCGAAACAATTGTACCTGCTAATTCCAGGTCTTTCTGAAGCTCTCCACAAGTGGTCCTTGGCTCTTGGACTTCTGATAATTCTCTTCACTCCTCTGTTAGAAATCTTGCGAGGAGCACCTGGTCGTGGCCAGTTTATGATGAAATGATGTTCTTTCTACTTACAGATTATGGCCCTAACAGTGCTCACTGGAACATTCAGAAGTTTAGAAATCCTTCTCTAACCAAGGCCATCAGTATGTTTTGCAACAAAAAAGATGCAAAGGTCTTGAGAGAGATGTTTCTTGTGTGACACCTTGGTAATGAGACTCTTTTCATAGGCCATCAGTTGAGACTGAACCAGTTGATATTAATTTACACTGACAAGGGGCAGGATTGGTTTCTAATTACTGATAGATTTCAGCTGGTGTCTTGGCTTTCTATGCGTTTTTGCACCTCCCTTTTTTCATGTGTTTAATGCGATGGGGTCAATTCACTAAGAATTAAATAACAGGCAAAAAATACGGTAAAATAACGATTGCGGTAAATCAGTTTCGAAAGTGCAATTCACTAAGAATTTTTCGTTAAATCCCGAATGCAGTGTTTGTTCTATTTACAATCACTGCATTATTTAATGCGATCGTTATGAGCTGGTTGCTAAGGAGCGTCCGGAAAGCCGACCGCTGCGTCCTTAACAATGGTACCCACTGATAGCTGAATGTAAAAAAAAAATTATGAATAAAAAAAACAGCGTGGGGTCCTCCCCCCCAATGCATACCAGGCCCTACGGGTCTAGTATGGATTTTAAGGGGAACCCCACGCCAAACAGCGTGGGGTCCTCCCCCCCAATGCATATCAGGCCCTACGGGTCTAGTATGGATTTTAAGGGGAACCCCACGCCATTTATTTTTTAAAATGGCGTGGGGTCCCCCCAAAATCCATGCCAGACCCTTATCCGAGCATGCAGCCCAGCATGTCAGGAAAGGGGGGATGAGCGAGCGCTCCCCCCACCTCCTGAACCTTACCAGGCCACATGCCCTCAACATGGGGGTGCTCTGGGGAGGCCTTTGCCCCCCCCCAAACCACCTTGTACAAAAGTTTTTGACAATTTCTTTATAAAAAAAAAACTGTTCCATGATGTAGTTCCATCGTCAATCACGACGCCTGCCGCCACCGCCAAACCCGAAAAAAGAAAAGGCCCCACTCGCAACGAACGCTTCCATGGTCTGCCTGTTCCACAGCTTGACAGTTCCTAAATAGGTAAGGGGCGGGGCTGCCTGATGATGTCACCTTGCAGCCCTGCCTCCTTGTAACATCACCGTCCCAGTATGCATCGGTCAGTAATGTCACATGGGCCGGGGCTGCCAGGTGATGTCATTAGGTGGCCCCGCCCCTTACCTATTTAACCACTTCAATACCAGGCACTTAGACACCTTCCCGCCCAGGCCAATTTTCAGCTTTCAGCGCTGTCGCAATTTGAATGACAATTGCGCGGTCATGCTACACTGTACCCAAACAATTTTTTTATCATTTTGTTCCCACAAATAGAGCTTTCTTTTGGTGGTATTTGATAACCTCTGCGGTTTTTATTTTTTGCGCAACAAATAAAAAAAGACCGAAAATTTTGAAAAAAAACAAGTTTTTCTTTGTTTCTGTTAAAACTTTTTGTAAATAAGTAAGTTTTCTTTTTCAATGACGGGCACTGATATGGCTGCACTGATGGGCACTGATACGGCGGCACTGATGGGCACCGATGAGGTGGCACCAATGAGATGGCACTGATGAGGTGGCACTGATGGGCACTGATGATGGGCACTGATAGGCGGCACTGATGGGCACTGATAGGTGGCACTGATGGGCACTGATAGGTGGCACTGGTATGCGGCACTGATGGGCACTCATAGGTGGCACCGATGGGCACTCATAGGCGGCACTGATGGGCACTCATAGGTGGCATTGATGGGCACTCGTAAGTGGCATTGATGGTTACTTATGGGTGGCACTGATAGTTGGCACAGACGGGCACAGATGGGCACTGATAGGTGGGCACTGATGGGCACGGATGGGCACTGACAGGTGGCACTGATGGACACTGATGGGTGGCACTGATGACACTGGTTGTTTGCAGTGATGCCCCTAAGGGTGGCATTGCTGGGCATCACTGCAACATAATGGTGCCAATCAGTGCCCATTTGTGGGCACTGATTGGCACAGATTGGGCACTGACTGGGCACACTGGGCACATGTGGATGGCCAGCTGGCACTGCATGGATGATCTGACAAGAGCACAATCAGACCAGTAGCAAATGCCCTTTACAGGCAGGGACCATAGGCCCCTTTGGTAGTGTAGCAAAAAGTCCTAGTGCCCAGCTGTCCTCTTCCTGTGGCTACTGGTCCTAGCACCACTTCTTCAGGCACTGCCAGCCCACCTGGCTGCAGCTGCCCCTTTCACTAGCCCTCCTAGCTAAGACTCCACAGTCCTGCCAAACTGACTCTGCATCCATCCCAGACCGCTTGCACCCAGTCCCTCCATGCATGCCTCTCAGTCCTCTGACTGTAATACTCACCAGCCCACCTGGCTTTCTTCCTCCATGGAGATTCGCCCGGTAGTGTTCTCCTGCTGTTCTTCACTTGCTCCATGCCTCCAGTCAGGACACCTCTGTGTGTCACGAAGAAGGTCCCTTCTGCACCCGAACTCAGGCTCAAGGTGACCCCCCCCAGACTAGGGGCTACCCTCAAGGGCCACCGACAGCCTAACACTCCATTTCCAGCTTCCACCTGAACTCCACTGCCCCAGCTGGGCTGACTCTGAGTATTTGAGGCGGCCTGTCCCCTGCCAACCCATCTGTTTGGGGTTGGTCAGGGCCCTCATGAATACTCCAGGCAGCTCCTCCTCACCTCCACTTCCATTCTTCTAGAATCTTCTACCAGTTTCTAGAAGAAGGGGGAGGTCTCAGAGATGCTGCCTGTGAGTCATCCAGCCCTCCATGGGTCACACCCCTGACCCAGAAAAACACACAGGCTTGGCTGCCAGCCAAGCCTGAACAATTTACCTACTGTAACGCAAAATACTATTCTATATATATATATATATATATATATATATATATATATAGTATATGCACTGTATGTATATATATATACACTGTGTATATACTGTATTTATATATATATATATATATATATATATATATATATATATATATATATATATATATATATATATATATATATATATATATATATATTCAATATATATTATGAAAAAAAATGTTATACAAAAGGATAAGGAAAACGGTATACCTAGAACATTATATATATAGTGCCAACAGTTTGCGCAATACAATACAAGACGGTTAGGAGGGCCCCTCTCATAGGAGCTTGCAATCTCATTCTTTTATTTAAAATGTTTTACAGCTTGCTGTCCATGCTGTTGTAAGTGGGTTCCCTGAGACTGCAAACTTATTTCAAGTTTTCCTGCAGGGTAAAAACGCTGAGAAAGGATAAATGAATACATAATTGCTTTAACTATTCAAAAGACATTGATGAAATAAGTTGTACAATCTCCGATCTTACAAGATGTATACTTAGGAATTGACTGGAACTTTACCATTTTAACATAGTATTATATATCACATCAGCAGCCCATGAGGAATACCCTTCTATCTCTCCTAATCTAATATAAATCCTGCCATCCTGGGATTTCTGCTTGTTTAGCTCACCCTGACCATCTTGTTCAATGTCTCTGGGTGCACCTGGCTCTGCAACCTGAACAGAAATCTTAGGCTGGAGACACCAAGGCCTGGTACGGTTTCCTGCATGTGTTTCATGTCAGGCTCTTCTTATCTGCCCTGTCAGTCAGGAATCCTTGGCTCATCCTTAACATTCCACAGACTCAGCTTCCTTTTAATGTACAGGCCACAGGTCATCGATTCATAATGACGCTGCAACAGCCAAACACCTTGCGAACAGACAGGAGGTACCGTTTATTTGGCCTGGAAAGACCCTTTAAATGTTTTGCAGGTTTGTATTCAGGAACAATACATTACTCACTTAGTAATATCAGAAACATCTTTTCTACTGAAAGCATCGATGTAGCCACCAGTATAGAATTCTTAATAAGAAGAAACCCAGATGATGGAATAGTAATTTAACAGAATAGTTCAGCCATTTTCAACCAGGGTTCCTCCAGAGGTTGTTAGGGGTTCCTTGAACTGTGGCTGATTGACCTCCCTTTTGATGGTGCCTGCATAGTTTCAGGGCCAACGCTATATGGCAGAACCTATATGCTAGATGCCTGTAAGGCTGACATTCTGACCACCACTGTAGAATGGGTATTCTTGCCACTGAACACCAATAGAAGGGTCATTATGCCCATTGACTGCCAATGAATTGATTATAGCTAGGGTTCCCCAAGACCTTAAAATTATTTCAAGGGTTCCTCTGCAGCAAAATGGTTGAGAAAGGCTAGAATAGGTAATCAGCTGATTAATTAGACAGAATGTAAGGCCTAGTTTACACTCGTGGTCAGGGCAGAAAAATAAAGGTGGTTGAGCTGAGGTGGTATCACCCCTTGAATGCCCCCCTAAACTTTACACAGCATCCTATGGGTATGGCAAAAAATGTGAACCTCCATCACATACAGCAAGGAGTATCACCTCAAAATATGACCCAGTCAAGTAAATGTGGCCACTCCTCAACCACATGCAATGTACGTGGCTTCAGCACAATGGTGTGGGCTTTTCAGGGTTAAAACTGGCAGTGATAAAATTTAAGTACAGCGCTACGTTTAGAAAGAAAGTGAAAAGCAGCCAACACACCTATAGACTCAAGGCAGAAAAAAAACAAAAAAACAAAAGAAACAAAAGTGTGGCGCTATATATCACATCCACAGCCGTGTGTATTACAATAAAGACATATAAAAATAGTGAATACTACCAAAAAATGTATGATCATAAAATGAATAGTGTCAAATAATTAATCAGTGTTGATCACATATAAAGTAAATACACAATAATGCTTAATCATCAGATGTGCCAGTGATTAGTAGAAACCCGTGCTGGTTCCATGAGCCAGACACCAAACATAAAAAACATAAAACTTTAAAAGTCCATAAAAAATGTGTAGAAAAATAAAACTGGCAGTGAAAAGACAACATATCAACTCCCCGCCGACTGTCAACGGCCCTCTAAAAAGTCATCCACCCTGGATCGCTCCTCAGGGTAAACGAGCCAGAAATGTAACCTACAGCATACTAAAACAAAAAATTAGAAGCAATAATGCAAAAGAGGATCAGTATGGCAAAACAAAAAAAGCAAGCACGCACCACGGAATAAAGAAAGTTGCACAAACATAGAGAAGCCCATAGCAAAAAGAGAAATAGGCGTAGGGCTGGCATGACAGGGTAGCAATGCAATTAGGACAGAAGTGGTTAACCCGGTGTTTTGAGTTGGTCAGTTTGGTGGGGGTGGCCAGGAGGGGTTTTGCAGGTTAGAAAGGGAGGTGCCAAGTGTCCAGTGGTCAGTTGGAGGTGATTGGACGAAGAATCAGCTTCCCACCATCCTGTCCCTTTTTTGTGGAATGGGTGTCCGGGAGTGAATATTTTAGTGGTGTGGCGGTTGAGATCTTTGGAGGCCTTCTAAATTAATACCGATATGACATAGTGGGGAACCATCTATGGTATGGGGTCCTCGGTAAGATGACAGTTAACCAAGGTTTATCTGGGCATTTAGATCTAACTGTGAGATTATTGTTTGTAAATAAAATGTTTATAGTTATGTGTTAATAAATGACCGGTACGGCCAATTTTACTCCAAAAAAGTGTTGTCTGGTTATTTAATTTGGCATACAATATGTATGGTAGGTGTAGGGGGTCAATGGTCAGTTTGCATCTGTCTTATCATAGTCATGACTCTTGATAGCAATGTCTTGGGAATGTGGCAGCCTGTAGGGGGGCCCCCTAGTGTCCAGGTTGTTAGTCCAGTTCCCAGGCCTACAGGAGGCCAACAGCATTGCATGGATAGAACTCTGAAGCACCACTTCACCCCACCAGTTTCCACTGTAGTCTCTTGATGTTACTTTTTGCAGCCCCTAGGCCTGGATAGTATGCGTATATAATTTCTTGCCAAAACCATATATACTAAAAGGGGATCCAAACTAAATTACCATCGGTCAAGTCCACAGATGGGGCTTGTGACCAGGCGTATTGGCTGGTGCTCTGGGGAGGTCTAACCTGTCACCTTTCTGACTGACCCTGATTGATCACCACCACTCCCTTCCCATAACCAGCTGCTAACGGGGTTTTCCCAGGTATAGGCTGGACATGAATGCATGCCAGTTCCATATCCTTCATTCGGAATGACATAGGGCTTTACTTCTGTCCCTAAATGCTGCAGGTTTTAAGAAATTGTACCCACTTTACATGCTGCTCATTACACTAAGGTTTACCAAAGGCAAATTGTTTTCCTTAACTTGTTTACTGAACACTGTTCTTTGTAACAAGTAAAGGTATGGTATACATCTCAGATCAACATCCTATATGTGCATTACAGTTCCTTCATAAACATCTGGTACCATCAGTCCCAAATAGCTGGATAAAGTCCATAACTATGGAAAAGCTACCAATCTAAAACTTGTTCAATTCATGGGTGTTAATAAATAGGTTGATATGCCCCAATGTAACAAAAGTCATGGTTCTGGTCTCTTTTCTTCAGACCATGGCCATTGCTACCTGGGCCCCTATGATGAGGTCCACAATACTCCTCCATCTATTTATTTACCAGGACCGAAATCCCCCTTCTCTACTGGTCCTCCTACTCAGGGGCAGCCCGTCCATTAAGGGTGCATGGGCGCCGCCTCCCCTATCCATGCCGCCGCCACCCCCTATTCACGCATCTGGCCCCTTTCAGGACACCGGGCACATGAATTATAGTGGCTGGGGCCCTCATCAATACTCCAAGCAGCTCCTCCTAGACTCCACCTTCTACTTCTGGAAGCTTCTCCAAGGTTCCAGAAAGCAGGAGGTGTCACTAGAAGTGCTGCTTGCTGAGTCATACAGCCTCCCTGAGTCACTCAGCCCTGACCCAGATTCAACCCAGGCCTGGCTCTCAGCCAGGTCCAGTTTTCCTACACTAACAATTAACTACATCTAGCACACTAGAGGGTGCTAAGCTCCCTTCCCTGAGACTATGAACTTTGGTCAGTTATTCACAGGCTGCAAAAAGCAAGCAGACAGTGTTGGGTATTCATATTACAAGGCCCAGCATGTTATGTTACATAGTTACATAGTTACATAGTAGGTGAGGTTGAAAAAAGACACAAGTCCATCAAGTCCAACCTATGTATGTGATTATATGTCAGTATTTCATTGTATATTCCTGTATGTTGCGGTCGTTCAGGTGCTTATCTTATGCCGCATACACACGACCGTTTTTTCCGTCAGAATAAACTCTAATGGTTTTTCCGACGGAGTTCCGCTGAAACGGACTTGCCTACACGCGATCACACCAAAGTCCGATCGTTTAGAACGCAATGACTAGAAAAAGGAAGTTCAATAGCCAATAGCCAATAGCTGCCCTTGCATTGTTTTTGGTCCGTCGGAATAGCATACAAACGGTTTTCCCGATAGGAATTGATTCCATCAGAAAGATTTAAAACATGTTCTATTTCTAGGTCCGTCAGAATTTTCGAAAGAGAAAGTCCGATGAAACCCACACACGATCGGAATATACGATGGAATGATTACGTCTGACCTTTTTTGCTGGAAAGTCCGGTCGTGTGTATGCGGCATAATAGTTTTTTGAAATTATCGATGCTCCCGCTGAGACCACCGCCTGTGGAAGGGAATTCCACATCCTTGCCGCTCCTATAGTAAAGAACCCTCTACGTAGTTTAAGGTAAACCTCTTTTCTTCTAATTTTAATGAGTGGCCACGTGTCTTGTTAAACTCCTTTCTGCAAAAAAGTATCCCTATTGTGGGGTCACCAGTACGGTATTTATAAACTGAAATCATATCCCCTCTCAAGCATTTCTTCTTCAGAGAGAATAAGTTCAGTGCTCACAACCTTTCCTTATAACTAATATCCTTAAGACCCTTTATTAGCTTAGTTGCCCTTCTTTGTACTCGCTCCATTTCCAGTACATCCTTCCTGAGGACTGGTGCCCAGAACTGGACAGCATACTCTAGGTGCGGCCGGACCAGAGTCTTGTAGCTCGGGAAAATTATTGTTTTATCTCTGGAGTTGATCCCCTTTTTAATGCCAATATTCTGTTTGCTTTGTTAGCAGCAGCTTGGCAGTGCATGCCATTGTTGAGCCTGTCATCCACTAGGACCCCCAGGTCCTATTCTATCCTAGATTCCCCCAGAGGTTTTCCCTCCAGTGTATAGATTGCATTCATATTTTTACCACCCAAATGCATTATTTTACATTTTTCTATATTAGATCTCATTTGCCATGTAGTTGCCCACAGTTGTAGTTGTTCAGATCTTTTTGCAAGGTTTCCACATCCTGCGGTGAAGTTATTGCCCTGCTTAGCTTATTATCGTCTGCAAATACAGAGATTGAACTGTTTATCCCATCCTCCAGGTCATTTATGAATAAAATAAATAGGACTGGTCCCAGCACAGAACCCTGGGGGGACCCCATTACCCACCTCTGACAATTCCAAGTACTACCCATTTATCACCACCCTCTGAACTTGCCCTTGTAGCCAGTTTTCACTCCATGTACTCACCCTATGGTCCATGCCAACGGACCTTATTTTGTACAGTGAATGTTTATGGGGAACTGTGTCAAATGCTTTTGCAAAATCCAGATACACCACGTCTACGGGCCTTCCTTTATCTAGATGGCAACTCGCCTCCTCAAAGAAGGTTAATAGATTGGTTTGGCAAGAACGATTCTTCATGAATCCATGCTGATTACTGCTAATGATACCATTTTCTTTACTAAAATATTGTATATAGTCCCTTTTCATCCCCTCCAAGAGCTTGCATACTATTGATGTTAGGCTAACTGGTCTGTTATTCCCAGGGATGTATTTTGGGCCCTTTTTAAATATTGGTGCTACATTGGCTTTTCTCCAATCACCTGGTACCATTCCAGTCAGTAGACTGTCAGTAAAAATTACTGGTAAAAATTACAAGTAAAAATTCCTGGTAAAAATTACAATGGTCTGGCAATTTCTTGACTGAGTACCCTATATACCCTCGGATGCAAGCCATCTGGTCCCGGTGATTTATTAATGTTAAGTTTCCCAAGTCTAATTTTAATTCTGTCCTCTGTTAACCATGGAGGTGCTTCCTGTGATGTGTCATGAGGATAAACACTGCAGTTTTGGTTACTGAAGCCCCCCGATTCCCTTGTGAAGACTCAGGAGAAGAATAAATTCAATACCTTCGCAATCTCCCCATCCTTTGTAACCAGATGTCCTTCCTTATTCTTTATGGGGCCAATATGGTCTCTCCTCCCTTTTTTACTGTTTACATACTTAAAGAATTTCGTAACATTTTTTTTGCTCTCCTCCGCTATGTGTCTTTCATGTTCTATCTTAGCCGCCCTAATTGCACCCTTATATTTCTTCTTGTATTCTTTATAAAGTCTGAATGCTGATGATGATCCCTCAACCTTGTATTTTTTGAAGGCCTTCTCCTTTGCTTTTATATGCATTTTTACATTGGAGTTAAGCCATCCAGGACTCTTGTTCACTCTTTTAAATTTATTACCCAATGGGATGCATTGGCTAATGCCCTTTTATTAATATGCTCTTAAAGCAAACCCATCTCTCCTCCATGTTCTTTGTTCGTAAGATTTTATCCCAATTCATGTCTTCTAACGAGGTTCGTATTTTAGGGAAGTTGGCTCTTTTGAAATTCAGTGTCTTTGTATTCCCCTTATGTTTCCTATTTGATGAATTTATACTGACCTGTGATCGCTGTTTCCTAAATTGGCCTGTATTTCCACATCCGTGATCAGGTCTGTGTTGTTGGTAAGTAGTAGATCCAGTAACGCTTTATTTCTAGTTGGTGCGTCTACCCTCTGAACCATGAAATTGTCCTAAAAGAAATTTAGGAACTGGCGAGCCTTAGATGAATGCGTGGTTCCCTCCGCCCTGTCTATGTCTGGATAATAATAATTAAAATCCCCCATTATGACAACACTTCCCATCCTTGCTGCTAATCCAACTTGTGATAGGAGATCCGTCTCCCCCTCCTCCCTCAGGTTAGGGGGCCTATAGCATACTCCCAGTATTATTTTCCCCTTAGTGTCATCCCTTTGGAGCTCTACCCATAATGATTCCACCTCCTCCCTAGCTCCCTTAGTGATGTCATCTCTCACATTCACTTGTACATTATTTTTGATATATAGGCATACCCCTCCCCCTTTTTTACCCTCTCTATCCCTGCGATAAAGGGTATACCCTTGAATGGTTGCCAGCCAATCATGAGAGCTGTTGAACCAGGTCTCTGAAATTCGCACAAAATCCAAATCCTCCTCATACAACAGTAACCTCTATTTCATCCATCTTGTCTGTCAGGTTCCTAGCATTGGTGAACATGCCATGTAGTTTAGATCGACCGCATACTATCCTCTTATTGAGTGTTCCGAGATTGGGTGTTCCGAGATTGCTCTTTCGATTGTCATGAATGCCCCTTCCTATTTAATGTTCAATTGTAAAATACAGAGTTTTTAAAAATAAAAAAAAAACACAAAGTTTATAAAATGGAAATTAAAACTGGCCAGAAAGCACTATACCTTTCTTTCAAATACGTTCACAACAAAATTGTGGAGGAGAACATTTTTTGAGTGATGAGCTACATATGTGGTTGATTGCACCTGACGTCCACCTCTGTTTTTTTAGGCAGCATTAGTAAGTGATTTATTCAGTGTAGCTCTTCCTTTAAGTCATGGCTATCTTGTTCAGCTACCACTCCCGCCTTGCTAAGTGTGTTACTAATCATTAATCACCTCCATGGACAACAATGTAATTTATGGGGAAACACATAGCTGCACATTAAGATTTCATGTAGAATATGAAAGATTAGTGTTCTAGGATGCAGCTGCAACATAATTATTTTTAATTTTAACCCTAGCAATAATTTTTTTCCTAGGTAAGTAAATGTTTTATGTTCTTTTTCAACATTCTCAAAAAAATTGCATGAAATAAAGACATTAAATACACTGACATCTCAGGCATATGAGGCAAGACTATGTAAAGCTGGCCCTACTCAGAATAGTCTAATTGTACATTTTCTGTACAGTCTTGATTTGATTTTTAAATGAAATCAAGACTGTACAACTATATAATAATTGAGCTTTTCTCAATCTTTTCGACACAGAGGAAGCCTTGAAATAACTTTCCAGCGTCAGAGAACCCCTGCTAAAAATTACTATATCTACAACTCATGATACATTAGTGTGATGGTCAGTGGGAAGAATGCTCCTTACACTCAGGGCCGGGACAAGGGGTGGGCAAGAGGGGCGGCTGCCCTGGACACTGTGGTGTCATGAGGTGGTAAAGGTTCAGTCCCTGCACAGTGCTGAATTACTCACTCTGTCTCCTTGCTCCCACTGCCTCTCAGGAAAGCCTCCTTCCGGCTTCCTCTATGGTAGGATCCTTCCAGGCCAGCACCAGAGCCACGGCTCAAGGCAGTATCCCCCCCAGACTAGGGGGTTCGCCTTAAGAGCCACCGACAGCCTCCTCAGCACCCCATTTCTAGCTTCCATCCTACTCGCTATGCTGGCATGGCCCATGTCTATTTATGGGAATTTCCCCTGCCAGCCCACCTCTAGGGAGGTCCCATAAAAATTGAAGGCAGCTCCACCCCACCCCCCCGCCCACTAGTTCCAGAACATTCTCCAATATTCTGGAAACAGGGGGAGGCACCAGAGATCTGCCAGGATGAGTCATCCAGCCCTGAACTCTAATAACCCTGACCCAAATACAGACTCGCAGATTTACAGCATGAAGGATATGGTTTGCCTATTCTCACTTCTAGAGCACACGAGAGGATGCTATACAAATATATTTGCATTCAGGTAGTAGAGTTAAAGATTACGTATTAGTCTTCTTTATTCTTCTATATTATTCGGGGGTTCAGGTTCTGTACTCTGCATGCCAGACTGTCCATCTTTGTACATTGGCTTTAGAAACAAGTCATTTCTGAGTATCAGCCTTGCCATAAATACTAGCTTTGTGAAGAACATGGCGTGTTGCCATTGTCGAGGCTGTATATTTATCTTTTTACCTCTCCACTATCATTAAGCTTTGACTTGCGGCCCCTCTACTTGCTCAAGGATGCGGTTTGTCCTGTTGTCATTATATTTGAAGCTGCACCGGACATGCTAAATACTTTCTTTGTTTATTTGACCAAAACACCTGCAATAGGAGAACTGTGTATTTGTCTTCCTTGCGACTCTGTTAGTTGCCTCATATTAGTATGAGTATTCACAGCCTAATATTTAAAATGTTACTTAGGGCTGCTGATAAGGCAGTACAGCCAGCCCTCCTGTACTGGGCCCGGGGCCCACCAGTTCAAAAGGGGGGCCCAGGCACCTGCTGAGCAGGAGAGCCAGCTGTAATGCCTTATTGCAATCACTGATCCTCTCCTGCCTCCCGTTGCAGCACTGCCAGTTTCTCCTCCACTCCCTCCCTACAGCTGTGCTGCAGGGGCATCAGATGTAACATCCGCGCCCGCATCCCTTTCTTTCCAGGCCCCCCTGTGTGCCCCTTTTTCTGTCCAGTAGATATGTCATACTCATTAAATAATAAGAATTTGAGTATATGTAGCACTGGTAGATTTTTCAATCTACTGCTTATATGTAAATGTAGTGGGTCATCTGTTCTGTACATAGTTCAGATTTAATCTATGGCTAAATTAGCTTCTGTTCCAGCCTTGGTTGTGTTGCGTGAAGTTCCACTCCGTCGCCTGTAGATGTCGGTGTCACTACAGACCGGAGCTGGAAAGAAATAGACTGAGGTGTATTGAGTGCTCTTCTTTCCCAGAAGTAACTCGGCAGAGGCTGTCCCCTGCGGTGCATTCTGGGAAGGGGTATTTAAGGCACAGACGCCATATTTCGGGGTTTTTTCTTTCCACCTGCTGGCCCTCCTGGCCGACAGGTATGTGCTAAATTAGTTCTACCTTGTGGCCCTGCGTTGCTGCAGCCGTGCAGGTAGGCCCAGAAGCCTGTCTGGGGCCTACTACTGCTGGGATGGTCCTGTGCTGTCTGTCCTGCGGGAAGAAGCCGGACAATTGAGAAGATCCAGGGGAGGACCCATCTTGGAAGGGATTATGCAGAAGGCTGGTCTTAAGAAGGGCCTGGTGACTCGATTGGAGGACGCATCTTAATCTAATCTACCGCACAAGTACTGCTGGGTCGGCTTAAAGGTTCTGGTACTGTGTTTGCTGTTCATTGAAAACTTCTGCATCCTGTGGCAGAGGATCGTACAGTTTTTATTCCACTCAAGTCTGTGGCAGAGACTTTTTGTTCGTGCTGCGTTCCGGCTGCTAGGTTAGTGAGAGAGGCCTATCCGGGCGGGCAAAGATTTAATCCTGAACTGAAGATACATTCCACCCTGAGATTTCAATTCCTTAGTGCTACACCAAGAAAAGGTATTTGAACTTCCCTGCAACTCTTCTTCTACCTCTTTCCTGCTACATCTTCCAGTTATCTCCCATTAAAGCATTGGAAAAATACTAAAGTGACTGGTGCCTACATTGTAAGATAATATGCTCAACGTGGACTCTGAGTCTGGTATTGGTGAAACTACAGGTAAAAAAGGTGACGGTAACAGCCGCTTTAAATCAGCAGCTCCACCGTGAGCTAGTGCTACATATATATTTAGCAAAAATATCATTCAATATTTTCGGGGGGGGGGGGGGTTGTCAGGTAGGCAGTATGGTGTTATTAAACCCAGGACCCTGCATTCACTATATCTGGTCTCCCACAGTAGAGTAAATACATACTGCTAATTAACTTTTCTCAGCAGTATATAGTTACCTACCCTGTTTCCCCGAAAATAAGACCTAGCGTGATTGTCGGTGATGGCTGCAATATAAGCCCTACCCCCCAAATAAGCCCTAGTTAAAGTCTTTGTAGGTCTTGTTTTCAGGGTAGGGCTTATTTTCTGGGAAACGGGATAGGGCTTATTTGGGGGGTAGGGCTTATATTGCAGCCATCACTGACAATCAGGCTAGGTCTTATTTTTGGGGAAACAGGGTAGTTAGTCAGGTTGAAAAAAGACAAAAGTCCATCCAGTTCAACCATAAAAAATAAATAAATAAATAAAATAAAAAATACCATACAATCCCATGTATCCAATCCGATACCCACAGTTGATCCAGAGGAAGGCGAAAAAAAAAAAACAGAAAAGCGGGATCCGATTTGCTACAGCAGGGAAAAAAATCCTTCCTGATCCCAGAGAGGCAATCGGATTTTCCCTGGATCAACTTTACCTATAAATGTCAGTACCCAGTTATATTATGTACATTTAGGAAAGAATCCAGACCTTTCTTAAAGCAATCTACTGAGCTGGCCAGAACCACCTATGGAGGGAGTCTATTCCACATTTTCACAGCTCTTACTGTGAAGAAACCTTTCCGTATTTGGGGATGTAACCTCTTTTCCTCTAGATGTAAAGAGTGTCCCTGTGTCCTCAGTGATGGCTTTAAAGTGAATAACTCAACACCAAGTTCACTATATGGACCCCTTATATATTTTTACATGTTGATCATATTCCCCCTTAATCTCCTCTTCTCAAGAGTGAAAAAATTCAGTTCCTCTAATATTTCCTCATAGCTGAGTTCCTCCATACTTCTTATCAGTTAGGTTGACCTTCTCTGCACTTTCTCCAGTTCCCCGATATCCTTTTTGAGAACTGGTACCCAAAACTGAACTGCATATTCCAGATGAGGTCTTACTAATGATTTGTAGAGGGGGGCAAAATGATATCTCTCTCTCTGGAGTCCATACCTCTCCTAATACAAGAAAGAACTTTGCTCGCTTTGGAAACCACAGCTTGGCATTGCATGTTATTATTGAGCTTATGATCTACCAAAACCCCCAGATCCTTCTCCACTACGGATTCCCCCAGTTGTACTCCCCCTAGTATGTATGATGATTATTCTTAGCCCCCAAGTGCATAACTTTACATTTATCAACATTAAACCTCATCTGTCACATAGTCGCCCAATTAGACATAGCATTGAGGTCGCTTGTAAATTGGAGACATCCTGTAAGGACATCACATTATTACACTGCATAGCTTGGTGTCATCTGCAAAGACAGAAATGTTACTTTTGATCCCAGACCCAATATCATTTATAAAGATGTTAAAAAGTAAGGGTCCCAACACTGAACCTTGGGGTACACCACTAATACTGAACCTTGGGGTACACCACTAATACTGAACCTTGAGGTACACCACTAATACTGAACCTTGGGGTACACCACTAATACTGAACCTTGAGGTACACCACTAATACTGAACCTTGGGGTACACCACTAATACTGAACCTTGAGGTACACCACTAATACTGAACCTTGGGGTACACCACTAATACTGAACCTTGGGGTACACCACTAATACTGAACCTTGGGGTACACCACTAATACTGAACCTTGGGGTACACCACTGATAACCTTAGACCATTCAGAGTAAGAATCATTACCCACTACTCTCTGAATTCTGTCTTTTAGCCAGTTTTCTATCCATTTACAAACTGATATTTCCAAGCCTGTAGACTTTACCTTACACATGAGCCGTGTGTGGGGAACTGTATCAAACGCTTTTGCAAAATCCAAGTATACCACGTCCACAGCCACCCCTCTGTCTATTACCTCCTCATAAAAAGAAATCAGGTTTGTTTGACAACTTCTGTCTTTCATGAATCCATGCTGTCTGTTGCTTAAAATATTTTTTTCCAGCATATAGAAGTCTTGTGACTTCTAATGCCCCGTACACACGGTCGGATTTTCCGGCGGAAAATGTGTGATAGGACCTTGTTGTCGGAAATTCTGACCGTGTGTAGGCTCCATCACACATTTTCCATCGGATTTTCCGACACACAAAGTTTGAGAGCAGGATATAAAATTTTCCGACAACAAAATCCGTTGTCGGAAATTCCGATCGTGGGTACACAAATCCGACGGACAAAGTGCCACGCATGCTCAGAATAAATAAAGAGATGAAAGCTATTGGCCACTGCCCCGTTTATAGTCCCGACGTACGTGTTTTACGTCACCGCGTTTAGAACGATCGGAATTCGTCGGAAAAAATCCTAGGATTTTGTTGTCGGAATGTCCGAACAAAGTCCGACCGTGTGTACGGGGCATAACAGTGTCTGGTTAAAGCTTGTAGGAGGAGTTTTCATTCTCCTCTGACCCATGAGGCTGCATGACCCCTGATCCTTTGTCTTGACAGGGCTGATTTGCTCTGTGCTGATCACATGCACCCCCTCCCCCCACCCCCACCAAATTAAAAAAAAACTCAAGCAACACACACCAAACTGAGCATGTGCAGAGTGCCCTCAAGGCTCTGTTCTATCAGCAGATGGATTGGGGACAGTAAAAGGAGGGAATGATCAGAGAAGACAGGATCAAACAGCCTTTTTACACAATGCACAGGGTTAACCCTTTAGGTTCTACAGTGAGTAAAACAAGCATGCTTTACTGCATATACAGATTTTACTGTTGTGGGTTTAGTAACATTTTAATCTTTGAAGTTGTGTTTGTAATTTTAATTTAATTTAGAAATTAAACCTCTTTTTTAATGTGGCATTTCATTTTTTGTTGTTGTCCCTCTTTACATATGTAGTGGTCTTGATTAGGGGAAATACAAAACATTTTTTTTTCCTGGCAGACTAAACCAGTCAGATATGAAGTATGCCTGATGAATTATAGTTCTGGTACCATCCATCCCTGAAATATCTTATAGAAGTCGTCTAAGCTCCGATAAACTACAAAACAAGCTATAAATCTTTCTAAGCCTCTTCTCACATCTCTCCACCAGCTGAGGAGAGTTCCCGGAGGACATAAATAGGAGTATAAAAATTGATACCATTTGTCTGTGTGTGACCTCTGATATCCCATTTACTAACCACATCGCTGAGCTGCCTACTATCTCTTGAAAGGCTTAAGCCTTTCCACCCACCACTTTACTTTAGAAGCAAGTACTTATAATAAGCTCTGGGTTTCTAGTAGGGGTCCACTGAGTTATCTAGTATCCCGCTGCAAAGATGACGGCATTATTATGGATATTTTTGTTTTATTGGTTTTTGTGCTTTGGAAATTTTAGGGGCTTTTCCAATTTCCTCCACTGACGTGAATCATTATGGATCTCCGTATTCAGAACCTCCATAGATGAGTTTTTTTCTGACACTTAAACTTGGTTGAACGTGAATGAAATTGCCTAAAATTGTGCATGGTTAGCATTTTTCTTGAAGTTTCTTCCTGGATGGTTTTCACAATGATTAAATGGCCAAGCAGCTCTGACCACCCTAACATCGTTGAAACTAGGGTTGCACCGATACCGATACTAGTATTGGTATCGGTGCCGATATCGAGCATTTGCGCGAGTACTTGTACTCGCGCAAATGCTCCCGATGCCTAATCTGATACCTGGGCAGCGAAAGGTAAGCTGGCCGGGGCAGGGGCGCATGCTTCATCAGAATGGGTGACCGGGGCCATCACATTCCGTAACGGAAGTGACGTTTTGTGTCTCCGTCAGAGGTTGAACATCCTGACGCCCATCTTGGTACACCCTGCTCTTGGCCGCAGTAAGCCAGCAGTGGATATCTTGTTACACCCAGCCCATATAGTTAGTGCTGGGTGTAACAAGATGTCCGCTGCTGCTTACTGCAGCCGAGTTCAAGGTGTACCAAAATGGCCATCGCAGCATAAAGCATTGCAAAATCCTTCCTTTCCTCTCATCATTCATTTACTTTATTATGCCAGGCCAGCAATTGCCAATCAGTGCTGCATTTCAGTGCCCATCATTGCCTGGCTATCAGTGCCCATAAGTGCCACCTATCAGTGCCCATAAGTGCTGCCTATCAGTGCCACCTATCAGTCAGTGCCACCTATCAGTGCCACCTATCAGTGCCAGCCATCAGTCAGTGCCACCTATCAGTGCTGTTTAGTACTACATAATCAGTGCCACCTATCATATTAGTGCCACTGTCACATGGCATTAAAAAAAAAGTATCGGTAATCGGTATCGGCGAGTACTTGAAAAAAAGTATTGGTACTTGTACTCGGTCTTGAAAAAAGTGGTATCGGGGCCATCTGTGTACCTTTGCGGAGATCTCCCTTCACTTCCTGTCCAATAGCCAAACAGAAAGTGAGAGGAAATCCCTGCAAATTAAGACAATTCTTTGGGGACCCCCCAGGTCACCAGAACAAGTGTCCCAATTGGAAGATTTCCCCTCTATTTCTTTTCTGGGGACAACCCAAAATGTGGGATTTTCTTTACTTTCACTTTCAATGATAATAGTAAACGGGACAAATAGAGAGGCTGAATCTCCCTAAGAGCCCTTGCACACTGGGGCGGTTTGCAGGCGCTATTGCGCTAATAATAGCGCCTGCAAACTGCCCCGAAAGTGCCGCTGCTTTCATCCCAGTGTGAAAGCCCCGAGGGCTTGCACACTGGAGCGATGCGCTGGCAGGACGGTAAAAAAAGTCCTGCCAGCAGCATCTTCGGAGCGGTGAAGGAGCGGTGTGTATACCGCTCCTTTACCGCTCCTGCCCATTGAAATCAATGGGACGGCGCGGCTATACCGCCGGCAATGCGCCTCTGCAGAGGCGCTTTGCGGTGGTTTTTAACCCTTTCTCGGCCGCTAGCGGGGGGTAAAACCGCCCCGCTAGCGGCCGCATACCGACGGTAAAACGCCGCTAATAATAGTGGCGTTTTACCGCCGACGCCGCCCCCCGCCCCAGTGTGCAAGGGCTCTAACAGGCCCAGACAGCAATAAAAAAAACTGACAGGTGTTCTCATCCTTCTCCGCTCTATCCAAAACAAAAACATTTTTTTTGCTTTGGCCAGGGTTGCCAATCAGTGCCCATTAGAGGTGCCAATCAGTGCTCATCAGTAATGCCTGCCAGTGCCTCCTCATCAGTGCCACTTATCAGAACCATCTACCAGTGCCCATCAATGCCACCCATCAGTGCATACCAGTGCCACCTATCAGTGCCCATTAGTGTCACCTATCTGTGCCCATCAGTGCCACCCATCAGTGCCACCTATCCATGCAAATCAGTGCCATCTATCTGTGCCCATCAGTGCCACCTATCAGTGCCCATCAGTGCCACCCATGAGTGCCCATCAGTGCCGTATATCAATGCCCATCATTGCCACCTATCAGTGCCCATCAGTGATGCATATTAGTGCCTCAGCTTAAATGCCCATTAGTGCCACCTATGAGTGCCCATCAGTGCCGCCTATCAATGCCCATCAGTGCTGCATATCAGTGCCACCTATCAGTGCCCATCAGTGATGCATATTAGTGCCTCATCATCAGTGCCCATCAGTGCCACCTGATCAGTGCCACCTCATTAGTGCCACCTCATCAGTGCCCGTCAGTGCAGCCTCATCAGAAGGAGAAAACTTACTTATTTACGAAATGTTATACATTTTATATATATTTTATATAGGAAACAAAGAAAACTCTTTTTTTTCAAAATTTTCGGTCTTTTTTTATTTGTTTAGCAATAAATAGAAACCCCATTGGTGATCAAATATCACCAAAAGAAAGCTCTATTTGTGGGAACAAAATGATAAAAATTTTGTTTGAGTACAGTGTAGCATGACCGCGCAATTGTCATTTAAAATGCGACAGCGCTGAAAGTTGAAAATTGGCCTGGGCAGGAAGGAGGGGGGTTAATGCCCAGTATTGAAGTGGTTAATAAACTAGTACATTTAGGGGTTGATTTACTAAAGGCAAATAGACTGTGCACTTTGTAAAGTGCAGTTGTCCTCTGCAAGAGCAGCTGCTCCAGAACTTAGTAAATGAGCAGAAGCTCTGCTGACTTCCATGATCCAATCATGTGCAAGCAAAAATGCTGTTTTTTCAATTTTCCTTGCATGTGATTGGGTATTCTTTGCAAAGTGAAGCTTTACCTCATTTACTAAGCTCTGGAGCAACTGCACTTTGCAAAGTGCACAGTCTTTTTGCTTTTAGTAAATGTAATCATCATCAAAGGGGCAAGTTCCTTACTCCAAAGGACTGCCCATGCCCAAAAGGGCCGTGAGGAACCCAAAAAATATATTTAGAAACGTGGATGAAAACAATAGAAATCTCACCAAAATTAAAACAAATCAGCAGGTTCATCCTCTTCCATACGAACATAGTATAAATCATCATAGCCCATCAAAAATGGGAGGGAGGAGACCTACACTATGTTGCAAAAGTATTGAGACGCTTGTCCTTACATGCACATGAACTTTAATGGCATCCCAGCCTTATGCCCCGTACACACGGTCGGACTTTGTTCGGACATTCCGACAACAAAATCCTAGGATTTTTTCCATCGGATGTTGGCTCAAACTTGTCTTGCATACACACGATCACACAAAGTTGTCGGAAAATCTGATCGTTCTAAACGTGGTGACGTAAAACACGTACATCGGGACTATAAACGGGGCAGTGGCCAATAGCTTTCATCTCTTTATTTATTCTGAGCATGCGTGGCACTTTGTCCGTCGGATTTGTGTACACACGATCGGAATTTCCGACAACGGATTTTGTTGTCGGAAAATTTTATCTCTTGCTGTCCAACTTTGTGTGTCGGAAAATCCGATGGAAAATGTCCGATGGAGCCCACACACGGTCGGAATTTCCGACAACACGCTCCGATCGGACATTTTCCATCGGAAAATCCGACCGTGTGTACGGGGCATTAGTCTGTAGGGTTCAATATTGAGTTGGCCCACCCTTTGCAGCTATAACAGCTTCAACTCTTCTGGGAAGGCCGTCCACAAGGTTTAGGAGTGTGTCTATGGGAATGTTTGACCATTCTTCCAGAAGAGCATTTGTGAGGTCAGGCACTGATGTGGACGAGAAGGCCTGGCTCGCAGTCTCAGCGCTAATTCATCCCCGAGGTGTTCTATTGGGTTGAAGTCTGGACTTTGTGCAGGCCAGTGAAGTTCCTCCACCCCAACTCGCTCATTCATGTCTTTATGGACCTTGCTTTGTGCACTGGTGCACAGTCATGTTGGAACAGGAAGGGGCCATCCCCAAACTCTTCCCACAAAGTTGGGAGCATGAAATTGTCCAAAATGTCTTGGTATGCTGATGCCTTAAGAGTTCCCTTCACTGGAAATAAGGGGCCAAGCCCAACCCCTGAAAGACAACCCAACACCATAATCCCCCCTCCACCAAATGATTTGGATCAGTGCACAAAGCAAGGTCCATAAAGACATAGATGAGCGAGTTTGGTATGTAGGAACTTGACTGGCCTGCACAGAGTCCTGACCTCAACCCGATAGAACACCTTTGGGATGAAATAGAGCGGAGACTGCAAGCCAGGCCTTCTCGTCCAACTTTAGTTCCTGACCTCACAAATGCGCTTCTGAAAGAATGGTCAAACATTCCCATAGACACACTCCTAAACCTTGTGGACGGCCTTCCCAGAAGAGTTAAAGCTGTTATAGCTGCAAAGGTTGGACCAACTCAATATTGAACCCTATGGACTGAGACTGGGTCCCAATACTTTTGGCAATATAGTGTATTGACTAGGCAGAAGAAGGGATCCTGAGTCTCCCTAAAGAATTTGTGAGGACAGCCTTGAGATACCAGTCAGTGAACTTGAAGGGTTGCATCAGTAGAGCAATTTCAGAAGGCGTGAAAGTGCATTCTATGAAGCCTCCATCTAGCTAATAAGCGATTAAATGGACCAAAATTTTGAATAATAGTGTCCAATTTTTCCAAATATAAGAGCCACATCAATTCTGTTTTAATATCATTTGTGGGGGTAGCCGTGAGCAGGCATAGGTGAATCCATTGCGGTAATTGAGTGGTCGGGGAGGAAGAGGTCAGGGACGACTGTTCACCGTAGCTAAACAAGCACAACCAGGGGTCTCTGGAGCTTTGGATGGAGGTAATACCATAGATGTATAGAGAGTACAGGCCGGCAACTCGACAGCTTCTCCATAGAAAATATTTATTTGAGCATTACAGCAATAACATCATCCAAAAATGCTGACATGTTTTGGCCATAGGCCTTCATCAAAAGCTGCTTTTGATGAAGGCCTAAGGCCGAAACGCGTCAGAACGTTTGAATGATGTTATTGCTGTAATGCTCAAATAAATATTTTCTATGGAGAAGCTGTCACGTTGCCAGCCTGTACTCTCTATGGATCTTTTGTGAGCTTAATTAGCCAGAGCACCAACTTACTCTACACACCAACTATACTATATAGCGGTAGAGCTTGGGTGAGTTTTCCTCTTAGTACCGTAGATGTAGATGAGCACCTGGTCCCAGTATGATGAATTATGCTTACATCTCCAGAATTGATGATACAGGGAAGGGCGGTGGCAGTCGCACCACGAGCAATTGGCAGTGTTGGGGGAAGCCAGATCATTACGAAAAGGCAGATATGCTCTATGGATACATTTAAACTGCGTTTCTGAAATAGATTTAATGCACTGAAAGAATACTTGTGATCAAGTAAAAAATCCACCATAAAAAGGGACCCCTTTAAACAATTTTAAAAAAGTCAATCGATTGTCCAATGGCCTTTTGAAAATATTAGATACATCATTCAATTTCTTTTCAATTTTAAAAGACAATTGAGTCAAAAGTGAGATTAACAGATCTGATTACGTGTATGGTCAGATTAAAGTGCATGTAAACCCACAAAGGAACTTCTGTAATTTGCTCTCTTTTGGCCTAGTAAATTAACCAATAAAGTGTTTTATTATATCTGATCAGTAGGTGCAATTCATTTTTTTTTGCTAGAACATTACTTAGAGCCCCCAAACACTATATCTTTTTTTAAAGCAGAGACCCTAGTGAAAACAATTGGTGGATTTCGGAATTTTTTATGTCTCACGGTATTTGCGCATCGGTTTTTCTAACGCAGTTTTTGGGAAAAATAGACTTTTTAAAATCTTAATGCAAAAAAACACAATACATAACCAATTTTTTTGTAAAATACAAAAGATGAGGTCATGCCGAGTAAAATAAACACCAAACACACCACGCTTAAAAATTGCGAACTATAAACTATGTCAATTTTACTATCCATTGGCGACACTTTAAAAGCGTTTACAGGTTACCACTTTATATCTACATAGAAAGTCTGGCACTAGAATTACTGCCCATGATCTGACGTTCACGGTGATACCTCACATGTGTGGGGCGATAGCTGTTTGCGTGCATTCAGGACCGAGGCACGTGATCGCCTTTGCGTGTTAGCCTGGGGGGTTTGGGGGCATTTTACTTTTTTTTTTAATTATTCATTTTTTTTATTTTATTTATTTTTACACTGTTGCTTTAATTATTTTTTTTTTTTTTGATCACTTGTCTGTCTGTCACAAGGAATGTTAACAATCCTTGTGACAGCAGTAGGCAGGTGACAGGTACTCTTTATGGAGGAATCTGTGGTCAATAAGACCCCAAAGCCCTCCTTTGCACTTGAAAGCATTCAAAACACCAAGATTGGCGTTTTTGAATACTTTCGATTTAAAAAAAATGCCACAGTTGACAGACAGGTAAACTGGAAGTGATGTCATCGCTTCCGGGTTCCCATAGCAGAGACCCGATCAAAGCCGATTTCAGCTTTGTATGAGTCTTCGGCCAGCTGGTGGACATGCTGGCTGGATGCTCGGGTCTCCTGCTGGGACGGGAGAATCAGAGAGAGTCGCAGATGGCGGTGGGAGGGGGGGGGATGTCCCCTTACACTGCTTGTAATAGCAATCAAGTAGCTAGATAGCCACTCCGATTGCTTTTACAAGAGAGCTGACTGCTGGCTCTAAATACGGTACCAGGCTGAAGCCTGAAGCTGCATATCATCCCGATACAACCACTTAAAGTTAAATGAAGTACTAGGTATGTGATTTAGCGGCAAGTGGTTAAAAGAAGAAAGCCACAATATCTATGGACTAATAACCTGCAATATATAAAATTTTTTGTTCTTGGATTTAGATATGCTTTAGAACAGAAATAAACATTGTAAACAAAAATTTTCTAGAGTGTAGAAAGGGCTTTATTTGTCTGATTTGTTTGTTGTACATCACGTACAGAACCTGCATAGTGCAGTGTTCAGTCCTGGTTCATTCCCAAGTGAAAGTGCCTATTTAATTACATTCCCACTTTCTGTTTACAGAGTAGTATGTTCCTCTTCATACCTACAGTATCTCACAAAAATGAGTACACCCCTCACATTTTTGTAAATATTTTATTCTTTTTTTTCACGTGACAACACTGAAGAAATGACACTTTTATACAATGTAAAGTAGTGAGTGTACAGCTTGTATAACAGTTTAAATTTGCTGTCCCCTCAAAATAACTCAACACACAGCCATTAATGTCTAAACCGCTGGCAACAAAAGTGAGTACACCCCTAAGTGAAACTGTTCAAATTGGGCCCAATTAGCCATTTTCCCTCCCCGGTGTCATGTGACTCGTTAGTGTTACAATGTCTCAGGTGAGAATGGGGAGCAGGTGTGTTAAATTTGGTGTTATCGCTCTCACTCACTCATACTGCTCACTGGAAGTTCAACATGGCACCTCATGGCAAAGAACTCTCTGGGGATCTGAAAAAAATAATTGTTGCTCTCTCCAAGATGGCCTAGGCTATAAGAAGATTGCCAAGACCCTGAAACTGAGCTGCAGCACGGTGGCCAATACCATACAGCGGTTTAACAGAACAGGTTCCACTCAGAACAGGCCTCGCCATGGTCGACCATAGAAGTTGAGTGCCTGTGCTCAGCGTCATATCCAGAGGTTGCCTTTGGGAAATAGACGTATGAGTGCTGCCAACATTGCTGCAGAGGTTGCAGGGGTGGGGGGGTCAGCCTGTCAGTGCTCAGACCATACGCCGCACATTGCATCAAATTGGTCTGCATGGATGTCGTCCCAGAAGGAAGCCTCTTCTAAAGATGATGCATAAGAAAGTCCGCAAACAGTTTGCTGAAGACAAGCAGACTAAGGACATGGATTACTGGAACCATGTCCTGTGGTCTGATGAGACCAAGATAAACTTATTTGGTTCAGATGGTGTGAAGCGTGTGTGGCGGCAACCAGGTGGAGAGTACAAAGACAAGTGTGTCTTGCCTACAGTCAAGCATGGTGGTGGGAGTGTCATGGTCTGGGGCTGCATGAGTGCTGTTGGCACTGGGGAGCTACAGTTCATTGAGGGAACCATGAATGCCAACATGTACTGTGACATACTGAAGCAGAGCATGATCCATTCCCTTTGGAGAATGGGCAGTATTCCAACATGATAACAACCCCAAACACACCTCTAAGACTACCACTGCCTTGCTAAAGAAGCTGGGGGTAAAGGTGATGGACTGGCCAAGCATGTCTCCAGACCTAAACCCTATTGAGCATCTATGGGGCATCTTCAAATGGAAGGTGGAGGAGCGCAAGGTCTCTAACATCGACCAGCTCTGTGATGTCGTCATTGAGTGGAAGAGGACTCCAGTGGCAACCTGTGAAGCTCTGGTGAACTCCATGCCCAAGAGGGTTAAGGCAGTGCTGGAAATTAATGGTAGCCACACAAAATATTGACACTTTGGGCGCAATTTGGACTTTTTTCACTTAGGGGTGTACTTACTTTTGTTGCCAGCGGTTAAGACATTAATGGCTGTATGTTGAGTTATTCTGAGGGGACAGCAAATTTACACTGTTATACAAGCTGTACACTCACTACTTTACATTGTAGCAAAGTGTCATTTCTTCAGTGTTGTCACATGAAAAGATAAAATAAAATATTTACAAAAATATTGAGGGGTGTGCTTACTTTTGTGAGATACTGTAAATGTTGTTGAAAAAGAGAAATATAGAAAGTGGACAGAACAACAGAATTTGAGTTATGGCCCCTTTAAGGAGGACAGTTTGAAGACATTGTTGAGTACTTAGGGGTTCTCACCCATGCATGGATCTGGGGTAGTTTGGCTGGAGAGGAATGGTTTTTAGTACTCTATGGATTGCTAAATCCTATTAGGGACCCAGGAATCCAGAGGTTCAAAGATGCATGAGTGGGAAGAAACTCCAAACCTTGATTACAGGAACTTTGGTCCAATAGGGGCCTAACCCCCAGTCCAGAAAAGGAAGATGAAACAGTCAACTGAGCTTAGGATGGAGCTGAGCTGTGAAAATCTCCTCCTTGGGATCCTTGAAGCCAATGGGAAACCCCCAAAACCACTGAATGGGACTGGTATGGTGGCAGTGCACCTTTAACTAGTTTGGAAATTTTGAACCAGAGCATGGACTATTTTGTGTTCTTTGTTTGCTGAAGACAAGCTATATTTTTGAAAATAAAATTACAGTTTGAACTATTGAGCTTTCTAAGCATTTTTTTAAAACAAATTAAGTAAGAATAGGTGTGAAAAAAGTGCTTAAAGCTTCAACTTCAGCCCGAAAGTAAGCACATTTGTATGTGTTATTTCACATTTACCTGGATAAAAAAAAAATATCTCAAAACTTGACTTTTTGAGTCCTGAAAAACATTATACATTCCCTTACATTTTTGGAGATAAGATCATGCTTGAAATAACTGAGTATTTGCCTTTCTTGTCTGCCTGTTACATTTGTATCATGTCTAGTGGTCTTAAATCTGAGCCAAAGGTCAATCAGTCTTTCGCTGAACATAAATATGCTCCAAGCTGAGAATGGTACATATATGTTAGGTATTTTTTAAAGGTTTATCTTTATGAGAAATATACCGTATATAGACTCAGAAACACATTATGCTGTTAAGTTAAATAGAGAGCAGCAACAAAATGGGAAAAGTGATGGGTGTACACCATGAAAATTCCAGATGGGTTCTCTTTAGTGTATCACTGTAAAAATAAAAAAAACATGACACTCTACAAATTAGAGAAAGATAATTAACACACAGTGCAGGCGGCCAGGAACGTCGGTAGAGTAAGAAAAAATGTTATATTGCAAACACTTCCTAATGATGCCATTGAGGGTTTATTTAAGGCAAACATGCCGCAAACCTAGGCAGTTCGAGCTCAGCATGTGGTGCAAAATATGCATAAAGGAAGGTTAATTTTAGGTAAAACTTCATGTCATACTGTTTAGCAGATCCAGAGATATATCTTGAATTTTTGAGTAAAGTGTAAAATTGGACTAACCCACTTCCAGCTCTTAAACCCACTGCTCTTAAAATTCACCAAATTGCAAATCACTTTTGCTTTACTGCCCAAGAATAATCTTTGCAATACCCTGAACTTTATGACTGTTCATAAATAATATATAACTTCCAGCTCAAACGGTCTCAAGAGAAAATGGGAGAATTATTCTGTCTGTCTCACTGCCAGTCAAGCAGGGAGTGAAGAAGATCTCCTATGCTATAGAGCAGCCATTGTCAACCAGGGTTGCTCCAGAGGTTGGTAGGGGTTCCTTGAGCTGTGGTTGATTGATCTCCCATTCATTGCATTCGATGGTGCCTGCGTTGTTTCGAGGCCAGTGCCACTTGGCAGAGCCAGCATCATGACACCAATGATCTTTTTCTCTGTCTCTAAGGTTGGTATTCTGACCACCACTGTAAGGGGTAATATAAGGAGCATTCTTCCCACTGACCACCAATGTAAAGAGCATTCTTCCCCTGACCACCAATGTAAGGGAGCTTTTTCCTGCTGATCAGCAATGTAAAGAACATTCTTCTCACTGATCACCAATGTAAGGAACATTCTTCCCACTGATGACCAATGTAAGGAGCATTCTTCCCACTGACCACCAATGTAAGGAACATTCTTCCCACTGACCACTAATGTAAGGAGCATTCTCCCCACTGACCACCAATGTAAGGAACATTCTTCCCACTGACAACCAATATAAGGAGCATTCTTCCCACTGACCTTAATATAAGGAGCATTCTTCCAAGTGACCCCAATGAATTGGTTTTAGCAGTGTTCCCTGAGTTCTGAGAAAACATGAAAACAGCATTCTTTCCACTGACTACCAATGTAAGGAACATTTATCCCACTGACCACCAATGTAAGGAGCATTTATCCCACTGACCTCCAAAATAAGAAACATTCATCCCACTGACCACCAATGTAAGAAACATTCTTCCCACTGACCATCAATGTAAGGAACATTCTTCCCACAGACCACCAATGTAAGGAGCATTCTTTCCACAGACCACCAATGTAAGGATCATTCTTCCCACAGACCACCAATGTAAGGAGCATTCTTTCCACTGACCACCAATGTAAGGAACGTTCTTCCCACTGACCATCAATGTAAGGAACATTCTTCTCACTGACCATCAATGTAAGGAGCATTCTTCCCACTGACCACCAATGTAAAGAACATTCTTTCCACTGACCATCAATGTAAGGAACATTCTTCCCACTGACCATCAATGTAAGGAACATTCTTCCCACTGACCACCAATGTAAGGAGCATTCTTTCCACTGATCACCAATGTAAGGAGCATTCATCCTTGTGACCACCAATGTAAGGAACATTCTTCCCACTGACCCTTGTGAATTGGTTTTAGCTGGGGTTCCCTGGGAAGTCCTGGGAATTATTGTATGGGTTCTTATGGGGTAAAAAGGTTTAGAAAGTCACAATAAATGATAAACTTAACACTTATTATACATGAATTGATATAGACGCTAAGTAAATATAAAAAGAAATCACATTATGAATACATAAACATAAAGTCCCTAATACATGCAATGTAATTGATACAAAAACTTTAAAAACTTTAAAACAAAATCTAAAAAATCTAAATTAACAGTTCATAAACATAATAATAAAGTTCCATAAACCCATCCAAAATTATGATCTAATGAGCACCAGAGTCTGTGCCCACCTCTACCAGGTGAAATCCAAACTCACCAAATCAGAGACCTCTGTCCCTAGAAGCTCCCACTATTTTTGATAATTGTAAAACAGCTCAATACGCTTTGATGTCATTCAAACACCAACCAACATAGGAGAAAGGCAACGAACTGGATGGAGTGCTGTGTGATAATGTCACTACCCCACTCTACATATTTTTTCTCCTAAATACATTGCCAAGAGCTCTAGAAAGCACCTCTAGAGTTAATTGGTTGGTGATATCCGACATTTGTTTTCTCCCTTTTAACAGAACCTTTTTTAGGAAAATATGTGGTCTGCCATAGTAAAATGTGATAATACCAGTTGCTTGGCTCTCATGCGGCCATTCTCAACCTCTCAACACAGAGGAACCCTTGAAATATAACTTTCCAGTGTCAGGGAACCCCTGCTAAAAATTACTATATCTACAACTCATGATACTTTAGTGTGATGGTCAGTGGGAAGAATGCTCCTTACACTTGTGGACGTTGGGAGTAATTACCCTCTTACAGATAGTTAAAAGGATCAATAGTGTCAGTGGGAACTTATCTGAGAGAGGCAGGAACTGCTCATTGTTCAAGGAACCCCTAGCAACCTCTGGAGGAACCCTAAGATTCCTTGGAACCCTAGTTGGGAAACCCTGCTCTAATGTATGTCACTGGCCTGGAGCATGTGTCCGAATCAGGAGTTCTTGATACTTGTTTCTTATTAGTTTTGTGTCAATGGCAGCTTGCTGACCATACAACTAATATATTTCTGAAAAAAAAAGTCAGTGGTGGCCTATAGCTAGTTGTAGGTAGCCATATTCAATTGGACTTGTGTCAGAAACCATGAAATCAGGCCTAGACAGACGCACAGTTAAATCATACTTGTTTAATAGTAAAAGTAAAAAGACCAAAACATTCCCCTAGACTGGGACTTTTGAGGCACTACCATCAATGATGCAATGTAAGTAAAAAATATATAATTTTATTACAAAATTCAAAAGTACAACAAAAAATATATACAAAAATACAAATCAAACACAAACAATATATACAATGGGATACATCAAAAAGCAAGAACATGTAATTTGGACACAACTGCATCACATTGAGAGGAAAACCAAAAGTGGAAATGTAATAAGTCTCACTGAACCGACGCGTTTCGGGGAATCCTTCATCAGGGTTCATTAAGTGAGAGTTACCATTTCCAAAATACATGTGCTATAGAAGTATCCAAGGCATAAAATCAGCTTCACAGCAGTCTCCCAGGCCATGTGCATACAAAGAGAGCCAGATCGCGGACCATGTAGAGTGAAATTGTAATGACTGGTGCATATAATGCAATCCCAATGGGTGCTGAAAACCGCCGCGCCTAAGATTTGGCACGGTGTTTGTGCGCGGGCTGGGGTCCAAAAATTACCTGACCTGTACAATCAGTCCAACAGCATAGTATCAACGAGGCATCCTCCTCCGATCAGTAAAAGTAAATAGAACAAACGTAGCCAAAACATAGCCAAAGTTCAGTAACTGGAACGGATAGCCAGCCAAGCCAGAAGTCAGGGATCAATGTAGTGGAACAGCAAGCAGGATCTGGAGCCAGAAGGGATATTAGCAAAGCAAGTCTTAAACAGGATCACAGGAGTTTCTGTGATGTTGACCAAGGTGAAGGCAGAGAACTGGACAGCTTAAGTAGGCAGGATTGACGAGCAGGATATCATCAACAGCTGAGTAACTGTGGAGAGAGATGGGAGCTGACAATTAGCCAACAGCTGAGCGGCCAGCTCAGAGAAGGAAGGGCTGAGCCCAGCTATGACACCTTGTTCTGTAATGTTGCAGGCATCTCGTTCTCATAGCTTCTCCAAACCACTTCCTCAGTTCCAAATGTGGCTTGGATAAGCTGTGAAATGACTTCAACATTACAGAACAAGCCCAACTGTATGTGACCAACTATTACTAGATATACCATGACCTGACCTTCACAGGCAAAGGTGGCCTATGTACTTTTCTTATGACATGTACAGAGAGACAATCCGCTAAAATGCACTTGAGCGTTTTGTAGCTGTCCACAAAAAGCAAACTAGAGCTTTCTGACCAGTTGTTTCTAATCATGAAGGCACAAAAGACCACCAGCCATGAAGGGGTTTAATGGAGAGAATTACTAAATAATGAAAAAAAAAGCCTATCATATGGTCATCTTTTCTTTTCTTTTTTTCAGTCAAAGCCAAAGTGGTGAACAAACTCTTTGTTCAGCTTTTCTTCCTGCTGCAGAAGATATTTGCAGGTTCTTAAATAAGCATGTGTGCATTAAGTCAAGTGTTCTTTGTCATCTCACAAACTTCTTATCAAGAGACTAATATAGATAAGGCAGAATGGTACAATGAACTGCACTTTAGCACCTGCTTTTTAAAGGCCACAATATCTCTGAACTCCCAGAGGAGCCTGTGTATTGTCAGAGCAGTAATGTCCAGGGACAGTCACTCCAAGATCCCAGAATATTGGTATAAATGTTCCCATGAAAGCTTAATCTGGAAAAAGAAGAAAATAAAACTGAGTAAAAAGCAATAGACAACCCACCGTAACCAGTGTTTTCAGTGATTTGACATTAAAGACAAACATCTGATTGTTTGATGTTGATTACTGATCTCGGTACTGACATTACTTGAATAAGAAATAGTGAAGTCTTTGTTTTTCGGAACAATATAAGACGATCATATGACTAAACAAAGGCTTTACATCAAAGATCGCCTAATTGAGTGTCTGTAACATGAAAAGTTTGCTGAGCAATCTTTACTCAGTTGTTTTTTTTTGTTTTTGTTTTTATACACACTGTCATCAGTCAGTGTCCCTGTTCCAAACCAGTCATATGATGGCGCTGTACTGCACTGGTGACCAGTTGCAGCCGGTGGTCAGTCGGTAGCACTCACCCCATCGCTTCACCGGTGGCTTACCCGGCCACCCATTACCCTGCTCTCCACGGGTCATCACGATGGCGGCCTCCAGTTCCCCTGCTCTCCACGGGGCATCACAACGGCGGCCTCCAGTTCCCCTGCTCTCCACGGGTCATCACGGCGGCAGCCTCCCGTTCCCCTGCTCTCCACACGGGTCATCACGATGGCGGCCTCCAGTTCCCCTGCTCTCCACACGGGTCATCACGATGGCGGCCTCCAGTTCCCCTGCTCTCCACGGGTCATCACGGCGGCGGCCTCCAGTTCCCCTGCTCTCCACGGGTCATCACAGCAGTGGCCTCCCATTCCCCTGCTCTCCATGGGTCAAGACGACGCCGGCCTCCAGTTCCCCTGCTCTCCACGGGTCATCACGCCGGCGGCCTCCAGTTCCCCTGCTCTCCACGGGTCATCACGGCGGCAGCCTCCCGTTCCCCTGCTCTCCACACGGGTCATCACGATGGCGGCCTCCAGTTCCGCTGCTCTCCACGGGTCATCACGGCGGCGGCCTCTAGTTCCCCTGCTCTCCACGGGATCACGGCGGCAGCCTCCAGTTCCCCTGCTCTCCACGGGTCATCACAGCAGCGGCCTCCCGTTCCCCTGCTCTCCATGGGTCAAGACGACGCCGGCCTCCCGTTCCCCTGCTCTCCACGGGTCATCACGACGGTGGCCTCCAGGTCCCCTGCTCTTCACTTGTCATCACGGCGGCGGCCTCCCATTCCCCTGCTCTCCACGGGTCATCACAATGGCGGCCTCCCATTCCCCTGCTCTCCACAGGTCATCACGACGGCATCCTCCAGTACCCCTGCTCTCCACGGGTCATCACGGCGGCGGCCTCCCGTTCCCCTGCTCTTCACTTGTCATCACGGCGGCGGCCTCCCATTCCCCTGCTCTCCACGGGTCATCACGGCGGCGGCCTCCAGTTCCCCTGCTCTCCACGGGTCATCACGACGGCGGCCTCCCATTCCCCTGCTCTCCACGGGTCATCACGGTGGCGGCCTCCCGTTCCCCTGCTCTCCACGGGTCATCACCGCGGTGGCTTTCGTTGCCTCCCTCCACCTCGCCGGCCAATGGGGAGTCTTCTCTCTTCGGCCAATCCGAAAACGGGTCTCACACCCGCTTCTGATTGCCTGGATTGAGGATCAGTATTTCAACAGCAAATGTTCATTCACTCTTGTAACACCAGGGTGGGATCATGGTTCAATGCTCTGTGCCAAGAGCCCACCCTATTTTGAAGCCTATTAGAGCCTGTGGCTCTAATCAGGTGCTTCAAACCCCCCCCCCCCCGCCGCTGTAATTCAGGCCCCTGGCATCCTAAAAGGGGTCGGACGTGTGAATAGGGGAGGGCACGGCGGCCGTGGATAGATTCATGCTATGCATGAATCTATCTATTATACATATATGGGGTGTCGTGGAAAGAGGGGGTGGCACCCGGATGCCCCCAATGGATAGGCCGCCACTGCTGGTGACAGTATGTTAAAAAAAAATTGTAAATAAAAAAAAGTTTTCATTTCTTCATTTTCCAGAAAATTGTGAAAAAAAACTATAACTTCGAAAAATTCACCATGCCTCTTAATAAATACCTTAGACTGTCTGCTTTCCAAAAAGTTGTCTTTTGGGGGGTATTCGTACTGTCCAGCATTTTAGGGCCTCAAGAAATGAGAGGCAGTCAGTACATATAACGAATGCTGCTCCAAGACTCCACCTTACCAACCGTTCAGTGTCCTCCACCCCTCTCTTCCAATCCCTGCACTGGCTTCCACTCACCCAACAAATAAAATTCAAAGTACTAACAATAATTTACAAAGCTATCCACAGCTCCGCCCCCAGCTATATCACTAACCTAGTCCCAAAATACCAACCAAATCGTTCTCTTTGATCCTCCTAAGACCTCCTGCTCTCTAGCTCCCTTGTCCCCTCCTCCCATGCTCGCCTCCAGAATTTCTCCAGAGCTTCTTCCATCCTTTGGAACTCCCTACCCCAATCTGTCTGACTGCCTATCTATCTATCTATCTATCTATCTATCTATCTATCTATCTATCTATCTATCTATCTATCTATCTATCTATCTATCTATCTATCTATCTATCTATCTATCTATCCATGGATCACCCACAAGACGACCTCGGCAGGAGCCTTTGCCATGGTGGATGTCCAAGGGGTCCAGCTATAACTTTTAGCCTCTTTTGGTAAAACACAGAGGCAGCTCAGTTGGTAAAAGGTGTGCTGTGCCCCCCCCCCCCCACACACACACACACACTTTAAAAAGGAGGATAAAGGCAATTGGTGTCTGATGGGTTTGGCCATGTCAGTACAGACAATTCAAATAGGAGAAACGTCTCTCTGATTATTGAAACCCTTCTCACTGTCAATTTGAAGAGATGAGGGAGGGGACAAAGCTGCTACCTTGTGTAGGGACCCATTCCTTCCTAATCTCTATCTATCTATCTATCTATCTATCTATCTATCTATCTATCTATCTATCTATCTATCTATCTATCTATCTATCTATCTATCTATCTATCTATCTATCTATCTATCTATCTAGTACTTGATCATTCACAAGAAAACCTAGGCAGGAACCTTGAACTTGGTCAATGTCCAAGGAGCACAGCTACATCTTTCATTTTTCTTCAGTAAAGGGAATAGCTCAACTGGTCAGAGCTGTGCACGCCCTCGTCACTTTACAAAGGAGGATATACTTGTAGGCAGTTGGCATCTGATGGGTTGGACCATGCCAGTGCAAACAATGCAAATGGGATGGCTTCTCTCTGATATTGATGATTGATGTAAATTTGAAGGGATGCAGGAAGGTGGCAAAGCTGCTACCTTGTCTAGGGCCCCATTCTCTTCTAATCCTTATCTTTCTATCTAGCGCTGGATCATCCCCAAACAACCGAGGCATTAGCCTTGGGCAGTGGTGTCACTAGGGGGTGGCTATTGGGGCTATAGCCCCGAATCTGGGGCCCATAGCCCCGAGTATCTGCAGGTGTCCCCAAGGGGAGGGGAGGCCCTTTGGGGACCCTGATTTTAAGAGGGAGGCCCTCTGGGGACCCTGATTTTAAGGGGGAGGCTCTCTGGGGACCCTAATGTAAGGGGGGGCTCTTTGGGCATATACACACACCCACATATATTACTGTATATACATGTGTATGCCCGCCCAAGCGTATGACTTTCTTTACTGCGCTGCTATGGGCTCTAGCCCCAGATCTTTTGTAGACCTAGCAAAGCCCCTGGCCTTGGGCCTGGTGGATGTGTCCAAGGAGTCCAGCTACACCTTTCGTTCGCCTTCAGTAAACCAAGGGGATATCTCAATTAGTCAAAGTTGGGCACTCCTCCTCCATCACATTGAAGGGAAGATATACTTGTAGGCAGTTGGTGTTTGAATGGGGGGCCATGCCAGTTCAGACAATGCAAAAAGGATGACTTCTCTCTGAATATTAAAATTATTATCAATGTCAATTGAAGGGAGCGAGGCTGTTAACTTGTCTAGGGCTCCATTATCTTATAATCCATCTCTGTATCTATCATTCTATCTATCTATCTATCTATCTATCTATCTATCTATCTATCTATCTATCTATCTATCTATCTATCTATCTATCTATCTATCTATCTATCTATCTATCTATCTATCTATCTATCTATCGTTGAATTTATCTACGTATTAAAATTATTATTATTAGTAGTAATAGTAGTAATAGTATGTGTGTATTATTTTACTATCAGTGGGGTAAGAAAGGGGATTCCAACAATCAGAGTTTTGATACATATTGTAGGATTAAGGAAAAAAAAAAAAAAAAACATTTTGTACTTGAATAAAAACCTGATTTATTTAGCACAGGAAGCCAACAATATACAGAGCAGGCTTATAAAAAAGGTTTTTTCAGTGAAGATCATGTGATGGTTCTGTAGTTTTCTGGAAATAATATGTAATTAATCTGCAGACAGTTGCACTGTCCAGTGTACATGGTGATTAGGGGAAACAAAGACCTCCCACCACATACCAAAGACACTAGAGTCTGCACATAGGTGGGAGAGAGAGAGAGACGGAGAAAAAGAAGAAATTGCTTTTTCCTTGTCTCTTTCTGCAGACCCCACATCTTCTGATCAGCCGGAGAGGACAGAGCGAAGGTTCCCCTCTACATTTACAGGTATGTCATGATATTAAATGGGGGGTATGCTATGTGCTTCTGGGTCTGTGATGGATTATTTGTAAAATATGAGTCTAATTTGGTTTCCCACCATTAGTGTGGGAGTGGATGGGATTTTGACTCCAATTTAGCCTTTTTGGATACACATAGTTAATCTAGAAATGCCATGAATATGTAAACATAATGAGCGATATATTACATTAGGAGTGTTATATGCTGTAATAAAGTAGATTGATTAGAGAACGTAACTGCGATTCTGGCTCTTAAGACAAATTTGGAAGCTTTCCAAATTTGAATTCACCTGCTGCTTTCTCCAGTCTATAGAGCAGCCTTTCTCAACCTCTTTACCTTTGAGGAACCCTCAAATTAATTCTCAGGTCTTGGGGAACCTCTTCTTAAAAGGATGATACCTACATCTCATGGTATATTGGCATGATCAATAAGTTAATCTTAAATAAAACAATAAGTAATGTGGCTTTCCTAGCATATTTGACACCCAGAGCAGATAAATTAGTTACCGACCACCTACAAAATAGTTTTAAGCAAAATTTTCGTAAAATGAATAACAAAGCCAGACAGTAAAATTGTGATGTCCATTAGTGGCCAGTTTATAACCTCTCATCTTGGTGGTCATTCTAGGTGGGATATCAATCCACCATTGCTCACTGCTCAAAGAACTTGGAGGAACCCCGGTTGAGAAACAATGCTATAGAGCATGGTTTTTCAACCTGGGTTCCATGGAACTCTAGTGTTCCTCCAGAGGTTGCTAGGGGTTTCTTCAGAAATGAGCAATATCTGTCTCTTAGATAAGTTCCCACTTCCACCTTTGATCTTTTTAGCTATCTGTAAGGGTGTAACTTTTCCCAATGACCACAGACCCCCTAAGTAACACCCATATGTGAAGCTGAGCCTCCATGACTAAAGGAAGTGGATATCAATCCACCATGGAACTCTAGTGTTCCTCCAGAGGTTGCTAGGGGTTTCTTCAGTAATGAGCAATTTCTGCCTCTTAGATAAGTTCCCATTTCCACCATTGATCTTTTTAGCTATCTGTAAGGGTATAACTTTTCCCAGTGACCACAGACCCCCTAAGTAACCCCCACATGTGAAGCTAAGCCTCCATGACTGAAAGAATTAAAATACAATGAATGTAAGGGGAAGGCCGGAAGCAGTCAGTCTGGGGAAAGGCTAGATGATGCTGGATGTCCTCTGGTCAGGAAATGAGGCAGGCTCTCTGACTTGCTGCAGATTCTAATGCACATCCAAAAAAGAAGAAACAAGTTTTGGTGCTGGACTTCCACTTTTAGTAGATTTGGATTTGTTGTACTTATAGTTTAGATATAATGGCTTTGTAAGGGTGACCTAAATATTTGGTGATGTTTCCAGATTTAGAGCCCCCCATATTGATTGTGCCTGTCATCCGATTAGCATCCATTTGGCTCTAAAGCCTGGTACACACGGTCAGATTGTTGGCCAACAAAGCGTCAGACTTTTGTCTGAAGGGCATGTGCCAGGAACTTGTCTTGCATCCAAACGGTACACAATTGTCGTCCGACAAACACAAACGTAGTGACGTACTACGAGGAATTTCAGCTCTTGAGCGCCACCCTTTGGGCACCTTCTGCTAATGTCGTGTTTGGTGAGCATTGATTCCCAGCATGCGTGTTTGTACTTTCAACTTTTGTGTGACGGACTTGTGTACAGACAGATAGGAAAATCTGACGACAGACCGCTGTCCACCTGCCACCCAACATTTGTTGGGGGAAAGTTGGACAACAATTGTCTGATGGAGCGTACCAACGGTCGGATTTTAGGCCAACAGTCTGTCATCACACAATTCTCTGCCGAAAATCCGATCGTGTGTACGAGGCTTTACAGTTGGTGAGTCAGTCTCCACCAACTCGATGTCTGCAGATTGCTCCATATCTCATGGTAGTTTATTGGTTTATGATGCAGAACTTCTTACGAAAAGCAATCCTTCTCCTGCGCACCGCGCTTCTCCCAACTCCATCCCCAGCCTGTTCCCAGCCTGTTTATTAGAATACATGATATCTTGTTTATTTCATAGAGAATGTTGACTGTTTTCAATGTGTTTTTTTAGAGATACATGGAAAAAGATTTGCATGTATATAAAGGCTTTTTCTGTATTTCCATGTATATTCTATAATTATACACTACACTGAGGTGGGGGGGGGGGGGTCATGTTTCCTCATTACACACGCAGGTTCTGCTTCCTGCTTTGTAGGGGGACCTGGTGCTCGTGCTTTACTTCTTTTTCCCACAATAATATTCTAGGAGTCAGTCATCTCATTCAAAACAATGCTCTCCCCATGTGGCCCATTTATTATCTCAATAGCTGTAAAAGGAAAGCTGTCATTCCATTTGACAAGTGTGGTGAAAATCTTAAAAAAATTAAAACGATCTTCTCACGAGTCCAAGATCGTTTAAAGTTATGCCCCGTACACACGGTCGGATTTTCTGACGGAAAATGTGTGATAGGACCTTGTTTTTGGAAATTCTGACCGTGTATGGGCTCCATCACACATTTTCCATAGTAATTTCCGACACACAAAGTTTGAGAGCAGGCTATAAAATTTTCCGACAACCAAATACGTTGTCGGAAATTCCGATCGTGTGTACACAAATCCGACGCACAAAGTGCCACGCGTGCTCAGAATAAATTAAGAGACAAAGGCTATTGGCTACTGCCCCGTTTATAGTCCCGACGTATGCGTTTTATGTCACCGCGTTCAGAACGATCGGATTTTCCGCCAACTTTGTGTGGCCGTGTGTATGCAAAACAAGTTTGAGCCAACATCCGTCGGAAAAAATCCATGGATTTTGTTGTCGGAATGTCCGATCAATGTCTGACCGTGTGTACAGGGCATAACTTTTAGGAAGGCAAAAAACATCCAATGCATTTCAGCGGCTGAAAATTCCCCTCCATCAGAGTTTGAACAGTGTAGCAAAAAAGTATCTATAGGACTGAAAGCAAAAGTGATTGATCTGTACCTACAATCGTATTTATTTTCATTTTTCAATCAGAGATTTAATTTCAGGATCTTTTTTTTTTTTTTTTTTTTTTTTTTTAGTCCAGTAGGCACTTTTTTGCTATATTGTCCAAGTCCTAAAGTCGGGGGAATATTGCCCCGAAGTACTTTGGATGTCTTTTGCTGTCTTGTTATTATGTGTGAAAATAACTTTAACCACTTCAGCCCCAGAAGATTTGGCTGCAGAATAACCAGGCCATTTTTTGCGATTCGGCACTGCGTCGCTTTAGCTGACAATTGCGCGGTCGTGCAACGTTGCACCCAAACATAATTGTCGTCCTTTTTTTCCCCACAAATAGAGCTTTCTTTTGGTGGTATTTGATCACCTCTGCGGTTTTTATTTTTTGCGCTATAAACAAAGAAAGAGCAACAATTTATCCCGATCCCATGAGCCGACGTATCGTTACGACGGTTCGCGGGATCGTGCCGACCTGCCGCAGTATAATGACGGCGGCTGGTCGGCAAGCAGTTAAAGTAATTCTAAAGGCAGAAGGCTTTTTACCTTTTACCCTAATTCATTCTCTGCATTAAAGTAGAATTATAGGTAAAAATTTGGTTTATCATTTTGGATAGAGCGGTAAGGGTTATAACCCCTGTCAGATTTTTTTTTTTTTTTTTTTTCGCCATCTGTGTCCCATTGTGGAGATGCCCCTTCACTTCCTGTCCCATAGCCAAACAGGAAGTGAGAGGAAATCCCTCCAAATTAAAGGAATTCTTTGGGAACCCTTGGGTCAGCAGAACTAGTGTCCCCCATTGGAAGATTTCTGCTCTATTACTTTTCTGGGGACAACCCAAAATTTGGGGTGTTCTTTTACTTTCACTTTCAATGATAATAGTAAACAGGACAAATAGAGAGGGTGAATCTTCCTAACAGGGGCACAGACAGCAATAAAAACGGACAGGGGTTCTAATCCCTCTCCACTCTATCCAAAAAGTTTTGCTTTTAGTTATACTTTAAGGTAAAAAAACATTCTCTGTGCAGTCCCTGTCCCTCTTATACTTACCTGAGCCCGATCTCGATCCAGCGACGTGCATGACAGCAGTGGCTCTCTCCTTTCTTACTGGCTCAGAGACAGCAGTGGAAGCCATTGGCTCTTCCTGCTGTGAATCACACCAAGTGAGGAGGGAGTGGGAGGGGCAGGGCCGAGCCACGCTGTGTGTCTATTCACACAAAGAAGCAGTGCTCAGCAGGGGGGAGGAGCCAGGAGCACCAGCGGGGGGGGGGGGGGGGGGGGCAAAATAGGAGGATCCATTGCACAGAGCAGGCGAGCATAACATGTATGTTATTTAATAACAAAACAAAAAAAGATATGGGTTTACAATTACTTCAGGGTTAGTTCATCTTTACAAAAAAAAATCTGCCCATGCAGGTAAGGGGTGTTTGTAGATAAAAACAAACTGTGAAGCTCTGAGTAAAGTTGAATAATTCCCTTGCTATAGGTGTAGGCTATTTACATATCTCCTGAAGCCTGACTGGAAAACTCAAAGGATGTTGCTAAGTGAGGCCTAGTCATTATTGTTCACCTCCACCATCAGAGGGAGTGATGGATAGATACCAGAGTGTGGTTGTAAATGGGGTTCACACAGAACATGGAGCAGTCACTACTGGTGTACCACAAGGCTATGTACTAGGTCCCGTTCTATGTAATCTCTATGTAAGGGCTATAATTAAAGGGTTATTGGGCAAGGTACTTCATTTTACTGACGATACAAAAGTGTGTAATAGGGTTGAAGTGTCTGTAACATGAAACATGATTTGGCATTGCTGGAAGATTGGTCAGATAGTGTCTGTGAACAGCAATTTTCAAGACTTGCCACGAATTCTCAATGGGATTTAGGTCTGGACTTTGACTGGGCCATTCTAACACATGAATATGCTTTGATCTAAACCATTCCATTGTAGCTCTGGCTGTATGTTTAGGGTCGTTGTCCTGCTGGAAGGTGAACCTCCGCCCCAGTCTCAAGTCTTTTGCAGACTCTAATGCCCCGTACACACGGTCGGACTTTGTTCGGACATTCCGACAACAAAATCCTAGGATTTTTTCCGACGGATGTTGGCTCAAACTTGTCTTGCATACACACGGTCACACAAAGTTGTCGGAAAATCCGATCGTTCTGAACGCGGTGACGTAAAACACGTACGTTGCTACTATAAACGGGGCAGTAGCCAATAGCTTTCACCTCTTTATTTATTCTGAGCATGCGTGGCACTTTGTCCGTCGGATTTGTGTACACACGATCGGAATTTCCGACAACGGATTTTGTTGCCGGAAAATTTTATCTCCTGCTCTCCAACTTTGTGTGTCGGAAAATCCGATGGAAAATGTACGATGGAGACCACACACGGTCGGAATTTCCGACAACACGCTCCGATCGGACATTTTCAATCGGAAAATCCGACCGTGTGTACGGGGCATTAGAGTGAAAGCAATAATTCTAGCACTAGACCTCCTCTGTAACTCTAAACAGGTAACCTGTAAAAAAATTGAATGCGTCACCTATGGAGATTTTTAAGTACCGTAGTTTGTCGTTATTCCATGAGCGTGCACAATTTTAAAGCATGACATGTTAGGTATCTATTTACTCAGTGTAACAATCTTTCATATTATTTTAAAAAATTGGGCTGACTCTACTGTTTTGGGGTTTATTTATTTTTAAAAAAAGTGCTTTTTTTCCAAAAATATTGCATTTGTTAGACCGCTGGGCAAATACAGTGTGACAAAAAATATTGCAAAAATCGCATTTTATTCTCTAGGGTCTCTGCTAAAAAAAATATATAATGTTTGGGGGTTCTAGGTCATTTTCTATCAAAAAATACTAATTGACAACACTACCTGCCTGGAGTTTGCATGTTCTCCCTGTGTCTGTGTGGGTTTCCTCCGGGTACTCCGGTTTCCTCCCACACTCCAAAGACATGCTGGTAGGTTAATTGACTTCTGTCTAAATTGGCCCCAATATATGAATGTGAGTTGGGGACCTTAGATTGTAAGCTCCTTGAGGGTAGGGACCGATGTGAATGTACAATGTATATGTAAAGCGCTGCGTAAATTGACGGCGCTATATAAGTACCTGAAATAATAATAATAATAATAATTTAAACTTGTAAGCAAAAAATTCCAGGAAAGGTCTTGTCTTAAAGTGTATAAAAAAAAAAATTTTTTTTTGTAATATTTGTTTATTATAAAAGTAAAAGAGGACAACAGAAATCTAATGCGATGTTTGACACTGTTTTTGATAAACTAATGCATCAATTTATAGTTGGATGGATGGAGTACCGATTCTCAATAAATTCTCAAGGTGCTCATCGGAAATTTTGGTTCTAATTTTTCCCTTTGTGTGCTTCATTCTTGAAAATAGGTGTGATTGTGAAGAGTGGGAGATTTTTATTTGGGAAGATAAAACTTATAAAAGTCCAGTAAAGAGACACTATTACATTTTTCTCCAGCCCCATGTGTTATCTAATGCCCCGTACACACGATCGGAATTTCCGGCAACAAAACCATGGATTTTTGATCGAAAAGGTGTTGGCTCCAACTTGTGACATACAAGACGTACGGCGAGCCGAAGTGATATCTCCATTACGAATGTTAGTTTTACAAGACTGAGTGCTTCCGGCTCGTCCTTGCTTCCGAGCATGCGTGTTTGTGCTTTGGACTTTTCCCCGACGGACTTGTGTACACACGATCGGAAAATCCGACAACTCACATTTGTTGGCGGAAAATTTGAGAGCATGCTAGCCAAGATTTTTGGCGGAAAGTCCGACAACAAATGTCCGATGGAGCGCACACGCAGTCGGATTTTCCGCCAACAAACTCACATCCAACATTTCCCGTCGGAAAATCCGATCGTGTGTACGGGGCATAAGCGTAATCGCATTTTTCAAAAAAATTCAAATAAAAATCAAAATTATAAAGAAAGTTTACAATTTTGTGTTGGGCCACATTCATAGCCGTCTTGGGCCACAAGTTGGACATCCCTGCTCTAAAGTATAATATTATATTATATTATAATTTCCTCTAGATTAAATGAGCATCTAAAGTATGATTAAAGGTAAATCTTGTTTTTTAGATTAGAATAAAGTAGTGAGGGGGTAGTTTATTGCTGTCTGTGTGCCTATTGAGGCCGTTCATTCTCTCTAATTGTCCTGATCATCAATGTCACCGAGAATGGAAGTGAGGGGTACATGTGTCTATGGACGGGTTTCTGTGCTGAGAGCCATTATAGGGAGCTCCTGTTCTCTAGTAATGATCAGGGAGACGATCATGTGACTGCTGTGCCAGCCAATCACAATGGTCAAGTGATTGGGCAGGCCTTTCCACCCTCCCGGGCATAAAGACCCAGTTAAAGTGGCACTGGTACTGGGCGGGAAGGACTGCCCAATTATGTGCCAACTGTGGCAGCCAATCACAGTAGTCAGGTGATCGGGAAGTCCTTCCCACCCCCGGGCATAAAAACCCAGTTAAAGGGGCACTGGTACTGGGCGGGGAGGGATTATTGTTATGTAGTGTTATCTAAAAATGTTTTTATATTTTTCAGGGTAGTAATAAGCTGGTTGCACTGAACACCATAATGATCTGCTTTTTGCTACTCTTGAGTAAAATGGGAATGTTAGCAGCTCAGCTCAACACCACGGACCAGACCGTGACCGTTTCCAAGAACTTTACAGAACCGGAGAACATCACTGAGACCGTGTGTACAGGAAGATGCAACATCACGTGTTTCCTACCCAACCAATCCCTTCAGGAGTTCCCAGCATGCCTACCCAACACTGTGCAGGTGCTGGACCTGGCCTTCAATCACTTGTCTGTAGTTAGGGACCAGGACGTGGCTGGCCTATCCGAACTGCGAAACTTGTCTTTAGCGCACAACCAAATCAAAGAAATCCTCTGGGGGAGCCATGTGCTGGCTCAGCTCGAGTCTCTGGATCTGAGCTATAATCAATTATCAGTTGTCCCAAGGTGCAAGGTGTTGAAGAAGGTCCAATGGTTGTCCTTAGCAGGAAATCCAATATCTCACATCCCTTCGTTGGCTTTCACGTGTTTCCCAAACCTGGCCTTCCTCAATTTGTCTTCTACGCTAATTGGAAGCAATTCGTCAGCAGACATCGATGAGTCAGCATTTGCTCTGAATGTAACAGAGTCGCAGATGGATTCATTAACATCTCTGCATTTGCTTGATCTAAGTGCTACCTACCTTCAAAGAAGTAAGTACAAAAATGAGGAACTTCACCCTACCGAGTCCAAATTGTATTTCTGTCCCTGGTAATTGTTCCTGTATGTCTGTCCAGTGTGGTCCTCTCTCCAGCTCAGAATTCCTCTTCGCTCTACTCCCATGCCACCATCTTGAAACAATACCCAGCGCATGCTCAGACACGCTGAAGATCTCTGCCAGGGCTATGGGACCAGGCAGAGACCCTCTGCATGTATTGTGCATGTGCAAAATCCCACGAACCCCCACGCATGCATAGACATGCCACACATCTATATCAGGTCCCATAGAGTGACAGAGGCCAGGCTTTCTACTACAAGAAACAAACACAAAAGGGCGCACCAAACTAGTGCATTATCCCACAATATCAATTTATTAAGACATTGTCTTAACCACTTCAGCCCCGGAAGGATTTACCCCCTTCCTGACTAGAGCACTTTTTTGCGATTCGGCGCTGAGTCGCTTTAACTGACAATTGCGCGGTCGTGCGACGTTGCACCAAAACAAAATTGACGTCCTTTTTTTCCCACAAATAGAGCTTTCTTTTGGTGGTATTTGATCACCTCTGCGGTTTTTATTTTTTGCTGTATAAACTAAAAAAGAGCGGCAATTTTGAAAAAAAAAAGCAATATTTTTTACTTTTTGCTATAATAAATATCCCCAAAAAATATATAAAAAAACAAATTTCTTCCTCGGTTTAGGCCGATATGTATTCTTCTACATATTTTTGGTTAAAAAAAATCGCAATAAGCGTATATTGATTGGTTTGCGCAAAAGTTATAGCGTCTACAAAATAGGGGATAGATTTATGGCATTTTTATTATTAATTTTATTTTATTAGTAATGGCGGTGTTCTGCGATTTTTAACGTGACTGCGACATTATGGCGGACACATCGGACACTTTTGACACTATTTTGGGACCATTGTCGTTTATACAGCGATCAGTGCTATAAAAATGCACTGATTACTGTGTAAATGACACTGGCAGGGAAGGGGTTAAACACTAGGGGGCGATCAAGGGGTTAAGTGTGTCCTAGGGAGTGATTCTAACTGTAGGGGGGATGGGCTACCACTGACATGACAGCGATCATTGCTCCCGATGACAGGGAGCAGTAGATCTCTGTCATGTCACTAGGCAGAACGGGGAAATGCCTTGTTTATTTAGGCACTTCCCCGTTCTGCGGTTCTGTGACAGGCCCCCGGCAGACATCGAGTCCACGGGACCCGCGGGCGCACGGTCACGCTATACGCGGCACACACGCGCCCACTAGCCCCGCAAATTAAAGGGGACGTACAGGTACGCCCATTTGCCCACAGCTGCCATTGTGCCGACGTATATCGGTGTGCGCCGGTCGGCAAGTGGTTAAAATGTACTCACTTATGTCTGAATAAAGAACGCTCATTGAGTTACTCGTCCGTAGCTCAACAGTCCTAAACACAGTGCACTCCAGAGTTCGGGGGGGGACCCTACCGGGGTCCAAGCTGGCTGACGCGTTTCGAAGGTAGCACCTTCTTCTTCAGAGCCAAACCCCTGACTCTAGAGAAGAAGGTGCTACTGTCAGCCAGCTTGGTCCCCGGTAGGGTCCCCCCAAACTCTAGAGTGCACTGTGTCTAGGATTGTTGAGCTACGGATGAGTAGCTCGATGAGCGTTCTTTATTCACACGTTTGTGAGTACATTTGGGATAATGCACTAGGCTGTTGCGCCCTTTTGTGTCTTTGTTTCTTCTGGTGGCTTTAGGACACCCCCAGTCCTAGAGGGCAGCAAAGCTTGAAGTGTATCCTTGTGATGTAAATTCATCTCCAATACTTGTAACGGGCTGTGAATGCGCGGGAGGCATTTTCTATGACAGTCTACCTTGCTTTCTAGGCATGTGTGGGAGGAGGTTGTGGAATATTGAGCATACGCAGACATGCCGCAGGTCTTTGCCAGGTCCTGTAGACCAGCAGTATGTCAAGATATGAGCAGATATCTCACTGAATATGTCCTCCTCGCCTGGGGGAGGATGCAGGATGTGAAAAGTGGGAAGATTATTGGTAGTCTTTTCCAAATTGTGTAAGAGGTAGGCGCTGGGCAGAGGAGATCGAGTCATATTCATGAATGAAGGGCCACTTTTAATAAGAAAATCCCCAGAATAGTTTAACAGGCAAAATCCACATTTATTAGAGCACATGAATTTTCAAGCAGCATCAATTACAATGGATGCTCATGTGGGGTATTAGCTATGGATGTTGTCATTCATTACAAACATGGTAAGGTGGTGTAACTCCACTTCTGTAGAGAAAAAACTATCTCCTCTGGGTGATCGATTTACATTGTAGGCACAGGCGTGCGCAGGGGGTGTACCAGGTGTGCCTGGGCACACCCTAATCACTCTGTTCGGTGGATGTTTCAGGGTGGAGAGCAGGGGCGGCCCGTCCATTAAGGACGCATGGGCGCCACCCCCCCCTGTCCATCGCCGCCTCCCCTATTCATGCGTCTGGCCCCTTTCAGGACACCGGCGCATGGATTCCAATGCGCGGGGGGGGGGGGGTGTTTTTTTGAAGCACCGATTAGCACCGAGGCACTAATAGGCTTCAATATAGGGTGGGCTCCGGTGGCAGAGAGTGCGCTCCGAGCCCACCCAGGTGTCTTACAACAGTGAATCACTATTCGCTGTTAAACACTGATCCTCCTCCCGGCCAATCAGGAAACGGAGTTCGACACTGGTCACCCGATTGGCTGAAAGGACAGGTGATCCTATTGGACGACTAGGAGGAGGAGGGGAGGAGTTGAAAGCCGCCATGGAGGTGAGGACACTCGGAGCCGAGCCATTGCACCACGCTGCCTGCCACCCGACCAGTGCCAGACCGACCAGCGTGGGAGGGGGTGGCTTCTGTCTAAATTTGGATTTGAACCATTGACCCTTTTTACTGCTAGGCGAAAGTGCTATCCACTACACCACTATGCCATACATCAAAATGAATGACAAACGAGGAAGAGTGGAAAATGATATGGGAGAGTAGACGGCGTGATGACGTCAGCAATATAATGGTAAAGTGATAACAAGCAATGAAATGTCTGATTTTCTGTATTTCAGTTGATGAAGCCTGGGGGAAAGACTTACCAAATCTGAAGGAGCTTCGCCTCCAGAAGATGGTCACTATGAAAAGACTGGAGGACAAGTTGCTCAGATGGTTTCCCCGATTAGAAGTTCTGAACTGTTCCGGCTCCTCAGGACTCTCTCATGTCGAGACAGAAATATTTGAAAATGCTTCCAAATTGAAGAATCTCTCGTTTCACGAGTAAGAGTTTATCTAGAACGATCGTCCTTTATAGTGTACATTTGTAGACATGGTGGTGCCGGGCTCTGTGGTATGTACAACGGGCAATTTTAAGGTTGAAATATTAGTCTGGGGCAGTGGTCTCCACAATATGGCGCGGGAGGCAACCTTTTGCTCGGCTTTATCAAGCCATTATCTGATATGAGGAACCATTTCCTCCACTGACACCAATCATGGGGCACTATTCTTCCCACTATTACTGATGATAGGGTACTATTCCTCCCACTAATACCATCGATGGGGAACTATTCCTCCCAATATTACTAACAATGGGGAACTATTCTTTCCAATAATACCAATGTTGGGGCACTATTCTTCCCAATATTACTAAACAATGGGGCACTATTTCTCCCACTAATACCAACAATGGGGAACTATTCCTCCCAATAATACCAACAATGGGGCACTATTTCTCCCACTAATACCAACAATGGGGAGCTATTCCTCCCAATATTACTAACAATGGGGAACTATTCCTCCCAATAACATCAATGTTGGGGCACTATTCTTCCCAATATTACTAACAATGGGGCACTATTTCTCCCACTATTACCAACGATGGGGAACTATTCCTCCCAATAAAACCAACAATGGGGCACTATTCCTCCTACCAATACTGACGATGGGGTACTATTTATCCCACTAATACCAATGATGGGGCACTATTTCTCCCACTGATACCAATGATGGGGCACTATTCCTCCCACTGATACCAATGATGGGGCACTATTCCTCCTAATATTACTAATGATGGGGTACTATTTCTCCCACTAATACCATCGATGGGGAACTATTCCTCAAAATATTACTAACAATGGGGAACTATTCTTCCCAATAATACTAATGTTGGGGCACTATTCTTCCCAATATTACTAACAATGGGGAACTATTCTTCCCAATAATACCAATGTTGGGGCACTATTCTTCCCAATATTGCTAACAATGGGACACTATTTCTCCCACTAATACCAACAATGGGGCACTATTCCTCCCAATAATACCAACAATGGGGCACTATTTCTCCCACTAATACTAACGATGGGGAACTATTCCTTCCAATATTACTAACAATGGGGAACTATTCCTCCCAATAGTATCAATGTTGGGGCGCTATTCTTCCCAATACTAATAACAATGGGGCACTATTTCTCCCACTATTGCCAACGACGGGGAACTATTCCTCCCCATAATACCAACAATGGGGCACTGTTCCTCCCACTAATACCAACGATGGGGCACTATTCTTCCCACTAATACCAACAATGGGGAATTTTCCTCCCACTAATACCAATGATGGGGCACTATTCCTCCCAATAATACCAATGATGGGGCACTATTCTTCAGAATTACAGCATACAGAATTAGCCTGTTTTGTGACATAATTTGTTCAAGCAACCTGAACTTCCTCTAATCTGAAAAGTACATTTTAATGACAATGCCATTCACTAACAATGTTCTAGTTTTTGGTGGACCTTGGAGAGTCTCAGGGACTCCATTGGTGAGATCTCAATGTTGGGTTCCTGGATCTGCACAGCTGCTGTGACCATTATGAGGAGTCTCATTCTTCCCGTTGGAATTATTCATTTATTTATTCTCTTATTTATTTATTTTGTATCATGTGAAATGCAACAAGAGCAGTACGAATACCCCAAAATAGGCAGGAACACCTGAACCTGCCATGGCAGGGAGATCTTACAAAGGGGTTTCCTAGAGATGAAATATGTGTCAGCCAACAGGTTCTCTACTTATAACTTAAAATGTCACTTTTGGGTGGACTGGCCTTTTAATACAATTCTGTTTTTATTTTGTCATCATGCAGCTGTAACCTGACTTCCCTCCGTCCTTGGAATATGACTTCTACCGTTTTAGCTATTGACCTCAGTGAAAATCCATTAGAGTGTAGCTGTGAACTGAACTGGCTGCTATCAGACCCTGACCGCATAACACTGCTCAGGTAACAAACGGTGGGAAAATATTCATGACATCATTTCATACATTGTTATCAAATGTTAGCAAGAAGTATGAGGTTACCAGATGGATCGCTTTTGGTTCTCCAATCTGGAGTTGTGATGGAATAAAGGAAGTCAACAAGGGATCACTGATGAAGTCAATATAGGTTATCTAAAGGGAAACATTTCCTTTATTAGTTTTATGAGTACTGATGGGAAATAGAGAAATGCAAAGTAACATTTAAAGTGGTTGTAAACCCCATTCATTAAAGTGGGGTTCCACCCAAAAAAACAAAAATACCTGAAAAATTGTAAAAAAACAAAAACAAAAAAACATTTGAATATTTATTTTTTTTTACTTACCTCTAAATGCCTGTTGCTAGGTGGTCCCTCGTAGTCTGCCTCTTCCTTTGCCTGGGCTGGTGACATCACTTCTCCCCAGGCACAGGAAGGGCTCGGCTCTGTTCCCTCCCTCCTGTCAATCATCTGGGACCCATTACAGGTCCCAGGTGATTGAGCGGCCAATCACGGCGCACGGCGCCGCTTGCGCATGCGCAGTGGGTGCCAGGCTGTTAAGCCACAGCCCGGCGCCCACAGTTGAAATGCCAGCGCCGACGAGCGGACGGGGGGGGGGAACGAGCGGGGCTTCGATCCCCCGCATCGCTGGACCCAGGGACAGGTAAGTGTCCAATTAAAAGTCAGCAGCTGCAGTATTTGTAGCTTCTGACTCTTAATTTTTTTTTTTTTTAATGGAGCCCCTGGGTGGAACTTCCCTTTAAATTTGACCTAAGCACATATAACTGTAGTGTTTACTTATCTATCTCCAAAGCTCTAAGTGCTGTGTCTTTCTGCTGATCCGTTCCTCTGTTATCAGCAGAGTCAGTTCTGACAAGTTCTCTGACTACATGAGATAACAGTAGGGGTGCTGAATATAATCGTAGAATCGATGCATCGCGATTCAGCTGTCCACAATTCTGCATCGGTGCTACGACTGGCATAATCGATTAGCGGGTGACATCATCCCGGCTTGCCTTGCCTCTGCTGGAAGAGAGCTCCCAGAGTACTCTTCTTACAAGTGTTAAACTAACTGTGTTTTATTGAATCCCGCCTTATAGTACATTAAGTGCTCCAATGTACATGCTTTTTAAAAAAAATATGTAGCTATATAGTACCTCATTTGAGAGTGTCCCTCACCGCTCATGTGACTGCCTGGCCCGCCGCTCTTCTCCCGATCTGACAGCTACAGCGGGCGGGGCTGAGAATCTCCCGCTGACGTCAGCCGGGAAAAGAGAGGAGAGCGGCAAGCCAGGCAGTCTGAGTCACATCTAAGCCGAAGGACAATCAGTACTATAGAGCTACATGTTTTTTAAAAAGCATGTACAGTGGGGCACTTAAAGTGGAAAAAACAAAAAAAAAGTTCAAAGTCAGCAGCTACAAATACTGCAGCTGCTGACTTTTAATAATCGGACACTTACCTGTCCCACGGTTACAGCTGCATGCTGTAACTGGCCGGGCAATCATCTGGGACCTGTGACGTGTCCCAGATGATTGCTGAGAGGGAGTGGGAAGAGGTGATCTTCCTTTCAACACCGCGGTGCCCCGGAAGGAAGTGGGGGCTGGAACCCTCTAAAAAGAGGGTTTCCGCCCCTGCCCCCCTCCAAAAAAAAATGACATGGCAAATTGGCGAATGTGGCATGTCAGGGGGTCACCTTCCCTTAAAGAAGAAGTTCAATCTTTGGGTGGAACTCTGCTTTAATGTACTATACGATGGGATTCAATAAGACACAGTTAGTTTAACACGTGTAGGCTGAGTACATATGAGTTTTTACTCTGCTTACAACTCGCACTGGCTCCGTGCTGAGAGTTCACGGATCCTCCATCTCCATCCCCGGACTCTCCCATCCTTCTGTTCCCATTCATATATTCCTCCATCTCCATCCCCAGACTCTCCCATCCTTCTGTTCCCATTCATATATTCCTCCATCTCCATCCCCAGACTCTCCCATCCTTCTGTTCCCATTTATGGATTCCTCCATCTCCAGACTCTCCCATCCTTCTGTTCCCATTCATGGATTCCTCCATCTCCATCCCCGGACTCTCCCATCCTTCTGTTCCTATTCAGGAATTCCTCCATCTCCATCCCCAGACTCTCCCATCCTTCTGTTCCCATTCATGGATTCCTCCATCTCCATCCCCAGACTCTCCCATCCTTCTGTTCCCATTCATGTATTCCTCCATCTCCATCCCCAGACTCTCCCATCCTTCTGTTCCCATTCATGGATTCCTCCATCTCCATCCCCAGATTCTCCCATCCTTCTGTTCCCATTCATGGATTCCTCCATCTCCATCCCCAGACTCTCCCATCCTTCTGTTCCCATTCATGGATTCCTCCATCTCCATCCCCAGACTCTCCCATCCTTCTGTTCCCATTCATGGATTCCTCCATCTCCATCCCCAGACTCTCCCATCCTTCTGTTCCCATTCATGGATTCCTCCATCTCCTTCCCCAGATTCTCCCATCCTTCTGTTCCCATTAATGGATTCCTCCATCTCCATCCCCAGACTCTCCCATCCTTCTGTTCCCATTTATGGATTCCTCCATCTCCAGACTCTCCCATCCTTCTGTTCCCATTCATGGATTCCTCCATCTCCATCCCCAGACTCTCCCATCCTTCTGTTCCCATTTATGGATTCCTCCATCTCCAGACTCTCCCATCCTTCTGTTCCCATTCATGGATTCCTCCATCTCCATCCCCGGACTCTCCCATCCTTCTGTTCCTATTCAGGAATTCCTCCATCTCCATCCCCAGACTCTCCCATCCTTCTGTTCCCATTCATGGATTCCTCCATCTCCATCCCCAGACTCTCCCATCCTTCTGTTCCCATTCATGGATTCCTCCATCTCCATCCCAGATTCTCCCATCCTTCTGTTCCCATTCATGGATTCCTCCATCTCCTTCCCCAGATTCTCCCATCCTTCTGTTCCCATTAATGGATTCCTCCATCTCCATCCCCAGACTCTCCCATCCTTCTGTTCCCATTCATGGATTCCTCCATCTCCATCCCCAGACTCTCCCATCCTTCTGTTCCCATTCATGGATTCCTCCATCTCCATCCCCAGACTCTCCCATGCCTTTAAAGTCCAAAGGATCCTGTGAGGACAGCCGATAGGCAATGCCTGCATCACCAGGACGAGACAGAAGCACTGCAAGAAGGATCCTCCTCTCCGTGGAGCTTGCACAGGGATCATGCGCTTTGCTCCTCAGAGGCAGAACAAAGCCGGGGGGAGGGAAAGGAACGTAAACATGCGCAGCCATCGCCTATTTTTTTCTATTTGAATAAACAAAGCAGAGTTTCCCTTTAATACGTGAAGGTGAAATGTTTCTATAAAGGCAGAAGAAGCATGGAATATATGTAGAACTTTGTAGAACTAGGTGATATAACTGGTGAGGAAAGTTAACTGGCCATTTGTGAATTAATTTAATATTTTAGTGATTTTGGAAAGCGTCCAGAGAGTATTGTAAAAAAAAATCGGTTTATATGCAGTTCCCTTTAAAATAAAAAGCTATCGAACCTATCAAAGTTAAGTAACATCTCTTGACTAATATGAAGTAAAATAAAATGATGTGTCACCTGCATGAGGTCGTTAAAATTACATTTCATATGTTGTGCTCACAGGCGTGTGCACGGGGTGTGCCTGGGCACAGCCTACTTACCCTGGGTGGCGCAGATTCCCCCTGCTGCCCGGGCCCCCCTCCTCCATAGTGCTGCCGGCTTCACTCCTCTCCTTTCCCGCCGGAAGCTGCTGCCGGCACACAGGGGGATGTTTCAGGATGGAGGAAGAAAGGATAGAAAAGGAAGGATATTGACCCCTTCTAATCAGTACAGATAACGCACTGTGTTCATTCAAAACTGAAGCATAACAGCCCGTGTTTACTATGCTTCAGCTTCTGGACGAACAGGAAACAGCTGAGCACAGAGCACTTCCCATTCACTGTCCAGTGCAGCTGAGGCTACAGAACAAGGGACTGGGGAATTTCTGTCTGCAGTCCCTTTCTGTCTCAAAAGTGAAACATCAGGGTTCTGTTTAGACCCCTGGTATTTCACCAAAGCCCCTCAATGGGACTTCTAAAAAAAAAAGTAAAAAAAAAAATAAAAAATGATACTGTAAAAAATAATTTAAAAAAATAAAATTGTTAAAAAATAATAAAAAAAAATTAATAAAAATACAAAACTACTGACACCATTCACTGCTCTACTAAAACCATTCATGTTTTAATGAGCAGGGCCCTCTGATCCCTCCTGTATTGATTTGTATTGTAAATGTACTGTCTGCCCTCATGTTGTAAAGCGCTGCGCAAACTATTGGCGCTATATAAATCCTGTATAATAATAATAATACTACATTTTAAAATGTTTGTCTACACTTATTTGTAAGAGTGTGTGTTTGTATATATATATATATAATATATATATTTAGATTATATATATATATATACTGTATATATATATATATATATATATATATATATATATATATATATATATATATATATATATATACTGTATATATACACACGCATTTGTGTTTAAGCTTTGGTGTGCACATCCTAATGCAATGGGCTGCGCACACTTATGGTTGTGCTGTTGAAATAGGTCCAATGTGATTGTCTATTGGTTTATTCTAGGAAAAGTGAAACTCACTGCCGCTCTATGAAAGGAGATACATCATATATTTTCTTAGAGGTGTATCTTAATTTCTGCCAATTAAACCAGAAGAATGCTTCACAAAATAAGATGGAAGATTTCAGCATGTCAACACCAACCAACAACATCACCGACATTGTAACAAGAGCACAAAAGGATTCTGTGACAGCCATACCAAGTCCAGAGGAGATGGGGCAAAAACCCCACCTTCCAGTCCTCCCGGAAAGCGTTACCGTTTATAAAACAACAGCAGCCGATTCAACTATTTTATCCACTAAAGCACAAACAGATTCAGATATTCAGGGAAACATCACTCTCGATGTTGGAAGTGTCCACACTAAGGGCAGTATAACCTCCATGAATGGTCTTGGTGGACCTTCAAAAGACACTAATTACACAACAGAGTCAACATTGACCACCAAAGAGCTCACCAGTCCATCGGGCAGCACAAAAGCCGGTTCTGGTCAACCCATTCCAGAAGACAGTTCTAATGAGGAACCAGCTAGCGGCCCCCGGGATTACACACAAGATTATGATAGTGAGGAGAGTCCACCAGAGAGATCGACGATCCCCAGCACAATATCAGCCTGTGACTATGATGGCTGTAGACACCTTCAAACACCCTGCGCCGAAATTCAGGCACTGACCCCATGCTTGTGCCCCGGTCTTTCAGGGGAGGATATAATTCCAGATTCACCATATTTGAAGAATGTATCTGAGATAACAGACACATCAGCGCTGATCCACTGGTGTTCACCAAACTCTATAGTGGAAAGATACCAGCTTGTGTATCAGTCTGGTGACCAGAACAAGAGTGTTGATAACATTTATGTCGCCATGAGACAATACACTTTGTATAACTTATCACCATACACTACCTATAAAGTATGCGTGGTCGCCTTTAACAAAAAAGGGCAAAGCGAGGCAGAGAACATGGCATCCAGGACTCCCTGTGCAGAATTTAAAACCAAGCCAAGTTACATTATGATGCTTGCTATATTAGGTGGTTTAGGGGGGTTCTTCCTAGTAATTATTACTGTATTGGCCGCCTGCTTGTATAAGACATGTAGAAATAACATGGTAAATCAATACGACACCCATCTGGTGTCCTACAAGAACCCAGCATTTGAGTACCATTTGACCATTCCATCTTATCATTAAAGAAGAGGGTTCATGGTCTCTCTTCAGGACTTGCTCCATCTAAAAAACCTATTTGTAATAATTTATAAGAAATTAAAAGTTATTTTTAAAAGTCTGGATCACAAGGTGCCCACTAAGTTTCTTGCCCAGCAAACCTTCTTCTGTGCCCCAGCTGGCACTACTATAAAGGCCCCAAATTATCAACTAGGATCTGCATGGCAAAATGAAAACCGTCTTCGTTTAGGGTAGTGGAAGAAAAGATTAGTTTAAAGAAGGGGTACCCAACCTTTTGAAGAGCGAGGGCCACTTAAGCAACTTGGTAACCGGTTACGGGCCACAATGAGTGAAACGGGCAGATGACAGGTCTGTGTCCACTCTGCATAGGCAGAGCAGACATGGACACAGCCCGCTCTATACTCTATGGGCCCTCCGATCCGCCCAGATGGAAGGGGACGGATCCCCTTCTGTTGTTTTTTTTTAGTGGATCGGATTGGAGGTAGCTGGGTGTAAATGAACACAAGTCAGATTACATCTGCCGCTCCATAGAGGTGAATGGAGGATCTGATTAGATCTGCCTAAAAAACAGACCAATCATGTGAATGGGGCCTAAGACTGTTTTCACACTGATGAGCTGCGGTTTATTCGCACTGCGGGTGCAGCACACTGCACCTGCGGCTTTCCTGCGGGTAAGCTGCACTTTACCATAGACTTCTTTTATATCCTGCAGGTGTGATGGATGCACTTTCTGAAAGTGCACCAAACCTGCAGGTAATAACAGAAGTCTATGGCTCAGTTCAGGTAACCCGCAGGTGCACATGTGGATCAGTTTGAAATCAGCCCAGAGTAACCAGTGCAGAGAACAGATATGCCCATTGCTATTTGATTTTAATTAAAAACAGACCTCAATCTTCACTTCAGGAATTCTGCAGGTATCATCAGCTGTTGCTGTCCAAGGCGGAGTGCATTTGGTATCACTCCGCCTGTGACAGGAGCCGGCGCTATACTGTAAGCATTGGCTCTGCTCTCTCCTGCAGCTGCATGCCTCCTCTACCACAGGCTCCATTTAGGGCACGGCCGAACCATTAGGGGCCCCTATCCATGCGTCCAGCCCCCTAATCTACATTCGGGGCACCGGATTCATGGATTCCAATGGGAGGGGGTGTTTTTCTTAAGCACGTGATTAGAGCCAGAGGCTCTAATAGGCTTGAAAAAAGGGTGGGATGCTTGTGCCCCGAGCCCACCCAGTTATGTGACAATAGCGAATAAATATTCGCTATTTTCACACTGAATCTCCCCTTGCCAATCAAGAAGCGGGTCGTGAGACCCGCTTCCCGATTGGCCAAGACGACCAGTGGTCCTATTGGACCACGACGAGGAAAGAGGAGGAGGGAGGAGATGTGGAGGCCCCCTGTAGGAGACGTAGGGGATGAAGCTGCTGCCTGGGGGTAAGTGCGGGGCTCATCGACTTGGGGGGTTAGCCACCCACCGCCCAAAATTATACCACCAGCCGCCACTGCTCCATTCTCAAAAAGGGTCTGCCATTTCTGACAGTCTAATGCTGCGTACACACGGTCGGATTTTCCGGAAATGTTGGATGCGAGCTTGTTGGCTGAAAGTCCAACCGTGTGTACGCTCCATCGAACATTTGTTGACGGACTTTCCGCCAACAAATGTTGGCTAGCAGGTTCTCAAATTTTCCGACACCAAAACTTTGTTGTCGGACTTTCCGATCGTGTGTACACAAGTCCGTCGCACAAAAGTTCACGCATGCTCGGAATCAAGTAGGAGCCGGAAGTGCTCGGTCTTGTAAAACTAGCGTTCGTAATGGAGATATCACATCGGCTCGCCGTACATCTTGTACGTCACTACGTTCGTAATTGTTGGCCAACATTTGTGCGTATGCAAGACAAATTGGAACCAACAACCTTCGAACAAAAATCCACGGTTTTGTTGTCGGAAAGTCCGATCGTGTGTACAGGGCATACGAATGCTCGGTGCCTGGCCATCTCTGATCTTAGGGGGCACACTCCTATACCTTGTGGACGGCCTTCCCAGAAGAGTTGAAGCTGTTATAGCTGCAAAGGGTGGGCCAACTCAATATTGAACCCTTGACTAAAGCCTCGTACACACGATCGGATTTTTGGCAGACGAAGCGTCAGACTTTTGTCCCGAAGGGCGTGTGCCAGGAACTTGTCTTGCATACAAACGGTACACAATTGTCGGCCAACAAACACGAATGTAGTGACGTACTACATGGGATTTCAGCCCTTGAGCGCCACCCTTTGGGCACCTTCTGCTAATGTCATGTTTGGTGAGCATTGATTCCGAGCATGCGTGTTTGTACTTTGGACTTTTGTGTGATGGACTTGTGTACAGGTGACAGGAAAATCTGAAAACAGACCGATGTCCGCCGAAAATTTACTAGCCTGCCATCCAACATTTGTTGGCGGAAAGTTGGACAACAGTTGTCTGATGGAGCTTCCTAACGGTCGGATTTTAGGCAAACAGTCTGTCATCACACAATTCCCAGATGAAAATCCGATCGTGTGTACGAGGCTTAAGACTGGGATGCCATTAAAGTTCATGTGTGTGTAAAGGCAGGCGTCCCAATACTTTTGAAAATATAGTGTATGTACACACTTAGGGAAGAGTGATAGGTAATAAATACATCTACGTTTTACATTGTTCTTACAGTATCAGCCAAACTAGTAGGCTTTAAAAGACAGCAGACTAGAAAACATCCTGTGTGATAACAAGCACCTCTGACTGAGTTATACGCCAGGAGAATTTTGTCGGAAAGTGTTTGGACAGAAATTCTGAACAATTGTACATCAGAGTATTCTAGCCATCATCGGGTCAACCAGGTTGGTTTGAAAGCCCCTAAAGGCTCATACACACGATCAGACTTTTTGACAACAAACATGCAAATTACCTGTTTTTTAGGCAACATCTGACCGTGTGTACGCTCCATCGGACAAACTTTTTCGGTTTTCTTCGGACAAATGTTGGCTGTGCAAACAGACAAACTTGGCGGCAAAAAAAGTCCTGGGTCGGCTAGTCCCATCGTGTGTACACAAATCCATCGGACTTTAGTCCAAAGTACAAACACGCATGCTCAGAACCAGTGCAAAAGATCAGACAACAATACAGAAGTTGACCAAAGGGTGGCAGTAAAGAGCTGAAAAACCACGTGATTTGGTGAAAGTTGGCTGAAAAAGTCCTGCCGTGTGTATGCATACCAAGTTCACGGCCAATGCCCTTTGGACAGAAATCCACGGAAAAGTTTGTTTGAAGTCCGATCGTGTGTATGAGGCTTTAGAAATATTATCCATCCTGTTCCTTCACATTTTCTTGTCACTATGGTTCAAAACGATCAACGATTTGAGTTTACTGACCATGAGAAAATTAAAAAAAAAAATGTGAAAAATATTTAAAAAAAATATTTTTGAAACAAATATTACTGGCTTATGGCCAGCTTTACTTACTATTGCCCTTTAGCACAGCAGGAATGGCTCAGTTACTGCAAGCAATACTTGAAAGGAAGAGCGCATTGCTTGCTTTTATTTGAGGTCAGAAGTAATAAAAGCTCAACTTCCAGGTATGATCTTTATTCCATACTTACATTGGATCATCTTGGACCAATGTATGTATGCATATCTCATACCTGAGGGTCCAAAGGGGACAATGACTGAAGGGGCAACTATCCTCATTGCTGCGGTCTAATGCATTTCGGCTATAAAAACTTCCTCATAATATGCAGCCAATAAAGAGTAATGTCGTGTACACACGGTTGGACTTTCCAATAGGTAATGTTAGATGTGAGCTTGTTGTCGGAAAGTCCGACGGTGTGTACGCTCTATCGAACATGTGCTGTCGGACTTTCCGACAACAAATGTTTAAAAGCAGGTTCTCAAATTTGTTGACGGAAAGTCCGATCGTGTGTACACAAGTCCGTCGCACAAAAGTTCGCGCATGTTCCGAATCAAGCAGAAGGAGCCGCACTGGCTATTGAACTTCCTTTTTCTCGGCTCGTCGTACGTCTTGTACGTCACCGCATTCCCACGTTCGAAATCGTTGGCCAACATTTGTGTGACCGTGTGTATGCAAGACAAGTTTGAGCCAACATCCTTCGAACAAAAATCCACAGTTTTGTTGGCGGAAAGTCCGATCGTGTGTACGGGGCATTAGAGTAAGGAGTAAGAAGAAGAGTATACCGGGTGGTCAGCTCTTTTTTTGCTTGCTCTATTCACAAAAGGCCTTGTATTGTTTCAATGAATTTAAGGCATTTTCTGACTGGATGAGGTGAGGCGTTGACATCCATCACCAATCGATAAGGCCATGTAACCACAGCAGTCAGGCACTGATACATCAGTGGGGTTATTAACTTGTCTGGTGTCATTCTCAGGGTACTGTTAGAAATCACGGGGGCCCCTCCTTCCCGGGCAAAAGTGACTGAGGACACAGGATTTACCAGCCCCTTTCTTTGCAGCCTCAGCAGCACAGATTCATAAATAGGAAGCACTCTGAGGCTTTCTGCTCATTCACAAACTGAAGCATAGTAAACACAGTTTACTATGCTTCAGTGATGAATGGACACAGGCGTGATAGGTACAGATCGCTCACTGTGTTTATTCAGGAACGGAAGGGGCCAATAAATTACATATTTACTGGCCCCTTCGCCCACTCTCTATTCTGGAAAATCTCACTTTGTGCCTGCAGTAGCTGCCAGCTGGAAAGGAGAGGAGGGAAGCCGGAGGTGCTGCGGGGGAAAGGGCCGAACGGGGGGCCTGGACAGCAGATGGAAGGGGCACATGTGCTAGGACCAATCCCCCTGCAGTGCAGCCAGAGGGAGAAAGAGGAAGAGAAGCTGGCAGCCATGCAGGGGGAGGGAGAAGAGGAACGATGGTGGCAATAAGACAGTACAGCCAGGCCTCCTACTCAGCAAGTGTCCGGGCCCCCCTTTTGAATGGATGTTGCCCGGGCCCAGTACAGGAGGGCTGGCTGTACTGCCTTATCCGCGGCCCTGGTCATTCTATCAGTCAGTATCAGTATCGAAATAGTTTTATGTGGATGTTGATTGGTTGATTCTTCCACTGACTCTTACACATCACAGGAACTATTAAAACATGCAAATCCCCACCCATAAGTGTGCACAGCCTATTGCATTAGGGTGTGCACCCTGAAGCTCAAACACACGTGTGCGTGTGCGTCTACACATTTATGGCCCGACACATTGATCTCCCTGCCAGCACAGTGAAGGAGAAATGTGTAACTTCTTCTCTTTTGGCAGAGCCGGAGAGAGGGAGATCTTTCCTATTTTTCTCCCGGAACACAGAATGATAAAGGGGTGATTAGGGTGTGCCCAGGCACACTCGGCACACCCTGTGCTCACGCCTGTGTCCCCAACACTGTAATTGACAGCTTTTTTTTTTTCTCGAAAACAACAAATAAGTTTCAGCCTTTCTAATTTATTGACAAGCCAGAGATGCCTCATGCAGGCTAGTGGTTCTCATCCTCAGTCCTTAAGTACCCCCAACAGGCCATGTTTGCAGGTTTTCCTTCATCTTGCACAGATGCTTTAAATCAGAGTCCATGGTTTGGTATTTTGGACAGCTATTTTATCTAAGAGAAATTCCCAACACATGGCCTGTTGGGGGGATACTTGAGGACTGGGGTTGAGAACCACTGATGTAGGCCATTGTAGTTGAACAGAACTTGGGAAATCCATTAGTAGATCTTGCTTCCTAAATGCCAATAGATAGTTCAGACTGTAGACCTCTACATCAGCATTTTGAGAGGCCTAACCTGCTGACTTAAGTTTGGTAGCCATAAAATAAAACGACAAAAAAAGATTTGAAGTAAAAAAGGAAAATACAATGGATCTTCAGTACGTACAGTAGGTGGATGCAACACACAAAAATGAGACTCTTTGCAGCATGTAGCAATGATGAACTTTAACGAATTATATACTTATGAAGGTCCCCTATTGGCCAGTTCAGACTTTCAGAATACAAGTGATACAACATCAATTATCATAGGACAAAGGATTATGCATGGAAAAGACTGACCTCATTGACCTGCCAGTGGACCACATCATCATCCTAAGACAAAGGATTATGCATGGAAAAGACTGACCTCATAGACCTGCCGGTGGACCACATCATCATCTTAAAACAAAGGATTATGCATGGAAAAGACTGACCTCATTGACCTGCCGGTGGACCACAGACCGGCATGAAATATTGAGCCAGTCAAGGCTGGACTGGGACTTACAAGGAAACGATTGTCTTTTTATATTTTGTTTTATACATCAGCTTAATGTAAATAATTGTATTACTGTGAGTGAATGTTTTATAAAACCTTGTTTCTATGTATGGCTTGTAGATTATGTATGTATGATGGTAATACCACTACAATGGTACACTACATGTTATTTGGATGAAAATATTCCCTATTGAAGAATGTGCTCCTTGATACTAATGAAGAACAGCTGGCTCTTAAAATAAGAGTTGGGTTCATTTACAAATGGATATACAGTACATAGATCAGTGGCGTCGCTAGGGGGTGGCTTTTTGGGCTATAGCCCAGAGTCTCTGCAGGGGTCTGCAAAGGGGAGGCTCCCTGGGGACCCTGATGTAAGTGGGGGGCTCTCTGGGGACCCTGATGCAAGGGGAGGCTCTCTGGGGACCCTGATTTTAAGAGGGAGGCTCTCTGGGGACCCTGATTTAAGGGGGAGGCTCTCTGGAGACCCTAATGTAAGGGGGGCTCTCTGGGAACCCTGATGTAAATGGGGGGCTCTCTGCGGACCCTGATGCAAGGGGGAGGCTCTCTGGGGACTCTGATGTAAGGAGGAGGCTCTCTGGGGACCCTGATGTAAGGGGAGGCTCTCTGGGGATCCTGATGTAAGGGGAGGCTCTCTGGGGACCCTGATGCAAGGGGAGGCTCTCTGGGGACCCTGATTTTAAGGGGGAGGCTCTCTGGGGACCCTGATTTAAGGGGGAGGCTCTCTGGGGACCCTAATGTAAAGGCTCTCTGGGAACCCTGATGTAAGTGGGGGGCTCTCTGCGGACTCTGATGCAAGGGGGAGGCTCTCTGGGGACTCTGATGTAAGGAGGAGGCTCTCTGGGGACCCTGATGTAAGGGGGGGCTATCTGGGGACCCTGATTTTAAGGGGGAGGCTCTCTGGGGACCCTGATTTAGGGGGAGGCTCTCTGGGGACCCTAATGTAAGGGGGGCTCTCTGGGAACCCTGATGTAAGTGGGGGGCTCTCTGCGGACCCTGATGCAAGGGGGAGGCTCTCTGGGGACTCTGATGTAAGGAGGAGGATCTCTGGGACCCTGATGTAAGGGGGGGCTCTCTGGGGACCCTGATGTAAGGGGGAGGTCTCTGGGGACCCTGATGTAAGTGGGGGCTCTCTGGGGATATATACGCACACACACGTATATTACTGTATATACATGTGTATGTCCACCCAAGCGTATGACTTTCTTTACTACGCTGCTATGGGCTCTAGCCCCAGATCTTTTGTAGACCTAGCAACGCCCCTGACATAGATTCTGTAAAATGGAGTATGTATCCCATGAGCCGCAGCTCAAACCCGCTATAGTAAAGTAAGTGGCAGTCTCAGCCCCGGCTCCTGCCCGGCCAAGGCCCGAACGAGTTTCGTTCCACCCCTCAGAAGCCTAACCACTTGAGCTCTGGAAGATTTACCCCCCTTCATGACCAGGCCATTTTTAGCAATAAGGCACTGCATTATTATAACTGACAATTGCACAGTCGTACAACACTGTACCCAAATAAAATGTCCTCCCCCCCCCCACAAATAGAGCTTTCTTTGGTAAGCTCCAATAAAGCAATCGAAAAAAAAATCTAATTTCTTCATAAATTTAGGTCAATATATATTCTGCTACATATTTTTGAAAAAAAAATCCCAGTAGGCGTATATTGATTGGTTTGCACAAAAGTTATAGCGTCCACAATCTATGGGATATTTTTATTAATTTTTATTTATTTATTCGTTTTTTTTATAGCAGGACTGATATTGCGGCCCACACTAACTGACACTTTTTGGGGACCAGTGACACTAATACAGTGATCAGAGCTAAAAAAAATATGCACTGTCACTGTACTAATGACACTGGCTGGGAAGAGGTTAACATCAGGGGTGATCAGAGGGTTAACTGTGTGCCTAGTCTGTGTTTTACTACAGTGTGGGAGGAGCGTTTACTAGGGGAAGACATGGATCCTAGTCCCTGCTTTGCAGAAACACAGGATCCATGCCTTCCCTCCTGCCAGAACGGCAATCTGCCTTGTCTACATAGGCAGACCACTGCTCTGTTTCTCTGTAGGATGATCGGCGAGGTCATCGAGTCCGTTGTACCCACTGATCAGCCACTGCTGTGTTTAAATACAGCGGAAGGGAACCTCTGGTGGCACGAATTTGCGTCCGCTGCCTGGAAGAGCCGGATCACTTATATTTACGTGATCCGGCGCACAGCTACTGCCCTGTAGCAGTAAAACTGCTATAGGGCGGTAAGCAAGTGGTTAATCATCCCCATGATCCCCCATTGTCCCCATCATTCCCGTGATTAAGCTCCAAGAGGCGGAGCGAAACATGTTGGGGGCGTGGCATGGCAGGAGCCCGGGCTGATACTGCCACATATTTTACTATAGCGGGTTTACTGACGTGCAAGTGAAGAAATGTCATCAGCACACAAGGGATTCCTCAAAAAGGGTCCATAGCTTTAATTTAGTGGTCACATGGTAAACATAAGGCAATGTTTCGGAGCCGGCAGGGGCCCTCATCAGGCAAGTGACCAATTGACTCCAATGTGCGGCTCATAGGATACATCCTCTGTTTTACATTGACGTTTGGAGCTGGGATGAGCTTCTTCCCCGGCCGGCACTCACAGCAGTGGGCACAGGACTAGAACCCCTTAAAGTCTGAGTGGCACACAACAATTCCATATTTGTTTTTTCATCGATTCTGATTACCAAATAGGAATAGACATAAACTGACCATAACTAAGCTCCGAGGGGCGGAGCAAAACGCGTTGGGACAGTGGCCTGGTCGGAATCCAGGCCGAGGTTGCCACTAACACATTGATCAGAGGGATCGTTCAGATGTGTGGCTAAGGTAGACCTTTTTCATACCCAGTAATTACCTGATTCGGGACAAGCGCCCTTCCAGAATGGCACTCATAGCGGTGGACATTAAGAATCTACACCCTTTTTAAGAGCCTGAGTGGCTCACACATGGGTCTTTTGGGTCGCAGCAAAATTATAGTTCCGCATAGAGAAATGAGAGATAAGGTGGGGTGCTAGAGAGGTGGGATAGGGGAAATTCGGCTGATTAAGCAGGACCTGGCTGAATTTCAATCTATGGGCAGGCTGCTTGTAGTGAAGGTTGATCCATTAATCAACTTTAGTACAACCAGACTGTTTTTTTCCGCCCATTCACTGTTGGCGGCTTTAGCATCTGGCAGTCATCATTGGATTCTGCCTGTGGGTCACACCAGAGCCTTTGTAACACTCCTATCAGGTGGGTCCCAGTGAATCCCTTCCATGATTGCGCAATTGCTGAGGACTTGTCCATGAAGGCATGCAAATCTCATCATTGGCCTTCAGCCCAGGCATGAAATGAGATTTTGTGCAGATGGCTACACCGGATTAAAGTAAGATCTCCATGATGTCTCCCCCACCTAATGTGCTACAATACTGAACAGGTTTCGGCAGTAAATACCACCAAGTGTACGTCTGGTCAATGTGCTAACAATCTCAGGCATGAATCCATTGAATCAGCCCACAGATAAAGCAATTTTCTTTCCTACCACCATAGGGAATCCCTCCCGCATAGTCCTATGAACATGGACTAAAGGATCCAAATAACATCTACTGTAAAATGTTAAAACCTCAGAACAAAAGCACTGTATAATATATATATATATATATACACACACACACACACACACTGTATGTATCTTACTTTGCACTAAGGGTCCTTTCACAAGGGGGTGCTTTGGGACAGGTCCTCCTCCCTCATACCTTGTGACAGGCCCTCCTTAATATCTGAGGACAGGTCCTTCACCTTCATACCTGGTGACAGGTCATTCCTCCTTCATATCTTGGGACAGGCCCTCCTCCCTCATACCTGGTAACTAATTATACAAAGATAAAGTGCCCCCCAGGAACAAGGGACTTTTGAGGCACTTTATTAAAGAGATCAAAATATAAGTAGAAAAAAAATAACAATATTTATTGAGGTAGTATTAAAAACTAATAGGTGCATACATCACCAAATAGGACATAAGATTGAAAAAAAAAACAAAAAACAATACAGTTGATATAGTTGAAAACTGTTGGTCTAGTAGTTTGTATTTCACCCAATCACTCAGGATTTCAGTGGTAATCCCTTCATCAGGGGAATTTCTTTCCGGGTAAATTAATACAAATGACAATCTATAATAAAGCACAATAAAAGTTTGAGTATAAACGGACCATGGACAGAGAATGAGTATCGTAGGAGATGGAAAAAGGATCACTCACCAATCAACCAGATACTGCACTTTCACACTGGCAATATTATAGTAAATATATATATCTATATATTATATTATATTATATATTATATCCTCCCTCATACCTGGGAACAGGCCCTCCTCCTTCATGCCTGGAGACAGGTCCTCCTCCCTCATACCTGTGGGATAGGCCCTTCTCCTTCATACCTGGCGTCAGGCCCTCATATCTGGAGACAGGTCCTCCACCTTCATACCTGGGGTGAGGTCATTCCTCCTTCATACCTGGGAATAGGTCCATCTTCCCTTATACCTGGGGACAGGTCCTGCACCTTCATACCTGGGGACAGGTCATTCCTTCTTAATACCTATGGGACAGGCCCTCATACCTGGGGACAGGTCCTCCTCCCTCATACCTGGAGACAGGTCCCTCCACCTTCATACCTGGAGACAGGCCCTCCTCCTTCATACCTGGGGTGAGGTCATTCCTCCTTCATACCTGGTAACAGGTCCTTCTCCTTTATACCTGGGAATAGGTCCATCTTCCCTTATATTTGGAGAGAGGCCCTCCTCCCTAATACCTGGGGACAGGTCATTCCTCCTTCATACCTGGAGAAAGCCTTTACAACGCAAATGCCACAAAGTATCCAGCTTATAATACGCCAAACAGCACAGAGACAAGCCTCAAACCTTCTGGCACAAAGTCATTTGGAACGATCAGACCAAAATTGAGCTTTTTGGCCACAACCATAAATGCTTCAACAAGGCCTATGATGAAAGGTACGGAGGTGGATTGCTGATGTTTTGGGGATGTGTGAGCTACAAAAGGCACAGGAAATGTAGTCAAAATTGATGGCAAGATGAATGCAGTATGTTATCAAAAAATACTGGAGGAACATTTGCATTCATCAGCCAGGAAAGCTGCGCATGGGACGTACTTGAGATGCCAACATGACAATGATCCAAAACACAAGGCCAAGTCGACCCGTTATTGGCTACAGCAGAAGAAAGTGAAGGTTCTGGAGTGGCCATCTCTGTCTCCTGACCTCAATATCATTGAGCCACTCTGGGGAGATCTCAAATGTGCAGTTCATGCAAAACAGCCCAAGAATTTACAGGAACTGGAGGCTTTTTGCCAAGAGGAATGGGCAGCTATACCATCTGAGAAGATAAAGAGCCTCATCCACAAATCCCACAAAAGACTTCAAGCTGTCATTGATGTTAAAGGGAGCAATACACGGTATTAATTATTCATATTCTCTAAAAAATGGCCAAGAAATTATAAATTCTGCCAGAGTATGTTAACTTATGAGCACAACTGTATATCTATCGCTGGAATTTTTATACTAGTAATGCCGGCGATTAGCAACGTATAGCAGGACTGTAATAGAATGGCAGACAATCTGACACTAACTGGCCGTGGGCAAAAGTTTTGAGAATGACACAAATATTAATTTTCACAAAGTTTGCTTCAGTGTTTTTAGATTTGTTTAGCAGATGTTACTATGGTATACTGAAGTATAATTACAAGCATTTCATAAGTGTCAAAGGCTTTTATTGACAAATACATGAAGTTTCTGCAAAGAGTCAATATTTGCAGAGTTGACCCTTCTTTTTCAAGACCTCTGCAATTCGCTCTGGCATGCTGTCAACAAACTTCTGGGCCACATCCTGACTGATGACAGCCCATCCTTGTATAATCAATGCTTGGAGTTAGTCAGAATTTGTGGGGGGTTTTTTTGTTCCACCGCCTCTTTAAGATTGACCACAAGTTCTCAGTGGGATGAAGGTCTGGGGGGTTTCCTGGCCATGGACCCAAAATTTTGATGTTTTGTTCCCCAAGCCACTTAGTTATCACTTTTGCCTTATGGCAAGGTGCTCCATCATACTGGAAAAGGCATTGTTCCTCACCAAACTGTTCTTGGATGGTTGGGAAAAGTTGCTCTCAGAGGATGTTTCTGAACCATTCTTTATTCATGGCTGTGTTTTTATGCAAAATTATGAGTGAGCCCACTCCCTTGGCTGAGAAGCAACCCCACACATGAATGGTCTCAGAATGCTTTACTGTTGGCATGACACAGGACTGATGGTAGCGTTCACCTTTTCTTCTCTGGACAAGGTTTTCCAGATGCCCCAAACAATTGGAAAGGGGATTCATCAATGAAAATGACTTTACCCCAGTCCTCCGCAGTCTAATCCCTGTACCTTTTGCAGAATATAAGTCTGTCCCTGATGTTTTTCCTGGAGAGAAGTGGCTTCTTTGCTGCCCTTCTTGACACCAGACCATCCTCCAAAAGTCTTCTTCTCACTGTGCATGCTGATGTACTCACACCTGCCCGCTGCCATTCCTGAGCAAGCTCTGCACTGGTGGTGCCCCCCGATCCCGTAGCTGAATCAGCTGTAGAAGATGGTCCTGGCGCTTGCTGGGCTTTGTGCACCCTGAAGTCTTCTTCACGAATGCAGTGGAAATGTACTTTATGGGAAAGGTTGGTGATCGCCGCATGTCTGTATCTCCCGTGGTGGGGGGAGACTGCTGCCGTCCGTCTCCAACGGTGGGGAGTTTACAAGTGTTGATGTTAGTTTGTACTGCACCCCCCAAAATAGTGAGCGCCAGCCGCCACTGGTTTCCACCCGATTTCCCCACAGAGGAGAGCGGGACTGTGTCCCTGTCTGCTCTGCATAGCGGTGTGGAGACGGACCTGTCAGTGAGGATCAGCAGGGAGATTCCGCCCCACCGTTAAGCAAGCGGATTCCACTTAGCGGAGGTGCCCTTGTAAAAGAGGCCTATGGGGTGTGCCGGTGTTTATTTCCTGTTTTTCAGGGAAACAAACCGACACTGTCCAGTCATCCTCTTTGCCAATCAGCACGTGATTGATCTGCTTGATTGATACGTTTCCACTGACACAATTGATCTTTTAAGCCTTCTATAAGGAGATCATTCTTCCCAATGACCACAAGTGTAAGGAGCATTCTTCCCGCTGACCATCACACTAATGTATCATGAGTTGTAGATAATATTTAGCAGGGGTTCCCTGAGACCAGAAAGATATTTTAAGGGTTCCTCTGTGTTGAAAAGGTTGAGAAAGTCTGGTTTGAGTGAGGGCTCCTCAATTGCTTTAGTCCAGCCTCTCTCAACCTTTTCAACACAGAGGAACCCTTGAATTAACTTTCAAATCGCAGGGAACCCCTGCCAAGAATGACTATATCTACAACTCATGATACGTTGGTGTGATGGTCAGTGGAAAGAATGCTCCTTACACTTGTGGTCATTGAGAAGAATTACCCCCTTACAGATAGCTAAATATATCAATGGTGTCAGTGGGAACTTATCTGAGTGTTAGGGATTGATAATTGCTCAAGGAACCCCTAGCAACCTCTTGAGGAACCCTGGTTGAGAAACCTTGTTATACTGTCTCAGCACTTTCAGAGAAGCAAAAACACCTGCAGAACTAAATCAGAAGGCCACTTTAATAAGACTAAAATTATAAAATTACTTTGTGTAGCAATTATATACATCATGTTGGCAGAACTGGAGTTTTCCTTTAAAAACATTTTCTGAGTTTAGCCTGAAAATAGCATTCCAGCAATTAATCACCTTACCATGGATCTCGTCTACTGGCTTATTCCCTCAAAAGCAGCTTATCTCATTCTTCTGGAATGACTGCAACACGGTCTTCAAATCCACCAATGTTTTATTACATGAAAATTCAAATATTGAATATTTGTGTATAAATAATATAAATCAGACTGATTCGGTTTCATCTAGTTCATTAGGCTTACGATTGGAGTTCATCAGTTATCTGTTAAAGAGCAATAACAAGAAACGATGTCCTTCAAGTGATGGTGCTGAGGGTTCTTCATGAAGGTTTCATTTTACTGTTGTTCAAAACCTTCACCGTTTTCTGTCCATAATGATAATAGCTGTATCCTGAGGCAGCCGTTGTGAAAGCAGTGATACACCTGTGAAATAAAACATGAAAAGAATTCAATAAAAACTTCCCGAAACTGAACCTGTACCAAGCAGTAAAAGCATTATAAACAAGTCTTCATTCAACTATGTATCTATAGGTATTGTGGATGAATCCATCTGCAAAGTTCCCACTGTAATTTTTTTTTCTTTCCCCCATATCACTTTTTGAACAAAAAATTAACCTGTCCATGTGTACCCTGCTTTACAGACTTGGGGGAGCCCATGGAGGCAGAGATTCACATAGGTAAAACTGCTTTTTTGCTACCCCTAAACGAGTATTGAACCCTTGCAGTGTTGGGACAGCCTCATTGCTGGTGAGCATTTTTCCTTTCCTTGGAGATTACAGTGCATCTGGAAAGTATTCACAGCGCTTCACTTTTTCCACATTTTGTTACGTTACAGCCCTTTTCCAAAATGGATTCAATTCATTATTTTTCTCAAAATTCTACAAACAATACACTGAAATCATAGTGTGAAAGAAGTTTTTTTGAAACCTGTGTAAATGTATTAAAAATAATAAACAAAATAAAAACGAATCCCATGTACATAAGTATCGCAGCATTTGCTCAATACTTTGTTGAAGTACCTTTGGCATCAATTACAGCCTCAAGTCTTTTTGAGTATGATGCTACAAGCTTGGCACACCTAATTTTTGGGCAGTTTCTCCCATTTTTCTTTGCAGGACATCTCAGGTTCCATCAGGTTGGATGGGGATCGGTGCACAGCCATTATCAGATCTCCCCAGAGATGTTCAAATCGGGTTTAAGTCTGGGCTCTGGCTGAGCCACTCAAGGACATTCACAGAGTTGTCCTGTAGCCACTCCTTTGTTATCTTGGCTGAGCTGGGGGTTACTACTGAGCTGGGGATCTGCTGAACGAGGGTACTAGTAAGCTGGGGATCTGCTGAACGAGGGTACCTACTGAGCTAGTCGAAAATCAACACACACAGGGGATCTGTCAATGTAAACAGATAGATCTCCATTCTGTCAGGGGAGGAGGGACAGATCTGCTCTTTCTAGTGATCAGCAACAGCGATATGTCTCCTCCTTCAGTCAGTACCCCCCCCCCCCCCCAGGTAGAAACACCTCCCTAGGGAAAACTTAACCCCTTGATCTCCCCCTAGCGTTAACCCCTTTAAATGTCACTGGTCCGAGAAAAGTGTCTGATCTGTCCACCGCAATGTCACAGTCCTGCTAAAATTACCTGATCACCGCCATTACTGGTAATAAAAAACATTAATAAAAATGCCATAAATCTAGCCCCTATTTTGTAAACTCTATAACTTTTGTGCAAACCTATCAATGTACGCTTATTGCGATTTTTTTACCACAGATATGTAGAAGAATACATACTGGCCTAAACTGATGAAGAAATTCGTTTTTTTTTACATTTTTTGGGGGGATATTTATTATAGCAAAAAGTAAAAAATATTGTTTCTTTTTCAAAATTGTCACTTTTTTTTGTTTATAGCGCAAACCCCCCCCCCCCCCCAAAAAAAAAACACGGAGGTGATCAAATACCACCAAAAGAAAGCTCTATTTGTGGGAAAAAAGGGACATAAATTTTGTTTGGGTACAGCATCGCACGACTGTGCAATTGTCAGGTAAAGTGACGGAGTGACGTATCGCAAAAAATGGCCTGGTCATTAAGGGGGAAAATCCTTCCGGCCCTTAACTAGTTAATGTGTGTTAACGTCGAAGCAAGTGTAAATGAGCCCTAACTGTAAAATGCACCTGACACCATGTAAATGTATGTAAAGATGTGAGCATACTAATGGCAAACTGCTCCATGCAACATCTGTTCACAGTCTAGAGCAGGGGTCTCCAAAATGTGGCCCTTTGCTTGCCTTTATCCAGACCTTGGGGCGCTAGTCCTCCCAATGATATGAGGTACTATTCCTCCCACTGACACCAACAATGGGGCACTATTTCTCCTACCAATATTAATAATGGGGCACAATTCCTCCTACTGACCACCAACCCCGAGACCATATTTCTTTTCACTGATGCTAGGCCCAGGACATTTTCTACCCCCCCGCTGGCCACAATATGGTCCTCCTTAAATCTAAAGAACAGTAGACTGGCCCTTTATTTGAAAAGTATGGAGACCCCTGTTCTAGAGAAGCACAGGAATGTCAGCCAATCCAAAATAAAAAGGGGAGTTGGCAAACTGATAAAAGTGGATAGATATTGGGTACAATATTATTGATCTTCGCATAGTAATAGACAAAGCCAGCAAAGTACAGCGTGACTAGGGTTGGGTTAGATCACTTACCATAGTACCTGAAGATAGACACTATCCACATAATTAAACACGGGAGCCGCTAATGAAGCTGCTACCAGTATTAACTGAACTGCAGTGTTCATCTGAAAGGCAACAAAAACACTGGAATTAGCAGATATGATACACGGCTTCCCTCACATGTTACACATCACTCCCCCCCCCCCTCACATGTTACACATCACTTCCCCTCCCCTCACATGTTACACCTCACTTCCCCTTACGTTACACATCACTTCCCCCCCTCACATGTTACACCTCACTTCCCCTCCCCTCACATGTTACACCTCACTTCCCCTCCCCTCACATGTTACACCTCACTTCCCCTCCCCTCACATGTTACATCTCACTTCCCCTCCCCTCACATGTTACACCTCACTTCCCCTCCTCTCACATGTTACACCTCACTTCCCCTCCCCTCACATGTTACACCTCACTTCCCTCCCTCACATGTTACACCTCACTTCCCTCCCTCACATGTTACACCTCACTTCCCCTCCCCTCACATGTTACACCTCACTTCCCCTCCCCTCACATGTTACACCTCACTTCCCTCCCTCACATGTTACACCTCACTTCCCACCCCCTCACATGTTACACCTCACTTCCCTCCCTCACATGTTACACCTCACTTCCCCTCCCCTCACATGTTACACCTCACTTCCCCTCCCCTCACATGTTACACCTCACTTCCCTCCCTCACATGTTACACCTCACTTCCCCTCCCCTCACATGTTACACATCACTTCCCCTCCCTCACATGTTACACATCACTTCCCCTCCCTCACATGTTACACATCACTTCCCCTCCCTCACATGTTACACATCACTTCCCCTCCCTCACATGTTACACATCACTTCCCCTCCCTCACATGTTACACATCACTTCCCCTCCCTCACATGTTACACCTCACTTCCCCTCCCTCACATGTTACACCTCACTTCCCCTCCCTCACATGTTACACCTCACTTCCCCTCCCCTCACGTGTTACACCTCACTTCCCCTCCCTCACATGTTACACATCACTTCTCCCCCTCACATGTTACACCTCACTTCCCCTCCCCTCACATGTTACACATCACTTCCCCTCCCTCACATGTTACACATCACTTCCCCTCCCTCACATGTTACACCTCACTTCCCCTCCCTCACATGTTACACCTCACTTCCCCTCCCTCACATGTTACACATCACTTCTCCCCCTCACATGTTACACCTCACTTCCCCTCCCCTCACTTCCCCTCCCCTCACATGTTACACCTCACTTCCCCTCACGTTACACATCACTTCCCCCCCTCACATGTTACACCTCACTTCCCCTCCCCTCACATGTTACACCTCACTTCCCCTCCCTCACATGTTACACCTCACTTCCCCTCCCTCACATGTTACACCTCACTTCCCCTCCCTCACATGTTACACCTCACTTCCCCTCCCTCACATGTTACACCTCACTTCCCCTCCCTCACATGTTACACCTCACTTCCCTCCCTCACATGTTACACCTCACTTCTCCCCCTCACGTGTTACAAATCACTTCCCCTCCCTCACATGTTACACCTCACTTCCCCCACATCACTTCCCCCACCTCACATGTTACACATCACTTCCCCCCCCCACATGTTACACATCACTTCCCTTTAAAGCTGAAGTTTTAGGACGGTACTTCGTACAGTTTGGACCAATGTAAGAATGTATGTGCCATACCTGTAGGCAGGGCTGTCTTTAGCATTGGGCAAAAAGGGGCAGCTGCCCGGAGCCCAGTCATTGTTGTGGATTTGGCTATCACTCAGGAGATGAGGGTGGAATAGAATGTGGGGGGGACGCTGGTGATTGGTTGGGTGTTATGTCTGCAGCCTGTGCAGCGATTGGCCAGCTCGGTAAGGTAAACCTTGTCTGCGGAGAATTCCTGTCAGTCCCAGGTACAGTCACACCAACCCCTCACCATGTCTGACAAGCCGCAGACCGTCTGCCCGCTGAAGAACTTCTTATCCAGAGGGTTCGGCGGGGTATGTCTGGCTTTCGTCATATATCCCCTGGACACTATCAAGGTGAGATAGCTGGGGGGAGGGTTGCAGTGCAGGGGTCTGTGTAGGGGGGCCCTGTGTAATGATGGGGGTAATATGAAGGGGTGCTGTGTAATAATGGGGGTAGTATAGGGGACTGGTCCTGTGTAATAATGGCAGTAGTATGGGGGATGGGTCCTGTGTAATGATGGGGGTAGTATAGGGGAGATTTGTGTAATAATGGGGATAGTATAAGGGGAGGGGTCATGTGTAATGATGGGGGAGGGGATCCTGTTTAATAATGGGGGTAGTAGAGGGGAGGGGTCCTGTGCAATGATGGGGATAGTATAGGGGAGGGGTCCTTTGTAATAATGGGGGTAGTAGAGGGGAGGGGTCCTTTGTAATAATGGGGGTAGTAGAGGGGAGGGGTCCTGTGTAATAATGGGGATAGTATAGGGAAGGGGTCCTTTGTAATAATGGAGATAGTATAGGGAAGGGGTCCTTTGTAATAATGGGGGTAGTAGAGGGGAGGGGTCCTATGTAATAATGGGGGTAGTATAGGGAAGGGGTCCTTTGTAATAATGGAGATAGTATAGGGAAGGGGTCCTTTGTAATAATGGGGGTAGTAGAGGGGAGGGGTCCTATGTAATAATGGGGGTAGTATAGGGAAGGGGTCCTTTGTAATAATGGGGGTAGTATAGGGGAGGTTCCTTTGTAATAATGGGGGTAGCATAGGGGAGGGGGTCCTGTGTAATGATGGGGGTAGTAGAGGGGAGGGGTCCTGTGTAATGATGGGGGTAGTAGAGGGGAGGGGTCCTGTGTAATGATGGGGATAGTATGATGGAGGGGTCCTGTGTAATGATGGGGGTGGTAGAGGGGAGGGGTCCTGTGTAATGATGGGGGTAGTAGAGGGGAGGGGTCCTGTGTAATGATGGGGATAGTATGATGGAGGGGTCCTGTGTAATGATGGGGGTAGTAGAGTGGAGGGGTCCTGTGTAATGATGGGGGTAGTAGAGGGGAGGGGGTCCTGTGTAATGATGGGGGTAGTAGAGTGGAGGGGTCCTATGTAATGATGGGGGTAGTAGAGTGGAGGGGTCCTGTGTAATGATGGGGGTAGTAGAGTGGAGGGGTCCTGTGTAATGATGGGGGTAGTAGAGGGGAGGAGTCCTGTGTAATGATGGGGGTAGTATGATGGAGGGGTCCTGTGTAATGATGGGGGTAGTAGAGGGGAGGGGGTCCTGTGTAATGATGGGGATAGTATGATGGAGGGGTCCTGTGTAATGATGGGGGTAGTAGAGGGGAGGGGGTCCCTATGTAATGATGGGGGTAGTAGAGGGGAGGGGTCCCTATGTAATGATGGGGGTAGTAGAGGGGAGGGGTCCTGTGTAATGATGGGGGTAGTAGAGGGGAGGGGTTCTGTGCAATGATGGGGGTAGTAGAGGGGAGGGGGTCCTGTGTAATGATGGGGGTAGTAGAGGGGAGGGGTCCCTATGTAATGATGGGGTAGTAGAGGGGAGGGGTCCTGTGTAATGATGGGGGTAGTAGAGGGGAGGGGTCCTGTGTAATGATGGGGGTAGTAGAGGGGAGGGGTTCTGTGTAATGATGGGGGTAGTAGAGGGGAGGGGGTCCTGTGTAATGATGGGGGTAGTAGAGAGGAGGGGGTCCTGTGTAATGATGGGGGTAGTAGAGGGGAGGGGTCCCTATGTAATGATAGGGTAGTAGAGGGGAGGGGTCCTGGGTAATGATGGGGGTAGTAGAGGGGAGGGGTCCTGTGTAATGATGGGGGTAGTAGAGGGGAGGGGTCCTGTGTAATGATGGGGGTAGTAGAGGGGAGAGGGTCCTGTGTAATGATGGGGGTAGTAGAGGGGAGGGGTCCTGTGTAATGATGGGGGTAGTAGAGGGGAGGGGTTCTGTGTAATGATGGGGGTAGTAGAGAGGAGGGGGTCCTGTGTAATGATGGGGGTAGTAGAGGGGAGGGGTCCCTATGTAATGATAGGGTAGTAGAGGGGAGGGGTCCTGGGTAATGATGGGGGTAGTAGAGGGGAGGGGTCCTGTGTAATGATGGGGGTAGTAGAGGGGAGGGGTCCTGTGTAATGATGGGGGTAGTAGAGGGGAGAGGGTCCTGTGTAATGATGGGGGTAGTAGAGGGGAGGGGTCCTGTGTAATGATGGGGATAGCTGCAGGGGAGAGGAGGGAGCACAGACAATAGATGGGCAAAGTAAGCCTAAGGATGACTATTGCTCTTAGGCATTCCTAGTCGCTGTTGAAGGCACTCTCTCCTCTCCCCTGCAGCTGCCATTTTAGACTCATTTCCACATGTTATCCTACTTGCTCCTCTTTTTTTTTTTTTTTTAACAAAGCCTGTTTAAATAATACAGTTATATTTCAAGAAATCATGTCACGCAGCAACCTGCTCGACCTAACTCACTGTAAACCACCAAATTCTAAATAGTACTGCAATTTCTGGAGTTTCCTTTAAATAATCTCATTACTGTTTTAGAAAAATAGCAATACTTTTAGGGCTCACTCACGTGTGAGGTGCTCTGAAGAGCAACTCACATACAAAATCGCTCTTCAGCTATCACTTGACAGGTGGTAAGGAGGCGTTGTATCACCTCCTCTCTGACTGTTTTAACCTCTTGGACCCCACACAAGCGCCCAGCAACTATGTGCACTGCTTTTGGCTCTGGGGCACTTGCAAAGCAGCCTCATTCACTTGAATGGGTTGCGATGGGTTCACCCTGAGCAGAGGAGAAGAGAAAGACATCCTTACCTTACTGATAAACGTTGGCTCTAACTGAGCAGTTGCATAGCAAGGGTTAAAATATTTTCCAACTGTTCTCTGGAAAAAACAGAAGAAATAAATGATTTGTGCATTTATTAGGAGGGTCACCAGCAATCTGATTGGGTCTTGGAAATCATTTGGAACTGTTCAGGTTTTCCCTTTCTTGATTCCAGTACAGTACCGGGCTATAGACGGGCTGCTTTGACCATTAAACCCCCATAGAAGCTCCTGTATGACTGCAATGCTGCCAGGCTTCATACAGAATAGTAAATATACTCATCTTTTTGTCTCTTATTACTTAAGCAAGGGTTAAAATATCCCTTGCTGGCAGCACACTGGAGAGCCGGGTTGCTGTTATTAATTGGAGAATTGTGCTGAGGGCCACAATGGACTGCTTAATGAAGATCTCATTCATTTTTATTTTACAGTTCAATCCCTCGTGAAAGTACATACAGTAATTTGTCCCATGTTTCCAACCCTAGTAATGAGCTTCAATCTGCTCCCCCCCCCCTCCTTTCCTACTTTGGTGATCCAACAACAGCTATGAAGGAGACGGCCAATTCACAGATGCATCTCTTCTCAGCAGTTAACACTTTCCCAAGATGAGTAACTGCAAGAGGAACGCAAAGGCTGACAACCCCCCCCCCCCACCGCCTCCCTGAATTTCTCTGGCTGTTGCTAATCTTGGTAAAGTGCTCAAAGCCACAAAAAGCTGCAGCTATAAATCAGCCGTCTCCTTCACAGCTGTTGTTGGATCATCAAACTGCATGTAATACTTTCCCCTCACCCCCATGTTGCTTTCTAAACCTAGGTTATGGGGATCGATTCCCCCCCCACCCTTCCTGCCACGGATAATCCGACAACAGCTATGACTGGATTTATATTATTATATTTATAAATTTATTTATTTTTTTGCATTTTGTATGAATTTTGAATATTCACGGCCTTCTTTGGCCTAAACATTGTTGCATATACTTTTAAGCCTTACTAATTGATCCCGTCTTTAATTCCAAAACACAAAAAACAAGGACATATAGCAAAATTAATACATAAACACAATAATAATAATAAAATTATATATATATATATATATATATATATATATATATATTATATATATATATATATATATATAATATATATATATATATATATATATATATATATACACACACACACACACACACACACAAACATTTAATTTTTTAAATTTATAATAGGGATACTTACAGGCGCTGGCAGTGTCTTATATCGAACATAAAACACAGAGGCAATCAAGGCAATGTCTCTTAAAATGATCATTACTGTTAGGGGAACTGCAACAAAAACACCAAAGACAAATGTTAGCAGAAGAGCTGGGGGGGGGGGGGGGGGGGAGGAGTCAGTATAAACTGCAATATTAAATTGTATACATGACATTCAGTTCTAGCGGTTTTTGGGGTGTTCAGACTTGCACTTGTGAAGACTTTTTCATATTTTGATGAAATAATATGAAACAAACTCTTCCCTCAGAGGCCGGGTACTGAACACAATGGTAGGAAGTAATTTTAAATACCAGCACTGTACAAGTACTTGTAATACATAAAATATTTTAAAAAGTCTCATTTACATTTTTCTTTCTGCCCCACAGCAAATTGCAATGCAATGTAGTGCTCCACAGCATGGTGTTAAAAAAATAAAAAAAAAATTAAAAAAATGAGCGCACACTGCTGCAGCAGTGGTGTAGACTGAACTCAGCTTTTAGGGTGCAGTCGCACTGAACGCAGGTTTAAAATCATGCAAGTTCGGCTGAAAACCCGCATTTTAGTGCAAGTTCCGGGGCGTTTTGAAAGACATCTGTGCGGATTTGTGGACAGATGTCTATTGAAATTGCCCCAAAGTCACCAAAAGTAGTGCAGGAACTACTTAGGACAGTGCGGCTTCCGGCAATAGGCTGCGATTTGGCATGCAATTTGACGTGTCAAATCACGTCGATGTGAACGGAGGCTTACGGCACATTTTCCTTCTCTATAAGGGAAGATTTACTACAACTGGTGCATACAGAATCTGGTACAGCTGTGCATAGAAGTCAATCAGCTTCTAAATTCAGCTTGATCAATTAACCACTTCAATACCGAGCACTTTCTCCCCTTCCTGCCCAGGACAATTTTCAGCTTTCTGTCACACTTTGAATGACAATTGCGCGCTCATACAACACTGTACCCAAAATAAATTTTTATCATTTTTTTCCCACAAATAGAGCTTTCTTTTGGTGGTATTTGGTCACTACTGGGGTTTTTATTTTTTGCTAAACAAACTAAAAAAAAAAAAAAAAAAAAAAAAAAAAAAAACAGAAATTTTTGAAAAAAAAAAAAAAAAATTCCTTCTTTGTTTCAGTTAAAAAATGTTGTTTTCTCCTTCACTGACTGGCACTGATGAGGCGGCCCTGATATGTAGAATTGATGGGCACAGACAGGCGGTACCAATTGGCACTGATGGGCAGCACTGATGAGGTACTGACAGGTGTTGCTGCTGGGCACTGATTGGCACTGTGATTGGCACTGATATGGGCACTGAATTCCGTTTTTTTAATGGGGCACTGACTGCCAGCTGATGGTCACTTATTGACAGCTGTTATTGGCACATCTGATGGGGCTGTGCTGGCATGCTATCCAGCTGGACGTCATATGATGCCCAGTCAGGATAACAGAACCACTTCCCGGCCGTCAATCTGCTATAGGCCGGGCAGGAAGTGGTTAAGGGGGTTGTAAAGGAAGAAGGTTTCCATGAAGATAAAAACCTTCTTTGTGCAGCAGCCCCCCTCGGTCCCCTTAATACTTACCTGAGGTCCATTTAGATCCAGTGATGTTGGAGGAGTGTCTCAGTTGCCTGGGGATCTCCCGAGCCACAGCTCCCATTTAGACACAGAGCCGCGGAATTGGCCGTCCCTTTCTCTCCTCATTGGCTGACTGAATTTGATTGACAGTAGTAGGAGCCAACGAGGAGAGAAAGGGACGGCCAATTCCGCGGCTCTGTGTCTAAACTGGAGCTGTGGCTTGGGTGCCCCCATAGTAAACTGCTTGCTGTGGGGCACTCAGCAGGAAGGAGGGACCAGGAGACCCGAAGAGGGACCTGAGAAGAGGAGGATCCGGGCTGCTCTGTGCAAATCCACTGCAACAGAGCAGGTGAGTTTAACATGTTTGTTACAAAAAAAAAAAAAATATATATATATATATATATATATATATATATATATATATATATATATATATATATATATATATATATATATATATATATATATATATATATATATATATATATATATATATATATATATATATATTTGTATTTATTGGCGTATAACACTCACTTTTTTACCATGAAAATCGGGTGCAAATAGCGTGTGCGTGTTATACGCCAATACTTCAATTTTAGTTGCCTCGGAGGGGACAAGGAGGGGGGCTGGACGAGCGCTGTCAGATTACATACAGTGAGATTCTCCTGTTTACTTGACAGCCTCTGTAATAGGAAGTTCCGTCTCCTGGGCCACCATTGGACCAGTGTTCTGTTTATCATAGGAGATTCTCTTTGTATGTAATCTGTCGGCGCTTGTCCCGCCCCCTCCCTGTCCCCTCTAGGCTGCAGGAGGACGTCAATCAGGCTGCACTGATGGCAATGGTGAGGCTGCATTGATGTGGATTGATGAGGCTGCAGATGGGCACTGACCCTTATTTTGCTCCAAAGTTCCTTATTTAAAATTTTTGTTTTTTTCCTGAAACTTCCCTCTTAAAATGAATGTGCGTGTTATACGCCGATAAATACGGTATGTATATATATATATATATTAAAATCACTTTAACAATAAAACCCGGAAGCTGATTGGTCACTATGCACAACTGAACCAGATTCTGTGTGCTCCAGTTTTAGTACATCTTCCCCAGTGTTAGGCAAGGCTGCCCAGCGCAGTCCAAAGCCTTGTACACACACGCGTAGATTATTTTTTTGGGACATGCTAGTCTCATGTGGAAAGTGAAGAGGTTACTCACAATACAAAAATTCATGTACGACAGAACACAACGTCAGAAGTGATGTAATGCGTTGAATAGCTTTGGATAAGTTCTTTCATTTCTGAGCATGCGTAGTCTTGCACTTATGATATTTTTCACACGAAAACCGTACTAATGAAACAAAAATCGGATGTTGAGTTCACATCCGACAAAAATTTTACAGTCTGCACATCCAGCTTTTGTCTGATGAAAAAGCGAAATCAGCTGTGGAAAGCACCGCACCAACGATCCGAAAATCGGCAGACAGCTCGTCGTACGAATTTTTCCATCTGATTTTCGTATCGTGTGTACGGGGCTTAACACATTTGGTATCAATGAGCCCTAAAGAGAGAGGAACAAATAAAAAAAAAAAAAAAAAATAGTATAAACTACTATACATTCTCATCAAGTATTGAATTGCACGAGTGGAGAAGAACCTTTACAGTTTTCTCTGGGTACAAGGCCAAACCTGCACTGCGCTACTGCATAAGGTGCTCATCACAAGGAACGATATTTTCATGTGTATTGAAAAGAAAGAGTGCAAATAGAACGAAGGAACAAACCTAAATGTTACTTCCATGAAAAAAAAGAAGAGACAATGTGAACGTCTATTCTTACCTGGAATCAGATTTGCATATGTTAAACATACATAGAGGACACTGATGAGGATTTTGTCAGCAAGTGGATCAAGAGCGCTCCCCAGCGCAGACTTCTGATTGGCCCAATTCCGCGCAATGTATCCATCCAGCTGGAAAAAGAAAATAAACGTCCCGTTATTTACCGTCACCCTCTCTACATAGTGTCAGAGCTCCTTCCACTGCAGGAGAAGCGGAGGTATTGTTGTACAATGGGTCTTATTTATAGCTGAATTTTAGAAATTCATCTCCTTTGTAAGAGAAAAAAATAAAAATAAAAAAATGACGGCACACTATGAGCTAAAGTGTTACGACAGTAAAATCAGTCTGTATATGCAGTGAAGCATGCTCGTTATACTCACTGCAGAACCTAAGGGGTTAATCCCCCCCCCATCCATCCCTTTCACTAGTACCGCCCACGGTGGTCCCTGTGGCCTCTGTGGGCCCCCAGTAAATAGATTTAGGATGCAGAGTGGGAGGAGCCCAGACATCTCCTCTGACACGGAAGCGAACAACAATTTACCACTTCCAGGTTTCATTGCCGGCCTTCTCTGGCTACTGTAGCTGGGAAAGAAACAAATCAAGCACATAGGCGTTGCCTATGGAGATTTTTTAGCTATCGTAGTTTGTCGCAATCCCACGAGTTCAAATTTAAAGTGTTGAATATAGGATATCAATTTACTAAGTGAAACATCATCTTTTAGATTTGATCAAAAAGTTGGGTTATATATATTGTGTAATTGTACATTAACTACTTGCCGCCCACCCACCGTCAAATTACTGCGTCTCAGAACAGCTGCTCTGGACTAGGACACGGTGCGACCCGATCTCTTTAAAGAGCCGCGGCTATTAAACAATGTGATTGGCTGTGTCCAATCACAGCTGGTCACATGTAAACACGGGGAAGCCGGTAATTGGCGCTCCTCGCCTAACACTGACAGAGTGAGAGGAGAGGAGAGCCGATCAGCGGCATCTCCTCGCAGGGAAGAACAAAACATGTAATCAGGGCACTGATCATCAGTGCCCCGATTACAATATAGCGCCACCATGTCACCAATCAGTGCCAGCAGTGTCCACCAGTGCCAGCAATCATCGCCCACAAGTGCCACCAATCATCGCCCACCAGTGCCACCAATCAGCGCCCACCAGTGCCAGCAATCAGCGCCCACCAGTGCCAGCAATCAGCGCCCACCAGTGCCAGCAATCAGCGCCCACCAGTGCCAGCAATCAGCGCCCACCAGTGCCAGCAATCAGTGCCCACCAGTGCCAGCAATCAGTGCCCACCAGTGCCAGCAATCAGTGCCCACCAGTGCCAGCAATCAGCGCCCGCAAGTGCCAGCAATCAGCGCCCACCAGTGCCAGCAATCAGCGCCCACCAGTGCCAGCAATCAGCGCCCACCAGTGCCAGCAATCAGCGCCCACCAGTGATGCCAGTCAGTGCCGCCTATCAATGCTGCCCATCAATGCTGTCAATCAATGCCCATCAGTGTCACCCATTAGTGCCACCCATCAATGTCCATCAGTGCCGCCTATCTGTGCCCACGAGAGCCGCCTATCATTGCGACCTCATCAATGCCCACCAGTTCAGCCTATCAGTGCCCATCAGTGCCGCCTCAGTGAAGGAGAAAAATTACTCATTTACAAAATTTACTGACAGAAACTAAGCAAACTTTATTTTTTAAAAAAAATAAAAAACCTAGCAGTGATTAAATATCGCCAAATGAAAACTTTATTTGTGTGAAGAAAATGATAAAAATTTCATTTGGGTATAAATTGTGGACTTTGAATATCTATAGAGAAGAGATGAGAACTTCTGTAGGGGGATGGGTGTCATCTCTGTGTATGACCTGAGGCCGGTCACTTCATCGGGTATATGGAAGGATCTACAACCACTTTAGGCCCCTTTCACACTTGTGCGATTCTGAAAGTTGCGGGATTTCGACGCGACTTTAAGCAATGCCTGTGTAATCTTGGGAGGTCTATGGACCGCACGTCGCATCAAAGTCGGACCGAAGTAGTGCAGGGACTACTTTGAAGTCGTACAGATATGAACGGTACTCATCGGAAATCATTGGGGGGGTGACTTGTCATGTGACTTTGCAGTCCCAAGTCGCAGGACAAGTCGCACAAGTGTGAAAGGGGCCTTAAGTGCACACCTGTGTGAGGGCCGTTTTTGCTCGCATGGGGGATGCAGGGGTGTGACCCTGTGCAGGCAATCCCATTCACATCAATTGGGACACAACGGCTGCATGGATACAACGGCTGTTCCCAATTAGACATCCATGCAGGCGTGTGTCCCTGAACCCCAGAAACACGTCACTCGGGGAGTAAAAAAAAATTAATAAAAAAAAAAAAAATTATATACCAATCAACACACACACACACACACACACACACACACACACACACACACACACACACACACACATATATATATATATATATATACACACATATAGATTTTTTTTATTAATAATAAACAACTCACCAGGTCAGTCAGTCCTGCGAGACCAAACACTCCGAGCGCAGTGTTAAAATCCTGTGCGACGATCAGATAGCCCAACACGGGGGACAGACCGATCCGGGTCATAGACAGCAGATTGGGGATGGTCCACGGGTTCTCATACTGGAAGATACAATGAGACACATTAATAGAGCGGAGGAAGGTAAAAGTGTCCCTGGTTGGCTCAGTATATGTACAAATCTACTATATTACCAAAAGTATTGGGACGCCTGCCTTTACACGCACATGAACTTTAATGTCATCCCAGTCTTAGTCCGTAGGGTTCAATATTGAATTGGCCCGCCCTTTACAGCTATAACAGCTTCAACTCTTCTGGGAAGACCGTCCACAAGGTTTAGGAATGTGTCTATGGGAATGTTTGACCATTCTTCCAGAAGTGCATTTGTGAGGTCAGGCACTGATGTTGGATGAGAAGGCCTGGCTCACAATATCCACTCTAATTCATCCCAAAGGTGTTCTATTGGGTTGAGGTCAGGACTCTGTGCAGGACAGTCAAGTTCCTCCACCCCAAACTCACTCATCCATGTCTTTATAGACCTTGCTTTTGTGCACTGGTGCGCAGTCATGTTAGAATAGGAATCCCCAAACTGTTCCCACAAAGTTGGGAGCATGAAAATGTCCAATATGTCTTGGTATGCTGATGCCTTAAGAGTTCCCTTCACTGGAACTAAGGGCCCAACCCCTGAAAAACATCCCCCACCATAATCCCCCCTCCACCAAACTCCACATCTGCCACCAGCGGCGGCCCATCCATTAGGGGCGCACAGGTGTCAGATTAGCAAACCTGTGAGATCAGCAGGCTCGCCGCTGCTTTTAAAATGCAACATCTAAACAGTCTGTCGGATTTGAACCATTTACAGACTGGAAGATTTGCCCCCTTAATGACCAGGCCATTTTTTGCGATTCGGCACTGCGTCGCTTTAACTGACACTTGAATGGTCGTGCGACTTTGTACCCAAACAAAATTGACGTCCTTTTTTCACATCCGGCAAAAATTTTATAGTCTGCAAATCCAGCTTTTGTCTGATGAAAAAGAGAAAATTCGGCTGTCAAAAGCATCGCACTATCGATCCGAAAATCGGCAGATATCACGTCGTACAAATTTTTCCATCTGATTTTCGTATCGTGTGGATGGGCCTTAACGCCCCTGTCACAACAGGGATCTGTCTGTTTACACTGACAGGTCCCTCTTCTGGATTTCATTCCCGTGATCGTCGCTCGCTGGCGGACATCGCAGCCGCTGGCCGAGCACATCGGGTCCCCCGCCGTACAGCTGGCGTGCGCCTGCTGCCGCTCTTAAAAGGGGTTGTAAACCCTCATGTTATTTCACCTTAATGTATTCTATGTATTAAGATGAAAAAACTTCCGGCACTGCCGGCCCCCCCGTTTTAATCACCCGAGTCCTGTCATTCACACGTTGGAGACGAGCTCTTCCCCTCTGCCCGTTGTCTCGGCTCGATTGGATAGATTGATAGCAGCGCAGCCATTGGCTCCCGCTGCTGTCAGTCAAATCAAATGATGCGGGGGGGTGGGGCCGAGTCCGGCATTCATGTCTGTGGACGCAAGTGCTGGACTCGGGGAGCGCGGCCGCAAGGTAACCCCCTCGGAGAGCGCTTCTCCTAGGGGGTTATACGATGCGGGGAGGAGCCGCGAGAGTCACCGCAGGACCCCAGAAGTCGAGGATCGGGGCCACTCTGTGCAAAATGAGCTGCACAGTGGAGGGAAGTAGGACGTCTGTTTTAAAAAAAAAAAAAACAAAAAAAAAAAAAAAGCGATCCTTTGCAATCACATTAACCACTTATCTACCGGGCACTCCCCCCCCCCCCCCCCCTTCCTGTCCAGGCCATTTTTCAGCGCTGTCACACTTTGAATGACAATTGCGCGGTCATGTAACACCGTAACCATGTGAAATTGTTATCATTTTCTTCACACAAATAGAGCTTTCTTTTGGTGGTATTTAATCACTGCTGGGTTTTTAATTTTTTTCCTAAAAAAGAAAAAAAAAAGCCAGAAAATGTTGAAAAAATAAAAAGTTTTTCTTAGTTTCTGTCTGTAAATTTTGTCAATAAGTACATTTTTCTCCTTCACTGATGGGCGCTGATGAGGAGGCATTAATATTCTGCACTTATGGGCACTGAAAGGTGGCACTAATGAGCACTTATGAGTGGCACTGATGGCCATTGATAGGTGGCACTGACGAGCCCTGATAGCCGGCACTGGTGGGCACTGATAGGCATGGATAAGCGGCACTGATGGGCTTTACTGATAGGTGGCAGTGAAAGCAAGCACTGACTGGCATAACTAATGGGCACTGATTTCTGGCTGTGGTGGGCATTGATTGCTGGCACTGGTTGGCGTTGATTGCTGGCACTGATGGGCATGGTTTGCTGGCGCTCTGATCATCAGTGCCCTGATTACATCTCTCACTGTCCCCTGCGTGGATATGCCACTGACCGGCACTTTCTTTGTTTACATGTGACCGGCTTTTGATTGGACACAGCCGATCACACGATTAAAGAGCCGCGTTAGCTGCTCTTTACAGAGATCGGGGTCGCGCCGTGTCCCAGCAACACGGCGCGGCCGTCCGGGTGCGCCATCATATGACGTCCACCCAGAACGAGAGCCGCACCGTCCCCGCCGTCATTTGATGGTGGGCGGGCGGCAAGTGGTTAAAGAAGTCGACGTACACCTACGGCGGTTTGCGGGAACGTGCCACTGTATAACCACGGCGGCTGGTCGGCAAGCGGTTAAAATCTTGTATTTTACTATATAAGCTCCATTTACAGTTAAAAATAAGTGTGAAATGCCAAAACTCCTGGTGGGTGTAACAAGATGTCCGCTTTCCCGCCTTCTCACTGCATCCTTAGTGTGGACGAGTGCGGGGTGTAGTAAGATGGCGGCGACGGACCGTCACTTCTGTTACAACATCTGATGGAACACCGCCGAGATGCAGAAGAAGGGAAGAGGACTCGGGAGCCACCGCCTGTAGGAGACCGCATACCTGCGGGAGCTCTGTAGCTATTGACTCTGGAGTAGAAATGTGAAATTTCGTTTTGCTCCAAATCCTTTTTTTTTTAACGAATTTAGACAAATTCGTAAATTCGGAAATATCCTAAATTTCTGGAAATTTGAAAGTTCGTAAAAATGAATGAAAATCCGAAAATTCAAAAGAACGAAAATCTGAACTAACTAATAATTTAACTATTACTAACTATTAAATTTATAGGTGTTGGAATTTCCTTTGAAATGTGGCTGTACGTGCCGGGTTCACACAGGGGCGGCACGACTTGCAGGTCGCCCCACAGAGGCGGCCTGCACGCGACTTCAGCGGTGACTTGCAAAACGACTTCTGTATAGAAGTCAATGCAAGCCACCTGAAGTCGCCCCAAAAATACTACAGGAACCTTTTTCTAAGTCAGAGCGACTTGCGTCGCTCCTATTAGAACGGTTCCATTGTACAGAACGGGAGGCGACTTGTCAGGCGGCTAAGTCGCCTGACAAGTCATCCCTGTGTGAACCGGCTCTTAGTGAACGTAAAGAATACAAATTTATCCGAAATGACGTATCCTGTATCTAAATGAATGGAATGGAACAAATTATTAATAATAATAATAATAAATAACAATAATAATACTTATTATTATTTCGTTACTTTCCATTAGTTTAGAAACGGCATACGTAACTTCGGATAAATTTGTATTTGTTACGTTCACTAACAGCCACGTTTGAAAAGGAAATTACAATACCTATAAATTTAATAGATTGTTATTATTTTTGTTATTATTTTGAATTTTTGTTCTAATTTTCGGATTTTCCTTTCTTATTTTCGAATTTCCAAAAAAAAAAAATTAAAAACAAAAACGAACAGATTTTTCGGCAGCGCACATGTCTACTCTGCAGACAGCGACTTCTGCGTCCGGCCCCCGCTCTGTCATTTTATGTGGCCACGTTGCGGTTTTTCCCAGTTGCTTCCACTTATATTACCACTAAGACCCCTCTCACACTGGGGCGGTTTGCAGGCGTTATTGCGCTAAAAATACCGCCTGCAAACCGACCCAAAACAGCCGCTGCTGTTTGTTACAGTGTGAAAGCCCGAGGGCTTTCACACTGAAGCGGTGCGCTGGCAGGAGAAGAAAAAAAACTCCTGCAAGCCGCATCTTTGGAGCGGTGAAGGAGCAGTGTATTTACCGCTCCTGCCCATTGAAATCAATGGGGCAGCGCGGCTATAGCCGCGCTATGCGCGCGGTTTTAACCCTTTTTCGGCCACCAGCGGGGGTTAAAACCGCACCGCTAGCGGCCGAATACAGCCGCAAAAACGACGACGCCCCCCACCGCCCCAGTGTGAAAGGGGCCCAACAGTTGACTGTGGAATATTTAGTGGCATGGAAATTTCATGGATGGACTTATTGCACAGGTGGCAACCCATCATGGCACCACGATTGACCTCACCGAGCTCCGGAGAGCGTCCCGTTCTCTCACAAATGTTTGTGGAAGTCGTCCGCATGCCTAGATGCGCGATTTCAGACACCTGAATACAATGAATTGGAGGGGTGTCCCAATACTTTTGGCAAATAGAGTGTATATCAGAGTCACCATCCATTATATAAACCTGTCCGCGCAACACCATGTTGCTTACCTGCCTGTCCACCCCTGTACAGTGAGCCACGCACGCGCAGCTCACTGTACAAATTCAGCAATGCCAAATCTGACTGAACTCCCTGGCAATTAAGAGCCAGAAGCCCGGCCACCCGAAGAGGATATAGAAAGAGAACATCCAACCAGGCCACTAAATAAATGCCAACATCCCTTGTGCAGTTAGTAAAAAAGGAGGCAATGCCCAAAAAGGAAATGGGACTTTAACGGCAACGAAGGTACAAAAATACAAATATATACCTTCGTTGCCGTTAAAGTCCCATTTCCTTTTTGGGGGTTATCTCCTTTTTTTACTGGCCTCCATGACAGGCGACTTCGCCTGTGGCCAATCACCTCTCTGGGAGGGAGGGGGGAGGGAGGGGTTTTCTCTGCAAAGTCGCTTGAGAGATCCGACTTGCAGGCGACTTACATTGAGTTGAATGGGTACAAGTCGCCTACAAGTCGGATAGAAGTAGTACAGGAACCTTTTTTGAAGTCGGAGCGACTTCAGTAGTGTCAGTTAAGACGGTTCAATTCACTACAATTGTAATCTAAATGCAAAGCGACTTGGGGCGACTTGAGGGCGTACAAGTCGGATCCCAAGTCGCCCCAGTGTGAACCGAGCCTTAGGAAACACAACGCGGTATAGATTTGTAATGAGATACAATGTAACAATTCTAATAATAGATTTATTTGCCAATTCCTAATATAAACCAAAATCACATCTAAAAGTTGAACAGCAACATTAGTCACATGACATTAGAGCACACACATATACCGGGGCGCAGTCAGCGGTGGGGCACAGTCAGCGGTGGGGCACACACACATACCGGGGCGCAGTCAGCGGTGGGGCACACACATATACCGGGGCGCAGTCAGCGGTGGGGCACACACATATAACGGGGGCGTAGTCAACGGTGGGGCACACACAGCGGTGGGGCACACACATATACCGGGGCGCACTCAGCGGTGGGGCACACACATATAACGGGGCGCAGTCAGCGGTGGGGCACACACATATAACGGGGCGCAGTCAGCGGTGGGGCACACACACATACCGGGGCGCAGTCAGCGGTGGGGCACACACATACCGGGGCGCAGTCAGCGGTGGGGCACACACATATAACGGGGCGCAGTCAGCGGTGGGGCACACACATATAACGGGGCGCAGTCAGCGGTGGGGCACACACACATACCGGGGCACAGTCAGCGGTGGGGCACACACATACCGGGGCGCAGTCAGCGGTGGGGCACACACATATACCGGGGCGCAGTCGGCGGTGGGGCACACACACATACCGGGGCGCAGTCAGCGGTGGGGCACACACATATACCGGGGCGCAGTCAGCGGTGGGGCACACACATATACCGGGGCGCAGTCAGCGGTGGGGCACACACATATACCGGGGCGCAGTCAGCGGTGGGGCACACACATATACCGGGGCGCAGTCAGCGGTGGGGCACACACATATACCGGGGCGCAGTCAGCGGTGGGGCACACACATATACCGGGGCGCAGTCAGCGGTGGGGCACACACATATACCGGGGCGCAGTCAGCGGTGGGGCACACACATATACCGGGGCGCAGTCAGCGGTGGGGCACACACATATACCGGGGCGCAGTCAGCGGTGGGGCACACACATATACCGGGGCGCAGTCAGCGGTGGGGCACACACATATACCGGGGCGCAGTCAGCGGTGGGGCACACACATATACCGGGGCGCAGTCAGCGGTGGGGCACACACATATACCGGGGCGCAGTCAGCGGTGGGGCACACACATATACCGGGGCGCAGTCAGCGGTGGGGCACACACATATACCGGGGCGCAGTCAGCGGTGGGGCACACACATATACCGGGGTGCAGTCAGCGGTGGGGCACACACATATACCGGGGTGCAGTCAGCGGTGGGGCACACACATATACCGGGGCGCAGTCAGCGGTGGGGCACACACATATACCGGGGTGCAGTCAGCGGTGGGGCACACACATATACCGGGGTGCAGTCAGCGGTGGGGCACACACATATATCGGGGCGCAGTCAGCGGTGGGGCACACACATATAACAGGGCGCGGTCGGCGGTGGGGCACACACATATACCGGGGCGCGGTCGGCGGTGGGGCACACACATATACCGGGGCGCAGTCAGCGGTGGGGCACACACATATACCGGGGCGCAGTCAGCGGTGGGGTACACACATATACCGGGGCGCAGTCAGCGGTGGGGCACACACATATACCGGGGCGCAGTCAGCGGTGGGGCACACACATATACCGGGGCGCTGTCAGCGGTGGGGCACACACATATACCGGGGCGCTGTCAGCGGTGGGGCACACACACATACCGGGGCGCAGTCAGCGGTGGGGCACACACATATACCGGGGCGCAGTCAGCGGTGGGGCACACACATATACCGGGGCGCAGTCAGCGGTGGGGCACACACATATAACGGGGGGCGTAGTCAACGGTGGGGCACACACAGCGGTGGGGCACACACATATACCGGGGCGCACTCAGCGGTGGGGCACACACATATAACGGGGCACACTCAGCGGTGGGGCACACACATATAACGGGGCGCAGTCAGCGGTGGGGCACACACATATACCGGGGCGCAGTCAGCGGTGGGGCACATACATATAACGGGGGGCGTAGTCAGCGGTGGGGCACACACAGCGGTGGGGCACACACATATAACGGGGCGCAGTCAGCGGTGGGGCACACACATATAACGGGGGGCGTAGTCAACAGTGGGGCACACACAGCGGTGGGGCACACACATATAACGGGGCGCAGTCAGCGGTGGGGCACACACATATACCGGGGCGCAGTCAGCGGTGGGGCACATACATATAACGGGGCGCAGTCAGCGGTGGGGCACACACATATAACGGGGGGCGTAGTCAACAGTGGGGCACACACAGCGGTGGGGCACACACATATAACGGGGCGCAGTCAGCGGTGGGGCACACACATATACCGGGGCGCAGTCGGCGGTGGGGCACACACACATACCGGGGCGCAGTCAGCGGTGGGGCACACACACATACCGGGGCGCAGTCAGCGGTGGGGCACACACATATACCGGGGTGCAGTCAGCGGTGGGGCACACACATATACCGGGGCGCAGTCAGCGGTGGGGCACACACATATAACAGGGCGCGGTCGGCGGTGGGGCACACACATATACCGGGGCGCGGTCGGCGGTGGGGCACACACATATACCGGGGCACGGTCGGCGGTGGGGCACACACATATACCGGGGCGCAGTCAGCGGTGGGGCACACACATATACCGGGGCGCAGTCAGCGGTGGGGCACACACATATACCGGGGCGCAGTCAGCGGTGGGGCACACACATATACCGGGGCGCAGTCAGCGGTGGGGCACACACATATACCGGGGCGCAGTCAGCGGTGGGGCACACACATATACCGGGGCGCTGTCAGCGGTGGGGCACACACATATACCGGGGCGCTGTCAGCGGTGGGGCACACACACATACCGGGGCGCAGTCAGCGGTGGGGCACACACATATACCGGGGCGCAGTCAGCGGTGGGGCACACACATATACCGGGGCGCAGTCAGCGGTGGGGCACACACATATAACGGGGGGCGTAGTCAACGGTGGGGCACACACAGCGGTGGGGCACACACATATACCGGGGCGCACTCAGCGGTGGGGCACACACATATAACGGGGCGCAGTCAGCGGTGGGGCACACACATATACCGGGGCGCAGTCAGCGGTGGGGCACATACATATAACGGGGGGCGTAGTCAGCGGTGGGGCACACACATATAACGGGGGGGCGTAGTCAACAGTGGGGCACACACATATAACGGGGCGCAGTCAGCGGTGGGGCACACACATATAACGGGGGGCGTAGTCAACAGTGGGGCACACACATATACCGGGGCGCTGTCAGCGGTGGGGCACACACATATACCGGGGCGCTGTCAGCGGTGGGGCACACACACATACCGGGGCGCAGTCAGCGGTGGGGCACACACATATACCGGGGCGCAGTCAGCGGTGGGGCACACACATATACCGGGGCGCAGTCAGCGGTGGGGCACACACATATAACGGGGCGCAGTCAGCGGTGGGGCACACACATATAACGGGGGGCGTAGTCAACAGTGGGGCACACACATATACCGGGGCGCACTCAGCGGTGGGGCACACACATATACCGGGGCGCAGTCAGCGGTGGGGCACACACATATACCGGGGCGCAGTCAGCGGTGGGGCACACACATATACCGGGGCGCAGTCAGCGGTGGGGCACACATATACCGGTATATAGTACCAGGTTATGGTGGGGGAGGGGGTCTGTAGTCTCCATGGTAGGGGAGGGGTAGTACAGTACCAGGTTATGTTGGAGGAGGGGATCTGTAGTCTCCATGGTGGGGGAGGGGTTGTATAGTACCAGGTTATGTTGGAGGAGGGGGTCTGTAGTCTCCATGGTGGGGGAGGGGTTGTATAGTACCAGGTTATGTTGGAGGAGGGGGTCTGTAGTCTCCATGGTGGGGGAGGGGTAGTATAGTACCAGGTTATGTTGGAGGAGGGGATCTGTAGTCTCCATGGTGGGGGAGGGGTAGTATAGTACCAGGTTATGGTGGGGGAGGGGGTCTGTGGTCTCCATGATAGGGGAGGGGTAGTATAGTACCAGGTTATGTTGGAGGAGGGGGTCTGTAGTCTCCATGGTGGGGGAGGGGTAGTATAGTACCAGGTTATGTTGGAGGAGGGGATCTGTAGTCTCCATGGTGGGGGAGGGGTAGTATAGTACCAGGTTATGTTGGAGGAGGGGATCTGTAGTCTCCATGGTGGGGGAGGGGTAGTATAGTACCAGGTTATGTTGGAGGAGGGGGTCTGTAGTCTCCATGGTGGGGGAGGGGTAGTATAGTACCAGGTTATGTTAGAGGAGGGGATCTGTAGTCTCCATGGTGGGGTAAGGGGTAGTATAGTACCAGGTTATGTTGGAGGAGGGGGTCTGTAGTCTCCATGGTGGGGGAGGGGTTATATAGTATCAGGTTATTTTGGAGGAGGGGGTCTGTAGTCTCTATGGTGGGGGAGGGGTTGTATAGTACCAGGTTATGTTGGAGGAGGGGGTCTGTAGTCTCCATGGTGGGGGAGGGGCAGTATAGTACCAGGTTATGGTGGGGGAGGGGTAGTATAGTACCAGGTTATGTTGGAGGAGGGGATCTGTAGTCTCCATGGTGGGGGAGGGGTAGTATAGTACCAGGTTATGGTGGAGGAGGGGTAGTATAGTACCAGGTTATGGTGGAGGAGGGGGTCTGTAGTCTCCATGGTGGGGGAGGGGTAGTATAGTACCAGGTTATGGTGGGGGAGGGGTAGTATAGTACCAGGTTATGGTGGGGGAGGGGTAGTATAGTACCAGGTTATGTTGGAGGAGAGGTAGTATAGTACCAGGTTATGGTGGGGGAGGGGTAGTATAGTACCAGGTTATGTTGGAGGAGGGGGTCTGTAGCTTCCATGGTGGGGGAGGGGTTGTATAGTACCAGGTTATGTTGGAGGAGGGGGTCTGTAGTCTCCGTGGTGGGGGAGGGGTAGTATAGTACCAGGTTATGGTGGGGGAGGGGTAGTATAGTACCAGGTTATGGTGGGGGAGGGGTAGTATAGTACCAGGTTATGTTGGAGGAGGGGATCTGTAGTCTCTATGGTGGGGGAGGTGTAGTATAGTACCAGGTTATGGTGGGGGAGGTGTAGTATAGTACCAGGTTATGTTGGAGGAGGGGATCTGTAGTCTCCATGGTGGAGGAGGGGGTCTGTAGTCTCCATGGTGGGAGGGGGAGGTGTAGTATAGTACCAGGTTATGTTGGAGGAGGGGGTCTCCCCGTGTCTCCGGTGGTCTCTCCCCCGGGGGAGTGTCGGATCGGTGTCTCCGGTATAATATCGGGGCGGAGGGTGTGGGTATCCGGGCGGTGATCGGTGTGGAGGCCGGGCTCGGTAGGACATTCCCGGGGCGGAGGAGGACGTGTGTTGCTCGGACCCCCCGGAGGATTGTACGGCCGGAGATCGGGGAGCGGCCCAGGAGGAGGGCGGCCAGAGCCGACATAACGACCTTCTCCTCTACGGCCCGCCCGACTCTCCGCTCCCCATGGCGGACTGCGCGACACTCAGCGCGGAATACGACATTCACCCCGGAGAGGGGAGGAGACAGACCCGCCTCCTATATCCGAGGGAGGGGGACGGGAGCGTCCCTTATATCAGAGGAAGGGGGGACAGGAGCGCCCCTTATATCAGAGGAAGGGGGGGACAGGAGCGCCCCTTATATCAAGGGAAGGAGGGGCAGGAGCACCCCTTATATCAGGGGGGAGGGGGGATAGAAGCACCCTTTATATCTGGGGGAAGGGGGGACAGGAGCACCCCTTATATGGGGGGGCAGCAGGACCCCTTATATTAGGGGGAAGGGGGACAGTAGCACCTCTTATATCAGGGGAAGGGGGACAGGAGCACCCTTTATATCAGGGGGAACAGAAGTACCCTTTATATCAGGGGGGGGAGGGGACAGGAGTACCCTTTATATCAGGGGGAACAGAAGTACCCTTTATATCAGGGGGGGGAGGGGACAGGAGTACCCTTTATATCAGGAGGAAGGGGGCACAGGAGCGTCCCTATCAGGTGAAAGGGGGCACAGGAGCACCCTTTATATCAGGGGCGACAGGAGCACCCTTTATATCTGGGGGAAGGGGGGTAGAAGCATTCTTTATATCAGGGTGAAGGGGGGACAGAAGTACCCTTTATATCAGGGGGGCAGGAGTACCCTTTATATCAGGGGGAAGGGGGAACAGGAGCACCCTTCATATCAGGGGGAAGGAAGCACAGCAGCACCCTTTATATTGGGGGAAAGGGGGGACAGGAGCACCCTTTATATCAGGGGGAAGGGGGGACAGGAGCACCCTTTATATCAGGGGGAAGGGGGGACAGGAGCACCCTTTATATCAGGGGGAAGGGGGGGGGACAGAACTAGCCTTTATATCAGGGGGGGGCAGGAGTACCCTTTATATCAGGGGGAAGGGGGCACAGGAGCACCCCTATCAGGGAGAAGGGGGCACAGGAGCACCCTTTATATTGGGGGAAGGGGGGATAGCAGCACCCTTATATCAGGGGGAAGGGGGGACAGGGGCACCCTTTATATCAGGGGGAAGGGGGGACAGAAGTACCCTTTATATCAGGGGGAAGGGGGCACAGGAGCACCCCTATCAGGGAGAAGGGGGCACAGAAGCACCCTTTATATCAGGGGAAAGGGGGGACAGGAGCACCCCTTATAATGGGGAAGGGGGGGACAGGAGCACCCTTTATATCAGGGGAAGAGGGGATAGAAGCACCCTTTATATGAGGGGGAAGGGGGCACAGGAGCACCCCTATCAGGGGAAAGGGGCACAGGAGCACCCTTTATATCAGGGGGAAGGGGGGATAGAAGCACCCTTTATATCAGGGTTAAGGGGGGATAGAAACACCCTTTATATCAGGGTTAAGGGGGGATAGAAACACCCTTTATATCAGGGAGAGGGGACGGAAACACCCTTTATATTAGGGGGGAGGGGGGACAGGAGCACCCTTTATATCAGGGAGAGGGGACAGAAACACCCTTTATATTAGGGGGGACAGGAGCACCCTTTATATCAGGGGGATAGAAGCACCTTTTAAAGCTATGGGGGAGAGGGACAGACGCACCCCTCCTAAATCACAGATCTCTAATAATAAACACAGAAGGGCACAGGTTGGGGTCCATTCACACTGTATTGTGTGTTGGGGGGACAGTTGTTGACATGCAGAGTTACATTTCAAAATGCATTGCAATCCTTTTTTTTTTTTTTATTTTAATCTTTATTTGTAAATAAAAGTTCATCAGACTATTTATACACAGTGCTTACAAAGGTGCATTGATGAACACAGGCCAGCACTGGCTAAGCCAGTTTCACCACCCACCAGAATTCTATAATTACAGCCTGGCAGGTCTGTACACACCCCACAGCCACAATGCTTTGCATTTATGGACGTGGAAATTTTATCTCAGGCTGCAGAGTTTGTTCATTGAGATGAATAGAAGTATAAACAGGTAGCAGTAGTGCCTCCTGATCACCGACCACCTGCTCTCCTGAAGACACACTTTTCCTATATGCTGCACTTAGTTGGCGCCCTCTGCGGTTTACTTTCCATTGCTGGACTGTGCCGCAACCGCGAGCCGAGCCGGTGCAGAATTCACACCCTCTTGGTCCCCCGAGGTACTTGTGATGAGCTGTCAGTGCCCACGTAGCCACTGCAGCAGTCTGGGAATATGAAATCCCCACTCTTCTCCCTCTTCTTTCTGCAGCACTTCCAGAACAAATCAGAGCAAGGCTCTGTGCCAGCACTGACCAATCAGAATCACTCTGATCTGTCCCAGAAGCCCTACAGAAAGAAAGGGAGGGAAGAGCAAGGTTTTCACATCGCTGCAGTGGCTGCCAACACCTCATCACACACAGTAGTGTTAGAAGAAATGGAATAGTGAACTGACACTTAAAAGTACAACTAAAAGGTAAAACTTTTTTTTTTTTTGTGTGTGTGTGCGTGGCAGTACCCCTGTAGGGGCTGCTGAAAGGTTGGATTGTTTGTCACCCTGCCCAGCCCGACATTCTCCTCTCAGACACAGAACAGTCCATATGCTTTGTTTTTTATTAAGGAGATTGAACTTGGATGGGGTAAGGGAAATATGGGATGCCCAGTATAATTGGTAGCACTTGCTTAGAACAACTATATACAGTATATACACTCCCTTCCACCGCCTGCACATCTCTTCCTCTCTAATCTCCAGGTCTTTCTCCTCCAGCACATCTCTTCCTCTCTAATCTCCAGGTCTTTCTCCTCCAGCACATCTCTTCCTTTTTAATCTCCAGGTCTTTCTCCTCCAGCACATCGCTTCCTCTCTAATCTCCAGGTCTTTCTCCTCCAGCACATCGCTTCCTCTCTAATCTCCAGGTCTTTCTCCTCCAGCACATCGCTTCCTCACTAATCTCCAGGTCTTTCCCCTCCAGCACATCACTTCCTCACTAATCTCCAGGTCTTTCTCCTCCAGCACATCTCTTCCTCTCTAATCTCCAGGTCTTTCTCCTCCAGCACATCGCTTCCTCACTAATCTCCAGGTCTTTCTCCTCCAGCACATCTCTTCCTCTCTAATCTCCAGGTCTTTCTCCTCCTGCACATCGCTTCCTCTCTAATCTCCAGGTCTTTCTCCTCCAGCACATCTCTTCCTCTCTAATCTTCAGGTCTTTCTCCTCCAGCACATCTCTTCCTTTCTAATCTCCAGGTCTTTCTCCTCCAGCACATCGCTTCCTCTCTAATCTCCAGGTCTTTCTCCTCCAGCACATCGCTCCCTCTCTAATATCCAGGTCTTTCTCCTCCAGCACATCGCTTCCTCTCTAATCTTCAGGTCTTTCTCCTCCAGCACATCGCTCCCTCTCTAATATCCAGGTCTTTCTCCTCCAGCACATCGCTTCCTCTCTAATCTCCAGGTCTTTCTCCTCCAGCACATCGCTTCCTCTCTAATCTCCAACTCTTTCTCCTCCAGCACATCGCTTCCTCTAATCTTCAGGTCTTTCTCCTCCAGCACATCGCTTCCTCTCTAATCTCCAGGTCTTTCTCCTCCAGCACATCGCTTCCTCTCTAATCTTCAGGTCTTTCTCCTCCAGCACATCGCTTCCTCTCTAATCTCCAGGTCTTTCTCCTCCAGCACATCGCTTCCTCTCTAATCTCCAGGTCTTTCTCCTCCAGCACATCGCTCCCTCTCTAATATCCAGGTCTTTCTCCTCCAGCACATCGCTTCCTCTCTAATCTCCAGGTCTTTCTCCTCCAGCACATCGCTTCCTCTCTAATCTCCAACTCTTTCTCCTCCAGCACATCGCTTCCTCTAATCTTCAGGTCTTTCTCCTCCAGCACATCGCTTCCTCTCTAATCTCCAGGTCTTTCTCCTCCAGCACATCACTTCCTCTAATCTTCAGGTCTTTCTCCTCCAGCACATCGCTTCCTCACTAATCTCCAGGTCTTTCTCCTCCAGCACATCGCTCCCTCTCTAATATCCAGGTCTTTCTCCTCCAGCACATCGCTTCCTCTCTAATCTCCAACTCTTTCTCCTCCAGCACATCGCTTCCCCTAATCTTCAGGTCTTTCTCCTCCAGCACATCGCTTCCTCTCTAATCTCCAGGTCTTTCTCCTCCAGCACATCGCTTCCTTTCCAATTTTCCAGGTCTTTCTCCTCCAGCACATCGCTTCCTCTCTAATCTCCAGGTCTTTCTCCTCCAGCACATCGCTTCCTCTCTAATCTCCAACTCTTTCTCCTCCAGCACATCGCTTCCTCTAATCTTCAGGTCTTTCTCCTCCAGCACATTACTTTCTCTCTAATCTCCAGGTCTTTCTCCTCCAGCACATCTCTTCCTTTCCAATTTTCCAGGTCTTTCTCCTCCAGCACATCTCTTCCTTTCCAATTTTTCAGGTCTTTCTCCTCCAGCACATCGCTTCCTCTCTAATCTCCAGGTCTTTCTCCTCCAGCACATCTCTTCCTCTCTAATCTCCAGGTCTTTCTCCTCCAGCACATCGCTTCCTCTCTAATCTCCAAGTCTTTCTCCTCCAGCACATCTCTTCCTCTCTAATCTCCAAGTCTTTCTCCTCCAGCACATCTCTTCCTCTCTAATCTCCAGGTCTTTCTCCTCCAGCACATCTCTTCCTTTCCAATCTCTTAGGTCTTTCTCCTCCAGAACATCTCTTCTCTAATCTTCAAGTCTTTCTCCTCCAGCGCATCTCTTCTCTAATCTTCAAGTCTTTCTCCTCCAGCACATCTCTTCCTTTCCAATTTTCCAGGTCTTTCTCCTCCAGCACATCACTTCCGCTCTAATCTTTAGGTCTTTCTCCTTCAGCACATTGCTTCCTCTAATCTTCAGGTCTTTCTCCTCCAGCACATCGCTTCCTCTCTAATCTCCAGGTCTTTCCCCTCCAGCACATCTCTTCCTCTCTAATCTCCAGGTCTTTCTCCTTCAGCACATCGCTTCCTCTAATCTCCAGGTCTTTCTCCTCCAGCACATCTCTTCCTCTCTAATCTCCAGGTCTTTCTCCTCCAGCACATCTCTTCCTCTCTAATCTCCAGGTCTTTCTCCTCCAGCACATCGCTTCCTCTCTAATCTCCAGGTCTTTCCCCTCCAGCACATCTCTTCCTCTCTAATCTCCAGGTCTTTCTCCTTCAGCACATCGCTTCCTCTAATCTCCAGGTCTTTCTCCTCCAGCACATCTCTTCCTCTCTAATCTCCAGGTCTTTCTCCTCCAGCACATCTCTTCCTCTCTAATCTCCAGGTCTTTCTCCTCCAGCACATCGCTTCCTCTCTAATCTCCAGGTCTTTCCCCTCCAGCACATCTCTTCCTCTCCAATTTTCCAGGTCTTTCTCCTCCAGAACATCTCTTCTTCTCTAATCTTCAAGTCTTTCTCCTCCAGCACATCTCTTCCTTTCCAATTTTCCAGGTCTTTCTCCTCCAGCACATCACTTCCGCTCTAATCTTTAGGTCTTTCTCCTTCAGCACATTGCTTCCTCTAATCTTCAGGTTTTTCTCCTCCAGCACATCGCTCCCTCTCTAATATCCAGGTCTTTCTCCTCCAGCACATCTCTTTTTCTGTAATCCTCCAGCACATCGCTTCCTCTCTAATCTACTGGCACAGCTAGCACAAAGTGGTTAGGCCTGACACTGACTCAGCCAGGCCTTTATCAATTTCCCTTTTCAGGCAGAGACTGTGGGCCCCTATAGTTTTGTAAATATAAAGTCTCTGGTGCTAGCTGTCCTACACATGGCTACTGAACCCTGTAACCCATCTTCAGGCCCTGCCAGCCCTCCTCACTGCAGCTGCCTCTTCCCACAGTCCACTCTTCTGGTTCTGCACCCATCTCAAACGGCAAACTCCCAGTCCTCTCAGGTGTGCCTCTGCAGTCCTCCCAACTGTGCTTCACTCACCAGCCCTCCTGGCTGCTACCAGTTGTCTTTTCTTGAGTCTCTTAGCAGTGGTCTTTCCCACTGTCCTCTTTGCTCTCTCTCCTCCAGGATCTCTTCTGGCTGCACCCGAGCCCAGACCTAAGGTCATTTGCCCAAATTTACCTACTCTCTCTAGCACACTACTAGAGGGTGCTACATTAGTTTTGAATAGGGATGTAGAGAGGGATTAGAACCCCCGGTCAAATTTTATTGCTGTCTGTGTCTCCGTTAAAGAGATTCACCCTCTCTATTTGTCCTGTTTTACCATTATCATTGAACGTGAAAGAAAATCCCAGACAAGTAATAAAGGGGGGCCCAAGGGATTCCCTTAATTTGCAGAGATTTTCACTCACTTCCTGTTTTGGTGGTGGGACAGGAAGTAAAGGGAAATCTCCCGAATGGGACATATATGAAGAAAAAAACCCGACAGTGGTTATGACCCTCCCATACTCTATCCAAAATGAAAAAAAAGTTTTGCTGCCAGGTCCGTACGTCATACTGACCTGATAGCGGGGGAAGGGGTGGGGGGTGTTATACACATTCCCATAGGCTAAGCCACCGGGCTTGTGAGCACGTCTGACAAGCAGACTCCTGCCTGTCAGATGGAAGCAATCAAGCAGCAAAAAAAAACCAAAACATCACATAGACTTTTTGGCACAAGTCCCCTACAGTATATAATAAAAAAAGAAAATTAAACAAACATAAAACTTACACCCAAGCACTTAAAATCTCTCCCCAAATTTATTTTTGAGGCGCCCCCCCCCCCCCCCATAGATGAACATAAATGCACACATCAGGGCACCTACGCATGAAAACATCAATTGTGTTACACATGTTACATATTGCCGCACACTGGAGTGAGAGCAATATTTCTAGCACCGGACCTCCTTAGTAACTCTAAACTGATGACCTAAAGGGGGCTTTTAAAGTGTCGCCTAATGAAATTATAGGGTACCGAAATTTGTCACCATTTCAAATTTAAGGATTAACATGTTGGGTATCTATTTACTCAGTGCAACCTTGGCTTTTAGATTTTTACCACAAATTGGGTAATTTCTACTGTAAATGTTTGTGTGCCCCAAAATTAGCATTAGTGTATTTTTTACTGAAATGTTATGTTTCCTAGACCTCTGCTGTAATGTTGTGTGACCTAAAAATATATGGAACTACCACTGTTTTATTCTCCAAGGTGTCTGCTTTTAGAAAATATATAATACTTTGGGTTTTTATGTAATCTTCAGGGCTAAAATGATTTAACTACCTGAATACCGGGGACTTTCACCCCCTTTCTGCCCAGACCAAATTTTCAGCTTTCAGCGCTTTCACACTTTGAATGCAAAATTGTACCCAAATACAATTTCTATCATTATGTTCACACAAATAGAGCTTTCTTTTGGTGGTATTTAATCACCACTATTTTTTTTTTTTTTTTTTTGCGCTATAAATGAAAACAGTCCAAAAATTTTGAGAAAAAAAAAGCGTGTTTTTCTTAGTTTCTGTTATAAAAACCTGCAAATACGTAATTTTTCTTCATAAATTTTGACCAAGTTTTATACTGCTACATTTCTTTGGTAAAAAAATAACCCAAATCGGTGTATATTATTTAGTCTGTGTGAAAGCTATAGAGTCTACAAGCTATGGAACACATTGAAAATTGATCACACCTGATGTACCGACAGCCTCAGGGATATGCAATTAGTGACCTCCAGCTGTTGCAGGACTACAAGTCCCATAAGTCATAGCAAGACTCTGACAGCCACAAGCATGACACCCAGAGGCAGAGGCATGATGGGACTTGTAGTTTTGCAACAGCTGGAGGTCCGCTAATTGCATATCCCTGGCCTATCTCATTTCTTTAGGCCCTAACATGTCAGGACAGTACAAATATCCCCAAATGACTCCTTTTTGGAAAGTAGACAGTCCAAGATATTTAATAAGAGAAATGGTGAGTTTTTTTGAAGTTGTAATTTTTCCCACAATTCTTTGCAAAATGAAGAAATTAAATACATTTTTTTTTTTTTTTACAAATGTCAAATTAAGGTGTTATTTCTCACACACAGCATAGGCATACTAGTGACTACACCCAAAAACACATTCTGCTACTCCTCCTAAAAATGGCGATACCACATGTGTGGGACTTTCACAGCCTAGACACAGAGAGGCCCAACATCCAAGGAGAAGCTGTCACTGAACCCTGTCGCACTCCGCTTGAGTGCTTCTGTTATATACCGCTTCCTCCAGTGTGGACCTTCAGATATCAGATATTAGACACATATTGTAACCAAGGAACCAGTCAAGACTAACTCAGTTACAAACTGGAACATGGAATGTTTTATTGGACAAGGATACAGGCTTTTTATATACTTGAAAGGTATGTCAGTTCCCCACATATATTTTATATACTTGAAAGGTATGTCAGTCCCCCACATGGCTAATCCCATCACAGAGGGTCCTTAATTGACCACCTGGATGACTAAAATGTCTAATTCCAGTTCAGACTTGCCGACTTCAAGCTCACTACAGACAATACACATTATCATAAGTATAAACATAGCAAACCTTCAAACAATAGCAGGAGACCTACTTACAATAAACACATTATGGCAGGGGGCCCCAGACAAGTGGCTTGCTGAGGGCATCAACATTATGAGTCCCAAGCTGGCAGAGACCATCATGGCCTTTTTAATAATGTCCTTTTGTATTACATAACAGAACATCTTCCTAAATGCTTGTAGCTCCCTCAAATGCCAGGGCCCATAGTCGGTAGGCAAGAGGCTAGCATTCAGTCCCCTCCAAAAGCCTCTGTCCTGGGTGTGTCTATTACAGTACCTTCAGGCATTATCAGTTTTAAAATCAGGCTTCTTCTGACATTTTTTGTTTACATGTAAAAATCTGTATTTTTGCTAGAAAATTACATAGAACCCACAAACATATCTTTTTGTAGCAGAGGCCCTAGAGAATAAAATGGTGGGCTTTTCAATTCTTTGTCACATGGTATTTGCGCAGCGGTTTTTCAAATGCAATTTTACACCCCAATGCATAAATACACTTTAAAGAATTTCAATCCTCACAGACAATATAATGCCAAATTTTTTGGTAATATTTAAAATATGGTGCTGCGCCAGGTAAAGAGATTCCAAACATGTCACGCTTTAAAATTGCGCATGCTTTTGAAATACCACCAAACTTCGGTATTTAAAAATCTCCATAGGCGACCCTTTATAAGCCTTTATTGGTTACCCAGTTTAGAGTTGCACAGGAAGTCCGGTGCTAGAATTATTGCTCTCACTCGGACGTTTGCGGCGATACCTCCCATGTGTGGTGCGATCATCGTTTACGTATGTGTACAGAACCAATGTGTGCGTTCACCTTTGTACGCAAACGCTTTACATTTTTTATTTATTTGTTGGTAAAATAGATGTTTTTATGCACTTGTACTGTGACAGATGTTAATTGTCCACCGGTGGACACTTACAGATGTTGAAATGGAACACTGTTGCAGATGTTTTTGTGCACTGGTAGAGACGTTCATGGGACACTTGGACAGGGACAGTGGTGCTTGTTGTACTGTGTGATCACTGTTTACTGTAACTCTCCCACGCTACCCCCCCCCCCCCCCAAGCTCAGCGGGGAGAGCAGACACAGAGACAAGTGTCTCCGTTTACACTGTTTGATGGCTGTGATTGGACACAGTCATCATGTGATCTGGAGGGCCAATCACGGTGCCCATGTCCTGATCTTGAAACTGTGTGGCTCCAAGAGGTGCACATTTTGACTGGGCATATGGGGCCACTCTGCTGTTTATGTGCAGTGGCCGGGTGGGAGCTTCCTTTCTCAGACGTCACGGATCGGGAAATGGGTACTTTAAAGCGGGTTAAGCATGTTTGCAAAAAATGTAAAAATGGCTCTGGCAGTAAAAGGGTCAAAGCTTTCAAGATCAGCCCCAAGGATACTGCAAAAGCAGATTGGATAATAAAAACGATACAAAGTTTTCATACAGTTTTAACAATATATTCTCACTTTATATAGAATTTTTAAAATATATACAGGACATACAATAAGAGGCAGCATTACAAATGTAGCACAATAGCTTAAAATGTTAAATATGCTCAGGGCTACAGAACAGTTGTAGGGCTGCATTCACACTTCAGCATTTTGAATCGCGGGCAGATTTGCCACGAATCTGCCCACGATTTGAAAGCGCCGATGTGTGAATGACAAATCACGGGACTCACATTTGAGATGCCATTCATTTGAAGGACACCTCAAATCGCAATGTGGGTCTGCCGCACGATAAATCGCACTGCACTTGTGGCAACACTCATCGCGGCAAGCATGTTGCCCAAAAGTAGCTCCTGAACTTTTTTTGGGGTGACATGCTTCCTGCGATGCGTATTGCAACGATTGGAGCACGATTTATCGCGTGACAATCGCGGCAGACCCATGCAGTGATTTAACCACTTCAGCCCCGGAAGATTTGGCTGTTCAATGATCAGACCATTTTTTGCGATACGGCACTGCGTCGCTTTAACTGACAAATAGAGCTTTCTTTTGGTGGTATTTGATCAGCTCTGCGGTTTTTATTTTTGCGCCATAAACAAAAAAAGACCGACAATTTTGAAAAAAAAAGACAATATGTTGTACTTTTTGCTATAATAAATATCCCCATTTTTTAAAAAAGAAAAGCACATTTTTTTCTCAGTTTAGGCCGATATGTATTCTTTTACATATTTTTGGTAATAAAAATCCCAAGCAGCATATATTGACTGGTTTGCGCAAAAGTTAAAGCGTCTACAAAATAGGGGATAGATTTATGGTATTTTATTATTATTTTTTTGCTAGTAATGGCGGCGATCTGCGATTTTTATCGTGACTGCAACATTATGGAGGACACATCGGATACTTTTGACACATTTTTGGGATGATTGACAATTATACAGCGATCAGTGCTATAAAAATGCACTGATTACTGTATGAATGTCACTGGCAGGGACAGGTCTAACACTAAGGGGCAATCAAGGGGTTAAATGTGTTCCCTGGCTGTGTGTTCTAACTGTAGGGGGAGGGGACTGACCTAGAGGAAATGACAGATCATGGTTCCTAGCTATTAGGAACTCATGATCTGCATCTCCTCTCAGAAGAGAACAGGTCCCTGTTCTGCCTCTCGTGCCCGCGATCGCTCGTGGCCGGCGGTCATCGCGACTGCCAGTGACAAGCAACGGCACCCCCGCAGTGCAGCGGGCGCGTGCGCGCGCCTGCTATCCCACTTAAAGGAGTATAATGACGGCAGCTGGTTGGCAAGTGGTTAAGGCATCTAAATGGCTTAATGAATGAATGCCATCTCAAAACACGAGTCCCGCGATTTGTTATTCTTACATCGGTGCTTTCAAATCGCGGGCAAATTTGCCTACGATTCTAAATGCTGTAGTGTGAATGCAGCCCATATGAAGAACCGGTCTGATTCATTTAACGTATACGTATGCTTCTACATTCATACACAAGCGATTAAATATCTGTTTGTCTTGTTGTGTTTATACTCCGTGTCAAAATGAAGAATCACATGGTCTGGAGCTGATAAACTTTGGGTCCTTTTTTTAGCAGGTAGCCTTGATCATTCAGTGAGCTCACAAAACTTTCAAAGTCAGCGACCTGTAATAAAGAGAGGAGAAGTATTATTCTACAATAGAAGTCTCTCTTATATCCGGGTCACCTGATTCAGAACATATTCTCCTCCCTCCACCCCAGAACACAGAACCCTCCTGTAATCGGGGCATGCTTACATTGCTGGAGTGATTTATATTCACTCTCTTAATATACATTGATGGAGTAAAGTATTTACTGCATTTCTCACCGCCCCCACCAGAGATAAAATGGGAGTAACCAGCATGGGTGTGATGGATACATGAAGTTTATCTGGTCCTCTAGCAGAAGCACCTGATTTCTCATCAAAAACTAAAATATGCAAAATAACAGTTAAACATTGCGATTCAAAAAGTATGGTGCAAAAAAAAAAAGCATAACAGAATGAGCCCAACACAACTGTACTAACATAAAGACGCATTAACAGTCCAAGTTTTCCTCAAACTTTTTTGAAAGTTTTTGAGGCCGGGTTCACACTTGGCTCGGATGAGGCTCACAGCAGGGGGTCCGGTGTGTCCCTGTTCTCCGTTTCAGGGATGAATCGGGCCCAAATAATTTTTGCCTGAATTCAGACCTGAAACAGAGCCAAAGACGCACAGGACCCCCCCTGTGAAATCTGTTCCGCAGCCACCCCAGAGATGTATGAACCGGCTCCATAGAGAGCCGATCACAGTCTCCTGTAATGTGATTTGCATGCAGGGGAAACCTGCATCCAAATTCGTATAAGTGTGAACCCAGCCTGAAACAAATCCTCCTACATAAAGTTGTACCTGTTTATCTGCACTCTTCTCTTCCCTACAGCACTTCATAGTGCAGAATTTATAAAGCTTGTCTGAGACTGTCAGAAAAAATGGGGCGGAGAGATGAAGTTACACTCTGCAGAGCTCAGGGAGGGAGAGCTCTGGGAGCTGATTGGAAGGAAGAGACACCCCCTTTTACACACAGCACACAGGAACAGAGCTGAGGCTCTCAATCTGCTGGAGCTCCCTCCCTCATAACCATTTTTCAATTGGTGTCAGGAAAACTTGTCACAAGTGACTAATACTGATAGCAGAGGAAGGAGGCAGCAGACAGAAATGACACTTTGTGCTCTGGATTGAGACAAGTACACACTATAGAGGGATACACTTTGTTCATATTTCATATGCGAGGTTTACAACCACTTTAGGGTAAAAAACAAACCTCTGCCTCTAGAACCACTTTAACTAAAAAAAAAAAAGTCCCTTCTATTGCTATTAGCCTCCTCCAAATTCCTTTTTTTTTCTTTTTGCTGCTGTAATGCAACTTTTTATTTATTTCAGGTACTTATATAGCGCCGTCAATTTACGCAGCGCTTTACATATACATTGTACATTCACATCAGTCCCTACCCTCAAGGAACTTACAATCTAAGGTCCCTAACTCACATTCATACATACTAGGGACAATTTAGACAGGATCCAATTAACCTACCAGCATGTCTTTGTAGTGTGGGAGGAAACCGGAGGAAACCCACACAGGCACAGGGAGAACATGCAAACTCCAGGCAGGTACTGTCATGGTTGGGATTCGAACCAGCGACCCTTCTTACTGCTAGGCAAAAGTGCTATCCACTAGACCACTGTGCTGCCCTTCCTGGTAGATGGTGGCTACAGTCATCCCCCACTGTATGCAGGAATGTAGCCGCCCCCCCCCTTCTTGCTCAAGATGAACTGGGGATTATAGGATTTGTTGTGTGCATAGAGCAGAGTAGTTGACAGCAACTAATGTGCACTACTTGTTACAATCGGAAGAGAGCAAAAAGAAGAGGTTTGGGAGCACACAGAGGGCATTAAAGAACTAAAGGCAGACTATATATATATATATATATATATATATATATATATATATATATATATATATATATATATATATATATTTATATTATATATAAATTCTGCGTCTCCCACAGGGAACAACAGTTCCCATGATTCAATCGGAATTGTGCACATAGGCAAGACATGGGCATGGCATGTGAGAAGAGTGGGCGGGGCCTTGGTGTGTCTTCTAAGACAATGGTTCTCAACCTCGGTCCTCAAGTACTCCAACGGGCCATGTTTTGGGAACTTCCCTTATAAAATAGCTCTTATTAATACCATGTCATTTATTTTGATTTAAAGCAGCTGTGCAGAGTAAAGGAAAACCTGAAAACATGACCCGTTGGCGGTACTTGAGGACTGAGGTTGAGAACCACTGGTCTAAGATGATTTCCACACTAAGGCTTTCTAAGGAAAGGTAGCAACGCCCTTTAATGACATCACAGTAGTCTCTTGAACGTCATAAATGCAAAAGGGGACAAAAGAAACATTTGGAAAATGAGGGGGCTGCGTTGTCTCCACAGTAAAAACGAAGCTGACAAGCTGGAGGGGGAGCAGGTAAAATTCTCTATTTACTTGCATTTAGATGACAAAAAAAAAGGCAGACATTTTTTTACATCCTACTCCGTTTGATCACATATGTATATTTAATTTTTGACCTTAGTTCTACTTTAAAAAGGAGGTAGAAAATCACAAATCAATTTAATGAAAAATAGATTACAGGGCCATTAAGTAGTTTTTTTGGAGAATAAGGATATTGTTTTGTGTCGCTCATCCCCTGCCTTTCCCTACTTGCCGGGCTGCATGCTCAGATAAGGGTCTGGGTATGGATTGGGGGGGGGGGGGGTTCTTTTTAAAAGACACTGTGAACCCACTGTAAATTGCTAGACATTGAAAAAATAGAATTTCCTCTAGGTGGGATATTTGGAGAGGGATAAATAGCGCAATGAGGTATGAGAGTAGTGTAAAAAGTATATGAAATTTTATTAAGAGACAGAGCATCTGTTCGCTGTGAGGGTGGACACTGGTGAGGATCCAACGCCACAGAGCCTGTACAACTATCAGATCAACCTCTTGGGCGCCACCTCTGGTCTCCTGATTCAGGGATCTGTGGAGTTATAGATCTTCGTTTGCCTTGGCTCTGGTACCCTTTCCTCCCTCTCCACTCCAACCGCCCCTAGTAAGGGATACATTTCGGAGGGCCAGCCTGGTTTTTCCTTTGTGTGGGACTCTGCCCTTGATTCCCCTCGTGCCACCATTGGACCCATCCACCTGCATTGGTGCATTTACTCACCCCGTCGGGCAGTGGGCCCCACAGGCTGACAAGCTGCAACATATAAACTGCTTTTAAAGGTCAAAATCTGGACAGGAAATCCATCCTAGTACTACACAGTTCATACGACGGTTGAAGGTTCTGTGATAAAAACGCATACACCCCTGATGAAGAAATAGCATTTTCGAAACGCGTTGGGTCTTCTCTGTTGTGCTCACCTTCAACATAACAGATCTTTGCGATTTACTAGCTGTCCTTTTTGTAATGTGATTATATGATTAGTCCTGTCCAGTATCCATTTATGATATTTTGTGATATGTATAGTATATATATGTGCTCATCATTTTAAACCTATGTCTCTTAATAAAATTTCATATACTTTTTACACTACTCTCATACCTCATTGCGCTATTTATCCCTCTCCAAATATCCCACCTAGAGGAAATTCTATTTTTTCAATGTCTTGTTACTCAGGATGTGGGATAATCTAGTGCGTACTCTGTGACATTGAGCACTTTTTCAATTATTCACTGTAAATTGCTGGTTGCTAAGGAGGGGACGGGAAGCTGGTTGCTGCGTCCTTAACAACCGCTGTCTACAGCTGTCAGCAGGGTTCCCCACTGACCACTAAATGTAAAAACAAAAAAAATTAAAAAATTGCATGGGGTCCTCCCCCCCCAAGTCCATACCAGGTCCTTCGGGTCTAGTATGGATTCATACTAAACACCCACACTAAAAAAAGAAAAAAGAAAACCCGAAAAAAGACCTGAAGGGACTGGTATGGACCTGGGAGGGGGACCCCATGCTAATTTTTATTTTTTTTATTAATTCAGCGGTCAGTGGGGAACCCCGCTGGCAGCTGATGACTCATCAGTTGTTAAGGACGCAGCGACCGGCTTCCCCGCTGCCTCCATAGCAACCAGCAATGTACAGCGTGTTTACAGCATGCTTAAAAAAAACAAAAAACGCAAAATGCAAGAAAACTGCATGCAAAAATGCATCAAGCACACTGACATAGATGTGAACCTAGCCTTAAGACTGAGTACGAGTACCGATATTTTTCTCAAGTACTCACTGATACCAATTACCGATACATATGTGTGGGCCGGCCGCAGTGCGATTTTAAAAAAATGTGTCGGGTACAATTTTCAGTGTCACACACTTAAAAAATTGGCACCTGAACGAAATTGCACAAATTCCTTTTACAAAGTGGGCTGAAACTGGCCCCCGCACATATGTGAACCTGGTATTAGGCTCCGTTCACACCTAGGAGTTTAGTTTTTCTGCTGTAAGCCTCAGCTCTAAAAACGCCCAACAAGACGAATCCCATTCATTTCAATGGCCCCTGTTCACATCTAAGGGTTCTGTCGCCTGATGAAAAACGCTCATCGCTCAAAAAAGTACAGGAGTTTTTTTCGTGGCAGATTACAGGCATTATTCCTGCTTTTTACATTGGTGACCTTTTGACCTGTAAAAAATCGCGCGACTTTGTCTGAAAATGATAGGCTCAGGTGTTAACGGTGCCTTACATTTTACAGTATTTTTGTAGTTCTGCTTAGTATCAGCACCGATATGGTATCAGTGCAACGCCAACTTTATTAATATAATGGGTGTAAATGTCGTAATAAATGTGCGTTGGTTAAGGGGCATTGGCAGGTACTAGCTGATACTTTTAGTCAAGTACTAGCTGATACTGAGTACCGATACCTTTGTTGTGCGATTTGAGCCCATACAAAACAAATGGGCTCAAAATCCACTGCAAAAGACACGCATGCAATTTAAACAGGAATGTGGTGCGATTCCTGTCCGAACCACACCGCGCTCCTGTGTGAACCCAGGCTGAAGTCACTTTATAAGCCTGGGTTCACACAGGAGCGCTGGGGGAACCCCTTGTGACTCGGATAGGAATCGCACCGCATTACTCTTCATGCGATTCCTTGCAGTGTGATTTGAGCCCATCTGTTTTGTATGGGCTCAAACCGCGCTGGAAAGGTATCATTTTCAGGTGCTTGTGAAAACCCTTAGTATCAGCACATCGATACCGTTATCAGTACAACCCTAGTGTGTAGATACCCTGACTTATTTAAAAGGGATTCAAGCTTTATTAATAAAATTAAGATATTTTGGCCAACAGCACATTCTGAAAAATAACTTTGATACTCATCACTGCTTTCTCCTTCCAAATTCAATCTGTTACCTGGATCTGCAATTCCTTGGCAATCTGCCGAAGCTGTTGATAATCAAACAGGTTATTGTAAGTCCGTTCTGCGACTCTGTTAAGAGCGGAAACAAATTTCTTCGCTTGAGATCGATTACTCATTCCTGAGCCGTGCTGAGATCGATCGAAATCCAGTTTTCCAAACTCGTCTGAATACGTCCCAAGCAGGCTAGATAAAAATAGAAAGAAATACGTTTTTAGGCCTCACTCACTCAAAATAAGCATGCAGTTAAAGTGGAGTTCCACCCACTTTTACAACTCTTCAGCATCCCTCACTAAACTGTGCACTGTAAACGAATTGGATATTTTTAAATTTTTTTAAAAACTGATGAAGAAAGTAGTTTTTTTAAAAAAATGTTGGGGATATTTATTACAGCAAAAAGTAAAAAAGATTTTTTATTTAAAATTGTTTTTTTTTTGTTTATAGCGCAAAAAATAAAAACCGCAGAGGTGATCAAATATCACCAAAAGAAAGCTCTATTTGTGGGGAAAGAGAACGCAAATATAATTTGGGTAAAGCATTGAATTACAGTTGAAGCGAGGCAGTGCCAAATTGTAAAAAAGTGCTCTGGTCAGGAAGGGGGTAAAATCTTCCAAAGCTGAAGTGGTTAAAGTGTAACTCCACTTTTGTTAAGAAAAAAAAACACTCCCCTGTGGGTAATCTGTTTACATTGCAGGGATTTGAATAAACTTTGTTGCAGATTCCTACCTTTTGCTATTCTGAAGAAATAGCTGTGTGCCTGTGACCATGTGCAAAGTGAATCTGTATGGGAGTGCTTTTATAATTATCAATCTAGCTGCTGCACCTGCAGGGCTCTAATGAGGAAAGTGGCAGAGTCAGTATCCCTTTAGACTCAATTTCCCTTTGAGAGTATTACACCAAAAATGACATTTTTGTTGCAGGGGATGCCCAAAATCTGACTTCGTGTAAACTTCTGGGAAAATCAGTGAGCCAATCACACAAGCAGGAAATGACGTTTCTGGAGGGAGTTCTGTACGCCATCTAGGCAGTATAGAACACCTCCAGGTTGCCCTATTGCATTGTTTTTTTTAGAAAATTTACAGCGGCTGCAGAATGAAAATGAAAGATACTTTTGAATAACCTTCAATTACAATATGGCTTGTGTCGCAATTGTATACGCTAAATTATTTTTTTATTTGCTAAATTTTTTTCCCCACGAAAGTGGAGTTACACTTTAACCCTTTTGCTGCCAGAGCCATTTTTGCATTGTTTGCACACATTTAAGGAATCATTTTAGGTCTGAAGATTACATAAAACCCCCAAAACATTTACATTTCTGAAAGCAGACACTCTAGAGAATAAAATAGTGGTAGTTCCAATTTTTGTTACAAGATATTACTACCATGAAAGGTCTAGGAAGAGCAAAATTTCAGTAAAAAAACCCACTAACGTTAATTTTAAGGCAGACAAATGCAGTAAATTACCCAATTTTTAGGTAAAATATAAAAAAAAAAAAAAGAGGAGGTTGCACCCAGTAAATAGATAACCAACACCTCACACCTTTAATTTACATGTGCCCATGAAATGGAGACAAACTTCAGTACCCTATATTTTCTATAGTAGATGCTTTAACCACTTCAGCCCCGGAAGGATTTCCCCACTTAATGACCAGGCCATTTTTTGCAATACGGCACTGCGTCGCTTTAACTGACAATTGCGCGGTCATGTGACGCTGTACCCAAATAAAATTAATGTCCTTTTTCTCCCACAAATAGAGCTTTCTTTTGATAGTATTTGATCACCTGTGGGTTTTTTTTTATATTTTTTGCACTATAAACAAACAAAAAGTGACAATTTTGAAAAAATGTTTGCTATAATACATTAAAAAAAAAAAAAAAAAAAAAAATCTTACAAAGTAGGGGATAGATTTAGGGACATTTTATTTTTTTTTATTGTTTTTACTACTAATGGTGGGGATCTGGGATTTTTAGCGGGACTGCGACATTGCGGCGGACAAATTGGACCCCAAATGACACTTTTTGGGGACCAGTGACATTATTACATTGATCAGTGCTAAAAAAAAAAAATAAATAAAATGCACTGATCAATGTAAAAATGACACTGGCAGGGAAGGGGTTAACACTAGGGGGCGATCAACGGAGTTAAGTGTGTTCCCTTAGTGTGTCCTAACTGTAGGGGGGATGGGCTACCAGTGACATGACAGAGATCACTGTTGCTGATCACTGGGAACAGTAGATCTCCAACATGTCTATAGGCAGAACGGGGAATCGCCTTGTATACAAAGCAATCGTGGATCGGAGATAGAGTCCGCCCGACCCGCAGGCACGCCCCCCGAAGCGTGAGTGAGCACGCTGCTGGCAACAGTGCCTGCGCGATCCGCCGTACAGCGATTTGCGCAGGAGAGCCGACCTGCCGCTGTATAACAACAACGGCTGGTCAGCAAGCGGTTAGAAGCCCCTTATGGGTCATCAGTTTAGTGTTACGGAGGAGGTCTGAAGAAAACATGGTAGTAATTACTTCTATGATGAGAGAACATTTGGAAACTGGCCTTAAAGAAAATGTTTTCAAAGTGTGACCAAGAGAATTTTTATTTTATTTTTTTTACTTTAAAGATCCACACCGCATGCAATGTCTGTGCGATGCGAATTCAGCCATATGAACTGTATGGCTGAATTTGCATCGCATTTGGACCAAACTCGTGCAGGACCCTTTTTCGTCAGCACCGGAATCGGATCACATGGGTGTCCACACCCATGCAATCCGATTCTGCAAATCGCGCTGCGTTTTGTAAACTGATTGCGGACTCGCGCTCCAGACTCTGGGGAGACCACACGGCTTGCTGCATTGGGGATTCGTTCCGAGTCTCTCCCGGGAACCACCACGAACGATGTGCTCTTCTTTGAGGTGGTGAGATTATCGGAACTGCTATCACCAATAGTCTATGATTTACCTGAATGCTGTTTTAAATATAATTTTGTGTAAGTGCAAAAGCTTAAGAGGTCAGGGTGTTTTTGGGACAATAAAAGTTTGCAGTTTCACACTACGAGGATTCCTTTCCTTCTATATGCTTGAGTGGAATAAGAGGATTGCGGGTGTGTTCAGTCTGGAATGTTCAGGATCAGGACGCCATTCATCTGTCGGGTTGATCGTTACTGAATTCCCACGCCGATGTCCTTTATTTGCTGAGATTAAAGCTGGATTTATTCACTAAGGCGATTGATTATTAGGAGTCCGATGAGTGCAATTCCTGTAGGGAGTGGAATCACATGGTGTGGTGACGGTGGAACATCGCTTCAGTGATATGAACGGTCTTATTAATATGAGAAATTACCCAACACCTGGACTGTCACAATTTTTATAATTATAAAAGTGCTCTTTGCTCATATGCATTTCTATTGAATTTCATTTTTAAATTTACCGGTATATATATATATATTTCTATGGGGGCACTCATGCTGGCTCACTCCCGAGCTACCCTGTTTGCGTCATTGATACAGACAGGATGGCTCAGTCCTGCCCCATGATATCAATCTGCCCAGTGAGGAGGGAAATACATAAGAGATCCTCTACTCTTGTGCACATCACTGGATCGAGATTGGGCTCAGGAAAATATACAAACAAAATATTTTGGGGGGGGGGGGGGCACACCCTAAAAGATACATTAAAGATGGTGCAGCCATAAGACCATACAATAGAAGAAAATATTACAGCGCACACATGCAAAAAAGACATTTACCTCCAGCAAGGGTAGTTTAAAACATTATAAAAAAATGGGGATTTGGTCACATCATATTGCTATATGGTGCTAATCCCACTTACCCCATGAATAAAAAAGAAAGAGAGAAAATATAACCCCCCTTGACATAGAATGGATTAAGGTAAAAAACCTCAAGGCTTTAGAACCACTTTAAAAAGGTAGGTATGTCCGATTATGCACACATCACACTATATTCAAAATAAATCAAAAACAATATTTTATTGACAAATCCTGTTGAAATTTCAAAGTACACACTTAAAGTGCTTGTAAACCCTTACAGACCAATTTTTGCTACAGGTAAGCCTATAATAAGACTTACCTGTAGCAAACCCAGGATATCTCCTAAACCTGCACAGTTTGGGAGATATCCCCTGTATTTGCATGTGCCGACGTTAACAGCACATGCGCACTGAGGCAATGGCAGTACGTGCCGTTGCTTCAGTTAGACTGTGCCTTTACTGACGGCTCCCGTGGGCATGCATTGAAGTGACGTCATCGCGGCTCCGGCCAGTCACAGCGCCGGATACCCGGAAGTAACTCCGGGATCGATGTCACCGGCTGGAGCAGTGAATGAGGGCGGCTGCGGGGGGCTTCGATCTAAGGTAAGTAATACATAATGTGCGAGTATGCTATGCATACTAAGCTCATTATGCCTTTGTCTTGCAGGTTTTAATTTATTTTTTTAAGTGGGTTTACAACCACTTTAAAAAATGTTTAGTTTTTATAAAAATATCTTTTTAATAATATAGCTGTCATTTCTGCAAATACCCACTTACCATGCAGATTCTCCTGGAAAAGCGAATGTTGTTCACAAAGCGCGTTGAGAGTTTGCCAGTGTCCCACCAGAGTACCCTAGCAATCATATATGTGATCGCTGTGGAGGTACTGTAAACACATTTTTTTACCGGTCTTTTTTTACCTTTTTAAATGCGTACTTTAGATAGTGAATATATAGTGAATATATATATAAATAAATATATATATATATATATATATATATATATATATATATATATATATATATATATATATATATATAGCGCTGGTAGATTTTTAATCTACTGCTGATAGGTAAATTTAGTGGGTTACTTGTTAGGTGAAGTTAGATTTGCCTCTGTTCCAGTGCGTGTAGTTTCACACTGCGCCGGTGGGTGTCGTTGTCGCCATGGGCCAGTGTTGGAAAGGCAATGTGTCGAAGCGTATGAGTGCTCCTCTGTCCCGAAAACAACTTGGTGGAGGTGGTCCTCCGAGTTGCATTCTGGGAGAGGGTATTTATGGGATAGACGCCATGTTTAGGGGTTCGTTTTCATCCACCTGCTGGCCCTCCTGGCCGACAGGTATGCACTAGGAATACCACCTCGTGGTCCTCCGTTCTGGAGGCCCACGTCGCTGCGGCGTGTGGGTGGGCCCAGAAGCCTGTCTGGGGCCTACCACAGTGGCAGAGGAACAGTCCTGAGCTGTCTGTCCTGAGTGAAAAAGCTGGACAACTGAGGAGATCCCAGGGGAGGACCCGTCATGGAAGGATCATGCAGAGTGCTGGTCTGGAGAGGGGCCTTGTGACTCAGTTGGAGGACGTATCCTAAAGTAATCTTACTGCATAGTACTGCCGGGTTGGCTTAAAGGTTCAAGTGCTGTGTCTGATATTCATCGTAAACCAATACATCCTGTGGCAGAGGATCGTACGGGTTTTGTTCCAAACAAGTCTGTGGCAGAGACTTTTGTTCGTGCTACGTACTGGCTGCTAGGCTAGTGAGAGAGGCCTATCCAGATGGGCAAAGATTGAATCACACAAGGGGAGCGCATTCAACTACAAGTGTTCAATTGCAAAGAATGTACTAAAGAACACTAAGGAAAGGTATTTGAGCTTCCCTGCAACTTTCCTTCTACCTCTTTCCTGCTACTTCCTTTATTTGTTCATTAAAGCATTGGAAAAGATACTCAAGTGTTTGGTGAAAGGGTGACTCACCTGTATTTCATTATTTCCACAACATCTTCAGCATCTTCTTTGATGGCCTCTTCCCTCAGCTCCAGCCTGGCTCGAGCCTGGTTACAAAACACAAACACAAATCAAAGGAACATGAAAAAAATAAATAAATAAATAAACTACTGGTACATAGTCATGAATCATTAACTCTACAAATGTTTATTTTTTTATCCTCTGTCAGATCCATTCTACGTAACAAATACAAGCTCAATTTATGAGGCTTTAACATAATGATGATGAAATCTTTATTTTAACCATGTGATTGTAATTTTCATATCTCAGTGCACTTAGGAGAAAACTACCCCCCCCCCTTTCCCCAAAAACTGCCTATTCCGATAAGGGGAGACTATCTGCTACTCCTCGCGGTCAATCCCTCCACTGGCTTCCGCTCACCCAATGAATTCAATTCAAAATACTAACAACTACCTACAAAGCAATCCACAACTCTGTCACCAGCTACATCACTACACTGATCTCAAAATACCAACTAAAACGTTCTCTTAGTTCCTCCCAAGACCTCCTGCTCTCTAGTTCCCTCATCACCTCCTCCCATGCTCACCTCAGGACTTTTCCAGAGCCTCTCCTATCCTATCCCCGGCCGAAGAAGAGGATACCGGGGTTATGGCAGCTAGCTGCTGTCATAACAACGATATTCTTCTTCAAAGTTAGGACGTATATCGGCGTGCGGCAGTCCGAAAGTGGTTAAATTGTATTGCAACTGTACTGTCTGCCCTCATATTGTAAAGTGCTGCGCAAACTGTTAGCACTATATAAATCCTGTATAATAATACAGGTTTTATCTGGAAATACAATAGAAAATACCTTACATCACTTCCAAAATTTTTTCTCTGTCGTACAAGAATTTTTGTAACCTTTTAATATTCGATATGAGACTAGCATGCAAAAAAACAAACAAAAAAAAAAAAAAACAGAGAAGATCATTCATCCGATAATCTCATTGTGTGTTCCAGGCATTAGGCTCGGTTCACACATGTCCGGCTATGGTTTGCAGTCAGTTTCTAAAAAGGAGCCCGGTGCAGCTTTGTTCACCGGTTCATGGGGAAAAATTTTTTACTTGACTTCGCACCTGAACCGGACCTAAAAATCGCACAGGACTCTTCAAAAACTGACCGCAGCCGCCCTGGACATGTGTAAACCGGCTCCATTGCAAGCCGGTCCGGTTCACATGTTATACGAATCGGATGAGGTTCAAAATGCAGCCAATTCACATATATGTGAACCGAGCCTTAATGAAACAATCATATCTTCCAGAAATCACCTGCAGTAAGTTGTTAGTTTGGTTAAAAAAAAAAAAAACAAGAAAAAAAAAAACCACACCAAAAACAAAACAAAAACAAACAAGAGACTTAGACTCGGTTCACACAGGGGCAACTTGTCAGGCGACTTAGCCGCCTAACAAGTCGCTCCGACTTAGAAAAAGGTTCCAGTACTACTTCGGGACGACTTCAGGGTGAATTGCATCGGCTTCTATACAGAAGTCATTTTGCAAGCCGCCACTGAAGTTGTGTGCAGGTCGCCTAAGGTAGTCGCGCTGCAAGTCGTGCCGCCCCTGTGTGAACCGACTATAAGAGCATAACTAAATTCTTCTACATTTACCTTTTGCAGCCAGGGTCTGATGCCCATAAATGTCCTTCGCTGGCATCCCCTCAACTTTTCCAGAAGTCAGTCTACAGCTGTCTTGATTGACTGGTGCAGGAGGATATCACTCCTGCGTACACGAGGAGTGCAGTCATGCTGGCACATGGGCACTGTGCCGAAATGAAAACCGAGCTGCGCACGCACTGCTCAGTGTACATTCTACAGATGACTGAGCAGCCAGGTAGGTTTATTTTATTGAAGAAAAGACATTGAAATAAAGAGCCTGCCTGGCCTGTTATCAGACTTTAGTTCCTCTTTAAAAGGGATAAAAATTAAAATTGACTGCTTGCTACTGACTGCAAGGGAACCTACTGAATTAAAACCACAAGAAACTGCAGTTTTAAAAAAGGGAAAACAACACAAAGCAACAATAAGGCAATACTAATATGCACAAAGACATATAGTTTAAAGTCTAACGCTATGTTTAATGTCCCTTTAAATATTTCATTTGGGCCAAGCTGGCCCAAACAAACATTAATGCACTAGCAGGTGCTCTTGCTGGGCACGCTATATTACCTGTATGTAGCCTCAGCTACATGCAGCATACATTGTTGTGTTCTGCCAGTGGGACAAAAACTTCCCGTCCCACTCCCAGAACAAAAATAGAGTCGGGATGAGCGCTGCTCCGCCATTAACAGGAAGTTTTGTATTATATGAATGAATACAGGCGGGCAGATGATGTCATGATCTACATCTCAGCCAATTAGAGGAAGCTTTGCATTAGAATACAAAGCTTCCTGTGAAAGGCGGAGCAGAACTCAGCTCGACTCGATATTGTTTTGGGAGTGGGAAAGGAGGTCTCCATCCCACTGCTGGAACATTTCTTCCTGCTCTTAAAGGAAGGGTACTTTTGAAACAGTATTAAAGAGGACCACCGTGCACATAACCTCAGAACTGAGAAAGCTGTTCCTCATAACGGACAAAAATACTTTAAATCGTGTTTTCTGTACCTCTGTTAGTCGGATTAATGACTCGAGTTGTCTGGTTGTAATAGGAGTGCTGTCAATGCCTTGGTTCTGTTTTCTAAGCTCCAGGTAGAAGTCTTGGAGGACATGCGCTGCATCCGGGGACAGCTTAGGATGTACATACTGTCGGGCATATCCAATGTACTTTCTTAATAGCTGGTGTGGAATAGGATCAAAATATTCACCTGGCTGAACCTAAATTAGGAAAAAACAGTGTGAGCAGTCCTTTAACAAATAATGAATAAGCAGCATTTAGTATACAAGTAATGCAAATCTACGAATAAACGTGATCGGTGTGAAGCAAATAGCAAAGTGGCCTTGGGTGCAGATTTCTAATCTATATGGATTAACAACTTGCCAGGGGTTTGTTTCCTTTTCCATCGCAGGGTTTGGTGCATCAAAGGTGAAATGCACTGAAAATGCACTGCTGGGTGTATGCTGGTTTGATGAAACACAAATCACAGATTGCTGTCCCCTACGGAGGAGCTCACCCCCCCCCCCCCCCCACACACACACACACTTTCCTGGCCTGCCAGGCTGTATGCTCGGATAAAGGCCCAGTATGGATTGTTTTTTTTTTTTCGGATCAAATTTGTGTTAAAAAAAAACGCATGACATGTGCAAACTAGGTGCGTTCTCATAGAAGGCAATAGCCGGGAAATCGCATCTGAACCGAAACGCAGTGCTGAAAACACACAGGAGTCTGTCAATACACAGCGAATCCGCACTGCTGCTGCACCACATATATGTGAACCAGTTCCATAGAGAAGGCTGCTAGTTCACATCATGCAAATCGCTGCCATTCAAAACGCATCCAATTCACATATATGTGAACGGAGCCTCAGTCAATTTATCTCATTGTTGAGACTATGAAAGATAAGAGCGATTTCACACAGAGCCACGGCCGTTTTAGCGGCGCTATTCGGCCACTAGCGGGATGCTTTTAATCCCCGCTAGCCGCCGACCTAAGGGGGAAATGCGCCCTAAAAGCACTGCTGCCGAAGTGCTTTGCGGGAGCTTCGGCAGCGGTGCCTATTCATTTCAATGGGCAGGGACAGTTTAGGAGAGATGTATACACTGCCCCAAAGATGTTGCTTGCAGGACTTTTTTTTAACGTCCTGCCAGCGCAGCGCCCCAATGTGAAAGCACTCGGGCTCTCACACTGGGGCTGCAGGGAAGGCATTTTTCAGGCACTTTACAGGCGCTATTTTTAGCGCTTTAGTGTCTGAAAAACACCTTCAGTGTGAAAGGGGTCTAAGGGAGTCCTTAGTCCAAACTCCTGCAGGGCGATTTGTAATCACTTATTGGGACTTTAACAACAGACCACAGTATTTCACATTTACTGGTCCTGCCCCAAGATAGAGCCTTTTTGGACGGAGGCGCAATCCTTACTAACCCGCTTGCTGGGAGTACAGATCCCTAGAACCCCTAAATTATTCCTCCTAGGGGTATCTGGTTTACAGATACCTAAGCACTCCAAAAAACTGCTTTGGCACATCTTGACAGCCGCGAGGTGTCTCATAGCCCTTTACTGGAAGAGAAGGGACCCGCCTACTCAAACAGATCTATATGCCAGAATCAAGGATATAGAACTAATGGAAAAAATGACTGCTAGATTACAAGACAGATTGGAAATGCATGATAAGGTCTGGGAAGACTGGCATAAGCGAGAACGTCCTCCTTGAGCCATTGGTGGAGCCTCCCCTTCCTTCTCCCTCCTTTCCCTTCTCTCTCTTTCTTTCTCTTCTCTACTATTTCTCTCTCTTTTCTTGTTTAGTAGACGATGTCAGGGTCCATGTCTACATTTATATGTCAACTACTGCACTATATATGGAACCCAATCTAAGCTGTTTACATCTGAAAAATTGTTTCTTGATGCTGGTTATTTACCAGTTTTGTCGCTGGCATAGCAAATTTTATACAACAAGATATCATTGTCTTTGTAACTTACCTGACTTTTGGATTAATAAAATGTTATTTGAAAAAAAAAAAAAAATAAAAAAAAAAATAAACCAGACCACAGAATTGACTGCGCAACATACCTGAGGTGTACTCAAAAACTTACCTACTCTAAGGAGGGCAAAGCTCTCTTCGATGAGAGTTCTGCTGGTTGATGGCTGTTGTTGCCACCCCCTGGGACACGCCAACCTTACCATTCTCACCCACCCCCCCTTTTTTTTTTCTTCTCCACTCCCCTACCTTTTCTTAGTTTTTTCTTTTCACCCTCTGTTTTCTTTCCCTGTAAGCATAAAAATTTTGCAGTAGGTAGACTCCAGGTGTGATCTCCCGGCGACAGCCCTATGTTAGGACTGCTAGCTGGGGTCCTTTATAGTCATCCAGGTTAGGGTTTGACTATTTATGATCCCCCTTTCTTTTTGGTATGGTATGGAATCACTGTTGGTTATAAGCACACTTTTGCTCTTTGTTTAGTCTATATCAATAATTTCATACTACCGATTTGTATCACTTTTATGAATATCAGAAACTGCTGGAAGCATTTTGTACCCAGGGTTACATTTTCTTGTGTCCTGTTAACTATACATTTTGGAAACTGCCCCCCCCCCTTTTTTTATATATATATTATTCTTATTTAGGAAAAACAGACCACAGAATATTACCATTGAAATTACCTTTAATCTGTCTTTTAAAGGCCTGTCAGAGGGCAGCTCCAGCACAGAGGTACTGGAATCCTGAGTGTCTGTACGGGTTACTGTCGCACCACGTAAAATCTCCTTTGACCCCGCTCTCATGGCCATCACATGTTCTGAAAGTAAATGATCGTGGTCAACGTTTGGGGTATCCAGCAGGATGAACACCAGGTCAAATCTCGATAATAAGGCACTTCCCATCCTGCAAAAAGAAAGCGTGGAGATTGGTTAAAAAAAAAACAAACAAATGTACACAGTGAATGTAGCAATGTCCGATTATTAAATATCATGCTGTGATTTAAGCACACTTATGAAGAGGAAAGCATGCGATACAAGCTTTTCATATAAAGCTAAGAGACTTTTTCTTTTTACTACGGAAGTGCTCGAACCTTTGGAGGAGTGCAGGCCACCTAAGTGATTTGGTAACTGGTTGTGAACCACAATGAAATATGATGGTTTAAAATGTTTATTTATTTTTTTTAAAATTATTTTGAATAGCATAATGAAGATTTTAAACAATAATCTGGATCATCATTTTCTGTGGGACCAATCCCCGTTGGATGTTTACCCACTGTTGAAATCACACAAAAAAAAAAAAAAAAAAATTTTTTTTTTTTTTTAACCAGATCACCATTAAAGCGGAGCTCCACCCAAAAGGGGAAGCCACGCTTGTTTGATTCCTCTACCCCCACCCGCTGCCACATTTGGCACCTTTCGAGGGGGGGGGTGTTCCCTGTCAAAACCAGGTGTCCGCTCCCACTTTGAGGTAAGATCGTCACAATCATTGTGCGGCGATCTACGAAATTTCCGGTCCCTCATCCTTTCGTGCTTGTTCTCAACAATATCAAGTTTTAAGCAGCCATCCCTTGAATTGATAAAACAAAGACTATGGACAATCTAAACAAAAAACATCACACCAGGGAAGCGCATGCCTGAATGATGCAATAAACTTCTTTCTTAAGCAAAGAAAAAATGACACATAATGCACTCACATGCTCCCTGAATAACACCAAGCTTATCACACAACTGAGAATCCACCTTCAGAACCCCTGTATGGACGCCACTATATGCAACCCATTCGGGTAAAGGCTCCTCCCCCCATGTCTGTGTGTTAGGAAGGAAATGCCGCATGCCGCCCGTACCCCAGGAAGACGACAGATTTGTCGAAACGGCGTAGGGAGGAGCGGCGTGCTGACATCACCACCATACCACGCTGAACCCGGAAGAAACGGGCAGCAGCTGAAGCCGGCCGGCGCTACATGTTTTTATAAGCGATCTTTACTGCACAAATTGTAAGTGCTTTTCTTTTATAAATTAAAGTGGATTTTAACTGTATTACGCTATGGAGCATTTCTTTCCTATTTATCCATGGTCTGTGAGCGGATAAATCACGTTTGGATTGATTTCCTGGAGAGGTGGCTTCCGATCTGCGCACTGACAGAGACCCAGTGGCTGGGGGACACAGCCACATGTGTGCATGATCTCTGTGACAGGAGATCTTTGGATCTGGTAAGGGGCTTACCTTACTTGAGGTGGAGGATCTTCTCTCTATTTTAACATCACGCTCCCTACGGAGATAATCTTTATATCACTTGAAGGAAGGGTGTCTTTCTCCCTCTATCCAACCATTTTCTACACCCACAAGACCTACAGTTCATTTCAATCTATGACTAAATGGACTCTACTTAATCGTTTTTGTTTACTGAATGTTCCACTCATTTTTTTTGCATGCGATTCTTTTTTTTTTGCATGCGATTTATGTGCATTTTTTTTTTTTGTTATGAAACAATTCACTTGTGTTCATTCATAATTATGGTATTTTCAGTTAATATGATCATGTATTTGCACTAGCAGCGCAGCCTTTAAATTGTATAGGAAGGAAAGGATGCTTGAATAAAGGAGGCCACACCCACGAAACGCGTCATAACTATTGCAACCCCTCACAGCCTCCTTTGGGTGCAGGCTATTCTACTGAATGATTGCCGGTCCTCCATAATCCCGGCAGGTGTCATACACAAGCCCCTATTGTGGCCGGCTCCCCGCTCTTCTCTATCTCTTTCCTAACATACAGACACGGGGAGAGAAGTCTTTGGCCGAGTGGATTACATCCAGTGGCATCCATACAGGAGGAGTTCTAAAAGGTGGATTCTCACAGTTGTGTGATGAGCTTGGTGCCATTCCAGGAGCATGTGAGTGCATTATGTGTAATTTTATCTTTGTTTAACCGCTTCAGCCCCAGAAGATTTTACCCCCTTCCGGACCAGAGCACTTTTTACAATTTGGCACTGCTTCGCTTTAACTGACAATTGCGCAGTCATGCAATGCTGTATCCAAACTAATTTGCGTAATTTTTTCCCCCACAAATAGAGCTTTTTTTTGGTGGTGGTTGATCGCCTCTGTGGTTTTTCTTTTTTGCGCTATAAACAAAAAAGCGTCAATTTTGAAAAAAAGAAAATATATATTTTTTACTTTTTTGCTTTAATAAATATCCCCAAAAATGGTTTTAAAAAACAAATTTCTTCATCAGTTTAGGCCAATATATATTTTTCTGTATATTATTTTTGGCAAAAAAAACGCAATAAGCGTACATCGATTGGTTTGCGCAAAAGTTATAGCATCTACAAATTATGGGAAAGATTTATGGCATTTTCATAAATTTTTTTTTTTACTAGTAATGGCTATGATCTGCGATTTTTAGCGGTACTGCGACATTACGGCAGACACATTGTACACTTTTGACATATTTCTGGGACCAGTGACATTTATACAGCGATCGGTGCTAAAAAAATGCACTAATTACTGTATAAATGTCACTGGCAGGGAAGGGGTTAACACTAGGGGGCGATCAAGGGGTTAAATGTGTTCCCTAAGTGTGTTTCTAATTGTATGGAGATAGGACCGACTGGGGTAGGAGACCAATCGCTGTTCCTACTTAGTAGGAACAAACTATGTCTCCTCTCCCCTGACAGAACAGGGATTTGTGGGTTTACACCCACAAATCCGCATGCTGGCTCTCGTGCCCATGATCGCAGGTAGCCAGCGGTGATAGCGCTCGCCAGTCACGCGCATCGGGTCACCGCCGAGCAGCGTACCCATACAAGGTTTTGCCCAGCAAAGCCATTCTGCCAACATATATCGGCGTGAGAAAGGAAAGGAAAGTGGTTAATAAAGAAGTTTATTTCACTACAAGGGCATGCGCTTCCCTGGTCTGTTTTTTCACATTTGTCATTAATTAAAGCAGAGATCCAGGCAAAAAGACATCTCTGTTTTAAACAAATGACAACCCCCACCCCCCTCGTTTTTGGATATTTTTTTTTGGTACCGGCGAGGTACATCACTTCCATGGGTGCATCCGCATCTCCTCCCCATCCCCCCCCCCCCCCGACCACTGTTTGTCCCCCAGAAGACAGAACCATTTAGAAAGTCCCGCGTGACTGGTGCAGGCGCAGTAGTAAACCAGCTGTGGAGTCTGAAGGCTTCACTGCCGGTTTCCTTTACTGCCAATGCCGGAGCCTGTACCCGAAGCCAATGGACGGATCGGCCTGAGGTGCCGACAGTACCGCTCCCTGGACAGGTAAGTGTCCTTATATTACAAGTCAGCAGCTATAATATTTGTAGATGCTGACTTTGATTTTTTTTTTCTCTGATAATAATATTAGGTTTGAGGTCGTGGGCCACATCAGGCAGCTCCGGGGGCCACAGTTTAAGCATGCCTGTTCTACTATTATACAGCAAATGTATCCAGGTGTCAGAGATAAACCTTGTGGTAATCAGTAATTTTTTATTTATCTTTAAACAGAAAACGGTTATGTCTCAGGCGGTTTTATCAGATTAGTTACTAAAAGGTGACCGATAAAGTTATGAGCAAAATGTTCATAATACCATATGAATGTCTTCTACCTTTTGAGAGCTGTAAGTCTCAGTAAAGCTGGTGGACCCGTGCTTTTCCAGGATACATTGTACTATCTGACACTGGCCTATAGATGTCACTCTTACCATAATCAACTCATACAACGAGCATCAGAGCCTAGTTTTGTCGAATGTACTGTAAAATGCAAAGCTTTGTCAAAGTCACGTTCAAAATATAAATAAATAATTGGGGGAATATCACTCCAGCGTAAAACCATTACTAGCAGACCTAGGAGTATTGGCCGTGTTCCAGAAGGAGAAACGCGTGGAAGCATAAAGTGGGTCTAGTGGGGTTTAACCCTTCACCCTTCACAAGTGCATTTGATCTTTTTACAATCCAGAGATCATGTATTTCTGGGAAGAAGCTGGCACCTTTGGTGGTTTGGAAAGTTGTGAGAACTAGAGGTTTGACTTCAATGAATAAGTGCTGTATTATGTTTTAGTGTTATTGTCCTATGTTGGTCTTTTTCTCCTATTACAACTGAGAGGAGCTGTGCGTTCTAGGATGTTGGCTGTGTGCCAGAAGAGGAAATATGTGGAAACATACAGTGTGTCAGGTGGGGTTTACCCTCTTTCACAAGCGCATTTGATCTCTATAAATGCAGAGATCATATAGTTACATAGTAGGTGAGGTTGAAAAAAGACACAAGTCCAACCTATGTGTGTGATTATATGTCAGTATTACATTGTATATCCCTGTATATTTCTGATAAGGAGTTGGCACTTTTGGTGGTCTAAAAAGTTGGGAGCACCGAAAGTCTTTTATGATGTGTTAGCAGCCCTTTGAGCTATTTGTGGACAGTGGGTGCGAACTTTATTTTTCACATAAGTTTTATAAACAATTGCATAAGTTAATTTTTAAGTGTACTTTATTTGTGTAATGAATTACATTTTTTATTGATGTAAACAGATTAGAAATATATTTGGTTGAGCACAGGAATATTCAACCCACAGACTGGTTTTCATGTGGCTTTGCACACTTGTTTTGGTTTTAAAGGAGAAGTTCACCTTTACTAAAAAAAAAAAAAATTTGCAGGTATAAAAAAAATTGGATTTATTATTTTTTTTGTTGGGAGCCCGGAAAGTATTGCACACACAATCAGAAGTTTGTGGGTGCTATGCAGGCTCGGTGCGTAAGCTGCTTGGCCATAGCAGGTTACACACTAGCGGGAAGCATCAATGAACTACCACAGCGCTCAACAGCACCGTGGTAGTTCATTGAAAACTACAAACTGACAGCCACAAAAGCTGCCGGGGTCTTGTCATTTTCCATTCATAGAGCAATGTGAAAGGATGATGCGGCCGGCAGGCAGAGCCCCGCACAGCCACACCTTTTACAGACTGTGACAGCTAGCAGGAGGGTGAAGACACCCACTAGCTTTCAGACTAGGGGTTCGGGGGAAAAGGGGGCTGGTGCATCTGGAACATTTTACATGTTACACCCTGAATATAAGTGCAACATGTAAATTGTTACAAAAGTGAAGTTATCCTTTAAAGATAAAATACATTACCTTCCATTTCTGACTACCTGAATTTGCAATTTCCCTGGCCATTATGCCAATTCTATGGCTTCCTCACTCAAGGGTTCTGAAGATCAGAGGTCCTAAATTCACTAGCTGAATACTTGTTTCAGGCCAGTGCTTTAACATGCTGAAACCAGAGGATCAGGATGACCGCCTAGCAGGCAACCAGCAATTACAGAAGCAGGTCAGTGATAGCCGTCTATGTATTACTTTTGTCCTCTTGGGAATCCTTCCCTTTAATTGTCAGAGTACTTACTTCAAATTTTCAGAGACGGTTTTGCCTTTGTTGTAGTGCCCACCCACTGGGTTAGCAGCAGCAATGATGGATGTCCTGGCGGGTAAGGTGCAAACAATTCCAGCCTTGGCAAGACTAATACTCTGTTGTTCCATAGCTTCTAGTAGAGCCTGATGCTGATTACCCATCTTGTCAAACTCATCAATTCCACATATACCTGAATATTAAATAATAATAATAATAATAATAATAATAATAATAATAATAATAACAATAAATAAAAGAAATTAAATCAGGGGCTTAAAAATGGCAAAAACAAAATTATTGCTCACAGTAAAGAATTGTCTGCTTTCATTTTTGGTTTTATTTGGCTTCTTTAGCAGAGAAGCTGAGCATATCACTTCTAAAAATAAAAAGCCAGAAGCTCAGAAATTTTAAGGATTATGCATTCAATTGGAAAAGTGGGACAGTTGCCCAAAAAGGAAAGCAGTTTCTCGTTTCACTTTCCCAGCAAATGGAAAATGTAATCTAATTGGTGGCAAAGGGCAGCAGTTCCACTTTTGTTGGAAGTTTATGTGCTATTATAAAAAAGGCAAAATAAGATTTTTGCACCCGCCATCAAATCCTATTCTTAGCATCCTGCCCCCTACAGGAGGCTTGGATGATGGCAAATAAAAAATTGTAGAGCAGCCCAGGATATCCCCTCCTACTACCAAGCTTACCTCACTTTTGGAGAGCACGATCATAAACAGAGGGGTGGGGCCTGTGTTCCTTAATAGACTTCAAGAAAATAATTTTATGGGCAGGGTCACTAACTGGCAGTAAAGGGGTCCTAAAGCAAAGTATAGGAACTGCTGGTGCACTGAAAAGATGGGGACATGAAGGCAAGTATCTGATGTCCACAGAAGCCAGAAAGTCTTCCTGGTGAAGGGAAGCGATGACAGGTTTGGTGGATACCATGCAAAACTTCTGTACATGAATGAAGACATACAGGAGCTCCGATATCCAAGTTGGGGTGGATGACCCCTTTGGGTTTGGAAACCGTAAACAGGTTGGAGTAAAAACCCCTGAAACCATTCTGCCACTGGAACTGGGGCAATTACAACTTGTTCCAGAAGACCCGAGAGGGATCAGTGTAGATTTTCCAATCAGTGCGGGGACACAGGAAGGTTGGAGGCGAGAAGGGACAAATGGCCAGTTTGTGGCTCCGGGATACCACCTCCTGCACCTAAGCATCTGACACACAAGCTGCCCCCCCTCCCCCACTCTGGAAAAGAGGGCGCACCTTCATGCCAAGAATGAGGATTTGGCAGATTTAAGAGTGTCAGGACTTCAGGTGTCTCAAAATGGAGGTCAAGTGATAGGAGAGACGAAAGTTTCTTGTCAGAGAAGGAGAAGATTTTGAAATCTGTTTCTGAGGCTTCTTCTGCCAAGGAAGATTGGTGCCCTTGCTACCACTCCATGATCTTATTGTCATGAAGAGGATTGTCCTTGATAAAATGATCAAGGAGCATGTCCGGAAATATTTTTTGTCCCTCGAAGGCCATGCAGATCAAATGCTTCTTTTGCAAAGGTTCCGCAGTTTAGCACTTTATACAAAGTGCCTTACACATATGTACATATGTATGTTCAAAAAGCAGAGGATCAACCGCTGTACTGGTCTAAAAAAAAAAAATGTAAAAAAGTGATTTTGACTAATCAGACAGTGTTTGCCAAAGTATAGTCTGTTGCCCCTCGGAAGACATCACAGACGAAAACACGGAGGCTGAGCCTAGCAGTGACGTCATGACGTCCGTCTGGAGAACTGGCGGTGGGCGCTTGTGATATGCTCTCAGCTTGTTCTTGTTTGTAAGTACATACAGTTAGCTTTGGAATGTACTTCACTATTGGTTTTCTCCTCACTCGTCTCTCTTGGTGTATATGATACAGACTGCTATTTGTGTGAGTTACATCCAGTGGGGATCGGAGCAGTGTCTTTGGAAACAAAGAAAGCCAAGCCATTTTTCACAATGTAGGATTGAGTATGGTTACCATACATCCACTTGGGATTTGTCCCTAAAGCGCTCTCAGACCTCCTTACATTTGCGGCCTGAGAATTTGGCAAGCAGCTGCGTGTCTTTATGGTGGCTGGTGCACAACATTGGTGTGAAGAAATAATTTCATCTCACGGTGTACTTTATAAATGTATAATTTTTATTAATTTTGGGATCGGTGTATTTGGGGCTATCTAAATACGTTTTTTTGCCTCAAATATTTGAATAATATGTTGGTTTGATTTATAGTGGCAGCGCAAAATATTTTTGTTTATTTGTAAAGTAAATTTATTGCCAAGATCAAAGTAAAAGCAGGAACTGCCAGAGAAAACAGTGCTTTTTCAAAGCGCTTCCAACCACATATTGGTTAGGTCCTTGTAGAAAGGGCTTCCAACCACATATTGGTTGGGTCCTTGTAAAAAGGGATTTCAACCACATATTGGTTGGGTCCTTGTAGAAAGGTCTTCCAACCACATATTGGTTCGGTCCTTGTAGAAAGGGATTTCAACCACATATTGGTTCGGTCCTTGTAGAAAGGGCTTCCAACCACATATTGGTTGGGTCCTTAAAGACAGTTGCATCCTCCACTGGTATAATATTGTAGGGGTCTTGTTAAGAAATAAAAGGGCAAATTAAATGCTTGGGGGAGATACTAACTTATCAAGATGCAAATAACTCTGATTTGGGTCATAAAGTCTTGGATAACCATGGTAAAGACCTTAACCTAAAAAGGGCAGATTACCCAACCCCAGCTGCACCTGATGGAGCTACAGAGGACTTTGAGGACGCAGCACACTATGAGCAGAGATCATCATGACTTCATGATGCCGATTTCAGCAGGTGAGCTAAAAGCAGCCCTGGAACTTATCAAAGTCTCTGTAGGCAGGCAGCAGTAGGGAGATGCTTTAGACCAGGGGTCTCCAAACTTTCTAAACAAAGGGTCAGTTTACCTTCCTTCAGACTTCAGGGGGGCTGGACTGTGGTCAGCGGGAGTAGAAAATGCCCTAGCATAATTGGGAATAAACCATGCCCCATCATTGATGTCAGTGGGAGGAATTGTGCCCCATCATTGATGTCAGTGGGAGGAACAGTGCCCCATCATTGGCGTCTGTGGAGGGGGAACAGTGCCCCATCATTGGCGTCTGTGGAGGGGGAACAGTGCCCCATCATTGGCGTCTGTGGAGGGGGAACAGTGCCCCATCATTGGCGTCTGTGGAGGGGGAACAGTGCCCCATCATTGGCGTCTGTGGAGGGGGAACAGTGCCCCATCATTGGCGTCTGTGGAGGGGGAACAGTGCCCCATCATTGGCGTCTGTGGAGGGGGAACAGTGCCCCATCATTGGCGTCTGTGGAGGGGGAACAGTGCCCCATCATTGGCGTCTGTGGAGGGGGAACAGTGCCCCATCATTGGCGTCTGTGGAGGGGGAACAGTGCCCCATCATTGGCGTCTGTGGAGGGGGAACAGTGCCCCATCATTGGCGTCTGTGGAGGGGGAACAGTGCCCCATCATTGGCGTCTGTGGAGGGGGAACAGTGCCCCATCATTGGCGTCTGTGGAGGGGGAACAGTGCCCCATCATTGGCGTCTGTGGAGGGGGAACAGTGCCCCATCATTGGCGTCTGTGGAGGGGGAACAGTGCCCCATCATTGGCGTCTGTGGAGGGGGAACAGTGCCCCATCATTGGCGTCTGTGGAGGGGGAACAGTGCCCCATCATTGGCGTCTGTGGAGGGGGAACAGTGCCCCATCATTGGCGTCTGTGGAGGGGGAACAGTGCCCCATCATTGGCGTCTGTGGAGGGGGAACAGTGCCCCATCATTGGCATCTGTGGAGGGGGAACAGTGCCCCATCATTGGCGTCTGTGGAGGGGGAACAGTGCCCCATCATTGGCGTCTGTGGAGGGGGAACAGTGCCCCATCATTGGCGTCTGTGGAGGGGGAACAGTGCCCCATCATTGGCGTCTGTGGAGGGGGAACAGTGCCCCATCATTGGCGTCTGTGGAGGGGAAACAGTGCCCCATCATTGGCGTCTGTGGAGGGGGAACAGTGCCCCATCATTGGCGTCTGTGGAGGGGGAACAGTGCCCCATCATTGGCGTCTGTGGAGGGGGAACAGTGCCCCATGATTCGCGTCTGTGGAGGGGGAACAGTGCCCCATGATTGGCGTCTGTGGAGGGGGAACAGTGCCCCATGATTGGCGTCTGTGGAGGGGGAACAGTGCCCCATGATTGGCGTCTGTGGAGGGGGAACAGTGCCCCATGATTGGCGTCTGTGGAGGGGGAACAGTGCCCCATCATTGGCGTCTGTGGAGGGGGAACAGTGCCCCATGATTGGCGTCTGTTGAGGGGGAACAGTGCCCCATGATTGGCATCTGTGGAGGGGGAACAGTGCCCCATCATTGGCATCTGTGGAGGGGGAACAGTGCCCCATGATTGGCGTCTGTTGAGGGGGAATAGTGGCCCATCATTGGTGTCAGTGGGAGGAATTTTGCCCCATTGTTTGTGTCGATGGATGGAGTAGTGCCCCAAGGGCCCGATAAAATAAGGCAAAGGCCCGCAATTTGGAGACAATTGCTATAGATGCTGTATAATGGGAAAGAGTGCACAATGTACTAGCAAAAACTGGTAGTAGGAATGGTTATCCTGGGCTGGCCTAGTTTTTATGTTCGCTAGTGTCCAATCCTCCCGTAGGCGGACGTAAAACCCCAAGGTTAAACTATAATTATTTTGACAAGTTTTGAAAATTTGGAAGCAAATGTCTCTGTGTTACAACATACAAGTTGCAGAGGACAATAACACTTCTCATACCTTGGTCTCCCAAAATAAGAGCTCCAGCTTCCAAGGCAAAATCTCCTGTTGCGCTGTCCCTGGATAGGGTCACGGTCAATCCAGAAGTCGTAGTCGTGTTTCCACAAACATAGATGCCACGAGGGGCCACATTACAAACTGCCTGCAAGATGATAATATATAGATCACAAAGCTCTTTATTTGGAAATTAATTTAGCGTAAATGTGTATCAAAACAAGCATTCCAAAGTATTTTTTTTTTTACAAAGCCTTTTCAATAAGACAAAAGCATAATCAGAAGTTATCCATACCTGTAACATCTGACTTTTTCCCAGTCCAGGATCTCCAACCACAAGCATGTGAGGATCTCCACGAATGGGAATTCTGTTTTTATCATCCACGTATTTTTGACAGCCTCCAAACAGAGCAAGTGATAACCCGGCTTTAACCACCTGTAGGAAAAAAAAAAAAAAAAAAACTTTCACCGTATACTGTCAGTACATATTACCAAACATGTTAGCACACAAAGTGTGAGACTTACTAAGCTTTGGAAGCTTACTCCCAGCTTAGAGGGGGTTTCTCCTATAAGTAAGAAAGTAACAAACCCCCCCGATTTTTTTTATTTAATCGGGCGATAGTTGTATTTCTATACACATTGCAATAGTACTAATCCCTTAACAACTTGACCAGAAGATCTATCCACCTTCATGACCATCCCATTTTTTGTTGCGGCACTGCGTAACTTTAACTGAAAATTGAGCGATCGTGCAACGCTGTACCCAAACATTTAAGTCCTTTTTTTTCCCCACAATTAGACCTTTCTTTTGGTGGTATTTGATCACCACTGGGCCTTTTTATTTTTTGTGCTATAAACAAAAAAAAGACCAACAATTTGGGGAAAAAAAAAAAAAAAAAAGAGAATTTTTTTTACATTCTGCTATAAAAACAAATCCAATAAAAAAAAAAGTCCAAAAAAATTAAATCTCTTTATAAAAATTTAGGCCAATATGTATTCTGCTACATCATTTTTGGTAAAAAAAACCCCCAATAAACGTATATTAATTGTGCAAAAGTTATAGCGTCTACAAACTATGGTATATATACTGGAATTTGTATTTATTTTTAATTTTATTTTACTTTTATTTTTAATTATATATATATATATATATATATATATATATATATATATATATATATATATATATATATATATATATATATATATATTTAAATTCAAATGATTAAAAAGTTTTATGAATTTTCAGCTATACTATACATTTACTATTCAGGCTGCCAATTCCTTTGGAAAATATAATTTGGCCTTGACTGAATCTGACAATAGAGAGGTTAGTCATAACACACATTTAATAATGAACATAAAATGTATTCTTGTGATCACACTAGAATTGTAGGCAACCCTTTAGCGACAAAACATACAGTACATTGCATTCCAAGTTTATAATGGTAATGTAAATATGGCAGCTCACCTCATGTCCATATATCATGGGGCAAAGAGAGCTAAGAACAAAAAACACAAATAAAATTAAATTTAATTCAGACTTATAACTGGAAATTGTTAATCAATCATATATGTTAAAGCGGAACTAAACCCAAAGATTTACGACACATTAAACTTGCGTTTTACAAGGAAAACAGTCACATGCAGAGCTGCCACCAATTAAATATTAAAGACATTGTACACTTTCAAATGTTTTATTGTTTTAACTCGGTATTTGTGTAGTTCTATTCCCCGCAATGCTAGTTTGCCTTATCTTGTAATGTTTTCACATGTTGAGGCTGCAGTTTGTAGTGTCATGGCTGATCAATTCCTCCATGTCCATGTATTCATTCACCTAGCTTGTCCCTATTTAAAAGAGGGACAGGACAACTTCCTGTTCCTAGTCACACGGCATCCAATGCATACATTGCCATCCGCTCTGTGTCACATCACAAGTATGAGAGTGCTAATGCAATTTAACAAAAAAAAAAAAAAATCACACATCCTACAGCTACAAATTCCAGCAGGGCTGGCCAGGGGAGCTGGGAAGACTCAGGAGTGAGAGCGGCTGCTCCTCCTGGCTCCTTCAGCAGGCTGGTGTCCCTGCTCTCCACCATGCCTTGTCTCTACCTGAAGAGCTGCCACACCACTGCCAGCCTGGATATGGTTTGCGCTGAGAAATTGGCTGCTTCCCTACTACAGGTTACAGGTATGTAGTCATGTCTCTGCTGATAACTGGGGGGCGAGGGGCTGACAGGTGGACAAACAATGCCTGGGGATTGGGGAGGGCGCCATTCACCTGAGGGCACTGACTGCTCTGGGCATGGGGGTGGCAATAGATGGTGACAGGGAGTACCCATATAGGGGACTTTTTCATCAAGACACAGCACAAGGTGACCAGACAGAGAACATTCAGTAAATGATCACACAGGTTGGTAGGTTACATCTGGCTCTGTGATTTACTGTTACTGTACAGTACATAGCCCCTGTCCCTCTAATAATAAATTGTAATGTCAGCCTTATCCCTGTCTTTTCACAGTGCCTTAGCGCACCTCTCAACCCTGCACTCTGTACGTAGCGCACCTCTCAACCCTGCACTCTGTACGTAGCGCACCTCTCAACCCTGCACTCTGTACGTAGCGCACCTCTCAACCCTGCACTCTGTACATAGCGCACCTCTCAAACCTGCACTCTGTACGTAGCGCACCTCTCAAACCTGCACTCTGTACGTAGCGCACCTCTCAAACCTGCACTCTGTACATAGCGCACCTCTCAAACCTGCACTCTGTACATAGCGCACCTCTCAAACCTGCACTCTGTACATAGCGCACCTCTCAAACCTGCACTCTGTACATAGCGCACCTCTCAAACCTGCACTCTGTACATAGCGCACCTCTCAAACCTGCACTCTGTACGTAGCGCACCTCTCAAACCTGCACTCTGTACATAGCGCACCTCTCAAACCTGCACTCTGTACGTAGCGCACCTCTCAAACCTGCACTCTGTACGTAGCGCACCTCTCAACCCTGCACTCTGTACGTAGCGCACCTCTCAACCCTGCACTCTGTACATAGCGCACCTCTCAACCCTGCACTCTGTACATAGCGCACCTCTCAACCCTGCACTCTGTACATAGCGCACCTCTCAAACCTGCACTCTGTACATAGCGCACCTCTCAAACCTGCACTCTGTACATAGCGCACCTCTCAAACCTGCACTCTGTACATAGCGTACCTCTCAAACCTGCACTCTGTACATAGTGCACCTCTCAAACCTGCACTCTGTACGTAGCGCACCTCTCAACCCTGCACTTAGTACGTAGAGCAATTCTCAACCCTGCATACAGGGGTATGTACGCAGCATACCCCTAAACCCTGCACAGTACACTCAACCCTGCACTCTGTACGTAGCATACCCCTCAACCCTGCAGTTTGTACACAGTGCGCATCCCTCACCCTTAAGTTCCTCCCATCGCTATAAGTTTGACCATGCCCACATTTTGCTGCGCTATGCGCACCGCAGCTCACTCCTTCCTTCGAGTGTCCCTCATTCTGAAGTTCAAAAGTTGGGAGGTATGCCGCTGTGCCATAGGGACAGTGGGGCCTGCTCATCCACCTCCATTCAGCCTACAGAATTGGCCATTAGGGGATGGACTGTTTAGCCAGAGGACCATGTGGATGCCAGGTTAGAGAGGAAGGCCCAGAGCATTGCTGGATACCTCCCATTTGGTTAGGACAGAGTATATGAGATTAATCACCATGAGGAGGACATCTACAGTATTCATGTGCTGAGGTTTGTACATGTCTGCTAGTCTCTCACTTGTAGCACAGGTAAATAAAGCATCATTTTGGGTACAAAGGCTGTGGCATGTTACTATGTACACAGTGAGTAGAGTCAAGTGTTAAGCACCTCCCATTGTTAGCAAAGTTTGCAATACCCACAATTTGTCACAGCGTGGCAGGTTCGCTAATTTTTGTCTTCAGGGAACCAAAGACTGAACCCCCTCAGGAAAAATAAAATATCTACGACCCTGTTTCTAGGGACTACTTTTACATTTCATTTTTAATTGTATTTAAAATATTTAACAGCCTGCTGAGTCATTATGAAAGTTTTATCAAGTAAATGACAGGAAGGTAAAAGGCAATTGTTAAAAAAAGAAATGTAAGAAAGTTAATGCCACCAGACTTTAGAGACAATATTCTGCTTAGTAAAAGAAATGCCTAACGATTGAGTTAATGGACACATAAATCATTAATGCCAACTCACAACAAGGAGCCATAATGGCAGCGATATGCAGTGTATACTTACTTGACTATTAATTTGAAGAGACTCTCCTGAGCCTGGATTTCTTGAATAGCGTACAGGTCTTTCAGAGAAAAATCCATAGCTGCCCCATGCCTGGTGCTCTCCTCTGTGTCTTTTGCTTTCTGACCTTTGCTGTTACTGACTGAATTTGCCTCGATGTACAACAGAAACATGCATTTATTGTTTTTATTTTTAAACCCTCCTACACAAAAGAAAATAATAAAAATTAGATTTGAAATTATTCAGTAAATGGCTTACCCTAAAGTCTTACTAAACCCACAACAGTAATATCAGTCTGTATCTGCAATAAAGCATGCTGGTAATACTCACCGTGGAACCTAAGGGGTTAATCCTCTGCAATGTGTAAAAAGGCTGCTTAAACTCATTTTATCTAATCCTCCTCTTGTTTTACTGTGCCCAATCCATCTGCTGATAGCACAGAGCCATAGGAGGCACTCTGCACATGCTCAGTTTGGTGTGTATTGCTAGAGAGGTTTTTTTTTTTTTTGGAGGTTGCATGTGATCAGCACAGGGCCAATCAGCACTGTCCAGACAAAGGGAGCCTCATAGAACAGTCCGAGGAGAATGAAGACTCATACATGTTTTAACCAGACACTGATAGAAGTCATAAGACTGCTATATACGGCTGATGAGAAAAGATATTTAGCAGTTTATATTTATAGAGTAGTTTATACACCCGCTATCTCCTATGCAAAGACCAATGTACGCCTACGGCGGTTTGTGCAGGAGAGCCGACCAACCACAGCATAATAACTGAGGCTGGTCGGCAAGTGGTTAAAGCACTGTATGCATTCAAAAGGCCTCATTCACATGGGGAGATTACACCCAAGGCAAGGCCTTGTTATACCGGGATGGGGATGCACAGGTGTTGTGTACATCCCCCGTGCCAGCAGTTCCCTTTTCTTTTTTTCTTTGCAGCTGTGAGCAGACTTCCTGTTAGAGGGTGGCCTTGTTCGTTCTCTATGGTTCCACTGTATATAGGAGCATAGCCATCCTCTCTTGATTGCTCCTGAGATGAGCTAGGGCAGGGGTGCCCAACTGGTGGCCCGCGGGCCACATGTGGCACCACGAAGCCCTCTGATGTGGCTCGCGACCTGCTGCTCTGGGATGGCAGGTCAGCAAGCCCAGACCGCGGGTTGCCGACCCGCAATCCCAGAGCATCAGTGTTGTGGATCAAGCCGACAGTAGAGGATGTAAGTGGCTGCAGAGGGAGCAGAGGAGCCAATGTTTCCCCTTTAGTGCCGGCTTCTGTGCCAGGCGGAGTGATGCCAAATGCACTCCGCCTGGGACAACAACATTTTCTACAGCCAGCGATTCACGCAGATGCAGAAAGTGAAGGAAGGTCAGTTTATGAAAATCAATTTGTGCATGACAGCAATCATAGCAAAGGGTATAATATCAGAGTGTCGGCATATATGATCAAGACTGGGGCGGGCGGGCGTCGGCGGTAAAGCGGCTCTATTTTTAGCGCTGCTTTACCGTCATTCTAGCGGCGCTATTCAGCCACTAGCGGGGCGGTTTTAACCTCCGCTAGCGGCCGAAAAAGGGTTAAATCTGCCTGAAAAGCGCCGCTGCCCCATGGATTTCAATGGGCAGGGGCGCTTTATACACCGCTCCTTCAGCGCTGCAAAGATGCTGCTTGCAGGACTTTTTTGACCATCCTGCAAGCGCACTGCTTCAGTGTGAAAGCCCTCGGAGCGGGCTAGAGAGGCTCTTTAACCCTTTCAGGACTAAGCCTATTTTTGAAATTTGGTGTTTACAAGTTAAAATCCATATTTTTTGCTAGAAAATTACTTAGAACCCCCAAACATTATATATATTTTTTTAGCAGAGAATCTAGAGAAAAAAATGGAGATTGTTGCAATATTTTATATCACACGGTATTTGTGCAGCGGTGTTTTAAACGCAAATTTTTGGAAAAGGGACACTTCCATGAATTTTAAAAAATCCAAACAGTAAAGTTACCCCAATTTTTTTGTATAATGTGAAAGATGATGTTACGCCGAGTAAATAGATACCAAACATGTCACGCTTTATAATTGCACGCACTCTTGGAATGGCGACAAACTATGGTAGCTATGAATTTCCATAGGCAACGCTTTAAAAATTTTTTTACGGTTACCAGGTTAAAGTTACAGAGGAGGTCTAGGGCTAGAATTATTGCTCTCGCTCTGACGATCGTGGCGATACCTCACATGTGTGATGTGAACACCGTTTACATATGCGGGCGCGACTTCCGTATGCGTTTTCTTCGCTGCGCGAGCTCGCGGGGACGGGGGCGCTTTTAAACTTTTTTTTTTTTTTTTTTTAATTTATTTTATTTATTTTTATACTAATAAATGGTGTTTAAAAAAAAAGTTTTTTTACGTTTATTGCTGTCACGAGGAATGTAAACATCCCTTGTGACAGTAATAGGTGGTGACAGGTACTCTTTATGGAGGGTCGGGGGGTCTAAAAGACCCCCCACCCCTCCTTTACACTTAAAAGTATTCAGATCGCCGAAAACGGCGATTCTGAATACTATATATTTTTTTAAATTCGGCGCCATTGGCAGCCGAGTAAACGGGAAGTGACATCATGACGTCGCTTCCGCGTTTACATTGAGAAAGCTGGAACGAAGCCGACCACAGCTTCGCTCCAGCCCGCCCCCAGCTGCCAAAGGTACCCGATTGGACACCGGGCCTCCCGATCGCACGGGAGGCCCGGTAAGAGTGGCGGGAGGGGGGGATGTCCCCTCCCGCTCCTCCGGTATAACAGCCGAGGGGCTTTTAGCCACATCGGTTGTTATATACGGGTAGCCGATCGCCCGCTCTAAACAATGGTACCGGGATGATGCCTGCAGCTGCGGGCATCATCCCGGTATAACCCCCGAAAGCAGAGTACGCAGATATGCGTACGGTCGGCGGGAAGGGGTTAAGGGCACTATTTTTAGCGATGTAGCACCTGTAAAGCACCTCAGTGTGAAAGTAGCCTAGTGCCGCGTACACACGGCCGGACTTTTCGACCGGACTTGTCCGATGGACCAAATCCGGCGGACAACCCGATCGTGTGTGGGCTTCACCGGACCTTCAGCGGACTTTTCCAGTTGCAATTTTGATGGACTTTAGATTTGGAATATGCTTCGAATCTTTACGTTGTAACTCCGCCGGACCCAGAAATCCGCTCGTCTGTCTGCTAGTCCGACAGACAAAAACCCACGCTAGGGCAGCTATTGGCTACTGGCTATCAACTTCCTTATTTTAGTCCAGTGTACGTCATCACGTACGAATCCGTCGGACTTTTGTGTGATCGTGTGTAGGCCAGTCCGGTCGTTAGAAAGTCTGTTGAAAGTCCGCCAAAAGTTCGGCGAAAGTCTGTCGGACTTTTGTAGCTGCAAAGTCCGACCGTGTGTACGCAGCATAATAGTTTTGAAATGGTTATTAGGCTGCTTTCACACTGATCCACTGGTGCAGCCCAGTGCACCTGCAAGTTACCTGCACTGAGCCATAGACTTCTATTATATCCTGTGGGTTTGATGTGCTTTCTGAAAGTGCACCACACCCGCAAGATAAAATAGAAGTCTATGGCAAAGAGCAGCAAACCGTCAGGTAAAGCGAAGCGCATCAGTGTGAAAGCAGCCTTAGGCCCCTTTCACATGATCGGTCCTATTGGGTCCACCTGTCCATTTTTCAGGCAGACCTGCCTGAACCCTCCATTCACCTCTATGGAGCGCCAGATGTAAACGGTCCATTTGCACCCGCCTACCTCCAATCTGACCCTCTTAATAAAAAGAAAAAAAACGGAAGGGGATTAGTTCCCGTCAGTCTTGGTGGATCAGAGGGCCCATAAAGCAGAGCGGACCCGGCCTTCCATCTGCCTGCTACGTTCTGCTAAGCTGGCAATCGGCGGACAATCTTCCCGCTGAGCAAGCGGATTCCACCCAATGTGAAAGCAGCCTTAAAAAGGGGCTCAGGACAGTAGGGGTACGTTTACATTTGCTCATCACACAGGCTTCCAATGGAGACTACAAGTGGCCGTTTCAACACACATTACAACATGATCCCCTGTTTCACCATCAGGAAACCTTCCCTGAGAAATTTCTATGCAGCCATTAATGGAGTGCATGTAAACAGACAGGTTCACAAGAAGCTGCAGGATATCAGCAGGACTGAGATGCAAAGAAAAATCCTAACAATGTGTGTTTTATAAAAAAAAAAAAAAAAAAAAAAAAAAAAAAAGAAAAAAAAAAAGTACTGGAAATTGTATATGATACATGGTGCTTTGTCAAAGCAAAAGTCATTTATTTATGGTGTACATATACTTTAAAGCTGAAGTCAAGCTCAAAAAAATCTCCATAGCTTTAGCAAATTTACATATAAGTCCACTTTCACACCGAGGCCCTTTACAGGCGTTTTAGCGCTAAAAATAGCGTCTGCAAAGCGTCTCTCCTGTCACTCAAATGTGAAAGCCTGAGTGCTTTCACACTGGGGCCGTGCGCTTGCAGGACGCTAGAAAAAGTCCTGCAAGCAGCATCTTTGGGGCAGTTTAGGAGTGCTGTATACATCGCTCCTAAACCGCCCCTGCCATTGAAATCAATAGCCAGGGCTGCCGAAGCGCCTTCAAAGCACTTATTGGCCGCTAGCAGGGGTTAAAAGCGCCCCGCTAGCGGCCGAAAAGCGCCGCTAAAACTAGCGGTGCATTACCGCTGATGCCCCCACCACCTCAGTGTGAAAGTGCCCTAATGGAGTGTTTCAAGAGGGAGAAGTAGGAATTTTAAAAGGTGCAAATTAATCAATATTGAAAACAAATTTGAAAATGTATAGATTGTATTTAATAAACATCATTTAAAATACTATATTAAAGCCAACATGACTAAATTCATACGGTCATTGTACAAAAGTTTGTCGACTCTTTTGTACAATGACCGCATGAATTTAGTCATGTTGGTTTTGATATAGTATTTTAAAATGATGTTTATTAAATAAAATGTATACATTTTTTAAATTTGTTTTCAATAATGAATAATTTGCAACTTAAAACTCCCACTTCTACTTCTCCCTCTTGAAATGTTTCTACTATGGGGAGGTGGTGCATGTGTTTAAGACCGCCTATCATTGAGTTAAATTTATTATTATGTGGGATGGAGGCAAAAAGAAAAAACTTTTGGCTGTTAACAGGTTTACTTTATGAAAGAGGCCTCTAATAAACAGTACTGGTCTGTGTTTACCAAAGGTTGCCACCTACCATCTTTGACATTAGACACTTTAACCACCCCTGTGATGGTCACTATATCTCCAGGAACACAACTATCTACTAAATCCTGGATCAGTTCACATTCAACTGTCCTTGGAATTCTCCCGGCTTCCCTCTGATCATCCAACATCAGCTCCTGGACTCTGTAACAACAAACAGCTTTATGAAGCAAATGAGATTGTCAAATGATGAGGATGTTGTTAAAAAAAAAAAGTATCAATGACACAAAGATTAAGAAGATTACATTTTTTGAAAATACTTGCTAGGATAATGAAAGAATATGAAAACACATACAGGGGTTATACATTGTACCAATACATAATGTTGCAGTGGAAGGGAAAAAGTAAAGACCTTTATTAAAATACACAATAAAAAGACATTCTGTCCAATGTCTCCTCAGTGTACACGCTAAAGCAGGGGTAGGCAACCGTAAAGAGCTAGAGATCTACCTGAACAACACGGGAGAAGTCAAAGATCACCAGGCACAGTATTGCCTCCTCACACCCGATTTAAACCCCTTAATTGCCGTACTACCGTGTCACAATCGCAAGCATTGCATGGCAATCATGGGATGTTGCCGCCTCACCACCTGTCAAACACACTTGGATCGCTTTTCAGAGGAGCAGTAGTACCTGCTGCACTTGTGAATAATGCCCTTAGTTGCATTCGGCAGCAGCACCCTTCTGGCTCATTCACACATAAAGTTAGGGGGTGGTACGGTATAATTGCGGTTTTACTGCCCCAATCCCTCCGCTCTTTAGCTGCTGAGGCGGCAGCAGGAATTAAACCCCCTGTTGCTTTTGGTGGGTGCTACTGCCTGCCAATTGTGACCTATTCAAATAAATGGGGCCACTCTGAAAGCACCCAGCAACTGCACGTTTCTGCAGAGTTCAAGGGGTTAAACTTTCACACTGATGGGCTTCGATTTACCTGCCCTGCAGGTGCAGCGCATCTGCGACTTTCCTGGGTTAGCTGTGCTTGGTCATAGACTTCTATTATATCTTGCAGGTGTGGTGCACTTTCTGAAACTCCTGCATTCAGAAAAAGTCTATGGCTAAGCTCAGCTAACCCACAGAAAAGCTGCAGGTACACTGCACTTCACCTGCCGTGTGGGTAAACCACAGCACATCAGTGTGAAAGCAGCCCTATACTATTGTGCCCGGTGTATTGCTTCACACTGACCTAAAAAATCTCTTCTTTCCTGCTGCTGGCATCACTCTGGAGACCGCTAGCCGGGATAAGAGGTGAGGTGCAGTTGGTATCACTCCACATGGGACAGAAGCCGGCAATACAGAATGCGGCTCTTGCTCTCTACTACAGCTCCAGCTTTACAAGTAGTCCCTCTGCATTGCATTCTGTTTTATGCTCTGATGTAGCAAGTCAGCAAGCCCAGACCGCGATCTACCAGTCACCTGTCCACGATCTACTGGTAGATCGCGATCTACAGGTTGCTGACCCCCAGGCTAAAGTATGAAGGTCTATCAGGATAAAAGACCTTTCTTGGGGATCGTTTACATGGCACTCTCTGAAAAGGGAAGGTGGAATCGTTATTCAGAGGGCAGTAGAGCAGAGGGGCCATACCTCTGCCTCCTAAATTGGGATTTTTAGCAGTTTTTTTTTTTTTTTTGCAGCCAAACTGGAATTTTGAATGAGAATACTGTACCTTGGGATGCACCGATACTGAGTATTTTCATGAGTACTCGTGAAAATGCTCCCAATACCAAAACCAAATACTTTGCAATGAGATTTGCGTCCATACAAAATGAAATTGCCCCAGTGGAAGGCCTATTGGTCGAAACGCGTCGGACGCTTTCAGCATCCTCCTTGTTGCCCACTTGTTTTTAAAAAATATTTTTGTGATCAGGCTTTTTAGCAATAAAAAACCCACCGTTTTCATCTACACTATGTGGAGGCTTCTCATTTTTTCTCCACATAACATCTGAGAGAAAACCCACTTCAAGTTCATGTGAGAGGCCTCACTTCCTCCGATCCTGCTCCTTGGCTATCTTCTGTGAGGATCCCCCCGGTGAATCCAGGACATCCATGCAGAGTTGGACCCAGAAGGTTCCAGAGTCCGGATATCCGTTCCACAGCCCCAAGGGGCACCTCGCTTTAGTGATTTCCTGTCGCTGACAAGGGAATCCAATCCATCCGGTAAGAGTTTTCTACACACTATTTCTATCAGGATTCATACAGCTGACGGATGTGTCTTCGCTGGGAGATTTAAAGAGTTGCCTATGTTTGAACATCTGCTGTTTGATATATTCACTCACCTTTATCAGTGGGACACTTTATAATCACATTTGTTCACTTATTTGGACTTTGTTTGTGTTGAGAGACTTACGTTTTATTTATTGCATTGATGGTGTCATTATTCATTAATACACCCCCCTTCATTTGTGTTTTTTTTCACAGTTTATGCGCTACATTTCTTTTTACAGCATACAAAATGAAAAGCTGCAAATCTCACTGCAAAGAATTACGTGCGTTTTGAACAGGAACGTGGTGCGATTCCTGTCCGAGTTGCATGCAGTTACCCGCACCGCTCCTGTGTAAACCAAGGCTGATCATATTGAAGTTCACACAGGAGCAGTGCAGGAAACCTCCCTGCATGATGGCAACCACCAGCTCCAGCTCCCATCTGACTGTGGACATCTGCGGCTCCTCCTGCCTCTCCCATGGCTTTGTCCCCCCCCCCCAGCCCCACCCTCCAGTGGTTCGAGCCATCTCCCTCTAGGGCTGATAATACAGACTACATTGATTCTTATTGGTCAGCACCTTCACATGGACAGCGCTGACCAATCAGAAGCCATCTAGCCCGTACTGTTAGGAGAGGCGAGAGAAAGCCACAGGAATTTCAAATTCCCGAACCGGTGAAGTGCCTTTTCTGACAGCGGAGGATCGCGGCAATCTGGTATACAGCGGGACTGGGGTGGGGGTCCAGTGGATGGCTCGAACCACTGGAGACTGGTGGGGGAAGAGCTGCTGGATGCTGGGGGGGAACAAAGCCAAGGTAGAGGCAAGAGTCGCCGTGGATGGCCACAGTCTGATGGGAGCCGGAGCTTGTGGAACCCGTCATGCAGGGAGGTTTCCCCGCTCCTGTGTGAACTTTAGGCTCAAAATCACTATGACAAGACTGGGTTCACACAGGAGCGGTGGGGAAACCGCATGCGATTCGGAATTCCTGTTCAAATTGCATGTAATTCTTTTGTATAGACGCAAATCGCACCTCAAAGTAGCAGTACTCTAGTATCAGCGAGTACTTGACCAAAAGTACCAATACTCGGACGCTTCGACAAAAAAAAAAAAAAATGGTATCGGTGCAACCCTAAGGCCTCTTTCACACGAGGGATCCGTATGTCCGTTTTTCATACTTCCGTTTTTGGATGAAAAACGGACATACATGTATCCCTATGGAGCGTCGGATGTCAGCGGTGACATGTCCGCTGACATACGACCCGCTCCGATCCGAAAGGTGTAACGGAGGAAAACCCTACTTTTCCATCCGTTCTCGGATCGGATGACGACGGACACTACGGTCCGTCATCATCCGATCCCCCATAGGGGAGAGCGGCGCTCTGACAGGTCCGTCGCTGCGCAGTGTGCAGCGATGGACCTGTCATCTTCCTGCTCAGCGGGGATCGGCGGAGCGATCCCTGTTGAGCAAGCAGGTGTTCACGGGGCGGATCAGTGTGAAAGAGCCCTTACTGTGCCACAATTGCGGGCCAAGCAGTTGCGGTGTGGGTGTGGTCCAATTCACTTGTATAAATTTTGCTACACTGTGACCGCATGAGACATTGGCAATGTATCTTTTAAAAGTACAATATTATTGATATGACTTTTTTCTTTCAAACCACAATATTTCACATCCCTGAATCTACAATCTTATTTTGAAACTTTTACAGCAACAAAATCTAAATGGCAAATATACAAGGCCACCGTGCTAATATATACACATCCCGAGATGCATTTTCTAATCCGTGAATAGAACAAACACCTGGATGATTCATCTGAGGCAGCGGAGAGGAAACCATGAACTCTCCCGCTCAGGTTCTGCATAATTGTATTATCAGCAATTCTTTCATATGGAAATATTGGCTGATATTTATAGAGGCTTCTTCAGTGACAAAAGTAGACATGTCTTGAATATAAGCAAAGCTCTGTTCTAGAGCTCAAGCACTACAAACATACGGATGATGACTAATCGTTGCATTGTTCTAGGGCTTGTGTAGCAAGCTCTTTGATGTTTAGCAGCTTTCATACAGAACAAGGATGTATAAAAATACAAAAAAGAAAGCTGAACAAAGAAGGACACCTATTTATACCTCACTACAAGCAAACTTTGTTTTAAAACACATGCTCTACTTACTTGATATTCTGCCAGTCCACGGTCACTGTCAGCGGAGAACCTCGGTCTGGTGTGAAAGAACGTCCCCGGCATTCTGGCACAGGACACTGAAACACAAGTTATCTGAAGTTAGAGGAAGTTTTATTACACCTACATTATTATCTGATCCTTAGTTTTATTACAACTACATACACTATATTACTAAAAGTATTGTGACGTCAGCCTTTACACGCACATGAACTTTAATGGCCTCCCAGTCTTAGTCTGTAGGGTTCAATATTGAGTTGGCCCACCCTTTGCAGCTATAACAGCTTCAACTCTTCTGGGAAGGCTGTCCACAAGGTTTAGGAGTGTGTCTATGGGAATGTTTGACCGTTCTTCCAGAAGTGCATTTGTGAGGTCAGGCACTGATGTTGGACGAGAAGGCCTGGCTCGCAGTCTGCGCTCCAATTCATCCCAAAGGTGTTCTATCAGGTTGAGGTCAGGACTCTGTGCAGGCCAGTCATGTTCCTCCACCCCAAACTCACTCATCCATGTCTTTATGGACCTTGCTTTGTGCACTGGTGCGCAGTCATGTTGGAACCTCCAAAAACTGTTCCCACGAAGTTGGGAGCATGAAATGGTCAACAATACAAAAAAAAGGTCACTGCCCCCACCTATAACTGGTCTTCACAGCAAGGAGCACTGGAAGGGCAAACGTATGTCAAATAAAACCAAATAATTTTGTAGAAGGGAACTCTTAAAGTGATTGTAAAGGTGCATTTAAAAAAAATCACAAACATGTCATACTTACCTCCGCTGTGCAGCTCGTTTTGCACAGAGTGGCTCCGATCCTCGACCTCTGGGGTACCCCGGCGGCTCTCGCGGCTCCTCCTCACTTCAGATAACCCCCTAGGAGAAGCGCTCTCCCGGGGGTTACCTTGTGGGCGCGTTCCCCAGTCCAGCATTTGTGTCTATAAACATGAATGTCGGACTCGGCCCCGGCACCCGCGTCATTGGATTTGATTGACAGCAGTGGGAGCCAATGGGTGCACTGCTTTCAATCTATCCAATCAAGAGCTGGGACACCGTGCAGAGATGGACAGTATGTCTCCAGTGTTGGAATTACGGGGCTGAGGTAAGTAAAACTGGGGGGGCTGGTGACTGCCAGAAGTTTTCACCCTAATGCATAGGATGCAATAATGTAAAAAAAACATGAGGGTTTACAACCCCTTTAAAGCGTCAGCATACCAAGACATTGTGGACAATTTCATGCTGGTTGGTAAGTTGAGCTTGGAAATTCTTTGGTTTTATTTGACATGCGTCTGCCCTTTCAGTGCTCCTTGCTCAAGCTCAACTTACCAAGCAAATAAATCCGTGTAACAGTATGCATTAAAACAGGGGTTTAGTTGCACACATTTGCAAATACATTCATAAGCTGCAGGGCTCGGCAAGGCACCCTGTATCCTGCAGACCCTAACTCTAACTTTGAAGAGTCTCCACAGTGGGAGCACATGTATTCTAATGGATAGATGAAGGGCAGATGACTGGAGGGAGCGCAACCCTCCTTAAAGGCCCAGGAGCACACTGAACACCAAGCACATTGCACAATGGCAGCAGAGGTGTCAGTGCGTTGCCTGACCAATATGTCAACAATACAAGAAAAGGTCACTGCCCCCACCTATAACTGGTCTTCACAGCAAGGAGCACTGAAAGGGCAGACACATGTCAAATAAAACCAAAGAATTTCCAGGCTCAACTTACCAACCAGCATGAAATTGTCCACAATGTCTTGGTATGCTGACGCTTTAAAAGGGGTTGTAAACCCTCATGTTTTTTTTTACCTGTTTGCATCCTATGCATTAAGGTGAAAACTTCTGGCAGTCACCAGCCCCCCCAGTTTTACTTACCTCAGCCCCATAATTCCCACGCTGGAGACGTGCTGTCCATCTCTGCATGGTGTCCCAGCTCTTGATTGGATAGATTGAAAGCAGTGCAGCCATTGGCTCCCGCTGCTGTCAATCAAATCCAATGACGCGGGTGCCGGGGCCGAGTCCGGCATTCATGTATATGGACGCAAATGCTGGACTGAGGAACGCGCCCAAAAGGTAACCCCCGGGAGAGCGCTTCTCGTAGGGGGTTATCTGAAGTGAGGAGGAGCCGCGAGAGCAGCCGGGGTACCCCAGAGGTCGAGGATCGGAGCCACGCTGTGCAAAACGAGCTGCACCCCAAACTAAAACAGACTATGGGGTTGATTTACTAAAACCGGAAAGTGCAAAATCTGGTGCAGCTCTGTATAGAAACCAATACGTTGATGTAGATCACGGATATGCAATTAGCGGATCTCCAGCTGTTGCAGAACTACAATCCCCATGAGTCATAGCAAGACTCTGACAGCCACAAGCATGACACCCAGAGGCAGAGGCAGAGGCATGATGGGACTTGTAGTTTTGCAACAGCTGGGAGGTCTGCTAATTGCATATCCCTGATGTAGATGAAAAACCTGGAAGCTGAATTTAACAAGCTGAAGTTAGAAGCTGATTGGCTACCATGCACAGCTGCACCAGAGTTTGCACTCTCCAGTTTTAGTAAACCAACCTCTAGATATATATTTTTTTAAAAACCTCTTTAAAAGTAGGTAATAAATAAGTATCTGTTATTAAACTTGTTGGAGATCCTCTTCAGTGCGCCAAGCAAGCTCACTGGCACACCAAGTCAAAGCCGGCCATAGATGAGTCGAAATTCGTATGGTTCAGCAGGTTGCGGCTGAATTTCCTCCCATTTGTAGCTACCACTGCTTGACAGAAATCGATCATTAGCCACTGATCGATGTATTCTTAAACCAGAAAGTTCCGCTCTTAGAATACAATATCATGGCAGGGAGGATTCCTCCATCAACCTCACTTGTTTAGGTAGAGGGATTTTATTTAATTTTTATTTTCGTTTAGCCTGCTGGCTGAAAAAAAAAAAAAAAAAATACATGACCCACAGATGAAAGTAAAAGCGATTACCTTTGTTGGAAGCGTGTATTTCCCATCAGGAAAAGGAAAGCTCTGCACATCTCTACACATGTTGCATACGAAGGCCATTTTGGTGCATATTGGTTTAATGTTACTAACTCGAACCACCGTGCCACGCAATGCCACATATTTGCCATACAAATTAGCTCTGAGGTTTTTCAGAGGAATCAGTGGATCATAATTGTACACCCTGTGGGAAAGAAAAAAAAACAAAGTTATGAAGTGACGGAGTAAATCACCTACATCTACAGTGGTTCACTTTTTCCACATTTTGTTATGTTACAGCCTTATTCCAAAATGGATTAAATTAATTATTTTCCTCAAAATTCTACAAACAATACCCCATAATGACAATGTGAAAGAAGTTTGTTTGAAATCTTTGCAAATTTAAAAAAAAAAAAAAATTTTTTTTTTAAATCCCATGTACATACCGTATATACTCGAGTATAAGTCGTTCCGAGTATAAGTCGAGGCCCTAATTTACCACAAAAAAATGGGAAAAACTTATTGACCCGAGTATAAGACGAGGGTGAGAAATGCACAGCTACTGTAAATGGAAAAGAGGGTCAACAATGCCCATTTGCAGCCTCACTGTGCCCATTTGCATGCCTCACTGCGCCCATTTGCAGCCATAGGTACCCCAAACTTCAAACTCGGTAGTTAAGGGTTCCTAGATGCCCCCTAGCTGCAGCCAAAATTTGGGGTCTCTGAACCCAAAGTGTCCCGAAATGACATTGCTACAGATGGACACAGTTGACCGATTTTGGGGCCCTGTATCTCGGGGCCACTTAGTGCTAGGAACCCCAAATTTGGTGTGCAAACCCAGTGGAACTAGCACAATAAAATATCCAAAGCTGGGATATCTAGAACCAAGTGGCCCCGAGATACAGGACCCCAAAAATCGGTTCAGAAAATGTCAAGCACTTTTCTGCAGCAGAGAATGACATTTTCCGAACCTATTTTGGGGCCCCATATCTCGAGGCCACTTGGTGCTAGGAACTCCAACTTTGGATATGTTATGGTACCAGGTCCACTGGGTTTGCACACCAAATTTGGGGTTCCTAGCACTAAGTGACCCTGAGATACAGGGCTCCAAAGTCGGTTCAGAAAATGTCAAGCACTTTTCTGCAGCAGAGAATGACATTTTCTGAACCGGTTTTTGGGGCCCCGTATCTCAGGGCCACTTAGTGCTAGGAACTCCAGCTTTGGATATGTTGTGGAACCCGGTCCACTGGGTTTGCACACTAAATTTGGGGTTTCTAGCACCAAGTGGCCCTGAGATACGGGGCCCCAAATTCGGTTCAGAAAATGAAATTTTTTGCTGCAGAAAAGTGCTTGACTCGAGTATAAGTCGAGGGGGGCACTTTCAGCACAAAAAAAGGTTCTGAAAAATTCGACTTATACTCGAGTATATACGGTAAGTATTCACAGCCTTTGCCATGACACTCAAAATTGAGCTGAGGTGCCTCCTGTTTCCACTGATCATCCTTGAGATGTTTCTGCAACTTGGAGCCCTCCTGTGGTAAATTCAGTTGAATGGATATGATTTTGAAAGGCACACACCTGTCTATATAAGGTCCCACAGTTAACAGTGCATGTCAGAGCACAAACCAAGCCATGGAGTCCAAGGAATTCTCTGTAGACCTCCAAGACAGGATTGTCTCGAGGCACAGATCTGGGGAAGGGTGCAGAGAAATGTCTGCGATCGAGGTAGAAGGGCCTTAGTCAAGGAGGTGACCAAGAACCCGATGGTCACTCTGACAGAGCTCCAGCGTTTCTCTGTGGACAGAGAAGAACCTTCCAGAAGAAGAACCATCTATGCAGGACTCCACCAATCAGGTATGTATAGTAGAGTGGGCAGTCGGAAGCCACTCCTCTTAAAAAGGCACATAACAGCCCGCCTGGTGCCAAAAAGCCACCTGAGAGGACTCTCAGACCACGAGAAACAAATTTCTCTGGTCTGATGAAACAAAGATTGAACTCTTTTTGGATTGAATGACAAGCATCATGTCTGGAGGAAAACAGGCACCGCTCATCACCTGGCCAATACCATCCCTACAGTGAAGCATGGTGGTGGCAGCATCATGCTGTGGGGATATTTTTCAGTGGCAGAAACTGGGAGACTAGTCAGGATTGAGGGAAAGATGAATGCAACAATATACAGAGACATCCTTGATGAAAACCTGCTCCAGAGCGCTCTGGACCTCAGACTGGGGTGAAGGTTCATCTTCCAACAGGACATCGACCCTAAGCACACAGCCAAGATAACAAAGGAGTGGTTACAGGACAACTCTGTGAAAGTCCTTGAGTGGCCCAGCCAGAGCCCAGACCTGAACCCGATTGAACATCTCTGGAGAGATCTGAAAATGGCTGTACACCAACGCTCCCCATCCAACCTGATGGAGACTGAGAGGTCCTGCAAAGAAGAATGGGAGAAACTGCTCAAAAATAGGTGTGCCAAGCTTGTAGCATCATACTCAAAAAAACTTGAGGCTGTAATTGGTGCCAAAGGGGCTTCAACAAAGTATTGAGCAAAGGCTGGGAATACTTACAGTATGTGCATAGGATTCTTTTTTCCCTTTTTTATTTTTAATAAATTTTCAAAGATTTCAAACAAACTTCTTTGTTTGTAGAATGTTGAGGAAAATAATGAATTTAATCCATTTTGGAATAAGTCTATAACATAACAAAATGTGGAAATAGTGAAGCGTTGTGAATACTTTCCAGGTGCACCGTATTGTAACTAAAAAGAGGCAGATAATTACCTTGCATGTATGTATGGTACATCCACTATGGGGGTCTCTTCTAGTGGAAGCCCCTCTTGCCCCTGTAACTCCACTGCATGCTTCTCCAAGTCTTTGGTTAGCACCTGCAAATACAACAGCGCATTTTTGGGTTGTATAAATTTAATGCACAAAGTGTATCGAGTGTTTCAAAGTGTATGAAAGAAGAACGATTTGTTCTGCCCAGTGAAACCAGAGACTCTGTACTATGTAGGAAGAACAACAGTCCTTTTAAACTTGCCACATACATTACAGATTGTTACAATATGCTTTAGATCAGGGGTAGACAACCTCGTCCCTCCAGCTGAGGTGAAACTACAAATCCCATCATGCCTCTAGGTGTCATGCCTGTAAGTGTCAGGGTCTTGCAATGTCTCATGGGACTTGTAGTTTAACCATAGCTGGAGGGCTGAGGTTGCCTACCCCTGCTTTAGATTGACCAACAACTCTGTAATGCAAGGGCCTGCCAGGTTGCATTCTGATTGATTAGTTCATTTATATAGGTCCTCAGATTACCAGTTTTGGTAAATCTAAAAGGAGACTGCACAGAGCTTGAACAGTAGGATCTTAACGTGTGGTGAGCTTTACATAGACAGTTCCTGTGTCACACACTTTGCTAAATAAGGGCAAGTCCATGGCTGGAAAATGCCGAAATGAAGACTGATGCTAAACTGATAATACAGAGTTTACAGGATAATTCTAATGAACACATGACATTTCTGATATCAAGAAGGTTCTGTTGCCTGCTTGAGCAACTATTGTGACCACAATCATAGTCATACACTCAACAGCAATGATAGCTCCTGCAGAGCACCACAACTTCAAGAACTTTTCGTCCCACGCTCCTTTGCACCTCCAGCACCTCTTCCGCCCTCGCTCCTTTGTCCTCCAGCAACTCTTCCGCCCTCGCTCCTTTGTCCTCCAGCAACTCTTCCGCCCTCGCTCCTTTGCACCTCTTCCGCCCTCGCTCCTTTGTCCTCCAGCAACTCTTCTGCCCTCGCTCCTCTGCACCTCCAGCACCTTTTCTGCCCTCGCTCCTTTTCACCTCCAGCTACTCTTCCGCCCTCGCTCCTTTTCACCTCCAGCAACTCTTCCACCCTCACTCCTTTGCACCTCTTCTACCCTCGCTCCCTTGGCCTCCAGCAACTTTTCCGCCCTCGCTCATTTGCACCTACAGCAACTCTTCCGCCCTTGCTCCTTTGCACCTCTTCTGCCCTCGCTCCTTTGCACCTCAAGCAAATCTTCCGCCCTCACTCCTTTGCACCTCAAGCAACTCTTCTGCCCTCGCTCCTTAGATCTCCAGCAACGCTTCCGCCCTCGCTCCTTAGGCCTCCAGCAACTCTTCAGCCCTCGCTCATTTGCACCTCCAGCAACTCTTCCACCCTTGCTCCTTTGTACCTCTTCCGCTCTCGCTCCTTTGCACCTCAAGCAACTCTTCCGCCCTCACACTTTGCCCCTCTAGCAACCTTTCGCCACTCGCACCCACCTTACCCATCAACAACTCTTCACAAGTTACACTCTGTCTATCAACCCTTGAGTGTTCACACCCTTTCCCTCCAATGACTCTACGGTGATCACACTCTGTTTTTTCAGCAAATCTTTAGTGCTCACACTCTGTCCCTCCAAAAAAAACCACAAACAAGAAATGCAAATAGTAAATTAGTGCGAGAAAAAAATTACTGGTAAAAAAACTGTCAGCAGCTATTGTTTTATTAGCAGACAAGACAGGGGACGTTTACTGTCCTACGATGAAATAATAAAACAAATAACATGATTTTGATGCACACAGTATAACATTCAATAATTACAACACTGGTTTCAAGACTAAAGAAAACTACTGCAGAATAAAAATTACAATTCTGCTAACAGTGTAATAGGGTTAAAAAATTATCTGACATGCACTAATAATCTGCAAATTAAGTAGCTCAGTTGCTTAAGTAAACGTTAAAAGCAAGCTCTAATGGATGGAGAGCATTACATCTGAGCATTAGGAATGCCAGCTGTGGCCTACCCGCTGGTCACTACACTGTAAGGAGGTTTTTCGCACACACCTGGTGTATTGCTAGCCCCATACAATCCAGTATTTTTTCAGGCATCTCTTTCAGCTCAGTGGAGAGGAGAACAGATGTTTTAAGTGCATCATCTTCCAGGAGCTCCTTGTAATCCACAAGAATGCTTCCCTTTCTTTCAATTTCATCCTGCAAAAAAAAAACAAAAAACCCAACATGCTTATTTATGACTTCTTTCCAAAGCAATAGACTGATGCACTATATAGCCAAAATTTGTTGACACCTCACCATTACACACCTACAGTATATTGCCCAAGTACAAACATGTTATAGACCACATGTGTTAAACACAAGGCCCGTGGGCCGAATTCAGCCCACCAAGCCACTTCATTTGGCCCTCTCACCCCACCTTCAGCTGTGGCTCTCCCCTCGTCTCAGCAATCAGCAGCAGAGAAGACAGAACTCCTCCGCTAGGATCTGCGCTTCACCATGCCACCCCTTCCTGGCAGTCGGCAGCAGAAAAGAGGTCAGAACTGCTCCTACAGATTCTGCACCTTTCTGTACAGCTGCAGCACCCCCTGGTCTCGGCATTAGGCAGACTCCGGCAGCTGACTCCAGCTCTCCTCTGGTCCTCCTCCAGACCCTGCACTTTCTGCTTCCCACCCCCACCCTTGTTTCATCAGCAGCACAGGGTAAGGGGGGGTGCACTGTGATGTAAGGGAGGGTGGGAGACTCGACATCTGATGTAAGGGGAGGAGGGGTGCTCTGGACATCTTATAATTACTATGAGAATACAATTCTATGGCAGTTGCAAGGAGGGTCGTTCACCGCCGGTATCACCCACAAATTCCACAAGCAACTTTACTGCACCATGGCAGAACCATGTTCTGTCTGAGCAGTCTCCAATAAAGTTTCTTGTGGATAATACCAGCGGTTTGCAATCCTCCTTTTCAGACTTTCATCATCTGCTACACATATACAACCACCCTTGAAGGGCAACCATATTGCTGAAGCGGCCCGCAATGAAAGTGAGTTTGACATCCCTGTCATAGACAATTTTGTGTTTCTAGTCTTGTGGTAACAATTTGGGGAAGGCCCCTTTCTGTTCCAGCCTGACTGTCAGCTCCATAAAGACATGGTCTAAGAAGTGTAGTAGAGTAGGGATGAGCTCAGGCAGCTGCAGACACAATTCCGCTGAGAACCTTTTACAGCAGACAGCCAATCATAGGCAGTGAATCCATTCATCACCTCGCGGCTGCACCTTTGTAAGGGACATCTATACATGGGGCTGCGAGGCAGCGAATGCCTTCAACACCTATGATTGGCTGTCTGCTTTGAGAGCTTCCCAGCAGTATAGTTATATAGGCAAATTTAGCCTCGTGTCTAAAAGCTGCCTGAGTCTATCCCTACTCCACACTCAGACCATGGGGAAGATTTACTAAAAATGGTGCAGCTGTGTATAGTAACCAATCAGCTAGTAGGTTTTATGAAAAAATATTGTGGTGCCCGGATCTACCGCACTATTAGTACACAACTATTTAGATAATTAATATAGTAATTACTTCAACCTTTCACCATGTAGTATCAACAAAATGGTGCAGTCCATGCGACCACAAAAACTGCATATAAGAAAGAAAAAGAAACGGGGAAGGCCTTCCAAAAGGGGTCGCAGTAACTGAACACTACGGTTGAATTTGATTAAATTTTATTTCGAAAAAAAAACCACATCATAATATCAAATATGACAAAATACCAAAAATAGCGGTGTGGGTATAACCTCCCAAAATATTAAAAAAGACAACTTTGTCATTTAAAAAGAGGGATCGCAGCTGCACATACAACCACACAATCAGACATACACACAGCTCAAAGGATGGGAGTTGATAACACCAACTCCCCATGATGTGTTTGTCCCTCTCCAAACCTACTTGTGATGGATCAGTGAACTTTTAAATGAGTATTACACTTAAGTTTTACCCCCCGCAGCCTTGCTTACTGGACACTGCAGCCTATACAATTAAGCCACCTGTGCCTCCAATAGACAAATGAGAGCCCCTAATCCTAGGTGCCACAGTTGAACTTGTGTACTAATGACTTAGGACAGCCCATGATATACCCACTTGTTTGTTTATGCACATCCACATTTCGATCAGTTTACAGCTACATGTCCTGTTTGGGGTGACCACAATCCACTGCTTAATTAGGAAGGAGGACGATAGTATATGCAATATATTGATCAATAATATATTAATCAATCAATTGATCAATCAATACTTCAATCAACTCCCATCCTTTGAGCTGTGTGCATGTCTGATTATGTGGATGTATGTGCAGCTGCGATCCCTCTTTTTAAATGACAACGTTGTATTTTTTAATGTTTTGGAAGGTTATACTCAGAATGCTATTTTTGGAATCTTGTCATATTGGATATTATGGTGTGTTTATTTCTAAATAAAATTGAATTAAATTCAACTGTAGTGTTCAGTTACTGCGACCTCTTTTGGAAGGCCTTGCCCTTTCTTTTTTTTCTTATACAGTGGAACCTGAGATTACGAGCATAATCCGTTCCAGGAGAATGCTGCTAATCCAAAGTACTCGCATATCAAAACGAGTTTTCCCATTGAAGTCAATGGAAACGAAAATAATTCGTTCTGCATTGACTTCAATGGGATGCAATACCGCATGCGGCCAGAGGCGGGGGGCGCCGGAGAGCCTCGGAAACGGCCCGAGGGACACTTCGGCGGACCTCGGCAAACCTCAGAAAGACATGAGCCTTTCCGAGGTTTGCCGAGGTCAGCCGAACTGTCCTCGGGTCTTTCCGTGCATTTCCGAACAGCACCGGTCGGCGACTTTCAGCTCTGCTCGGCTCCGGCACCCCCCCCAGGCCAAAAGCGGTACTGCACACCGCTTTTGTCCTGAATCCTGCTCGATTTGAGAAACAGGACTCGCAAAGCGAGTTAGGATTTTTAGAAATACAGTGCTCGGTTTGCGAAACGCTTGTTAACCGCGTTACTCGCAAACTAAGGTTCCACTGTATGCAGCTTCCAGGTTTTATTGTCAAAGCTTAACCACTTCAGCCCCGGAAGGATTTACCCCCTTCCTGACCAGAGCACTTTTTACAATTTGGCACTGCGTCGCTTTAACTGCTAATTGCGCGGTCATGCAATGGTGTACCCAAACGAAATTTGCGTCCTTTTCTTCCCACAAATAGAGCTTTCTTTTGATGGTATTTGATCACCTCTGCCATTTTTATTTTTTGCGCTATAAACGGAAAAAGACCGAAAATTTTGAAAAAAAATGATATTTTCTACTTTTTGTTATAAAAAAAATCCAATAAACTCAATTTTAGTCATACATTTAGGCCAAAATGTATTCGGCCACATGTCTTTGGTAAAAAAAAAGTCAATAAGCGTATATTTATTGGTTTGCGCAAAAGTTATAGCGCCTACAAACTAGGGTACATTTTCTGGAATTTACACAGCTTTTAGTTTATGACTGCCTATGTCATTTCTTGAGGTGCTAAAATGGCAGGGCAGTACAAAACCCCCCCAAATGACCCCATTTTGGAAAGTAGACACCCCAAGGAAATTGCTGAGAGGCATGTTGAACCCACTGAATATTTTTTTTTTTTGTCCCAGGTGATTGAATAATGACAAAAAAAAAAAAAAAAAAAAAAAATTTACAAAAAGTTGTCACTAAATGATATATTGCTCACACAGGCCATGGGCATATGTGGAATTGCACCCCAAAATACATTCTGCTGCTTCTCTTGAGTACGGGGATACCACATGTGTGGGACTTTTTGGGAGCCTAGCCGCGTATGGGGCCCCGAAAACCAAGCACCGCCTTCAGGATTTCTAAGGGCATAGATTTTTGATTACACTCCTCACTACCTATCACAGTTTTGAAGGCCATAAAATGCCAAGATGGCACAAAACACCCCCAAATGACCCCATTTTGGAAAGTAGACACCCCAAGCTATTTGCTGAGAGGTATGTTGAGTCCATGGAATATTTTATTTTTTGACACAAGTTGTGGGAATGTGACAATTTTTTTTTTTTTTGCACAAAGTTGTCACTAAATGATATATTGCTCACACAGGCCATGGGCATATGTGGAATTGTACCCCAAAATACATTTAGCTGCTTCTCCTGAGTATGGGGATACCACATGTGTGGGACTTTTTGGGAGCCTAGCCGCGTACGGGGCCCCGAAAACCAATCACCGCCTTTAGGATTTCTAAGGGCATAAATTTTTCATTTCACTCCTCACTACCTATCAGAGTTTTGAAGGCCATAAAATGCCAAGATGGCACAAAACCCCCCCAAATGACCCCATTTTGGAAAGTAGACACCCCAAGCTATTTGCTGAGAGGCATGTTGAGTCCATGGAATATTTTATATTTTGACACAAGTTGCTGGAAAGTGACAATTTTTTTTTTTTTTTTTTTTTTTGCACAAAGTTGTCACTAAATGATATATTCCTCAAACATGCCATGGGCATGTGTGGAATTGCACCCCAAAATATATTCTGCTGCTTCTCCTGAGTACGGGGATACCACATGTGTGGGACTTTTTGGGAGCCTAGCCGCGTACGGGGCCCCGAAAACCAAGCACCGCCTTCAGGATTTCTAAGGGCATAAATTTTTGATTTCACTTCTCACTACCTATCACAGTTTTGAAGGCCATAAAATGCCAAGATGGCACAAAACCCCCCCAAATGACCCCATTTTGGAAAGTAGACACCCCAAGCTATTTGCTGAGAGGCATGTTGAGTCCATGGAATATTTTATTTTTTGACACAAGTTGCGGGAATGTGAGAATTTTTTTTTTTTTTTGCACAAAGTTGTCACTAAATGATATATTGCTCACACAGGCCATGGGCATATGTGGAATTGCACCCCAAAATACATTCTGCTGATTCTCCTGAGTACGGGGATACCACATGTGTGGGACTTTTTGGGAGCCTAGCTGCGTACGGGGCCCCGAAAACCCAGCACCGCCTTCAGGATTTCTAAGGGTGTAAAGTTGTAATTTCACTCCCCACTACCTATCACATTTTTGAAGGCCATAAAATGCCCAGATGGCACAAACCCCCCCCAATTGACCCCATTTTGGAAAGTAGACACCCCAAGCTATTTGCTGAGAGGCATGTTGAGTCCATGGAATATTTTATATTTTGACACAAGTTGCGGGAAAGTGACAATTTTTTTTTTTTTTTTTTGCACAAAGTTGTCACTAAATGATATATTGTTCAAACATGCCATGGGCATATGTGGAATTACACCCCAAAATATATTCTGCTGCTTCTCCTGAGTATGGGGATACCACATGTGTGGGACTTTTTGGGAGCCTAGCCGCGTACGGGGCCCCGAAAACCAAGCACTGCCTTCAGGATTTCTAAGGGCATACATTTTTGATTTTACTCCTCACTACCTATCACACTTTTGAAGGCCATAAAATGCCAAGATGGCACAAACCCCCCCCAAATGACCCCATTTTGGAAAGTAGACACCCCAAGCTATTTGCTGAGAGGCATGGTGAGTATTTTGCAGCTCTCATTTGTTTTTGAAAATGAAGAAAGGCAAGAAAAACGTATTTTTTTTTTCTTTTTTCAATTTTCAAAACTTTGTGAAAAAAAGTGAGGTCTGCAAAATACTCACTATACCTCTCAGCAAATAGCTTTGGGGGTCTATTTTCCAAAATGGGGTCATTTGGGGGGGGGTTGTGCCATCTGGGCATTCCATGGCCTCCGAAACTGTGATAGGCAGTGAAGAGTGAAATCAAAAATTTACGCCCTTAGAAAGCCTGAAGGCGGGGCTTGGTTTTTGGGGTCCCGTACGCGGCCAGGCTCCCAAAAAGTCTCACACATGTGGTATCCCCGTACTCAGGAGAAGCAGCAGAATGTATTTTGGGGTGTAATTTCACATATTTCCATGGCATGTTTGAGCAATATATCATTTAGTGACAACTTTGTGCAAAAAAAAAAAAAAAAAAAAAATTTGTCTTTTTCCCGCAACTTGTGTCACAATATAAAATATTCAATGGACTCGACATGCCTCTCAGCAAATAGCTTGGGGTGTCTACTTTCCAAAATGGGGTCATTTGGGGGGGTTTTGAACTGTCCTGGCATTTTATGCACAACATTTAGAAGCTTATGTCACACATCACCCACTCTTCTAACCACTTGAAGACAAAGCCCTTTCTGACACTTATTGTTTACATGAAAAAATTATTTTTTTTTGCAAAAAAATTACTTTGAACCCCCAAACATTATATATTTTTTTAAAGCAAATGCCCTACAGATTAAAATGGTGGGTGTTTAATTTTTTTTTTCCACACAGTATTTGCGCAGCGATTTTTCAAACGCATTTTTTGGGGAAAAAACACACTTTTTTAAATTTTAATACACTAAAACACACTATTTTGTCAAAATGTTTGATGAAATAAAAAAGATGATCTTAGGCCGAGTACATGGATACCAAACATGACATGCTTTAAAATTGCGCACAAACGTGCAGTGGCGACAAACTAAATACATTTTTAAAAGCCTTTAAAAGCCTTTACAGGTTACCACTTTAGATTTACAGAGGAGGTCTACTGCTAAAATTACTGCCCTCGATCTGACCTTCGCGGTGATACCTCACATGCATGGTGCAATTGCTGTTTACATTTGACGCCAGACCGACGCTTGCGTTCGCCTTTGTGCGAGAGAGGGGGGGGGGCAGGGGTGCTTTTTTTTTTTTTTTTTTTTTAATTATTTTTTTTGCTTTTTTATCTTATTTTTAAACTGTTCCTTTCATTTTTATTTTTTTTTAATCATTTTTATTGTTATCTCAGGGAATGTAAATATCCCCCATGATAGCAATAGGTAGTGACAGGTACTCTTTTTAGAAAAAATTGGGGTCTATTAGACCCTAGATCTCTCCTCTGCCCTCAAAGCATCTGACCACACCAAGATCGGTGTGATAAAATGCTTTCCCAATTTCCCAATGGCGCTGTTTACATCCGGCGAAATCTAAGTCATGAAATGCTTGTAGCTTCCAGTTTCTTAGGCCATAGAGATGTTTGGAGCCATTCTGGTCTCTGATCAGCTCTATGGTCAGCTGGCTGAATCACCGGCTGCATTCTCAAGTTCCCTGTTGGGACAGGAGAGCCAGAGAAAAACATGGACGACGGTGTGGGGGGGGGGGGGGCATTCCCTCCCACTGCTTGTAAAAGCAGTCTAGAGGCTAATTAGCCGCTAGGATTGCTTTTACAAGAAAGCCGACCACTGGCTGAAAAGAATGATACCAAGATGATACCTAAACCTGCAGGCATCATTCTGGTATAACCACTCAAAGTCCAGCAACATACCTGTACATTGCTGGTCCTTGTTGGGCATACATTGTAAACTTTTTTTTCATGCAGCCTGTGGGCTGAACGAAAAAAAGATATTGATCGGTGGGTATGCCCACCATTAGAATACCTCCCTTCATCCACCCACTTCTAATGATGGGCATACATGCACCGTATATATATGCCGAAGCATGGGGGCATCCTCCCGCAAAAGGCAGGAGCAAATCGCTCCTCCACCCACTTCTGCCCCCACGCTTCGGCATATATGCTGAAGTATGTAACTGTGGTGGTGAAATCACCTCGGACAGCGCTGGAGTCACGGCTTTATGTATCGTGGGAGCAAACGCTGTTGCTGTCAAGATAAATAAATCCGTGCTGCAACTGAATGGCGTACCTGCTAAGCAAATGATGGTTAACAAAAAAACAAAGTAACATTACAGTATAACAGTATTACTTACCATACCTGCAAAGCAAAATACAAAAAAAACATAGTAAAAAATAAAACATTTAACGCAACCTGTGCCTAGCTAAAAATATATATATGCCGAAGCATGGGGGCATCCTCCCGCAAAAGGCAGGAGCAAATCGCTCCTCCACCCACTGCTGCCCCCACGCTTCGGCATATATGCTGAAGTATGTAACTGTGGTGGTGAAATCACCTCCGACAGCGCTGGAGTCGCAGCTTTATGTATCGTGGGAGCAAACGCTGTTGCTGTCAAGATAAATAAATCCGCTCTGCAGCTGAATGGCTTACCTGAAAACACAAAGGTGGTTAACAATAAAAAAAACAAAGTATAAAAAAATTGCATACCTATAAAGCAAACATGATAAAAACATAACAATAAAACATTGCAGTATAGAATGCAGAACAATAGAGAGAGAATAGAGAGAGAACAATAAAACAACAACTATTTTTGGTTTTTTTATTTTATATTTTTTTTGTGTTTTTTTCTTTTTTTTACTTTTTTTTGTTTTTTTTACACTTTTTTTTGTAACTTTAACTTTTTTAACTGGTACCAGGTTTGGGTCTCTCAAAATGCGACAGCATCTTGGGAGACCCTGTGGAAGTGTGCCTAGTCTGTGCAGTGCTGTACCCTACGCTAATACTCCACTAGTGAATGGTAGCGTTCAAAACATTCACCAATGCAAAGACCAGGATTGCCAGGACAGAGGGGACAATAATATCGGGTGTCACGCCTAAATCCGCGCTTGCTGCAGACACGACATCTTTTTTGGGGGGTTCGTTGGGTAGGGGTACTCGGGAGGGCATAAAGAAAATGCCTCTCATGCAGCCGGCTTACTGCATTTGGTTGGGGATGGTGAGGTGGAGCACCGTCTGGAAACAGAAGGGCTCTGACGATCTCTTCCTGGAATTTAAGGAAGGATCCAGTCCGTCCTGAAGCTCTGTATAGCACATGAGCATTCAGCAAAGCCAATTGAAATAAATAAACAGACACTTTTTTGTACCAGCGTCTGGCCTTACGGGCAATTAGGTACGGCGCCAACAACTGGTCGTTGAGGTCCACCCCTCCCATATTAAGGTTATATTCGTGGACACAGAGGGGTTTCTCCACAACACCAGTCGCCGTAGGAATTTGGACCATCGTGTCTGCATGAAGGGAGGTGAGAACGAAAACATTCTTCTTATCCCTCCACTTCATAGCGAGCAAATTATTATACTTCAAGCAGGCTCTCTCCCCCAGCCTAAGACGGGAATCTACAAGCCGCTGGGGAAAGCCCCGGCGATTAGGTCGCACGGTGCCACATGCTCCAATCTGATGATCAAAAAGGTGGCTAAAAAGTGGCACGCTCGTATAATAATAATTGTCCACGTACAAGTGGTACCCCTTTCCGAATAAGGGTGACACCAAGTCCCACACTATCTTGCCAGCGCTTCCTATGTAGTCAGGGCAGTTTATCGGCTCTACGCGACTATCTTTGCCCTCGTAAACCATAAATCTACATGTATAGCCTGTGGCCCTGTCACAGAGCTTATACATCTTGACCCCGTATCTGGCACGCTTGCTGGGAAGGTACTGTTTGAATGACAAGCGGCCAGAAAATTTACCCAGGGACTCATCAACGCAGACAACTTGATGGGGGGTAAACAAGTCTGCAAAACGTTGGTTGAAGTGGTTTACGAGGGGCCGAATTTTGTAGAGCCGATCGTATTCAGGGTCTCCACGAGGACGACAGAGTTCATTGTCGTTGAAGTGCATGAACCGCAAAATCTGCTCGTATCGTGCCCTGGCCATGGAAGCAGAGAACAAGGGTGAATGGTAAATTGGGTCAGTGGACCAATATGACCGCAACTCACTCTTTTTATTCAACCCCATGAGGAGGGAAAGGCCCAGAAAGATCTTAAATTCGGAGACCGTAATTGGTCTCCAATCTCTGGCAAGGGTGGACTGGGGCATAGTGGCGATGTATTGACCAGCGTATAAATTGCTTTGGTCCACAATAGATCTAAAGAGATCTTCAGTGAAAAACAGCGAATAAAAATCCAGTGGCATAAAGTCAACTGTTTCCACCTGAATTCCGGGTTGGCCAGTGAAAGGGGGAAGTACGGGTGCTGCAGAAGTGGTGGGTACCCAATTCGGATTGGCCAATGCAGCAGGAAGGGCACTATGGGCACGACGGGCCTGTGTTCGTCTTCTTGGTGGCAGCGGGACACTACTAGTGCTTGCCACCTCGCCAGCTTGAACTGCACTTATAGGACTCGCCACGTCACCACGTGATACTGCAGTGCTGGATGTACGACCAGGGTGTACTAGGCCGCTGGTGCTTGCCAGTTCACCAGAAGGAGTAGCGGCGCTAGTACCTCTCTGCTCCCTACGAGAGCCCTGCGGTTCATGCACTTCAAGGACAGCATAAGTTCGGGGTCTGGTACGCCTGACCTTAGCAGGGACCACAACTCCGTCGTCAGAGCTATCTGTCATGGAGCCGCTGTCCTCTACAGGTTCGTATTCTGAGCCTGAACTTGACAGATGAGTGACTTCCTCTTCACTATCTGTCATACTCAGAATCCTGTAGGCCTCTTCACTAGTGTACCTTCGATTTGCCATTTTGGCCTCTAAATTTAGGGGTACACTAGTGAGACTCACAGGCAAAAAAGCTCCCGGCTGTCAGCGACTGATTCAAAACGCTACCAAAAAACTGTTAGCGATCGCAGGGATCAGGCCTGACTCTGCGACCGCTGCAGTTATGTGTGCTTAGTGTTTTGTAAGTGTCAGTAATCGATCGATACTGCACTTGGGTGGGCTGAGCTGGGCTGGGCCGAGGAGCAAAACGCAGGTGCTAGCAGGTATCTGGGCTGATCCCGCTAACACTGCGTTTCAGGGAACCCTAAACTGCTGGGGAGTATAGATCTGATCGGATCAGATATCGATCCGTTCAGATACTATAGCACTAAGGGAGGTGTATGCTGCGTGCGTGGGTTTTAGCGGTACTGGCGCTAACCTGACGCTGCCTGGGGCGACGCAGACCTTATTTGATCCTAAAAACTTAACTTCTATCACCGCCGGGCAATTAGGGGGTTAAACCTTTATAGGGTAATAAACGGCGGGTGCCCTAAAACTATAATAAACTGTAATAAACTGTAATAAACTATAATAAACTACAAAAAACAAACTATCTAACCAGCGTCACCCGTAACACTTATACGGTGATCGCTGGTGAAAGGGCCTAACTAGGGGGCAATCAGGGGGTTAAAACCTTTAGCAGGTAGTATATGGGGGTCCCTGTCGCTATAAAACACTGACAGCGAACCTATATACTTACCTCCCTAAACTAGCGTCACCTGTGTCACTAATACAGCGATCAGAAAAACGATCGCTTAGCGACACTGGTGACGGGGGGTAATCAAGGGGTTAACTTTTATTAGGGGGGGTTAGGGGGGTACCCTGGACCTAAGGGGGGGTACCCTAGACCTAAAGGGGGCTAACCTAACTGCCCTAACACTTATAACTGACAAACTGACACCAATGCAAAAAAAAAAAAAAAACTGCTATTGGTGTCAGAGTGACAGTGGGTACAGGGGGGTGATCGGGGGGTGATCGGGGGGTGACAGGGGGGTGACAGGGGGGTGAAAAGTGTGCCTGGCGTGTTCTACTGAATGTGTGGTGTTGGTGCACTTACTTGGATGTCTTCTCTCCTCGGCGTCGGATCAAAAAGACCGGCTCGAGGAGAGATGACATCACTTCCTCTCCCTCTGTTTACATTACAGAGGGAGAGGAAGCATTCGATTCGTGGGAGCGATCGGGAGGGGGTGGCCATCAATGGATGGCCTCCCCCTGACCCCTAATCGCCCGCGAACGAGAGCCGACCACTCAGGGCACCGGGGGGGGGTCCGATCGGACCCCCCGCCCGCGGGAAGGCATCACGTACTAGGTACGTGATTTTGCCTGCCCGTGCCGACCTGCTCACGTATATAGGCGTGAGGCGGTCGGCAAGTGGTTAACTGAACAAGTTGAAGTTAGAAGCTGATTGGTTACCATGCACAGCTGCACCAGATTTTGTGTGCACCAGTTTTAGTAAGCCTTACTCCATATGTTAATGGCGGTATCCCTAGTGTGGAGGAAGTTGAGAGGCCTGTACAAAGACCTTACCTCAACCCTTTGTATACCTTTGGTATGAATTTGTACAATTGCCAACCAGCTTGAAGCTGTGGATTTAGGAGACTCAAAAAAGGAAAAAAATAAGAATCAAAATCAGTGAGATAACGCAGGAGAGCCCTTCTGGTGTAGTATTGTCAGTGTAAATCAAAAGGGTGGAATTGTGGGATAAATGAGTGTAGAATAAGATGTCTCACTTCTGGTTAGGCTGTGGGGAACCACAGAAGTGGTGTGCCCAACCCTATAAATACGAATGTAGAGAGTGCATAGGTCTCCATGTAGGCATTTGGAGAAGGGTGGTTGCAATCGGAAACTCCAGGCTGGACCAGTATCCCAATACCAGCTGCGTGGTCCTTTGAATTGGTAAAGCGGTTTTGCAATAACCACCCAGGTCATAGCTTAGGAAAAAAATGTAACTTCATTAAAAGATTAAAAGACCATATGGGTTTCCTGGCTCACTGCCACTTCTTTATACATGTGGTGTAACACAGGCTCTCGGGCTGACCTGAAGAGCACCCAGTGGTGGATGCAAAACGTTTATGGATGTGTGCACACCAAGAATAATAGCACCTATGGATTATTGGAGGAAGGGTTGTAGAGATCTGGGGAGGCAGCTAGACGAAGGACAACAGCACACCGGTGGAAGCTCAGCAGCTCTTAGCTTCACCTTCTACACAGAGAAAATGTGATATATATACAGTATATATATATATATCATAAAACGTGCAAAGACTTCTTGCCTACTTGTGTTTGATGCTGAAATTTAAATAACAAATAATTCTGTACATTCATTAGGAAGATTGATTGTGACAGGAACATTGGAGTGTGTAGATGCCAAGATGTGTGCAGTTCAATGAGCTCTGTATTAAAATAAAGCTTTTTAACTTACCTTGTCATAATATTCAATGTGCTTTGTGAAGAATGTTTCAAAGGCTTGAACTTTTAACACAAACGGAGAATTGTCACTGTAAGCTGACAAAACACAGAGAAGTAAAAAAAAACAAAACAAACAATTAATGTATACTCTGTACATAACATTTTAATGCTCATTAAAAGGATAGCTTCTTCTTTAGGTTTGCATATCTCTTTTTAATATTGTAAATGCAAATACAACCAGTACTGCAGTCTTCTTTCCATCTCCTTGGTCCTCTTGTGCAGTGGCATCCACTGAGGTTTTAAAAAGGGTGTCAAGTTTAAAGTGGAACTTCAGTCATTTGTTTTTCAACTTTCCATCTATTGAATCTTCTGCCCTTGTGGTTTTAAATTTTGGATAGTAAGGCTTACGACATCACGCACAGCTCTCTCTCTAACTCTCGTGAGAGTTTGCCAGGAAGGGGGGGGGGGGGGGGGGGGTGAGTCATAAGAGGGCCAATGAGAGCTGCAGAGCTAGAGGTGCGTCTGTGTAAATCTAGGAAGTAAACAGGCAACAGCTTCAGCTGCCCACAGTTAAAATGGCTGCAGCCAGACTCAGTGGAGGGAGATTTCTACAGCATATTTGGCAAGTACAGAATCACAGTATATATAAAATAATATGCAAAGTGGTTGGAGGGAAGCTTCAGAATGGCAAAGATGATTTTTATTACAAATTAAGCGAGCAGACTGCAGTTCCTCTAAGTACGAGGAGGCAGAAAGGAGGAGTGCGACTAGCCCAAACACTGCAAAAAGGGCAGGGCTGGCCACTCCCTTCTATGCAAACAGCACCTGCCTAAAGGAAGAGGGGGAAGTGGTAAATAAAAGTGCAAATGACTACACCTCTCTGTATGAGTAGAACTGCCCATGCCTCTGCATTGACCACTTCCAATGCATGCACACAGGAGAGCTGGGCAAATGTGTGTGGTGGTGGTGACAGCTTCAGTAATGGAGTATGCACATGGGCTAAATATGCAAGCAGAAAACTACACTTAGGCTAGGTTCACATATGTCCAATTTGAATTTCCCCTCCGTTTTCACTGCAAATTTCCAAAGCAGCGGTTTAGCTGCAAAATTATGGAGCCAGCGGCCACCGGCGTCTTTAAAATTACTTGGTTGTTAAGGAGTAGGCTGGGAAGCCGGTCACCACATCCTTAACAATGGATGACTCATCAGCTGTCAGCGGGATTTCCCACTGACAGCTGAATAGGAAAAAAAAAATAATAAATAAAAAGGCGTGGGGTCGCCCCTCAAATCCACACCAAAACCTTAGGTTTGGTATGGATTTTGAGGGGAACCCCATGGCAAAAAATATGGAATGAGGTCCCCCCTCAAAATCCATACCAGATGCCAGCATGCAGCATGGCAGGCCAGGAAAGGGAAAAGGGGGAAGACGAGCGAGTGCCCCCCCCCCAGTGGACATTGTTTTTTTTTTTATAAAGAAATTGCCAAAAACTGTCTGTATTACTTCTGACCCCCTTTTTTTTTTCCAGGGAATGAGTAGGGTTACTCCTACTCATTCACATGGGGGGGGGCATTGTTAAAGGGGGCTTCCACATTCCAATAAGCCCCCTGCCCGCAGATCCCAAAAACCAACAGCCACGGTTGTAGGGATATGAATTTAATTGGGGTACAGCTTTGCATGGCCGCGCAATTGTCAGTCAAAAGTAGGGCGGTGCCGAATAGCAAAAAATAGCCTGGTGATGAAGGGGGTAAAACCTTCCAGAGCTGAAGTGTTTGATATAAGGCTGTAATCGGGCGGCACAGTGGTGTAGTGGGTAGCACTCTCGCCTAGCAGTAAGAAGGGTCGCTGGTTCGAATCCCAACCACGACACTACCTGCCTGGAGTTTGCATGTTCTCCCTGTGCCTGCGTGGGTTTCCTCCGGGTACTCCGGTTTCCTCCCACACTCCAAAGACATGCTGGTAGGTTAATTGGATCCTGTCTAAATTGTCCCTAGTATGTATGAATGTGAGTTTGGGGACCATAGATTGTAAGCTCCTTGAGGGTAGGGACTGATGTGAATGTACAATGTATATGTAAAGCACTGCGTAAATTGACGGCGCTATATAAGTACCTGAAATAAATAATAAATAATCAGGCAACTACACTACACAACTAAAAAAAAAAAAAGGTAATTTAGGAATATAGGAATTAAAGGGTATTTTTATACATTTGCATAGAGTGGAAATTCACTGAATATCTAACAAGTATGTTTTTCATCAATTCTATAAAGGACTTTACTGCTTATAAATGAGACATTTTTCATGCCCATACATTAGCAGTCATTATTCCGTTTATATGACAAGTAGCAATAAAATGATTCAGCTGTACAACTTGCAAGCCTGTATGCCTCTTAACAGGGATTTAATATACATTTACAAATCATGAATTTTCAAAGGTTCACCTTTTCAACCATGTAAAAACGTGCAATTATATGTAATTATTCTGAACACCGCTTAAAAATGCAGTATGAGTGGAAATGTGTGTGAGGTGCGCAGATGGAATGAACGAGAGAAAGTAGCAAAAAAATAGGAAAAAACTTTTGTCCAATATTAACTGTATAACGAAGCCAGAGAATGAGAAAGTAGGGCAGAGAATGCAGAAGATAACTCTGTCTAGAACACATTCCTACAAGGGGACCGCTACAGTTTAATTCAGCTGGGGCTCCGAAAAAAAATAGAACCCCCAAACAATCATTGGGGATTATATGGTATTTTTTTCCTGCAGTTTTGTGTAGTTTCAAAAAAAAAAAAAAAATATAGAAAAATGCTTTTATAGAACAAGAACTGTACATACAGTATATTGTTCATTGAAGCTCATACGAATGTAGCTGGGCAAGCTTCTCCCCAGAGTTCAACTTTGCCATATGTCACATCTTCCCTGGAGGAAGGTGGTCCATGAGAACACAGACATATACCTCTTTAATTCCGAGCAGGATAAAATATGTTCTCCACATACATAATGAAAAGGTTTGGCCATAGATTTTATATACCGTATTTATCGGCGTATAACACGCACATTCATTTTAAGAGGCAAGTGTCAGGTAAAAAATTTAATTTTAAATAAGGAACTTTGAAGCAAAATAAGGATCAGTGCCCATCTGCAGCCTCACAAGTGCCATCAATGCAGCCCGATCAATGCCCATCTGCAGCCTCACAAGTGCCATCAATGCAGCCTCATTAGTCAACATCAATGCAGCCTCAACACTGCCATTAGTGCAGCCTGACTGATGCCAATCTGCAGCCTAGAGGGGACAGGGTGGGGGCGGGACGAGCGCCGTCAGATTACATACAGTGAGAATCTCCTATGATAGACAGAACAGTGGTCCAATGCCGTCCAGGAGACGGGACTTCCTATTGCAGAGGCCGCCAAGTAAACAGGAGATTCTCACTGTATGTAATTTGACGGTGCTCATCCCGCCCCCCTCCCTGTCCCCTCCGAGGCAGCTAAAATTGAAGTATCGGCGTATAACATGAACACGCTATTTTTAAGTATTTGATCACCTACAAACAAGCAAGATTTCTGGCCCTCACAGACCTGTATCTTCTTCTTTAAGAGGCTCCTCTGTTCTCCACTCATTACCTGTATTAATGGCACCTGTGTGAACTTGTTATCAGTATAAAAGACACCTGTCCACAACCTCAAACAGTCACACTCCAAACTCCACTATGGTGAAGACCAAAGAGCTGTCGAAGGACACCAGAAACAAAATTGTAGACCTGCACCAGGCTGGGAAGACTGAATCTGCAATAGGCAAGCAGCTTGGTGTGAAGAAATCAACTGTGGGAGCAATAATTAGAAAATGGAAGACATACAAGACCACTGATAATCTCCCTCGATCTGGGGCTCCACGCAACATCTCACTACGTGGGGTCAAAATGATCATAAGAACGGTGAGCAAAAATCCCAGAACCACACGGGGGGACCTAGTGAATGACCTGCAGAGAGCTGAGACCAACGTAAGAAAGGCTACCATCAGTAACACACTACGCCGCCAGGGACTCAGATCCTGCAGTGCCAGACGTGTGCCCCTGCTTAAGCAAGTATATGTCCAGGCCTGTCTGAGGTTTGCTAGAGAGCATTTGGATGATCCAGAAGAGGATTGGGAGAATGTCATATGGTCAGATGAAACCAAAGTAGAACTGTTTGGTAGAAACACAACTCGTCGTGTTTGGAGGAGAGAGAATGCTGAGTTGCAACCAAAGAACACCATACCTACTGTGAAGCATGGGGGTGGCAACATCATGCTTTGGGGCTGTTTCTCTGCAAAGGCAACAGGACGACTGATCCGTGTACATGAAAGAATGAATGGGGCCATGTATTGTGAGATTTTGAGTGCAAACCTCCTCCCATCAGCAAGGGCATTGAAGATGAAACGTGGCTGGGTCTTTCAGCATGACAATGATCCCAAACACACCGCCTGGGCAACGAAGGAGTGGCTTCGTAAAAAGCATTTCAAGGTCCTGGAGTGGCCTAGCCAGTCTCCAGATCTCAACCCCATAGAAAACCTTTGGAGGGAGTTGAAAGTCCGTGTTGCCCAGCGACAGGAGATCTGCATGGAGGAATGGGCCAACATACCATAAACAGTGTGTGAGAACCTTGTGAAGACTTACAGAAAACATTTGACCTCTGTCATATATCTATAAAATTTACTGAATATAACTTACTGAATGACATATGGGTATGGATGTCACACCACTTCCTCAAACTCAATCTTTCTAAAACAGCTTGTTATATTTCCTCCTTCACGGTCCCCCCCCCCTGTGACTTCACCATTAATATCAATAACACAACCATTGGTCCCTCCACACATGCCAGGGTCCTGGGTGTAATCCTTGACTCTGACC